>OY982572.1:14731861-15432925 GCA_963859945.1 Euplagia quadripunctaria | reverse complement strand
GTCCACACTGAAAAAGAGAATTTATCTGCAGGGTATCTTCAACACAAAACAGGTCATTAATAATATTATTAGTTTTAAGACGCACATCTTACCACGTCTCATCGTCTTTTCCATCCAATCCTAACTTCGCGTCTGCTTGCAGTATCGACACAGTTTTGTTCCTACCTGTCTGCATGGTCACTATTGGTGTAGCGTTATTGCCTTGCTGGCCGAACAGAGAATGCTCAAAGCTCGAAACATATTGACAGGCAGCGAATATATGCTCCCAACATTCCGGTGCTTTTGATCCGAGTTCCAAACCACCTAAGGAAATGAACGATAAAACGCAATTTAGAACAACATAATGTCAAGTTATTCTACATACTAGGATGTCTACCCCAAGTCAGGCCAGGGCAACTCCGCAGTGTAGGTATAAAGCTACAAGTACACGGCGAGGTTGACTAACCGTGCCAAAATTCAATGGGATGCCGTGCGCCGGTCGGGTCGCACTTTAAATCATCGACTTATTAGCACCCAGCCTAGGTTTATTTGTTCACAAGAATAGAGTAATAGGCTTATAATTTACTGGTAATTAAATATTCAGATTAATTAATCGTTTAGAAAAGACAACAACGTCGCGGTGTCTTCAGAACAGATAAGAGTCACGCGATAGAAAGAGAGGCAACTTCTAGGTGTCTTTTACACCTTGTGTCTCTTTATACCAGGTGCTGTTTTGGTATATAAAAAATATAGATTTAATTAGAGGATCTTCGCTGTTACGTTCACGTCTCATAGAAAGGGAAAGCAAGCCTCGTACTTGTACCAACAGTAAAAGTCTACCACCAAAGTAATAATATGTAACATGTTGAATATCAATAAGTATCTATCAAAAATAACACCTCTTCGACTGGTTCTCTCTATACAATATTCTCTTCTCGTCTCTGCAAATTCCATTAATGGTTTAAAAGATCAAGATTGTTAAGAAAGCACATCACTATGGTTGATTGTTTATTTTATTTAATAAAATTATTAAAATGTAATGATTTGGCTTTCGAATCCGTCCTGAAATGATTGTTTTATTGTGAGGCTATTTGGAGTAAATTAAACGAAATTTGTAACAAAATAATTAATTTTAATAAAAATCTTACCTGTAATTAAAATGTCTAAGGACAGTGCATGTGTAGATAATATCTTCCCATTAGGTGGTTGTGATATTGCAGAATTGGCCAGCAAAGCCAGTATGCTGCTACATCGAGCTTGTAAACTCAACGTGTTGCTCACTCTAGCTGCCTACAAATTAATAAAATATTTACATCAGGTTTTATAGAAACAAAATAAAACCTCAATAATTGTTCAACTTTTATAATATTATTTTGTAGTATCGTAATCGTAGTTGTCTATTGCAAGTTGACTGTTTCGACAAAAACAAAAATTATGTTAACGGTTCAAAAAACGAATCCAATCTATTTTTTTTTTTATGAAATGATTACCGCCACGCACAGGCACCTGCAACTCAAGAGTCGCAAGTGCGTTGCCGGCCTTCAAGGCGGGGGTAGTGGAAGAGGGGGAGAGGGGGGAGGGAAGGGTTAGGGCCTCCGGTAACCTCACTCACTCGGCCAAAAGTAATGCAAACACTGCCGGTATTTTGTGAGGCCGTGGTATCATCCGGTCGAGCCGCCCCATACGTGCCAAAGCATGGCTCTCCCACGCTAGGATAAAATTAGTATTCAGAGTTTTTTATTACAGTCTCAGTCAGATTATTTACTTACTAAATATTATTTACTCCAAACAACTGCCATTTTGATATATGTTTATTTATTTTATGTAAATTCACCTTGTGGAGTCCTTCAAGGCACTGAATAGTTAATCCCTCCCAAGCGATGCGCTTCCTCTTTCCAAAAGTATTGATTTTCTTTGAAATCATTCCATGTAGTTTTTGTTTTCTGTTTCTATATCCAGTTAACGGAACACTTAAAACTGTCACCATTGAGTCCCAAATGCACGTCAGGATCCTTAAAAAAATTATATTTAATGTAGCCCTATTCGTCGTATACGCTTTAAAAAAAAGTGTGTTTGTGTACTTATGTATGCACGTAAGAAGTTATACTTACTTTTAATCCAGTTAAATAAAGTTTATTTAAATATCTACATCATCGGCATCAAATGCTACAAACGTACTCAAAGTAATATGTAAAAACCATTTTATCACTTATAATCACAGTAAATTATCATAAATAATACATACCGTCAACTAACCTCAAATTCTATACACGTACTCAAAGTAATATCTAAAAATTATTTTTATCACTATCGTGAAGGTGGTAACTTTTTTTGAAAAACTAAAATGTTGACTAACCACTTCAGGGTGTTGGTTTTTTGTGACTGTGTGCGCGCGCATCGTAAAAATTTACTCTCATCATTTTTCTCTAACGCGCCAAAAGAAGGATGACTTCAAAAAAAAATTTGCAAGAGCAATACTTTTAGTACCAACTAATGTGAAGTCAGAGACAAATTAAAACCATTGAGTGGACCTTATGAACCTTTTCCTGGTGTAAGAATTCTCGGCCAAAGTGGTGTTGTCAGAATCTAACTAATTTAAACTGATTAAGCCTGGAGATTAAGTTATAGGAAGTCAGATATAGAACGAGGAACTCTCTGAAATTATAAATGAACGACTTTACCTTCTGGCCCAACGTAAGCAGGCTTGATATTGAGGGGAATCGTTGGTGTTGTTGTATAATAAGGACACCTCTTTCAATTTCTGCCAGTCAGACATAACTGGGCTTTGGTCCAATCCACCGAGATCTGTAAAATATTACTAACATAATTGTTGATTGGTTAATTGGTTATTGACTAGTGGCATTATAAAAAAGTGAACTAAAGTTTTACAACGGTCTATTTTGATAGAACTATATATATTTTTTTCTACAATGTATGATTCGCAACCAAGAAAAGCGCAGGTGAACAAATGTTCCCGTCTTTAACGTTGCCAGTTTGCTTGCTAAGGGAACGTACCCATGCTACGTGACCCATTTTTTACAATTTTTTGTACCCCTCCCCCCTTCGGTGACCACCCGTAGTATATGCCAAGAACCCCTCCCCCCCCTCTAGTTTTCACGTATTAAATTATAAATATGGTTTTAAATCATTTTTTGCCGACAGAAAGTTAAAAAGCGCTAAACGCTTGCTTGTTACCACCTGTGAGTTTAAAAAGCGCTAAATGCTGCATGCCATATTTGAATATAGCTCGAAAAAGCACGAGATTTCCCTAGAGGATATTGACTACGTGACGAAAACCTAAGCCCCCCCTCCGCCCCTGTGACCAAGCGTGGTATCTTGAAGACCCCCTCCACCCCAGAAAGGGTCACGTAGTATGGGTACGTTCCCTAAGTCGGAACGACCAGCCTTGATAATACACCACAATTGAGTAACCAACCTAACGAATTGTAATTACCATGCATGAATAATAGCTTTACCTACTTTTTCCGAAAGATGGCTTGGATTTATTTTACAAACTTTGTTGCTTTTTGTTGTTAGACTTACCTGATAGCAAATGTATAAGTGGATGGTCAGTCGTAGGAACTTCTTTCAGTATATCAGTGGCGAGAACTTGTTGGTAAAGTTCCCGTAACCAAGTTGCTGATAAATATACTAATACTCCACTGCCTTGAACTTCTTCTACGAACTCATCTTCTGTCAGAGATACTTGGACTTTCTGAGAAAAAATAATTAAGGTATTATAGACTTGTATTCATTTTTGGAAGTGTAATTGCTGATTGTTAACATGATAAATAGCTTATAAAAATTCAGTTTTATTATATTAGTAGAGATATAGATTTATAAATACTAGACATCACCTGGTGATCGAATTTCGACTATAATTCATTAAGTCTTAATTTTTTTGATTTATTTCATTGACCAGTCTAACTTGAACTGTAATTTATAGACTTACGTACTGTGATAGGTTAACATATATACTGGACGTATGTAGCTTGATGTAGCCTTTTCATGTAATTTTAAAGTAACACATATTGTTTAAAATTTTAGCTTTCTGAACATCTTCTATACCTACATAAACTTTAGGTATTCTAAATTTCACGTTTTAGGTTCGTGAATTAAAAAAAAAGTGTACAAAGAATTCTCTTTACGTATGACTGGCCTGTTGGCCTAGTATATAGTGATCCTGACTGCTATGCCATAGGTCGTGGGTTCGATTCCCACCCGAGTCTGGGTGTTCTTTGTGTCCGTTGTTTGTATGTTTGTAAAGTCTCCTGCGACGCAGGAGTGATTCCTAATGCGGGAGTTGTCTTTTTTTAATAAAAAAAATAATAATATATAGATTTTCTGGTATTCTTACGGTTGGTTGGTTATAGTAATGAGTCCTGCGCTGTTTGAGAGTGAGCAGTAAGGCTGCGTACGTGGCGAGGTAGACGCCGTCAGCGTTCATGATGCAAGCGGTGGCCGGCGGCTGGGCTGCGTTGTGTTGGCAACATTTCGATGCAAATTCTTGCATGGCTTCATCCACCTGTTGAGGGAATTATAGGTAATACAATCGTAATGTACCTAGTAATATCTGTTTTAAAAGAATTAAGATGCAAATTCTTGCATGGCTTCATCCACCTGTTGAGGGAATTATAGGTAATACAATCGTAATGTACCTAGTAATATCTGTTTTAAAAGAATTAAGATGCAAATTCTTGCATGGCTTCATCCACCTGTTGAGGGAATTATAGGTAATACAATCGTAATGTACCTAGTAATATCTGTTTTAAAAGAATTAAGATGCAAAT
The DNA here is from genome assembly GCA_963859945.1 of Euplagia quadripunctaria. Lineage (NCBI taxonomy): Eukaryota > Metazoa > Arthropoda > Insecta > Lepidoptera > Erebidae > Euplagia > Euplagia quadripunctaria. The sequence continues at coordinate 15,428,156 of OY982572.1, read as the reverse complement.
TCTTGCATGGCTTCATCCACCTGTTGAGGTGATTTCAGGTAATACAATCGTAATGTACCTAGAAATATCTGTTTTGAAAGAATTAATATAAATTAAAAAAAGAAACGTCTAAAATAATGCATTTAATAAATGAATAGAGTTACCTCAATGCAAGTTCGGAGATTCAATAACTTTGGTAGCAAAGAATTTTGCAGCGTCTTGACGAATTGTCTTGCGTTATGCCTTTCTAGATCCACATTGCATTCAGTTATGGTGCACCTGGTAAAAGACAACATAGTTAATTATTATTGTTTATTTTTTAACAAACACGAGCTGATACTATGACTTGCAGGAATTAGTAAATTTAGATCCGATTAAAATATGTTAATAAGTGTTTTTAAATATTTTTTTAATCCTAACTAATTTTATGAATGCGAATGTGAGTTTTGTTACGCTTTCAAGTCTTAACTAAGTACTCAACAACAACACATCACAAAACAACAACAACAAACTTAAAAAAGTAAGTACTATTCACAAAGGGAAACCTAAATTTTATTGAAAAAATCTACATTGGCTCGAGCTAAGCCGCGGACAAGAGGTTTTTAATAAATGCCCATTATATAGGTAAGGTAAATGCGGTTTATTTACCTTCCCAGATTTAACGTCTTGGGCACAGCCCTAGATTTATTGTTTATGTTATTTCTATCACTGTTGATGGATGTGGGGTTGTTAGCTCGCGTTGGCAGGAACACGTTATCTGCGTCAGAATCCGCTTCGCCATCACTTCCCGAACTAACGTTTTCTGGACCCGACGTATCTGATGAGTCGTGCTCCTTTGTTTCGTTATTTTGTAAAACAGCTACCACATCTCTGAAAGTTCCACATTCAAAAATAAAAAATAAGATAAGATAAGATATGTTTTATTTTAAGTCTGTCTGTATTTAAGTTCTGTCGAGTTAAGAAAACTTATGGAGTGATCATTGTGTCATTATTCTAAACTTAGGCTACTAGAGCGCGATCAAAGTCTTCTTGAACTTAAACTAAAAATTATAAAACGACATTTTTTGTATCATTTTTTATTCAAACATATGCACATCTGAACAAAACAAAAAAACCAGTGATCATGATGAACAAGCATTGTCGTTGACAAACCAATGCGACTCTATAACACTCACTCTCATCAAAATATTATTTTACGTCGTAAACATATTGTTTAAATGGGCAATCCCTATTTCTCAGGTAAAGCCGATTACAATCACTCTAACAGTATGTGTTTACATCGATACTGTTTTCTATACAAACAGAGTTACAAACAATTATACAACCCCTCTATCACATACTGTAAAACTTAAAATGTTAAACGGTATCGGGACGAATACATACCTATTATTACTTATTATTGAACAATAACTAAACAAGGGTTTATCATAATCATAATTATGTTTTTGATAATTATTTGTAACCTTTTGCCACTTGTATACATATAAGATGTGTTAATCGAACGCACAGAATGAAACCGGTAGTCGCCATCGTGACCATGATCGATGCAATATGGTCGAAACGTCGAGCAACCAAATAAGTAATACTAACAGCGCCCCGCGGTTTCACCCGCGTAAGTCCCGATCCCGTGTGAATATCGGGATCAAAAGTGGCCTATGCAGGTCTCTAGCTATCTACATACCAAGTTTCATCGCAATCGGTTCAGTGGTTTTAGCGTGAAAGAGTAACAAACATCCATCCATCCATCCAAACTTTCACATTTATAATATTAGTGGGATTATCGTGATTAAGTCCCAATTTACACATCTAATATTATTTGGTAATTGATTTATCCGAAACAGCAAGGTTCCGCTTGATTTGAAGCCGCCTGGACTGACTGGAGAAGTATCTCCACCCACTCCACTAGTGCTGAACTAGATCCCCTTTCAGTGCCGTCACGAGACATCCTTTCTTAATGTTATTGATTTTTTTTATTTCTATATTTTTTTATTTTGTCGAAATAAATTATTTTGTTTCTTTTTTTTCTCACCCTAGAGTCCACGTCAGAGCTTCATAGTTTTACATGTGGCAAGTGTTTTACACGTTTCGTTGTATAGATGTATCTTACCTGTAAGGACTAGGTAGTCTAGCCAACGTTTGATAAGTAAGCGGTCCAGTGTAATCAGCGTCGTGCAGCTTCGGCCAGTGCACTAATATTAGCGAGGCTAGCTCAGGGCTCAAGTATTCGACAGAACCTGTACACAGCTTCTCTAGGGCATCCAGTAGAGAGACTACGCACTCCACAGCTGCAGCTACCACTTCTGGATTACCGCTACGGCCGCATTCTTCTATGCCGTCCATGATCCTATACAATAAGTCGAAGTCAATATTACATTTATAATATTTATAATTTCGTAGGAGAGCCATGCTTCGGCACGTATGGGCCGGCTCGACCGGAGTGATACCACGGCCTCACAGAAAACAGGCAGTGAAGCAATGGTTGCATTGCTTTTCGCCGCCTTTTTCCCTCTTCCCTCCTCTCCCCATCTTCCCCTCTTAAAGGCCGGCAACGCACTTGTGAGTCTTGAGTCGTTCGTATATTGATACAAATTTCAAATTCAAATTCAATATATTATTTTAGAATCGTCAATTTAAAATAAAGAATTATAATTAAAAATTACAGATCAAGACGCGGTCACTGCAAATGTAAAATTATAAAAAAATAATAGCATTATATTTCATATCTGCCTGTGTCGATCTATAACCGCAAGTTTCCAAATGATTGAATCTTGTGAGAATAAATCTATAAGACTATAATCTATCACTGTGCCAAAATTTCCATTTACAATGTAAAAGTAGTTGTTAGATTTTATAGATTAAATAAAGTATTTATATTTCAAAATGCATAACTATGCAACAACTATATAAGTGGTTTCAGATAAACATATTATCTGAAAATAAAATTAGGTACTTACAGTCGAATTATCGCCATATCATCACTGTGCCGTTCATGATGATCGACTTTCTTAAGCAGCACTAACTGACAAAGTCTTTTTGGATTCTGTAGCAGTTCTCTCGTACTCCTCAACGGTTCAACTCGGTGTGATACGGGTGGGTATAGCAACATTCTATGATACAGAGCCTCTAGAACTGGTCGGAGGTTTGACGTGGATCCCACTAATCGTACAAGTTGGTTCGCGATGCTGAAATATCGAAAATTTAATAAAGTATTTATATATTTAGGTATTGCTTACATAGAAACAATTTCTTGAAAGATACCGACACGCGTGTGTGCCACTCATTTTTTTTTTAAATTGTCAGAATTAGGAACTTATACAAACCACTTGTAAAAACCTTGGGGTTCCTGAATTCATTAGGAGCAAAACCTGTCGTTTTTCGCCTTTAATTGATAAATATTACCACATCCACATATCTAAACGCTACTACTACTTAAATCGTGATATGAATTAATTCAATTTGAATTGAATTCAATATTCAAAACCGTCTTATTAGTAAGAGAGAAAGAATGATGGCAATGAGACCATATGTCACGATTTTAAAAGGATTCCTTTTGACTGCAGTGCTTTATGACTTTGGAATTGTTTTTAGGAACACCATATATGTACTTACAGAAATACTCGTACGAGTATGTACACGTATTCATAACATTAATTGAACCGGGGTTCAGGATTAGATATACACCATATTTTTTACGAAATAGACAAGTGGGAGAGCCATCTTCGGCAGGTGTGAGCCGGCCCGACCGAACCACGGCTTCACAGAAAACCGGCAGTAAAGCATTGCTTTACTGCTGGTTTTCTGTGAGGCCGTGGTTGCATGGTGTTTCGCCGAGGAGTGAGGTTACCGGAGGCCCTAACCCTTCCCCCTCCCCCATCTCCCCTTCTTCTCCCCCTTCCTCTACTCCCACCTTAAAGGCCGGCAACGCACTTGTGACTCTTGAGATGCAGGTGCCCATGGGCGGCGGTGGTCAGTTACCGTCTGCTCGTTTGCCCTCTGTCCCATAAAAAAAAATGTTTCGCAAATCACAGAAGTCACAGTAACAGTAATTCTCACTAATATTCACTTTTACTTCGCTATTCTTTGCACTTGTTAACTCGTAGTATCGCTTAACTAGAACTGAATATTGATACCGCCATGTAACTGCCTTATATAGTTCGAAAAGCATCATCATCATCTCATAGAAAGTTCGTGAACTTTCCTGAAACATCTTGTACTATCTGACTCGACCGCTGTTGGAACTGCTAGAACTCAGTAGAACATTCCATTGACAGACTATTGAACATTCAGTTACTCGATAAAAGATGGCACTGTGCATCACAATTAAGTTCCGCTATTCGTTAACAGATGGCATCCGTGCGTCAATTTAGGCTTCTGTAACATTATGACCTACACATGCCGTTGATGATTGATTGCAACAGCCTGTGGTAGGTTTTTAATTGTTTAAATAATGCTTATCGACAATTATGCGTCTTTTCTTTTATTCGATTCTTAATACACGGCGTTTATAATGAACATAAAAACTTTGATAATCCCTACTTTCTTCGTAATATATTACCTGTAAATAGCTTTGGCCTGTTTGCTGTTAAAACTAGGCGCCGAGTTCAAAGCGCCAGAACCTCTGCCGGAGTCGTCTACTAAATGACCTTCGTGCTCCCTGTAATTTGAATAGTTTATTCACTTCAATAATGCCTTTTTTTCACCTCACCGAAGCTAACGGTGAAGTGGTATGTCGGAATCGAACCACTAAAACAATACGGTGTTTCACAAGTGGCTCTATATATATCAAGGGACCCAGGTATACCTAAGAAGAAAGCTCCCGGGAACCCCTGCAGACCTTGGCCGCCTTTTGGCGAGTAGACGGCTACACCGTGGAGTACAGGGGGCCTTGCCCTCCTCTGGTGTAGAGAGGCGCGCGGAATACGTCGCGCCACTGTCTCAGGCCTGCTTCTACTAGTAACGGACAGCCGCACCCGTTATCACCAGACCAACGCTCATGCAGATCGTAGGTCGTGCTTAATAAGTACCTAGTTATCAGGATGTTAAATCAATTCTTATTGTTTTACATACAAATTCTAGATATTTCTTTAGACATCGGAGTACCGCTTTTTTCTAACCGTAACTGTTATTATTAATTATTCGTTACCTTTGTGGAAGAAAATTAAAATATCCTTCATTTCATTTCTTTGTGAAAAATTTCGCCTTCAGATTTTGTGACCCACACGCTTTTTTTTTCAATACCTACATCCATTTTATGAGTAACTAAAATTAAAAAGGTGTTTTAGAGTAAATTCAGTAACAATAAAAGTCACTTTTTCCTAAAATAATTTTAAATTGAATACTATACTTTCTTTTAAGTTTTATCTTTTAAGTTACTCATATATTTACGTGACTAAACTATTAAAAACTATTTTTGGACGCCATTTCACCTTTTCTTGTATTCTATTTTAATTATAAACGTATTCTTTACTCGTAAAGTAGTAGTATTAAGCACAAGTAGGTAGTGTTCTAAAACTGTACCACTTTTCTCGCAAATAAAATGATTTGATTTGAAACTTTTTAGTTTAAAACACTACTACGTTTTACCGAAAAATCAAGAAGTTTTCTAAAACGTACTTCAATGTAGCAGAAAAGTCATTTTTTCTATTTTGTATTATGCTTATTATCTATTTAAAACTACTTCATTACCTGGATTTTATATTCTTGTCCACTCTTGGAGTACCGAGGAAAGAAATGAGTGCTGGACAGAACTTCTGCCAGAGGAACGTGGTGAAATGTGAATTACCGCTCACTCGCTCTGACAGACTCGACATCAGGGTTAACAAGCAGTCCAGGAAGAATAGAGCCAGGGGATTTTGCTTCGGGGTCCTGTAGAAGAGATTTAGCATCACTGTCTTTTCATTAAGATTTCTTTATAAATGTTTGATATCATCGATTCTTAATAAGTTAGCACTTTTATCAATACTAGAGATCCCGTGGTGGTCGAATTTCGACTATGGTTTATTTCCATGGCCAACATTACTTGACCTGTCATTGTATAGACTTTTGTACCATGACAGGTCAAAATATATACTGGACACTCATAGCTGTATGTACCCGTTTTTGCATTTTTTTTTTAACTTTGTAGCAAATATTGTTCACAAATTTTAGCATTCGTCACTTCTTCTCTGTATTAACTATAAGTGTGCGAAATTTCATACTCCTCCGTCCGCCCAATTTTCGTAAAAAGGGATCCAAAGTTTTCGCTTCACGTATTAATATTTAGATGTATTATTGAACTTTTGTGGTATTATTAAGGAGCTAAAGCATGTTTGATATACACAGAAAATAAACGAAAAGAAAAAGACAGGGACTATTATTTTAGAATTTAATAGTTGCCCTAAAGGTGTGTTAGGTACCTAGTGTCGAATTTGATTCTTGTACCCAGTGTTACAAAAAGATGTAGTTTTACTTTAAATTTCGTATTATACAGAGTGTATTTGAAAAGGAACACTTATCTACGTAACATTACACACGTAAGGAATGTGTATAGTTAAAGATTTTAAATCGTACATAATATTTTTTACTCACAACTATTCACTAAATTATTGAGATAATCCATTTAAATTAACTTCGATTTTTTTAAGTTGGTTTTAATCGATATTACTGCATGACTCTAGCATGCAGTTGCAATAAGAATTTTTGAAAAAAAAGCTATCCGTTTACAAGTTATGACCGTTTGAATTTGCCCGTATTTTTATGTCCGTTTGTCATGAAAGCAGGTGGAACGTGTATAGTTAAAGATTTTAACTATACACGTTATTTTTTTAGTTTGGAACTATTCACCCAGTTATTGAGATAATCCTTAAAAAGTAAGTAAAAAAAATTTCAAAATCAGTTTTTATAAATTTGTGGTAATGTTGCAGCATTCTTCAATTTTATCAGCATTTAGAGCTTCTTTCAAAGATTAATTATCAAGTCGGTATAAACTTGTTCACTCCGCTGGCATTTATGACATGACGAGACTCGATACTTGGATGACACCACCTAGCTAGAAATTATCTTACAATTTGATTGTTGACGTAAGAATGGCCATAGCTCTCTACATCACTAAAACACGTACATGTCGTACGAACAAACGTAAATGTCCAAAAACATTATCCGAACGCCCAGTCTCAACAAGATTGTGTTGTATAATATTTATAAAAATTAAAAATAATTCTTAAACTTAACTTTCTTAAAATAAATATTTAAATAAAAAAAGAAAGCCTGGTCCTAATCAGTGCAACCAGTGGTCCATTGATTAATTGATTAATGATTGTGACCCACAATCCACAATCAATTAGAGACCCTGCACACGACGCTGCACTACAAGTAAGTGTTCGTGTTGTTTATTTTTCCTCTGCGACAAGTAGGTATACAGGTGTTGCGAAAACAATATTTTATGTAATTTGTAGAAACAAACATTCTGCAAGCGTGTTATGGCAGTTGTCAAAAGTTTGATTTAAACTTGCCTCAAGTGTATAGACTTGCCATGGCAAGTTTGACACAAACAAAAAAAATGTCACTTATGACATATTAAAGTAATTACAAGTTAAATTTAAGTGTATAAATTGCTATCTGGAAATAAATATTCCCGTTATTAATTATTCACTATTACTTACAGTTGACTTTCAGACAGTCTGCTGCATAAATATTGTATGACAGGAATAACTTCACTGTAGCATCCCACAGCGACTATGTGATTCCTGCCTAACGGAGAGCCCTCCGAAAGAAGCTCTTGGCACTCCTCATCTGAAGCCGTTCAGATAATATTTTACTTATCAACTTGAAATATTTATCTATGGAAAACAAAGCTTTGGTTAGCAATAAAAAAAGTCCTGCCTAGAAAAGATCACAGTGCTTAATAATGAGTTCCTGAGCAGTTTCCTGACTAGTCTTTTATAGGCAGGCCATGTACATATGTATAATAATGTTATCAGCAGAATACTATTTCCTATTCTCCTCCTGTGAACAACTTTTTTTACATCTTCTTTATAATTTTGCAGGGTAAAGCATGTTCGTTCTGCTTAGCATCAGGTGGTGGACCTGATGCTAAGCGAAGAAGTCGTTTTTAATGTGTCGACCTTAAAATGAACACCGCGAAAAAATTTGCGGTGTAGTCCACGTGCTTCCGATTACTAATCTTGCGTCTCTGTATACAATTTGCATAGTTATAATCATTAACGCATTATTTTTTTGTATACAGAAAACCGTGGGGAGTTTTCGTGGTAATCCAAATAACCAAGAAAATGCAAACGCTACTAACACCTCCAACACAAAAGAACCAAGATGACATTCAGCATCTCTTTTTTATGTGAAATAATATAAATGTATGGCCTCACCTAACTGTGCGCAATAAGCTCTGAGGGCTTGAGCAGCAGCAGCCCTGGCAGCGGCAGCAACATGAGGCGCAGCTGCAGCGGCTTCACCGCAACGTCCACACGCCCACACGCATAGACGACCATTCAATGTCCGTCGTGGAGATAGAGCAAGAGAGAGGTACATGCGGAATATTTGTACCTAAAATGGACAAACTTTTGTAATAAGTTTTTGTCACTTTATTTGGTGACGTTTACAAAATAGTGTGCTTTGGAGGTAAATCGTGTCATTAAAAAAGAAGAAAGCATATTTTACAGCGTGAAGCCGACACTGGTCAGTGTGGTTGTTTTAAGTGGTGGTTTTAAGTTTAAATTGTTTACAACTAAGACTATAACATATTTGAGTAGATACCTGTGTATCAGGCAAGTGATACATGACGGAAGCTGTTGCGCATAGCAGTTGCGAGGGCATCCATAGTGAATCATCTTCTGGTTCGATTCCTCGATGAAATCTATCATCGCGTAGGATTTTCTGAAAATAAAATGACATAGCAATTACATATTCTAAACAAGCCACAGTTCAGAAGGGGTCTTTACAAATGAAGTTATGAAAATGTTATTTCAAAACGATAAGTTGAGACACTCTTGGAGTTGCGCACATCCAACGTTTACCATATATTGGGGCGTAGTCCTGCTTGCGACTTTAGGGGTGTAAAAAGTATTCATTCAGTGCTGTGTTTCCGCTGGTTAGGACGTTCATCAGAAAGCCATGGAGATGGAAAAAGGGTTGGTCACGTGCGAGTGGCCATTTGTGCTGTAAGGATTCATAAGCATCAGTGACAGCTTACGATCAGCAAAGCCGTGTTCTTATTTATCATGTTGCTTATATGAAAAACCTACTCTTACTCTTAAGAACCATCTGCATCTATACGAATCTAACAGCTCGGATTATTCTAATTCGGATTATTAGTGCAAAAAATATTGTAGTTAGACGACTCTCCGTCTGTGTAAACGTAGCCACAGAAACGGAGTGTGGGTCGTCTAAGCGGGATGTGATACTAACGAAAAAAATCTATACCAAGTGGCATAAAAACTGCATCTAGAATCCAGAAAACGTAGGTGTCGGTTCGTGACAATTAGAGCAAACTCTAAATTGTATAAAATCTCCAGTGTTAGACAAAACCTCATAAAGGAAATTTTATAGAAGTAGTGGAGATTAGGTTCATTAGAAGTCAGATAAAATCTATTGATTTTTAATCAATTCTGTCATCTTCTTCTTCTTCTTGTATTGGTCAAATGTTTGACATTAAAACAACAAGCACACGACCCGATTGATGGTAAGTGATTATCCGGGTTTATGTAAGCACTTATAATACTATAGACACTATTCTATCTATTTTTATTGACACTATTGTCTTGTAGAAATACAAAGAATATCCTAACAGCCTGTTAGTCTTCAGTACTCCGGATGTACTACCTTAGTCGGGTGATACTAATTAGAGCAGAAATCTGCTAACCTATAAATTAAACAACATTTTTCTACCAATTCCGTGATATTTGGTTAATCGGTTTTATAGAACGCGAGCTTAATAATCATAGTACGGGTTGTTAGCATATTTTATAAAACAAGGGTAAGGCAGCGTTTCCACCAGAGATGTGCCAAGATGCGTAGCGAGGGATGTGTTTGTTAAGAACCAATAGAATCGCTTCATTTACTTAGCCCCGCTCAGCGCAGCTCCTGTGGAAAATGTAAAGCTACCATCGACTAACAAGCGTTGAAGATCCATCCTAGCTTCTGCGGAAATCAGCAGACTTGTCAACGTGTGACGTTTGAAAACCGAACTCCAACTGCTACTTACATGGAAGCCCTGTAGTGCGAATGTGACAAGCCGCGGGCGTTTAGTCTCGAGCGCAGTCTGCAGTGGCAGCAGGCATACTCGACGTAGCTCGTACGAGGGTCGGCGTGCGTTGCTTTCTTGTATACAAAGTAACTCTACACAAAAGATTTAACGAGTTAGCTTTTATCGATTCAAGCACTAAGTGCAGCGTCTGAGTTGACACAGTTCTAATTTTCTTTACTAGAATGTCAATAATTATCGTGGTCTTCATCTGAATTAACTTGATTAGAGCAGAAATGTGTTGTGCTAAATTTTCCACCTTCCTTGCAATATTGACGGTCTGATTTCTTTTAGTATTGTTTCAACCTATCAAGTCATTTCAGTCTTTTTCAAATAAACACTTTATCTGATTAATATTAGTTTAGATCGAAGAATAGTTTAGAAATTAGAACATAAAAATAACGTAGATATAAACAGTTTACGATGTTATACAGTCTGTCAACAAAGTATCGGGAATTTTTTGATTATATACATGTCATCAAAGCGGGAATTGATAGTTTAACTTCAATTTCCAAATTCAATTCAAATAATTCTTTTTGTGGTTAAGTTGGCACAACTGTTTTCTATATTGGCGCGAAGTTTGAGCAATATCTGTCATTTAGTTTGTTTTCAGTACTAGCTATCTAAAGAGTGTTTTGCGATTTTTATAATGGATAAAACATCGAACAAAGAGTTTTCTCGAATTTTGCATTGCAAATGGAATTTCATGTTGAGAGTTGCTGAAAATGTTAAAGAAAGCATACGGTGAATCGACTTTATCAAAAACTCGTATATATAAGTGGTACAGTGCATTCAAAAGCGGTCGAGATTTGTTGGAAGATTTGCCTCGTTCTGGTCGGCCATCAACTTCTTCAACTGAAGTTAACATCGCTAAAGTGAAGGAAATTGTGACTAAAAATCCTCATTCAAGTTTGAGAGAGATAGCCGCTGAACTTTCTGTGTCTCACGAATCGATTCGCAACATTTTAAACTATCGCTTGGTCATGAAACACGTTGCCGCTCGACTAGTCCCGAAAGATCTAAATTTTCTTCAAAAACTCAATTGTGTAAAAGTCGCTGAAAACATGCTAGAACGAGACAATCCGACCCTACATTGGTAAAACGCATTGTTACTGGTGATGAGACATGGGTTTACGAGTTTGACATGCAGACTAGTCAACAAGCTTCGGAATGGCGACTTCCAACTGAACCGAAACTGAAAAAAACGACAAAGTCGATCAAAAGTCAAGGTCATGTTTACTGTTTTCTTTGATAATCGAGGTGTTGTGCACTCGGAATTCTTGCCAAAAAGTCAGACTATAAATAAAGAATATTATTTGAGATTTATGCGGCGTTTGAGAGCGCAAATTCGTCGAAAAAGGCCAAATTTGTGGAAAGAAAATTCTTAGATATTACACAAGGACAACGCGCCATCGCCACTTCGAGGTACCCGTTTTCAGTCGATAGAAGATATCAAGAGAATTTACGGCGAGAGAAATGTTTTGTTAACCGGATTATTCGTTGGCGTATGTGTATTATTTCTGAAGGGGCCTACTTTGAAGGCGATACAGTAAATTTGAAAGAATAGTTAACATATTGTGTTTTATTGACCTTTTCCCGGTACGTTCTTGACAGAGTGGTATATAGCATGATTGCAGACTTCGTGCTGCTATTGACAAATATTTTTGTATATTCTAACTTTTAAACTTTCGCTTTCCATGATATAATTATATTTATATATATACGGGAATTAATGCGATCACGAAATAAGTATTACATACCTCTGCCTGAGTCAGCCTGTGATCACGGCCAGTTCAACCTGGTCGAAACGTCAGGTACTTAATTAAGATTCATGTAATATCTATTTTCTGATCACGTTAGTTCCCATATATACACATAATTTTGGTATATGCACGAAAAATTGTAAGAAGAATTACGAACATGATACAGAATGGATTATGAATATTGGACGATGGATCAAACATATTACAAGCATAAATACGATACTTTTCATGGTAAACCTAATGTGTCACATTACTCTACTGCCTTAATCCATAATAATGAGTAAGTATCACTACATATTATAAAACAAAGTCCCCCGCTGCGTCTGTCTGTTCGTGATAAACTGAAAAACTACTGAACAGATTTTCATGCGGTTTTCACTAATAGACAGGTTCATGAGGAAGGTTTCAGTCTATAATTTGTACCCGTGCGAAGCCGGGGCGGTTTGCTAGTAGAATAATATAATATCTACAACAAATCAGCTGATTATAGGTTCCGTCGTTACTGCATAGTTTTGCAGAAGCGAGATTACAACTAATTCCCTTAGAGCATCAAACGATAAAGTACGATGAAATACTCAAACATCTCTCAACTATAAAACATCGTTAAGATTTCTGCTCAAACTCTTACTTTATATGAATAAGAGAAATATAAACTACAAAATTGGTAAATATAAAACTGTGATTTGGAATTTTATTTTGAGGCATTGTGTATTAAATCATATAGCATTATACGCAATACATTATATGTATCTACTACGAGATACTATTATCATAGTATCTTGTCGGTAGGTTTTAGCAGGTAACCATATAATAAACATGAAAAATTTATTGTTGAAAAAGAAAACATGCTTTTCTAGGCCGTAGTGGACTGAAAACAGATTATCATAATTCAATGCGTATATAAAATTTCGTATCTGTACTATTGATCGTTGAGGATTGCCCTCGTCTGGAGACAAACCTGGGTGCAAAATCAGGTCCTGCTTATTATAAAAATAATCATCGGAACTGAACCAACACATAACATTTTAAATTCCTTTTTCTTTTTTTTTTCGTGTGGAAGACCCCACGGGTCATCACCTCAACCTGGCTATTGGTGAAGTGGTATGTCGGAATCGAACCGACTAACACCACACGGTGTTCCGTCACAAGTGATGCTATCGCAAGGGACTCGGGTATACCCTAGGAAGGAAGTCCCCGAGAAGACATTTTAAATCCATAGGATATTTTACCCAAACTAACAAACATTGCTAGTTAAATAAATTCTTGTAAAAATGAAAGAAGAGTATCTAGGTATAAAACTTGATGTTGAATTGTTCATTTGTGTAATTTAACAACTCCACTCTTCAGAGTACAAAAAGTGCTAATAACATTATTTTATCAGCTGACTAACACGTTTATTTCATTCCTTTTAGTATTCCTAGTACTAGAGTTTACATAATGTATGTAAGTATGTGATAATGATAAATATACCTCGTATAATGTTTAGTCTATGACCTTTTTTGCCGACAGTATTAACTTAAACCATATGGAATATAAACTGTCGATATTTTTAAAGGATTACTTACTAAGTAGGAGTACACCTACTTAGTAAGAAATAGGCATATAATTTAAAAGAAATTATTACATTAATTATCCTTTATATTCATGAGCATAAGTGGACGGGTGATTTCAATGGCGTTTATTACAAGTATTGACAGGACTACTTATGTTATAAATATGTACAGGCTTGATAGTTACCTAGTGCGTCCTGACACGATTTTCTAAGAGCGGTGAATTTTACTCCCGAAGCTTCTTTGAATATATCCTGGAGTAGTTCCTCCATGTTTGTACGAACATTAGGCTTGTACGCTAGGTACCACACACACAACTAATTTATATCTATCCTTTTCAATAACTGAACGATGCAAATTACAAATCTATTGAATATTTATTATAACAGCAATAGTTGCGGAATAACGTTATTTGAGTGGGAGTAAGTATATCTTATCCCAGCTCTACGTAAGCACGCCCATGGAGCATGCCCAGTCCGGAAAATCAATACTCCACTACGACGTAATGTTTGCGAAAAAACTAATTCAACAAGTGGTTGACTTTTTTACGAATAGGCGAATTTCTTTGTCATATGGGAACCTACCCAAGTACTAACTTATTGATATTCGATTTTGTATATTTCTATTGTGTTTTCTTTTGCATTTTTTTTTTCATAAAAAAGAAAACCGACCAAACTAATAATTCCATAGGGTGTCTTTCAGAAAGATATTTAAATAAGGTCTTCATTTCATCTGTAACATGTAATTCAAATTAAAATTATCGCGGGTATCATAACCCGCGAAAGTTTGAATCAATGTTTTCTTAAAATTTGTCTAAATAAATTAATTATTAGTGCTTTATAAACCATCACCAACCACATATCTTAAGTACATTTAGTACGTACTAGTAGGTATCTATCCTTATATTTAATTTAATTCAAATGTATGTATTATTTATATATATATAAATAATTAAAAATAATCAAAGTAAAGAAGTATTTTACACATATTTTTGGTAGTGTTGCCATTGCCACCTTGAGTATATCAGTGCTGTCCTACTTACTTTTTTACCTATATCAAAATTAAAAAAAAAACTAGAAAAGAAAATAATGAATCATGTCCATATTGCTGACAAATTATCAATTTTTGAGTTGGTTTGTTTAGTAAAAATAGACAGTGGGGCCAGAGTCTTTTTTATATATATTTATTATATAGAGTAACAAAAGAGGGCCATGAATATGATCCGCCATAGCCCATATTCCGTCGTGGTATCGTAAAAACAGAAGTATTATCGTAAAATGAGAAGTAATATCTTACCACCAATTAGAATGAGACTAACAAATGGATTCCTTGTCTCCTTCCTGTTGAAGCAACTGAAATCAGCACCTAGGCATCAGTACCTAGGAAGGTACTGATGCATAGGTGCTGATTTCAGTTGCTTCAACAGACATTTTATAACGAAAACTTAAAACACATGCACTGCCATTAAACAGCGTCCACACGAAACCAATTTCACGCACAATTTGACTAGATTTTCAATTGAATCGTTTCGTGTTTAAGCAAATCGTCGAATTCAAGGTCATTAGGTGGTCAGGACCGCCTAACTTGATCGCGTCACATGATCAAATCAAATTGGTTCGTGTGGACGCTAATCATTTATATTTGCAGGCGGCATACTAAGCGGATGTGTTCTGATTTTTATTAAAGGATTTGTGTACTTACGCATTATTAAAGGCGTTTTTTCAGTTCGGTGGTTAAATATAAAAGATGATTTATATTATTAGATCAATGCGAGAAAAAATATCACGTATGTGGTAATTTTTCTTACAAAATGCTTACAAACGTCCGTCTAGCACTGACAATAAAACAAATAAAAATTTGCTATTTAGTTGTTCCGTGTGACGCGAAATCTGTTTGTAAACCAATTCAATCAAAAATCTAATCGGGTAGTAAAATTGTATAGTGTGTATGACAGTGTGCCGTTTTGCATGCACAAATGGCATATACTCTTGATGTCAAATTGAGAGGTTTATAGAACTGAAGTCAGTAGTCGAAAAACTGTCGCGACTTTAAGCATATTATTCTAAAGCATAATGTCTACACATAATGATAATAAGGCATCACAAACAATACATCTACTCTTACGAATAGTACAGAAAAAAGTTCACAATGGTCACACAATGATTAGAAAAATTGTTTTCTTTTTTTGCTGTTTTTATAGTCCGCGTAGCAAGTTTAGTTACTGTTAATAACTAATTTATTGTATTCTCATGTAAAATTGTAAATCTTTTAAACACTATTAAAGTGGCAACATTTAATCGTAATTGTCAAAATAGCAAAATATAGTGCAAAATAAAAATGGTGACCTGGAGTGCATTGGGGCGATCTTTTGGTATAAACTTATTTAAAACTCACCTCAAGCAGCCCCAAACAATTCAAAATGTGAGTTTTTCGACAAGTAAAACCCTGAATCATGGGCACAAAACGTTTGTTCTTCAACCGTCCAGGTACGATTTTATTCAGTGATTACCTAATCATTTCTTTAGATTATTATTTAAAAGAATAACAATGCGTGTAACATACGAAGTTCTGTATTTAAACAAGTCTTTGGACTTTATTTTAGTTTTTTTAAGTGTGATGTATAGATATGACAATTTATAACCTTAGCATTGTGAATTTTGCAGATGGCAGTGGCACAAATTCAAGGATATGTTCCACTTTTATGCCATGGTTGGATTGATACCAGTAGGTGCTATTATCTTCTACACCAACGTGTTCATAGGTCCGGCTCAGTTGACACCAATCCCTGATGGCTATGAACCAAAGCACTGGGAGTACCACCGCCATCCTATTACAAGATTCATCTCTCGCTATATCCATAATCCTCCACAACAGGTAAAGCAGTCAAACTATTACATACCTCTTGTAATCTTAGAGTGCCATTGTAATTTATGGTCTGTTATCATTACATTAAAAAAGACACATTTCTGATATTATATTTGTTGTTCCATATAGATGACAAAGTCTATCAGATTTCTAGGATGTTGTACAACAGCTTCCTGCATTGCCTTAACACGTTAACTGCCAACTCCGCATATGTGCCCCCCGTATTTGCGAACCATATACCGGTTCAATTTCTATCGGTCCATGTGCGGCCGGTACCTAGGGAATCGTACTGGAATTTCATCAGGCACTCAACGTGTTAATGCAGTTGTTGTAGTATTCAAGTACCTAGTATGATTATGAATACTCGAATGGTTAAGCCACTTAATTAAATGTAAACAAATCATAAAACAAATGCTTTTAGGATGCATGTTCTCATTTCAATTTTTTTTTTAAATAATTAAAATTTCTCCATAATTTAAATAGTGTTCCTTTCTTAAAATAAAGTTTTTTACATATTGTAGTTTCTGTTATTAGTAACTACAGTGGGTTGCATTTATAATAACAGTGTGTTGTGATTGATTTTCCATAAAGAAGCCAATAATTCAGGTTCTGCAAACCTTTGTAAGCATTCAATTGTGTGAAATGTTAGCAAGTAAATCATCTTAATTGTAATTGTACCTCTTAGTTCTGTAACAAATATTTTTTAAACATATTTTTGAAGGCATTTTATTAATTTAAAGTATGATATTATGTAAGACTAGCAGTTCCAGCGCGGTTTCGCTCGCATGTACATATTTTTATATTTTGCGCAGAACCCTAATTCTTTTTCCGAAATAAAAGTAGCCTAAGTTACTCCTTATAACACCCGCTATCTGCCAGTGAAAGTTCTGTGGAAATCACTCCACCCGTTCTGGAGATTAGCCGAAACAAACAGACAGACAGACAAAAATTTTAAATAATGTTGTTTTGGTATATGTACTGTGTATACATCCAAATGCACTTAGTAAAAAGCGGTTATTTTAATATTACAAACAGACACTCCAATTTTATTTACTTGTACAGATAATTTTTAAGAGATTTTTTTTTCTATATTTTAGGTTCATTTTTTTTGACAACAGTTAACACAGCAGTAGTCTTGAGTTTAGGTGATAAACCTAATATAATTATTTATCAAATTTTAAGAATCATATAGTTCAATGAATAAATTATAATATACTGCTCAATTAATACAAAAGGGCCACAAAGCAAAAGTCATATAATTATTGAAAGGACTGTTTGATGGAAGATTGTTTGGAATGTTTTATCAATTTTTTTTGTTAATATATCATTATATGAGTTTTTCTGTGCTCTATTTATTAAAAACGTAAAATTTGTAATAGCTGTTACGATACTTAAATTAATATTGTAATAATAATTAATAGCAATATAAAAAAAATCTAAAATATTTATTTACTGACTGAAATAAAATTAATAATTATTATAATATTCTAGGACATATGGAATCAGATAGTTCATATTTTTACTAGAAGGTACTTTTCATGGGGTTGATTATTGATTATTGAATAGGGTCTTTCCCAGAGTAATTACAATAATTCTGGAAACATTCCGAAAACTAGTGAATGAGATGAGGTTTTAATGCTTTATGTGGCCCACAGAGCAGAGAATTCTGCCGTCGTACTGAAGCAGATGAATATGATAATGTTCCATTCTTGGTATTGTCCACAGAGTAGAGAATTTACGATTACGATAATGTACTATGCTCAGTAGGCTTTACAAAGCAGAGAATTCTGCGCACCTTGTAACACCTGTAACTCTTACATGTGGTGCTGGTTGCGATCATAACTTATACCGCCAATCCCTATCGACGATTCGTGTAATAGAGATCTATATCTATATTTCTATGAAAAAATAATTAAACAGGTACAGGTTTATACTTTTTAATATTAACATTAAATAGTCAGGTTCACCTCTGGTTCCCACGCATTCAAAACGTAAGAGAGAGAGAAGAAAGAATCAATGAAAAACCGGACAAGTGCGAGTCTGACTCGCGCACCGAGGGTTCCGTAAGCAAACAAACTTGCATATAGATGTTACGTCCATCTCGGGAATCAATTCTCGAAGATTTTTGCCTGTCTTTTCCGAAAGACAAAGCAAAAATACTCTCCCGTACATCGATTTCCGACAAAGTCAACTTTCCAACCGCAAAATGTAAATTTGCAATCACAAAAACTATATCTGTTATGTAACATAACTTACTTCTTACCAAATTTTATGATTTTAGGTCAATGGGAAGTACCCTATATGTTTTGATTTACCTACGAAGTGTTCAAATTTGGTCCAATCTAAGGCCGGCTAATCTTGAGTGGGCCGTATCTTTTGATTGAATTGACTTACAAGCTTGATTTTTTTACAGCTTTAAGGGACCGCTGACAAGTATTTGGTATTAATTTGAACTTGATGCGTTCACGGGTTCCCGAGAAAAAGAGTTTTGCCAGACATATAAGGTTTCCTTTTTTCTTTGTAGGAACGGAACTCTAAAAAAGTAACCAGTTAGAAAGATGTCTAAATAAATAGGCTATTTTGTTCCTTCATTGTATCGATTTTGTTAGTTTTGTATGCCGGCTCTCCACCGTGTTCTTGGCTTAAGTTTAGGTACGGAACATATTAGATTATTATGGAACACTGACTACTCATTGGTAATTCCTACAATTAGTCTTTATTGTTATCAGACGATTTAGGATTGGGTACATATGTTTTTATGTCATCTAACATTTATCAAGTTGGCTGAAACTAGTGCCCTTTAAGGTTAGGTTATTATGTAGTATACTAACGAGCAGGAAGACAGATATTATATGAAAGGATGTGCTAAAATATTTTGTTATATTTCTATTAAAGTTGGAATGAAGAACCACTTCGATATATTTTGCAATTTGACATTGACCAGTCTAATGATTTATTTGGTTCATTCGAAGGGCTAACAAAGAGTGCTTATAATATGTATCTTGTCAGTAGTTTGTAACAAGCAAGCTTTAACTATGAAACACTATATCATTTCGATATTTGTTTTGTTACAGGAGTATGAGAAGTTTTTGCACTTTCTTGATGATGAGAAACAAAAAATTATGTTGCGAAAATTAGAAAAAGACATCTTAAAGAAAATGGGTGAACGTGCAGATTACCAAGCATACTACTACAAACCAGTGATGAATAAATATCTGCGCATTAACAAGAAGACTGGAGAGGAACTTATGGATCGTCTTGGCGATGACCTCAACGATTAGTGTTTCAAAACTCTTAAACATTGGGTAGAGTTGTTAGTAATCTAGTGTATTTCAATGTAGACAAATAAACCTTTTAATTGTTGCTTAAAATTTTATTTTTTTGGCAACCCTTGGCAACTCTTACAGCTTTTGTAAATGTATATCAACTTTATTTACCTACATTTTGTTGCGTTTCTCAATGTTTATTACGTTTGAATTATATATTGTACAAAAAAGATATTAGGGTATAATAAAAGAATAAGTTTATGGTAACATTGTTATTTATTTTACAGGAAATTTCTAACGATTGACAATAATAAATTCCGACACGTGGAACCCTTACAAAATAAATGTCAACACTTATCTAGCTGTATGCTAAATACCTGATATGATGCTACTGAACATTAATGCATTAACATTTTTAATATTTTACTGGTCATTTGGATCATTTTGAAACAGTAGAAAGGAAATGATTGTCTTTAGGAAGAAAAAATATTGTTTTATTCAAGTAGTTAATACTGAGTAAGTCTTTATGAAAAAAAATCATTCAATTATTAAAATCAATACATACTTTAACTTTATTGTATTGCCGTGTTGAAAATCAAACTCTTGCTAAAGTAATAAATTCTAATATAAGCCTCATCTACTGACGAACTAAGTACGACGAGATCTACTTAAATAAATTCTTCGGCGGTGCTGAAATGCACGAAGCTCTTAACTATACGGTTACACAATTAAATTACAAAACGATATGATTTCATTATCCCGTTCTTTCAGTCTTCGCAGTTTGTAGAGTTCCAACTATGACCCAACAACTATGTACTTAGATTGCTTTTCACATTTTTCGACTTTAAAAATATTTACATTTCTAAGTTAAATAACAATTTCGATAAGAAATTGCAACTAAGCTAGATAAATATAACAAAATTGTATAAATCAGTATCAAAGCGTAAACATAATGTCATATCCGATCGAAGTAAAAAAATAAAATTTAAACTAACAGTATCTAGATCACTGTAAGTATATGGACTACATTAGACTGTTACATACTCTATTTAAAATTGTTGTTTACGATTTCTCAATAATAACAATTCTCAAATCTAAAATTTAAGACGGCTACGAGTTTCTACAATGTAAAATTTAAACATTATATCTTTATTTGGTTTTCTCTTTCTCTGCCTGCGCCGCGAGCTTAGCTTCTTTTTTGGCTTTTTTCTTTTCTTCCTTCGCCTTTAATTTGGCTTGCCTTTCTTCTTCCTTAGCTAATAATTTAGCCTGTCTTTCCTCTTCTTTGGCTTGTTGTTTAGCTTCTTTCTTTGCCTCTTTTTCAGCTTTTAGTCTATTTTTTTCTTCTTTCTTTCTTTCTGCTATTTCGTTCTTTCTATTGTCACTGCTCTCATCTTTTTTGCTTTTGTCATCCTGCTTTGTGTTTTCATCATCCTTTTTCTTTTTGTCTTCTTTTTTGGGTTTTGATTTGGGGTTATCTTTTATACGTTCAGTCTCTTTGCTGTGATCTCTGGAGTCGGGCGGGTCGTCCTTGTTCGATGGTTTTAATGGCCGGAAGAAGTGTTGTTTCTCCTTTTGTGGTGACGTTTCTAGTTGCGTAACAATTTTTTGGGCACACCTGTAATTAATGGCACGACTTTAGTGTTGACACTTTAGATTTAAATAAAGGAGCCTGCAGAATGTATGCTTTTGACTTAAATTATTATTTATCATTTTTGTGTAATTATTTGCCTGTTGGTCTAGTGGTTAGTGATCTTGACTACTGAGCCAGAGGTCGTGAGTTCGATTCCCACCCAGGACAAATAATTGTGTGATGAGCGTGATCATTTGTTGTGTCTGGGTGTAATTTATCTATAATATGTATGTATTTAGAAATATATGTCAGTGTTTTTATCAGCAGTCTGGTTACCATAGTACAGGATCTGCCTAGTTTGGGATCCGACGGCCATGACTTGTCAAGTTTTTATTATTATACAATAATTTTGTAATTCTTTATCTGCGCTTATCACTGCAAAGTAGTGTTGGAAACATGATCTTAATTGTAAAAGACCTGTTTAGGGATATGCTATCTTATGTCGTACAATTTACATTTACATTTCGGTTTTATGAAAAGAAAGGAGGACATCGATAAACACCTCATTTTATAAGCAAGAGGTGCTCGCAGTGACTGTTGAGTTAGAAAGTCGCGTAGTTCGTTTTGGCACACAACGCAGAGTCAGCATTCGGTGTCGGGGGCAAAATAGCTGACGCGTAGCTTGCAGCCTTTACGTTACTTACACTTGCCGGTGACCCAGTTACAGGCACCGATTTGCGTACCTCTTCTAGTTCGGTGTGCAAGTCTGCGACAATAATCTGGGATGCCTGCAGCTGTCTCTATACGTCTGCCAAACTTGCCTTTAAAAAGTCGATGTCTTGCAGACTAATGCTAAAACCTTTAGTCAGAAAGATGTGAGACGGATAGGTCTGAACGATTTCGATTGTGCGTAATCTATTTTGCCGGGTTTAGGTATGAAGTCCACTTTGGCTTCTCTCCATTTAAAAGAAATATAGCGGTGTGCTAAGCAGCTCCTGTAGATGGTCTAGAGGTGATCTGTTAGACTTATCACACCATCTTAACAGGCTTAGGAAAATACTGTCCAATCCTGCTGGTTTGAATGGAAAGAAGCTGTTGTTGCCTACCTAAATTTTCATGATTTACGGTTTTGCGGGGGGTGGACCAATCTAAATCATCTGGAATTTTTCCTTCCTATCTTCAAAATTTACCTTATTCTAGTAGAAGCGGAGGCAGCGGCGGCGCTCTCACGTCTTCCCTCTCGGAATTCCCTTTGGAATTCTCTAATGGGTGGTAGGCGGCCTGAAGACTCTCCGGCTGGACCTCCCGTATAACTATGTACTTGGTAGTCCTGTAAGCGTGCCTGGAAGAGATTGTCACTTCTTTAAATACAAACACAACACACTCTGACACATTAAGGGGTTGGTTGGTTATGAAATAAATAGATAAACTATTATTTTTTGGCCTAACGGGCCAGAAATAATAGTTTTAATAGAAAAATTATGGTCTTAGTATTTTTGTTAGTGTTACTTGGTGCGCTATTTCCACAGAGATTTAAGAATAGAGTGCGCTAATGATACTACTTCGGTCCGGTCGCTATGATATTACTGGGTGAATATTCGTTCTTTTCAATTCTTAATTTTTCTGCGTCATTTTTCTCGTTCAGAAATATAATTTATCGTTGGTAATTGTCCTAAAATACTATATTATTTAAATCAAGTACGTGTCATAATGATAAGGCTTTAAATATTTTCAGTTTATTTTAAGAGATCATTAAATTTTTTAAAGATTTTTGTGTTGCTAGCAATGATTCGGATGTAAAAAGAACGCAGAATCAGTCTACTACGGGTGCGATAAAGGAAAATAAAGAGATGGTGGCCGAGTGTACTCTCTGTCTTTTTCGTGATTGGCTGCTGCATAAGACGGCAACTGTCACAGAGATATAAGAACTCGAGAATATCTATCTTATATCTATATGGCAACTGTCTACCTATACGTGGGTGAGGGGGAAGAGGGAAGCTAGCAGAAAGCTGGAAAACATTGTAAACACATGAAAGATACAGAATTTTTTTTTTTCATACATTCACAACATTTTTTTTGTAAAACATGCAGGTAAAATTTTCAACAGTGAGCAACAGAGAATAAGAATGCGGAATAATAAATTAACAATTTTTAGCGGCCAATAGCTTTTGATAACATTTTGTAAAATTTCAGAAATAAAATTAGTGTATAATAATAATTGTACTTTAATCAACGATGGATTTTTTTTCGAAAGAGACAGACGACACTCGGCAACCATCTCTCTCTTTGCCTATATCGCAGTATTCAGCCTCTTGTTCACTTTATTCTTATATCTCTATGGCTATTTCAAACATTTGTTTACTTTTTACTCAAATGTGACAAAAAGATAACATTTTTGTTTCTACAACAAAGACTGTTAGAAGGAATAAAGAAAATAAATTTAGTTACACACTCAGAGCTAGTAATTATTGCTCTTAGGTTACATAGGTATGCATACATTAGGTATGCATGTATACATTATAAATTACACAGATAACTCAAAATCGCAGAACAACTGATAAAATAAGAATCTTATTGGGATAGTGGATGTTGCAGTGTGTGGGGAGGTGTAGAACTATTTAAAGCGATCAAAATCAGAGTAGCTGATGAGTACTTCGCCCGCTTGCCAAATGGTAAACGATATCGATATTATCGAAAAGTAATTCATGTCTATTTCAAATCTCTCGTCTTTTATTGTAATCCTAAACAAAGTATTGTTTTACCTTCATGCTATGGTGTTGAGACCGTCGAAGCGAGTTGGAAGCTGGTTGCCTAGGTCTTGGTGGTACGGCTGCTGGCGCACGTGGTACAGCCCCAAGGCATGCGCCTCCGCACTTAGCACCACCACAAAGCTTCGTAGAACAACTAGTTGGAACATTTCCACCGCTGTTCGATGACACGGAAGACACTCCTAGACCATAAAAGAAATTGTAAATTAGTTAAGACTAAGCACCAGTACCTCTCACTCACCAGTACCCCTCATAATCATACTCACAGTTTTATATATTGGCCTACACTGATAAGCAGAACTCAACAATACTTCGCACTAAGCAGTATCTAATACCGTGTGATAAGTGTGTCTGCTCGCTTAAAGGGTTTTGAGTTACGAAGGACAGTAATTATTAAAATTACCTACCGGACAGGGAAGACTCGCCGCTGGTAACGGAGTATAGCGATGCGGAGGCTGGTACAGAGCGCGCTCCCACGGAGTAGCTCGACACGGACCCTGGCACACCCCATGACTTGGCACTACCGGTTGACACCTGAAAAATATAAACGATTCTATGGAAGCTAAACAAATAAACTTCTTAAGCTAACTGTTTTTCTGTTTTAATTTATAATTCAGAATATGAGGGTGTATTATTTTGGATATTAGCTCTTTCATGGTAGACCACGCTGAGGCTACATCTATTGAACGACATTTACTTTCATTAATAATTTATTTCCCAGGAGGTGATTATATGCGGGAGTTTTTAACTACTGTTTTACATAACATTTCAAAACGTACGATATATAACTATCTATCAACCAATTTAACTCACCTGCCAGCTCTTGCTAGTTACAAGTCGTGGTGCCTGTCGTAGCCTCAATATTTTTGCTCGGCAAATGACGCAGCGTAGTGGCAGCAGGCGCTGGCTGACTGCCATCTGGATGGTCTTCACAAAACATCGCCGGCATACAACGCGGTGGCCGCATGGGGAGGTCTGCATAGTCGCCTTTGCGTTCACACATATTACACACTGCAATCATAAATTTAAAGAAAGTTAGTAGATATTAAAATTATTCCATCTAAGAATAAATAAAAAAAAAAAAAGAACTAGTATTTAGAAGAGATGCAGCAAAAAGTCTCCAATTGAGAAGAGACTGCCATTGGCTAGGATGCGCCACAAGATAATTTTCAGGCCTAGAATCCTACGTTGATCGAATTATTATTACTCGACATAGTGGCAATTGGTAAAGTGACTAAAGTTCCAAAATAGATACTTTTTGAATCTATACAGAAAAACAATTAAGATATTATGGTGGCTTAAGTGACCATCTTGTTAATTGCCACAGAGTCGGTTATGGTGAAATTTTTTTCTCATTGCCGATTCGCAGATACTGTTTCGGAGTTGTCGTTTTTAAAGAAAAGATGTTGCGCAATATTTTTTTTTATGTTACTGGGGGCAAACGAGCAGTTGGGTCACCTAATTGTAAATGTTTTCTGCCGGCCATGAATTCCTGCATCTCAAGAGTTAGGAGGGAGGAGGGGGAGAGGTAAGGGTTAGGGCCTCCGGTAACCTCAATCACTCAGCGAAAAGCAATGAAGCATTGCTTCACTGCCGGTTTTCTGTGAGGCCGTGGTATCACTCCGGTCGAGCCGGCCCATAGGTGCCGAAGCATGGCTCTCCCACGATACAATATATAAAATCCTTACTAGTGATGGTTAATCCTAGTCACTATTCTGTAGTATGGTTTTTAAAGTAAGACGTTCATAGGCACATTTAGAAATTAATGTATCAGTAAGAGAGGAATTGGAAATATACCAATTCATGTGTAATTGTGAAAGTTTATTAACACCGTTCTCCGACCAAAATAAGCATCTGATAATTTCCCCTTTGTTCTTAATATCCGTGCAAACCTCGACTTCTTGAATTTTTTTAAGCAATTATTATCTAGCATCGCTGGATTTATGAACGTAAATTTTAGAGAATTTTATGTAAAACCTTTAGATACAAATGTATTTTTCTTTACCGTTAAAGTAGAAGTATTTCCACTCTACATAAGCTTAACCGGCACTCTAAATAAGTTTCGGGTAAACGTCCCCCGTCGGGGGAAATACACACGTGAGTAAAACCGTATGTCCCTAATAAATATCAACCGGCACTGTATGTAGGGGGAGGGAGGACAGGTGCCCCTAATTGCTTAAAAAAATTCAAGAAGTCGAGGTTTGCACGGATATTAAGAACAAAGGGGAAATTATCAGATGCTTATTTTGGTCGGAGAACGGTGTTAATAAACTTTCACAATTACACATGAATTGGTATATTTTAACAAAAAGAAAATTAATGACGTGATCCAATTATTTAACGCGCCCTGGTGTTGTGATATAGCGAGCGATTGGTGAAAATGTTGCGAATCTCCTCATAATAATTGTGACTCACGAAGTGTTCGATACGTGGCACCTCTTCTTATTGTTCGTCTTCACGTTTACCGTATAAGGTACACTTTAATAATACCTAATAAAAATAATTTCGTAATTATGCAATTCTGCTCGGCTGGCTGGTATTAAAATCTTTTTTTTTTTTAAAAGGGGGGGCGACACTGTGTTGTGGTAGTGTCAGAACAATTGATTTACTGATTACTCTCCCTTTATTTCTTAACTGAAAATATTTGGCGGATGTTATGGTTATCTCGGAGTACATGGTCACCAAAGCGCGCATTCCAGACCTGATAAAGAAAGCGGGCAGCATGGTTGTTTGCCACCCTTGTGATATAGATAAATATACCTTCATTTTCTAATTACCCTCCTTCTTTGGAGCTAATATATACCTACTAATTGTCAGAGATCGGTCGGAACTGAAAATATTGTCATGTCGCTGCTGAACTTTCTATGGTATAGAGGCCGTCCATTAATCACGTGATGTTTTTTTAGCAACTTTTAACCCCCCCCCTTCGCTCTGGAGATACGTGGTGAGGTTTTAGACTAACCGCACCCCCCCTAGCCAAAATCACGTGTATTTTGTTATTTAGAAATATATTAAAAAAAAAACAGAATATTATCTTTAAATATAGATGTAATAGCGCGTTTTACGGAAAAATAAATACATGTGAAACCCCCTCCCCCCCTTTCGAGATTAATGGACAATCCGATAGACTCTAAAAATATTACAAAAAAAATGTAAGATAATGATAACCAATATCAAAAAATTAATAACAGTAGATCATTTTCGGCCTATAAGGTGGATCTTTTTTTTTAATTACAATGGGAAAATTGAGGGTTATGTTTCCCACGATAGCTTATTCTATAAAATACATCACCACAAACATAATGCCGGATTGAATAGCTTCTCTTTTTAACCGACTTCAAAAAAGGAGGAGGTTCTCAATTCGACTGTCTTTTTTTTATGTTTGCTACCTCAGAACTTTCGACTGGGTGAACCGATTCTGATGATTCTTTTTTTATTTGAAAGATGGTGCTTCCCGTGTGGTCCCATTTCAATTTGGTCCAGTTCTGACAATGGCATCCATGAGAAAATCATATATAAGTCTTTTATGAAATAGTTTTTTTTTGTTGAAGTCGGTTTTTTTTTTTAAGAATTATCTTGAAATAGGGGAAATATAAAATTAGCAAGCAGGATGGACCTACTCAATTTTGTATATAAGATGACCTCTCAAAAAGCTATAATTATCATTTCGCAACACTTGTTCTAAGAGTTCCTTATTACTGGATTCATAATTATGATGAAACGGGGATGGCTGTTTACACGGAGACCGGATATCCGGCCAACCTTGAAGCCGGATATCCAATTGCCGAATAGTTGTTCGAACATTGTCAAACGCCTGTCCTGGATGTCGAAAATAATAAAAGACGAACTACGTGGGGGTTGTTGAAGCTGAAGGAGCTCGACACACGATGCTATTTGAATTTATAAAAATCTTGTGACGAGTCCTTCAGCAGACGTTAATCTTTAACAATGGCTAAAAAGTAGAAATCTGTTGACAGAGTTAGATGCTTTTCGCGAAGCTTACGACACATCCTGCAATTGCTTTAGTGAGGTAGCAAATGAAAACAACAAGTAGTTAGTCTCATGATCAAGAAAATAACCTAATTTCATGTGAAATTGGTTTTTCTTAAAGTCAATGGAAATTTTATATGTGTTGGTCAGCTAATGCTATACCACCATATACCTATATCTTTAAAGTTTTACTAAGTTTATAATGAACGATGCACGCTGCAGTAATGCATATAGCAGAAGACTTATTCTTAGCTGGTCTTGTCTATCGAAACCGAAACCTTTTGACTGGCCTGTTTGTCTCGTGGTTAGTGAGCCTGACTGCTGAGCAGGAGGTCGATGGTTTGATTCACACCCAGGATAAATAATTAGGTGCTAAGCTTGATCATTTGTTCTGTGTCTGGGTGTAATTTATCTATAGTATGTATGTATTTAGAAATATATAATTATGTTTATCAGCATTCTGGTTACCATAGTAAGGCGTTTGTGAGGTGTCTCAAGTTATTATTTCCTCTTAATGCAGAGAAGTTTATTAATTTACTAGCTTTTGTATTAAGTTACTTTAATACTTTATTTTTACATTATTTGTAAGATATTTGCAGTGTCACGACCAAACCCACTTGTTCAGACCACAAACAATATCTATGGCCTGCTCACTACCATAGACTAACACTTATCTTACTTAGTTACAAATTTATAAATTTGAAATAGCGTTATATACATTGTTTTAATATATTATATGAAGGTATATCTATAAAATATTAATTTAGAACTTATTGAACAACTAAACACAGTACTTTTTTCAATAAAGTGACAATTATTTAATAGAAATTGGTACTTTTACACAGTGTAGTGCAGTTAAAGACCTAAGTATTCATTTTGATTAAATAAAAAAAATTGACAAATGAAAATATATTGGTTATGTGACTTCAACAAAGTACCTAAATTGGCTATCCCGCCCGGATACTTTCTCACTATCTGGTATCAGGCCGGATACTAAATTTACGCTGGATAGGCCGGATACCGGATAGTGGCCGGATATCCGTTTTATCTCTATTATATACCTACCTACGTAATCGATCTTAATAAAGGTAAAGTTAATCCTTCTCATAATTAATCTTAATACTGTTGAGTTACGTTATCTACAATCTTAAATCAAGCAAACTTATTGGAGCACCCCGTGAACTTAGTTGTACATTCATATCCAATTAGTGATTTAGACACAAAAATACGTTGCACACAAAATATAATTAATAATTGTATAAGTATTACTTACTGTATAGAAAAATCTATTTTTTGTCTATATAAAAAATCGTTTATCAATTAAAACAGAAATAAAATTTATGCCCATTTTCTACTTTTAATCAACCTTTTAATATCGAACAAATGAAGTTATATTTTATGTTTCAGGATAAAACCTTATTTAAGCAGATGTTTTGGGGTTCACCAAGTTTATCAATTATAATGTACTGCGCTATTGTCTAAATGGATCATGTTTATTACTTACGTAAGTTTAGAAACAAAGGGATATACAAAGATTTATCGATACTTGTACACATAGAAACTTGCGTTTTGTATACATAAAATATTAATTTTAATAAGTAATAGAACAAAACAACTACTGCTCATATCCCCGAGTACAAAGATGACGATTGACGGGAGGATGTGGAACTAAAAACTGTATTGCATCGACCCACATTTATTGTGTGTAAAGATACGATGATGATATTAGACGTGTTTGCGAAAACTTAATCGCGATAAATATTAGGTACCTATTATTGATTAAGTCCCAATACACATTGAAAAGCGATTACGATGACAGTAAACCGATATCAAGAACATAATCAATAAATCAATGTCTCCAACTTTATAAAAATGTCTAGTGAATTGACGGATTTAGTAGCACAATACCTAACTCTACCCTTTACCCTTTTTTAAATATTAAAATGCTATTATCGAAGGTCTTACTTTATTCATTAAATTATTTAAGGGAAAACCGCAGTTTAATCATTTTAATCGATAAAGCTAAAACAATGAATCGGTGCTTTCCGTGTGTCGCAATACATTATTATAGATCAATAACAGAAATGATAAAGAAAATGAAGCCGATAGTGACATTTTTGAAATTGTACTACAACTTTTTTTATAGAGACTGCTATAACATAGCTCCGAAAAAATAAAAATTGGCATCATGTGACATAGTGGAATTACATTTTAAGTGTGATTATGAGAGCCACGATATTCAATTTTAACCATCATTACACAGGACAGTGCATACACTTTCTTAGAAGGTTACATAATTTTAACTCAAAATTTGGATTACTTACTTCCTCATCGGGCGAAGTAGCAAGTTCTGGTTCATTTTCTTCCAACTTATTGAGCAATTTATCCTGTAACAAGAGAGATGGCTTTTTAAATATTACGCCTTTGTCTACTTATAAAATACGTAAGTACTCACTGGCTTAAAACTTTACCGGCTTTAAAATGCGAAAGGGGCTTAAGAACATCCTAACTGTCTGTTTTTACGAAGTTGTACTTGTTATTTTACCTGCTCCACCCTTATTTTTATAGGCTAGGTACATTATTTCGTAATTGATGTCCAAGTACCTACACTCCGCTTTAATGTAACAGGGAAAATACACAGAAACTCAGTAACTAAGTGCGAACGCCCAGTGTTTTTTAAGAAGGAAAGAAAAGATAAATATAAATGAAATAAGCAGTAGACTAAATTTTTTGTTAAAGGAACCTAATACGATCACCAAGTATATTGGTGAATGGTGAGAACGGTTATCAACGCACAAGTGAAACCGCTGGTGTCACAGGTGTTAATAAGCACCGGGTACATTGATACACTACATATTTCATGAAAAGTTCTAGTGAATCTATGAGTGATTGGGATGAAACTTGTGTACCTGTTCCGTAAATCGTAATACCAGCTATAGATGACAGGCGTAAGCTACATTTTAGGGATAATAAGCTACTAATAAGTAATGCAATCTATATCACAATAGTAGTAACTGCTATTGTGATTTGAAAGCGATAAAAATTAAATAATAATTAGTGAAGAAACATTTTTATAAAACGATGTGTCTCATAATTTTCGAATAGGTCGATTTATTTTACTTAATATCAATCAAAAATATTGTAAAACATTTTTTTCCAAATGGTGATATGGTAATTGTTAGTTTTTGTTCTAAAATCAAACTACTTCAAAAAGCTGAAAATAAACACCTCTATTATTAGAGGAAGGGAGCTATTAAGTGGATTAATAATGTTTTATTATAATCGTCACTTTATAATGAATTAATAGTATTCTTCGTATTCTAGCATACCCCACAAACTAAGCTCTGAGCTAATTAGCTTCCAGTCCGTAATGTAGTGTTACGCAATCAAATAAATAAATAAATCTCTTTGTTGAAAGTTTGCCGTATCTACTTTCGTCTGTATTCATTTTTTAGGCCTATTGCTGTCTACCGGACACGTTTAGACGTTCCGTGCTAGCCCTGAGAATATCCTAAAAGAAAAGTCCCATAGCAATTAAGTTCACGAGTTAAGTAAGTCATTCTTCTTGATTAAATGAAGTGTATACTTATACATTGACGCATTTATGTATCACCAATGTATATCATCGGCTATTTTCCTCTGTGAGTTTAGATATTGAATGGATGAAAAAAAATACCCACAGGCTTTTTAGATATGTAGGTAAAATGCGACCCCTTTTCATATCTTCACAATATACGAGTGAATATGGGACACAAATAAAAGAGTTTCAGGAATAAAAAACTACGAACCATTTCAGGATTGCTTTGATGTAGGTATACGATAGACTCCACTGTCACTGACGTTGATATCTTTTCGATTGATGTGAATTATTTGCTGTATACAATATACAACGTAAGGCTTTGACGTTTATGTTTTTGGTTGTGAATAAATATGTTTATTTTTTTCAAATCTTATGTTAGCATTTTTAACCAAATAAATTGATCGACTTGATCATAAACCGTATATGTTATATGGTAGAATCATCTTATCCGTTGCTTGCCATGGTTACGCTTGGCTTCCAACTGGCGTCTGGTTTTCAAGACTGCTCCTATTCGCCCCGTCATAAATGTTTTCAAAAGAAACTATTGGTTTGCTAAAAAATGACCTCAATCTGTTGTGGTTCGGGAGTTTATTTGTTTTTTTCTTGATATTGCTGCATATAATTGACACAATTAAGAACGTCTAATCTAAGCGTGAAGGTAAACTTAACAATAAAAAAACAATATGCAATTCTTCTGGTTTTAGCGAAAAGTTTTGATGATGTTCTGAGTACAAAATAATCAAAGTATGACATCTAAAACGGAGATCATAACTTTAAAGGTTTCAGATATGAATATATTTCACAATTAACTTCAGCCGTAAAGCGTAATATTTTAACAAGCTTGTTTAGCCACAAACATTCATGTGATTGTAATTAACTGCGGGGTGGCAGTAAATCACGTTTAGTTGATTTAGTACTTGTTTATTTGTGATTAATTACGAAATTTCTTAATTCCAAATAAATTGGTACGTTTCAAATCAAAACAACATTTATCATTGTTTGTTTACACTCAGAAAGAGGGAGCGCTACTGTTTCTCTTCAAGATAAAAGTAAGTACCTATGTTTGTACTCTACCCCCTCTACATTCATCTCTTATGAGTTATGATCTTTTATGAAACTCAACATTCTGATATTAGTAGGTAGATACTGTTCATCCGTGATCTACCAACTGTACAGAAAGCGCTGAATGATCTCAGGCCTCTGAGTTCTGCTCTGAGGTGTAGGGTAAACTGTCGTTTTAAAGAAGAAAGGTCCCGTGCGCGCCTTCTGTTTAAACTGAAGAAAAGCTTCTTGATTTCCTTGTTTATTGAACCCCCCCCCCGGGTGGTACCAAATTTTTCAACCAAATCTTCAGTTTTTAAAGTAGATTATGGCTTCTATATGTATGTTAAGTAATCAGATCATTCTTTACTACATTGTTCAATTGCAATATATCTTTGTTGTAGAGGTATTCACTCTCAGTCCATCTATGGAGACATCAACAACATGCAACTTAATCAAAAGTTACAGATAACTGCAGTTAAAGAGGAGTTACAGAACTCTGTATACTTCCTTGTTAAAAGGGGGTTTTAACTGCAGTATTTTATGGATAGAGCTAGGCTCGCCTGTCAGAAGTTTCCAGTCAAGGGTTCGCTGTACCTTAGCTCTCGTCAAGAACGTCATCATAAAGTCAATTAGTAGCTGCAAAAGTCTATAACGAAATGATGAATACGTTATCTTTATAGCAATGTTTTTACACAGAATATTAAGTGACTAAATATATTACATTTATTATGAATTCGCCTTTTACGGTCATGAGCACCATTATATACAAAACAACATTAATAAAAACATCTGAAGATCTCTTTATGATTACTTTAGCTAGTTAGTTATAATTTTAAAGTAATTATTATTTTATTAATTTATAAAAATGTATACTTAGTTTACATACAAAAATAACAAAAACAGTCTCTTCATGTCTGTTTTGTAACTATTCTGCGTACACAATTAATGTTTAGCGAGATGTAACCTAATAAAAGAACCCGTCTTATGACATGCAAAATATCACTTTAAACATTTGGTGAGTTATTAATATATCTCTTCAAAAAGGGCATAACCCCTACATGCCTGTTTGCCAAATTAATATTACATATTCATACGGAGGTAGATATACCAAAAATAATGGCATATTGCCTCTTGTAACTGCGTCCTTTAACCGCAATTACCCTTACAACAACGCTTAATCATTTGTAAATATTTACAAAGGGCTCAGGTAAAATTAACGATTTTAATCTATTTCTTAGACTATTAAGAAGTCCTTATATTTTGAAGTCAAGAGGGAGAAGTCGGAGCGGTACTTGACTTACAGTAATTAGTATTCCTTTTATACTACAGGTCGAGTTTTAAGTTTTCTAAAACGTTCAAAACCCGTGATATTTAATCTGCTAATTTCGAAAGTCTTTCTACATTAAGTATATGAAAAAATACACGTGAGTTACTAATACCTTGATTTCAGTCCTACTTGTTTTTTTTGTGTGCTATTTCACTAGTTTGTTTGCTTTTTAACTTATGTTCATCAAGTTGTGAATGTGTGACTATTAAACTAAAATGGAAAAAAGTAAAACTTAAAAAAAAAAAATTGGTTGCTTGTAAAGTCGGTATACGGGCGAAAGTTTTACGTGACAACGACTTTGAGTGGTAAAATAATTTTAATGTGAATATTCATTCGTATAGTAGGAAGAAGGATGAAATAATAGTAACAATTTAAAACATTTATTTATACAAAGAATTATATTTAAAGGGACGCGTGCCTTTCACTTTTTATGTCTGTCTCTCTCGCTCTTAGGCGGGCTAACCATGCCCGAGTGGAAGGGACGCGTGCCTCTCACTCGCTCTCATTGTGAGCGCATAACGTGAGCGGAGCGTAACGCAGTTTCTTGAAGTGTCACCCGGCAAACCAATTTATAAGACGTTGTCACGTCAAAACTAATTTAAAAATAAAACACGCAGGTTCGAAATCTTCAGCAGATAACGTATTTTAAACTGTTAACTAAAATTCAACCCTTTAAATCTGTAAAATATTAGTATTAATAGTTTAGAAATAATATAATCTAATAATGTAGCAGTTTAATATATCTGTAGCGCACAGCAAAGTTTAGACAAGACGCCTTAATAACATCCACCTTCCACCGGAGTTCACCTTGAATGGCTCTAACCACGGTTTAATTAACTCAAAGCTGGATCTCGCCTCACGGATCTTAATATACAAGTCTTTAGCTATGAGACACAGCTCACAGCGTGGTTAATTACTTCTTCAATATACTTTTATTTTTTATTAGTACTTTTATCTTATTTTGATCATCGATCATCTTTTTCCACTGCACAACTTTTTCTGACAAATCTTTTACAGTGCAAGCTGCACGTCTATGGAATGCATTGCTAGAAGCTATCAGACGGGCAAAGTCACTAACTATTTTCCAAAAACTCGTCATATCTTCGTAATAACCTATACCTATGTATATATTTCTCTGTATATATGTATGTATATATGTATGTATATATGTATGTATATGTGTATGTATGTAAGACTAATGTGCACCACAAGTTACCTATTACTATACAGTATAGGTTCATCAAAGGTTGTCTGTAAGAGATCGCAGACTGCGATAAGACCGCCCATTGTACTGCTACGTACTTAATTGTATGTTTCGTATGTATCCTATTTTTTAGTGTAGGTACAATAAAGTATACTCTATCTATCTATCTTTTTTATAAATATAAGTAATGAGATTCCAATCATTTAAATACTAGCTGGAACCAGTTCACATATCACTGTAATAATTCAGAGTATTTATAAGCTTTCTAACTTATAAACGTCAAACCGTTTTAGCCCGTATTTTTTTTTTGTGTTTATAATTTTTTCTATAGTATAGTCTTTATAATTTAGTCTTTCAAACAAAAGTAAAGTAAAAAAACCAATGTATTAAGTGGTTTTGAAGTAGAGAGAACACAAATAAAAGAAAAGTGATTTATAATAATACCCATAATAATGTGGGACACATCATATTAATATTTTTGTTAACTCTTCTAACTTTGCTAAATGCTTTTGATATATTATATCGGTAGTATATTCCTTCAAAACTTTAACTTCAAAAATTGTCAGTTATTTGACACAAATAGCTGATACAATAGAGGTGCACAATAGAGAATAAATTCTCATTGATTACGGAACTACTGACTTCTGTTTGAATTGGAGCCACCCAACTGGAAAACAACCTCCAAGGCGTAATTACTATCTCCGTAATACGACCAGTAATCTTTTGTGCCTAACCGCCTCTATGATTTTCATCCTCTTTACCATGGGGACAATATGTATATTGTTTTAGAAAATGTAACAACTTTCAGGATGACGAAATAAAATTTTATATTTTAATTGAATTTTTTTGCCAAATTTTAAGACACCGTGAATGAGAAATAGCAAAATATGGTCTGACCGTTACACGATTCAATCAACGGCTCGCGATAGTTCTACATACAGGGGCGGCCCTAGGGCGGTGGGAGCGGTGCGGCCGCACCGGGCGCCATCATGCGGGGGACGCCGAAATCAATAGTTAGGCAACAAAATAACATTTCATGAATTATCATTCACATTTTTATCTAAAAAAAAAGGTCACTTTATGGCGAAACAATCTCAATCAGGTCTCGCACCACCTAAAAATGCATGATTGGTAGCTCGTGACGATTGGTTGTAAAATGGCCTTTTGTAACTTTTAACGTACTAATTTTTATAACTTATGGTCAGAAATGAAAATTATTTTCTTTCCATTTGTCTTACGATTGTGATGTTATTTTTGATGTAATTTTTTTACTTTCTACACACATTGTGTTTCAAAAGCAGGGATTAGAATTCTCCGCTATTTTTAATATTTTTTTTTTGACAATATAGCTAATACTTTCAAGCATGTCCTGTCTATAAAGTAACTAGGTATCATAAGGTCGAGAAAAAAAACCTTTTGAATGTTAGTTTATACAGGACCATTATTATAAAGCAACATATAAGTCAATCTTTCTTTGTTTTGAAAGACGTGTTACATAAGAGACGACTGTTAGTTTTGTCATATTATAAAAAAAGTTTGAAATTAATTGAAAATTGTCTTTTAGGGAATTGCTGTCTTTTTTTTACCCACGTTATATTTTGAGGGTTTAAGTTCTACTTACTTACCAGTATATTTCTATACAGAAATTTAAAAGAGTAATAATATATTAGTACTTAAAGTAGTGCCTTGTTTAGAGATCGTCTTAATTGGGTAGATTATTGAAAAACTATACATCGAAATTTTATCAGTTCAGTTTACTGAAATTACCATGAAAGTATTGGTAATGTGTGGAGTAGTAGTAGGTGTAAACTCACTGGGAGCTTCAACGCTTTAAGGGGAACACCCAAATACTCCGAAATATTTAATTCCGAATTTCGATGTTCCGATTTTC
Source organism: Euplagia quadripunctaria (assembly GCA_963859945.1). Taxonomy (NCBI): domain Eukaryota; kingdom Metazoa; phylum Arthropoda; class Insecta; order Lepidoptera; family Erebidae; genus Euplagia; species Euplagia quadripunctaria. The sequence continues at coordinate 15,391,122 of OY982572.1, read as the reverse complement.
AAATGTCCGAATTTCATAACACCTAAGAATCATAATGTCTATTATTAAAAATCACGAATTTTATTTTACCGAATATTGCGATTTGTTAGTTTTCCGATTTTCATACGTTCGAAGAATCAAATTCTCGGAAGGTTCTCGGTCCGAAAAACTACATTCCGATTTTCAATACTTCGAATAAACTAAACCGTCAACATGTTGTGCCAAAAAATTTAGTAACAGAAACGAATCGCTGCAAAACCGACTTCACGCAGTCTTGTCTGCCCTACCCTAGAGTGTAATTTAAGCCCGCGTAGGCGCGGAGGGGTGGGGCGGCCCGCGAGCTGAGGAGCAGGTGGTTTCAAGGCCCGCCGCCGCGGCTGAGGCTGGCCGGCGAAGCCGGCCAGTAAGCCGAAGGTGCGGTGGTGAGCCTTGAAACCATCTGCGACGATAAGCTCGCGTGGGGCCGCCCAAACCCCGCAGCGCCGGAGCCGTGACAGAAACAATGCTTGCTGCATGCATGCCTGCTTGAATGCTGCATGCCTGCTTGCATGTTGCATGCCTGCTTGCATGCTGCATGCCTGCTTGCATGCTGCATGCCTACTTGCATGCTGCATGCCTGCATCATTTGTCTGTGAATCATTTGGGTTATGTTAAAATTATACCAGGAAAATAGGAAAACAAAAGATTTTTATTCAAAAGTAAACAATCATAGTTTTAAATGAGAACCAATACACTTTAAAAAATGTACTTCATCATATAGTTTTTTCTTTAAAATTATTTTATTTATCCTTTCTTCTTTTGCTATATACTTTCTTCGTTTCGGTTTTGTTGGCCCACCATTTAATATTTTTTCGATTTCACTTAAATTTATTTTACTTTCTTTAATTAATTCGTTGACAATATTATAAAATCCTGAGTTTTTTTTCCCGATAATTACATTTATATGATGATGCCAAGATTCGGCGTGATTTTGGGTTCGTGGTAAATTTTTTTCATATAGTTCTTGAACATTCCAAAACTTTGGGCCAAATGTAGGGGGTATTTGATTTTTACCTTCAACGTAATTTATTCCAAACCATTCTAAATTTTTTTTACTATCGCCATTAAAATTCTTCATCAGGGCTTTGTAATAGCGAGGCACCTCTTCATAATTCAAATAACTCAGTGCAAAAATACATTTCATGTCTTTTACGAAATCTGGATTATTTATGTACAAATTTTGTAGTCCCTCAGTTTGTATACGTCTATATATAATTTGGCCAAAGTGAAAGTTACAACCTTTTGTCACTACATTATCAAAATTTTGACGAATACTCAAAATTGCTGCTTTTTCAAAATCAGTGATACAATACTTTGGTTCTAAGTGAATCTCATTTTCAGAAGCATATTCTAGCAACAGTTCAAACAATTTATCGTATGATTTCTTGTCTTTATGTGTACATAAAGCAAAAACCATAGGAAAAGTTTTCTGCTCATTAATAGATAAAGAACCATGGATAGTATATAATTGCAAGAATATAGATGGCACAATTTTAAACGTTCCATCTAAAATCCAGTACGTAGACTCACTGAGCAATTTTATTAATTTGCGAGTAGAGAACAACATTATTCTCTTTTTATCATCGTATTCGATATCTTTAATCAAGAAAATGTCATCATTAAATTTGATCAAATCCATATTAACCTCAAAGTGAACATTATCTGGCTCAACCTGTTTTTTATATTTACGTTTTTCTCGATAAATACATTGTTTCATAGCTGAAACCGACGGCAAATTATTTAACTCGTTATCGGAGCAGTTTCTCAGCACGTCTTGAACAATGTTACAGGTCTTTTTTGTTGTGTTCCTGCATTCATCTTTTAAGTTATTTTTAATTTCTGCTATAGACATCCTCAGTGGCTCAGGTTCGTGATTATGTTGTATCGGTTTTGTTGATAATAATAAGTGTTGGTCATTGTTATCTTCATTTAATTTAGTTTTCAATGTTGCATTACATCCATACAATTTATCTTTTTTATATTCGCACCTCCAATAATAATACTCATTGTACACTTTGTTTTTTTCATATGTAAATCCGTCCAAAAACAATTTTAATCCTCCTTTATTATTGATGAAAGTACGGCATTGTGTATTATTATCTTCGTTTTCACTCATTGTCAAAACACTGGATATTATAATATGATCTAATAATATTGTTGCACAGTACACAGTAAAACAAGCAGTATGATGTCTAATTAATTTTACTTTATAGGATATATATTATACACAAGGATAATAACTGTAAACAATCTATGCAATTATGAGTAGGAAAACGCATCTGTCATTAGTTTTTTTCAATTCTACCTACGAAACATAATATTATACTTCTCTCTGACGAGCAATTATGTGTTTATTTGTCTTGCTATTTAGTTTTACAAGGCGTTTTTATTTCGGAATTGCATTAATCGGTATTTTAAATAATCGGTATTCGTATTTTTGATGTTTCGAATTATCATTAAGTCGGACTTTTTATTATTCGATCTATTGAAATTCGGTATTTTTAAAATAGTAATTATAAACGTTAGGAATATTAAAATGTAGGATTTATAAAAATAGGAGTAATGATAAGTCGGAGTTCTTATATTCGGAATTTTGAACCATTCGGAATTATGAATATCGGTATTTTGAAATTCGTGTTTGTGACTTTCGGAATAAAGTTTTTCGTATTTATGTAGTGTACCCCGCTTTAAGCTATGCTTTACGCAAGATTTAATTATGCAATAAAAAATAGATTTTTTATTGGTATTTACACTACTAAAAATATAAATAAATTACATGGCTATAGGCATTAATGAATAAGTCTGATAATTGATTTTAAGAAGAGAATTTCATTATCATACGACGCGACACATCGTTTCACCCTTTCCGCCCCTTGATAAACTGCTGTAAACCTTGTATTGATGAAACACACGTTACACGGTACAATCGCACATCTTTATTAATATTTATACAACTAAGGATTTTTTATTGTAATACTCAAATGAAAATTGGACCACAATGATCATTTTCCTATTTTTATAAAAGTAATATGAATCTTTTTCATTATATATGCAATTTTCACAAACTTTTTCTCTATAGCTGTTAATACGGCTTTTATTCGGTTTTCCGTGAAGGTATCTATTTAGTAAATATTAGAGTATAGTTAATAATAATAGTTAACATTGACACACCCAGAGTTCTCCCCGAATTATGTTAACCACTCTCGTGTTTATGCCCTGTCAAGATCTTGGAATAGTTTTCAGAAGAGAGGTGCTTGTTTCGTCAGAGTAATATCTTTACATTTCGTTTTAATACAATCCCCAAACTGAAGATATGAGGTTTTATATATTAAATATTTTTAATTAATTAATTATATTTGTTCGACACGCCGCTAGGTGTCGCGATCTGCGGTCGACCGGTGGGTGTACTGAGTGAGAACACTAGAGTAGGGTTTGGGAAATAAATAAAACCACTGCACTGTATTCCGATCTTGATCGACCATGTATTTAAATAAATAATATGATTTAAGTAAATAACGGTAACGAAACCATACCGTGATTGAGAAAGATAGCACAACGCCATCTATGGAGGATCTACAAAAATTTATATTAAGATCAATGAATTGATCCATTTGGTTTTGTGTTCGTCGTAAACATACTGCCCACCAAAGGACGATATAGACGATCGGCCTTTCTTAAATGATAAAGAATACCTTCTTTCGACAACCCAAACAATTTAAAAATAAACTATAAAATAATAATAATAAATAAAATCTATTTATGTTCTACAGGCAATATGCACAATTTGTTTGTGGGTCTTTTTATGATTGCGGATTTTGTGCGTAAGGTAACTACACGGGTGACCTTATCATCTCCTGAATGTTTTTCTAATATGCAACCCATTAACCAACGACTGGGGGGCAAATCATCTTCCTTTATGAGAACGATATCACCAATATTTGGTTCTTGAACTTTAGAGGACCATTTGTACCGGTGCATTAAGTTACACAAATATTCTTGTGACCAGCGTCTCCAAAACGACTGCAACATCCTCTGAACAAATTGCCAGCGAGTCAGGGAATGCACATTTGATGTTTCATAATTCCCACAGTCGGGTAAAGCAATCAATGGTTCACCGATAAGAAAATGTCCCGGGGTCAAAGGTACACACTCCCCAGGGTCACCCAGGCTCACAATGCTCATTGGTCTAGAATTCAAACATGCTTCAACTTGTGTTAACAGTGTTGAAAGCTCTTCGTAGGTTAGCGTGGCATCGCCCACAACTCGCTTTAGATGGGCTTTAGTAGACTTCACGCCGGCTTCCCATAATCCACCGAAATTTGGCGCATGGGGAGGGATGAAGTGCCACTCTGTGTTGTTTGCCTCTAAATGTTCGGCAACAGAATCGCGAATGGATGCTAATTGTTGCAACTCCTTAGCGGCACCAACAAAGGTGGTACCATTGTCGCTATATAACCTAGCGCAATGACCTCGTCTAGAAACGAAGCGTCTAAACGCCGCTAAGAATGCCTGTGTACTCATGTCGCTTACGACTTCAAGGTGCAATGCGCGCGTGGACATGCACACAAATAAACAAATATAGCCTTTCAAAGAGTGATGTCCACGACCCTTTGTCGTTCTAATTTTTATTGGTCCAGCGTAATCTACTCCGCTACTATAGAACGGTCTTGCTGGTGTACAACGCACGGATGGGAGATCGCCCATTATTTGAGGTTTAACAGTGGCTCTTTGCTTGGCACATATGACACACTTCCGAACGTGTTGCTTTACTAAATTTCGAACACTGATTATCCAATAGCGTCTCCTCAAATAGTTAAGCATCAGTTGCATTCCTCCATGCAAAGTCTTATTGTGCGCGTCAGCAACTATCAGGTGAGTAAGGTGAGCGTTGCCTGGTAACACTATTGGATGCTTCATGTGTTGTTCTAATGTAGACTTGTCTATTCTACCTCGCACTCTAATCAAACCATTCTCGTCTAGATAAGGACTCAATGGTTTTAATTTACTTGACCGTAGTTGTAAGAACCCTTTATTCTGTATTTGTAAATATTCTTCTGTAAATATATCTTTTTGTGTAATTCTAATACAACATTCTAATGCCTTATCTATTTCTTTAACTGACAAATATTTCGTCCTGTTTATCCCTTGGTTCAAAAATCTACGACAATATGCAATGACTCTAATAAGCCTTGGTAAAGAAGAAAATCTTGTAAACAGTTCTGAACTTTCTGGTATGACAGCAACATGCGATTTAATAGACTGTTCTAAGTCTATATCTAAACTATCTGGCTTACTATATTTCTTAATTGGATTATTTCTTAGGAAAGATGGTCCATTAAACCATAAAGAGTTTTCCAAGAATAAGCTTGGTAATACTCCCCTTGAAGCGCAGTCAGCGGGATTTTCTGTGGTTGATATGTGAAACCATTGAGATGGCTGCATAGACACCAAGATTTCAGATGTACGATTAGCTACAAACGTTTTCCATTTGCTTGGATGGCTATTTAACCAAGCTATAACAATAGTAGAATCGGTCCACGCCTTGACCTTGTTTGTCGAGATCTTCATCACCTCTGCTGTTTCCATTAAGAGCTTCGAAAGCAGCACTGCTCCACACAGCTCCAAACGCGGGATGCTAATCTGCTTTATTGGAGCAACCCTGGTTTTAGCAACTAACAAAGCAACCTTGACCTTACCTGAAACGTCAACCATTCGCAAGTATACAACTGCTGAGTAGGTTGCCTTGGATGCGTCACAAAAGCCGTGAAGCTCTACTGCATCATCCACGTTAGTGCCGACCCAACGAGGTAACGTTACTTTAGTAAGTAGTGACAATTCTTGCCGGTAAGTACTCCATTCCTGTGCTAATTCATTATTCAATTTCTCATCCCAGCTGATACCTGCTAGCCATAACTTCTGTATAAATATCTTAGCTAGAACTACACTTGGAGCTAACCATCCAAGAGGATCGAATAATCGCGCTATATCAGAAATTACCGCCCGTTTTGTTACAGGTATACAGGACAGCGTCGGGAGACTCACCTTGTACTGGAAGGAGTCCTCGCTGCGGTTCCAGGTAAGTCCTAGTATTTTAATTATGCTATCTATTTTGATCTCTACATCTTTATTTTCTATGACCTTTTCTTTACTAATATTTGTATTTTTATCTTGCTTGCATGTTACACTTTTATGTTTATCTGATTTTTGCTCTAGTGAATTTATTATATCTAAAATTTCTTGATTATTGCTGTTCCATTTTTGTAAAATAAAACCTCCTTTTGCCAATAACTCTGTAATTTCTTTATATATCTTTATACCTTCTTCTACACTGTAGCATCCAGTCATTAAATCGTCCATGTAGAAGCAATTTAATACTTTATCCACAGCATGCCGGTATTTATCGCCTTCATCATATGCAATTTGATGAAGTGTTCTGATTGCTAAGTACGGTGCTGATGCCGTACCAAACGTAACTGTTAACAACTCATAATCTTTAATTTTCTTTACAGGACTGTCTCGCCAAAGAATACGTTGGTACTTCGTGTCTTCGTCAGCTATTCTTATCTGCCGATACATTTTTATAATATCGGCTACAAGACCTATAGGGTGAACTCTCCATCTCATCACTGTGTGTCTTAAATCAGCTTGCAGTGATGGACCAACCATTAAGGTATCATTTAACGAAATATCTTTATTATATTTTTCAGATGCATTGAAAACAACCCGTACCTTGGTCGTGGATTTGTCGTTACGTATTACGGCATGATGAGGTAAGTAAGCTGCTATATCCTTTTTGTCATCATCATCTCTTATAGGTTTCATGTGATCTAATTGCAAGTATTCATTAATCACTGCATGATACTGTTCCTTAAGTTCTATGTTCTTCTCCAACCTTTTTTCTAACGACTTAAATCGGATTTCAGCAATGGAGCGAGAATCTACAAATTGGGGATCTTTGACGCTGAAAGGTAATCTAACTACGTACCTTCCATCCTTTTGTCTACAGGTAGTGGCACTATAAAAATTTTCACATTTTTGTTCATCTGGGGTAAGTATCTTTTTATTAGTAATTAATTCTTCAATCTCCCAGAATCGCTTAAGAAGATCGTCCTCTTTAATTTGTGCATGCATCACTGTAATGTTTTTGTGTGTGTGTTCCGAACTATTATTTGACCTATTCACTGAACCTGATAGTACCCACCCTAAGGTAGTACTTTGTGCGATCAAAGTACCAGATGGACTGCGCATAATGCCTTCCTTCAAGATGCAGCTATAGACATCGGCACCTAATAAGATATCAATCTTGTTACATTGGTTGAACTGAGGATCAGCAAGCTCGAGAGTAGTTATATCAAACCATTCAAGCACACCTTTACTAAAACTCCTTTCGGGTAAGTAAGATGTGATTTTGCTCAACACATAAGCGGTTAGAGTTAATTTGAACTGGGGATCGATTCGCGACTGAATATTTAAATGTACCATGAATTTTGCCATGGTTGATCTATTACCTAATCCACATACAACTCCTTGAATAGGAATTTTAGGTAGGCGTAAGTATTGGACTGTGGCCTCAGTAATAAAACATGCTTGAGAGCCTTGATCAAGCAACGCCCTAATTACCTGCAATTCACCCGTTTTCGACTCGGCATTTATTAGCGCTGTGGCTAATAAAACCTGTCGGGGAATTGTCGATATGTTGGAGGTTACATGATTAGTACTAACTGTAGGGTTAGCACTAACAGTAGATAAATTAACTGAAGGACCCTTATCTTCATTCGTCGTATCGGTGCTTATGTGTAGCAAAGAATGATGTCTTTTTTGACACAATTTACATTTGGTTGCCTTTTTACAATTGTATACGCTATGATTGCTACCCAAGCAATTGAAACAAATCTTTTGTTTCGCCACGAATTCGCGCCTAGCTTCTGTTGATTGTTTTGCGAACTGCTTGCAAAAACAAAGCTTGTGAGGCTCGCTGCAGAATTCGCAACGCATATTATATGAGTTCGTCGCTACCATGGCCCTGGGTACATGTGAACTTGTGACCTGATGAGTTCTTTTAGGTTCGATACGTTCCAATGCACGAAAACGATTCTCTAAAAATGTGGCAAATTGTTCATAGGTAGATAGTTCATTAGTGTCGATACTATTAGCATTTAGTTCCCACTGCTTTCGCGTTTCAGGATCCAATTTAAAGGAAACAATATGGATGATGATAATGTCCCATGTAGATACGTCAACGTGTAAATTGTTAAGTGCACTCAAACAATCATTAGTTGTATCTAGCAACTCCTTAATACCAGTGGCTGACTCAACCGACATACGCTTTTGACTAAAAAGTCTTTTTAGAATACAATTCGAAATATATTTTTTATTGCTATACCTTTTTTCTAAGCTAGCCCAACACTGGGTGTAGTTTAATTCTGAAATTTCTTTATGACGCACAAATTGTTCAGCCTCACCAGTAAGGTGTAATTTTAAATAATGCATCTTTTGAACTTTATCCAAATTCTCATTTTTATCTATTAGCGACAAAAACAAATCACGAAATGTAGTCCATTCATCATATTTTCCACTAAAAGTAGGAATGACAATTTTTGGTAGTTTGGCGGCTGAACTTTGAGATTTGGACACATCTTTAGAAATAGCTGAACCAGATGCACTTTCTGACTTACATTTATTTAACAATGTCTTAACTAAACATTTATAAGTGATATAGGTGTCCTCAGTAACTTCATACATGTTAACAAGCTTTTCATCATCTACTAACTCAGTATAACTTTCGTGTAGCTTTGTATTATTTTGTTGAAACAAAGCCCAATCTTTTTCTAATAACTCAAGCTTTGCTTCCATATACTCTACAGTGAGCCTATCTTTAGGACTCTTTTTAAAATTAATTAACCCCTTCTGGATAATAGTTTGAGTATTTTTCAAAACCTTAAGTAAACCCTCCATTTCTAAATTTATTATTTTACAAGTTAAAAATTTTACAAGTCTAAATATTTCTTGAAAATATTACAAGTCCAAAAAAATATCTAAGTCTCAAAATTTGTTGAAATTTTACAAGTGTTTGGACGTGTATTCACTTTGGACGGAATTCGGGCATAGGCTCCGCGTTCCCCCGTTTTTTCTAAAACTATTCTAAGTCTAAACATGCACTACTATCTAAAATTATTCTATGTTAAAATGTTCCAGTATATAAAGTTCTAATTAGCTTGACCTCTTGCACTGCACTCAAATTCTGCTAAGTCCTTGGTTATCTCGAACAAAATTTTCTAAGTTGAAATTATCCAAATATTTTTCTATGTTTAAATCTTCTTGTATAGTAAGTTCAAATTAAAATAACTTCTTGCACTTGATAAATTATAAAATGTACTCACAGTTTGCACTGACTCACAATAACACCAACACGTTCCAAGTGACTGGTGGCGCCCTCTGCTGGTTGCACCCGCTGTTGGGCGTCGTGTACCTTTGTGTAGCGATCCACTACAGGTTACACGCTTGGAGGTGCGAGCTACGCTCAGCTTCGCACAAAAATAATCGATTTGGCTCGATTGGACCATATGTTCGACACGCCGCTAGGTGTCGCGATCTGCGGTCGACCGGTGGGTGTACTGAGTGAGAACACTAGAGTAGGGTTTGGGAAATAAATAAAACCACTGCACTGTATTCCGATCTTGATCGACCATGTATTTAAATAAATAATATGATTTAAGTAAATAACGGTAACGAAACCATACCGTGATTGAGAAAGATAGCACAACGCCATCTATGGAGGATCTACAAAAATTTATATTAAGATCAATGAATTGATCCATTTGGTTTTGTGTTCGTCGTAAACAATATTAAATATTATTAATTTTGCATTTTCACTAAACCGACGACGGTTTAATACATAAAAGCAAAAATATATAAATAATTTACAAAAAATAGGGTATTATTGAAAATGTAATTAGTGTTAATTAAATTTTAACTACTAATTACAGAATAATTAAAATTACAAAGGCTCTTTTCAAGGCTCTACAAGGCTTTGCATTATTTTTAAGAGGTTGCAATCGACGGTTCATTAAACGTGTAATTCAAGCAGCAGTGAAATCAATTCGATAGACAAGATAATTTGGAACCGTTTTCATCTTACAGAATACGATTGCGTAAGTATGGCTGCCATTAGTATCGCGGTTGCCCTGTTCATGTTGACAAAACAGTTTTTAAATAATCCTCGGTGCAAACAGTTCTGAAGTCAAATTTGGACTTCCGTTTTAAAATATCATTCTGACGTAATTGTATGTATGCGCGAGTGATTTGTATTAGAGAAGAAAAATAGTGTCTTATTTACATATATAATATATGTGAGTGGTTTTCCGCGTTTTGTTGCAGTAGCTTATAAAACGTAGTAAGCACTGCATCTCTGGTTAATCAGTGAATTTTCCAGATGAATGAAAAGTTTTAACGAGCTCAAAGTATTGTGTCGGACCTATTGTTAAACTTAGTTGCTCTTTGGTGTTCTCGTTTTGCTTAAAGAAATGCTTTAAGTGCAGAGATGATGGGTTTTAGCATTTTCAGTGCTGAAGTGTGTATTTTACTGTAAAATTATTGTGGAATATGTTCGCGAACGTACAGAAATGTCAGATGGCTTCGTTTTTTATTGGTAAGAATTTGAAAAAAAAACGTCATTCATAATTAGATAAAAAAAAATTCTTTAAATGTATTTTTCACTTTTTTTACTTTAACTTTTTTTAATATGTTTATATTATTGGATATTAGAATTTAAGTGATCAAATTATTAGATACCAAAGCAGAATCTGAAAGGAAAGGTCTCTACGTGGTTAGTACTTATAGTTAAGAAAGGTGCGGTGAAGTTTCTTGAATACATTGCGTTCGTTTACAGATGGGTGAATGATATCATAAAATGTCTCATTTGTTTATACGTATACTAGCTGACCCGCGCAACTTCGTCCGCGTTTATAAATTTCCCCGTTTTTGCAACATTTTTCATTGATGTTCCGCTCCTAATATTTTTTCAATTTGAACCAGTAGTTCCTGAGATTAGCGCGTTCAACCAAACAAATAAACAAACCCTATACGTTACGGTGAATATTATCACTTGGTTCGCAAAGGGTTCTTTATTTATTTTTTTTCGTGTGGAATCCCTCACGGTTTACCGGAAAGGCTTTTTTTGTGTTGAGACCCCCACAGTCATCTCTTCATCGGAGTGAGAATAGCCGAAATTTCAATAAACTTTTTTGCTTTCTCAATTTACATATTGCCAAGAATCCAAGCCTGTTATGGTATGTTTCCAAGCCTGTTTTTAGTTTACAAGAAGGACAGAATTGTTTTTTTTTCTGCCTTTTCTTTGAATGGCTGGATAGGATACAGTATGGTAAATTACGTATCGCTTTGTATAAAAGGGTTTAGTAAATGGTTAACAGAATAATCTGCCTATGCTCAATGCAACGAAAATATAAGAGATTAATTCTTTACTCTGCAACTTAACGGTGCCTCCAACCAAAATATTCAGGCTTACAGTTAACTTTCTTGAAGACAATAGCAATAACCTATCTGATGCTGGGTAGGTAAAATGTTTGACTGCAATATCACCTTTAAGCAGAATACAAATACCCTCCACATGCTTATTTACATTTTCTAAGAAGAAATTGACCCATTTATGTGCTACATAATTATTTAAATAATTTTAATAATTACAGTTATTTTAAAATTATTTCATAATGTATGTTGGTAGCACAACTGGTAGTCTTATCAGCGATTTCTCCCAGACAACCTTGAATGGACAAATCAGATCATAGTGTGACGTCTGAAACGTCATAGCTCCCGACAACGCTACTTACCTATGCCATTAACAAATTACTTTTCGTGTCTCGTCGAAGTTTGATTTTTGGGATGTTCTAGATTTAAGAACTTGTATTAAAATATTTGAAATAAAGTTGAGAACATTCTAAGAGGTTTATTGAGGTGTATATAAACAGCCGAGAACCGCACAGCTGGCATTCAGTAAAAGTGGTACTTCCAGTACTACGTCAGTGAAAGCCACGCTGAAGCATTGTCAGTCGTAGATACGTCAGAGAAGACTCCGTCATAGCCACGCACCTTAACTTTAACACGTCACTCAGTCCGGGTGTCTGATTGACTGTGTGTCAAGTGTGGGTAGATAAACGTCATCAATAAATGACAGCCAAAAGAACGAAGCGTGTGTTTGGTGAAGCCAGATATGCGGCATGACGCGACCTTATATACTAATCACCGTATGGCAATCTCGCACCATCGTATTTTTACTCTATTTAGCTGCATATATAACTACAAAGCTTTATTTTGGTCTTGTTTTAAGAAAAACATTATAATTTAGCAATTGAATAAGGGGGGCCACGAATTTTTAATGACTACGTCTTTTCTCACAGACAGTACCTTCATGTTACATTGATGAAACCAAATAAATTCCGCATTAAATATAAATACCGCATCTCCTAAGATTTAATTTTATTTGATTCCATATGATTTTGCGCAGTTGCTTATTGTTAAAATAAAATCTTAAAAAAAAGAAAGACAACACATCCATATCAAGAAGCGGAGTTATCGGCACTGTACAATTTTGAGACTAGCTCAAAGCTATACAAAATTGCAATGAAAACCTAAACGTATCCGTAGCAATTAACAAGCCGATGAACTCGCCAGAACAACCGACAGCATGGATCAGACCCATTCCGCAGATCACCAAACAGCGAGCTTATTACACATCAATGGCAATTAAGGTATGGAAGACCACAAATGTTCTAAGACAATCGAAAGATTTGATAAAGGGCTATGATAGCAAAGTATCAAAAGAACTTCTGGAGGTCAAAAGATACAAAACTTGTGCAGTAAAACGGTTGCTTACCGGACACTGCAAACTGAAGAAAGATATGTTCAACTTAAAGTTAGGCGAAATCACAAAATGCAGATTATGTCGAGAGGCAGAATAAATTGTGCATATTCTATGCTCTTGTGGCCCACTAATGCAGTAGTAGAAGCACCTGGAGCTGCACATTATGGAACTGCAGGAAATAAAAATAATAACTGCTCATAAGATCTGGAGGTTTCTCGAAGCCATAAGTCTGAGCAGAGAACTATAAAGCAAGAGTGTACTACAAAAAACCAGAAATGGTCGAAATAGCAGTAGGCACTTAGAATAATAATATTAATACAGTTAAAATACAATCCATTCCATTCCATTCCACTCCATTCCTAGTCACCTGAAGGTACACAACAGATACACAATAGAAACATGAATTTCAATTACCTTTCAGTTTTTGTCCGAGTTATAAATTTATGGCAACTTAAAAGAATTGTCACATTCACTAATTGCTTATAGGAAGTTATTTAGATTAATTTTTGTAGGTACACTTTGCATTGCATGCATTCAGTGCAGAAGTTGTGCAGAAGTTTTGCAAGCGTAACTAAAGTAACAAATGTATGACAACACACAAAAAACAATGTATGACAACCTCCTTATTTAGAGTGAGTTTTACTGTGACAAACAGCATCGATTACTTAGATGCTCTATAATTGATAAATAGGTACGTGACCTCACACATTTTATGCGCCTAAAAAACCTATTCTTGATAAAATTCTTCTTTAGCCTTCATCCAAGTCTCAAAACGGCTTCTCTCTAACTCTAAAACTAACAAAACAATTGTTGGCTACAAAGCCAACAATTGTTTTGTTGCCTATAAAGATAGAAGTCATTTTTTATTCATTATACAAACAAAGTGTACCAATTGAATCAAATTGATGTTGTCATTCAATAGTCTTATTTAATGCTATTTAGTTATGACGAAACCTTGAAAAATAAATCACGATGAAATGAAATAAGAATGAAGGTGCATTAAATAAATTATTAAATTGCTGAACAATTTGTTATAACAATGGCAGGGAAATGGATTGACCTTAAATTGTGATGGCCGGTAAATCTTAATAACCAGGAGTTCCTTGGCGTGCATGTAATGTTATACACATATAGGTATCTGTGTATACAATGTATGTACATACGTTTACTGAAATATGATTGATATGTATATACCAGGCCACTCAGAAAATTTTGCGAATTTTATGTATGAAACTTTAACACTAATATATAAATGTGAAAGTTTGGATGGATGGTTGTATGGATAGATGTATGGATAGATGGATGGATGGATGGATGTTTGTTACTCTTTCACGACACAAACTACTGAACCGATTGCGATGAAGCTGGAGACCTGGATTAACATATAGGCTACTTTTTATCCCGATATTCATATGGGATCGGGACTTAAGCGGGTAAAACCGTAGGGCGCTGCTAGTTAAAAATAAACTGAAAAGAATACAGTACAGTAAAATATTCTTTTTTAGGTTTCGATCTAAAAAAAGGTGTCAATTCTGATGTCAACTCTCTTGACTATGATTGACTAAATTACCTTCATACAAGATGTAAACCTTGCACACTTTGAAACAAGGTCTTATTTCAAATTTAAACAAGTAGTTAACATATGTCGCTATCGAAATAAGCAATTTATTTGTCGACTAAAGTCTGACATGCTTATATAAACTTTATTACCATGTAGCGAGAGCCGCTATCCGTTGAATGCCATCTCTTTTGCTCTGTGTTTTTAGTATGCGTCTTCGTAGGTGTCGATTAAAATAACGGCATCTTAGTTCGTTTTGAACAAGTTTTTGTACGGTAATTATTCGGCATTTGAATAAATGGGGACTCTCGCAGCGTGGAAATAAAGTTAAGTATACGTTGACAGGTTTTAGTGAAATTTAGTGGCGCTGAGAAATAGATGCCAGTAACAAATAGACTAACTTACTATAACTTGTTGCGAAGAAGACAGGGTTGATTTCATATGAAGAAATTAAGTCAGGTTTTGGTTTGGGGAGTGTTTACAAGAGAATCGGCACCAGTGTCCCACATATGTGCGCATAAGTTATTATTCATATTTTAATCCTTAGTATGACATTACATATACTTTCACAATGTATCAGCTAGTGTGTGTTCCTTTAATGTTTTTTGCATGAACCGAACACCAAAACTTGCGGCTGGCTATTTTGTTTTTTTTATATATTCTTAGAAATAATACTAGTAACGTAGGTTACACGTTATTAATACTTGTATTAATGCCTCGAACTAAGCTTGTATTAGTAGTGGGTTCACATCGGTATTGTGTTTTTTTTTTAACAAATGAGCATATGGAGTTCTTCGTGCTTCCTTCGTCAAATTTCAGCATTATCGAACAGCAGCACTTGCATCTAACGTAATATATTTTTGTCATTACAATCAATGATATAATAAAACGGTGTTTTAAAGCATGCATGACGGTTTGCCTTCTGGCCCCCGGGCCGCTGTGTCAAGAGCCTTTTGTGATATAACATAGAACTAAAAAAGAATTTTCGTCATGGTTCTGCGTGACTGAGTGAAAACTGTTTGGTTTTAAAGAAATATTACTATTACGCTTGCATCTATTACGAAACTAGTGGTTATCGTGGTGTAGGATTTAAAGCCATTTTTTTTACTTTGTTAACAGTATTCTTGTTAATTCCGTCTACTCAATGCTTGTGTAACGCGCTACCGACACGGTGAAATATACTCCGTATTTCACCGTCTCGGTGTTCCACTAGGCGGGGTTCGAACCCGCAACCACTCGATCGCAAGTCCGATGTCATGACTTTTGCGTTAACGCTGCTTTTTCTCTTTTACTCAAATTAGCCTGTTTTGTTCTTTCATCTGGGGGCACGGCAGTACCCCGGACAAGTCGAACACAAACAAAAAACAAAGTCACAGCCGTACCATACTTCTCTCGAAGCCAATCAAAACATTTTCTACCCCTGTAACTTCGTTGTGGATAAAGCTAGAAGTACGAATTTCAGTGTAAGAGGGCATAATGTAACTAATAATATTCCCAATTTGTCTTTGTGTACATTACGACCGACTTTACTCACTGTACCATCGATTGTAGTTATCTAAGACATGCAGATACGTCCTAAGGTAGCGTCGAGTGAATTTAACCGACAACTCTTTAACCAGCAGTGTAGAAGCCAAAACGAAGTAATAAGATCAAATATTTGAGTTTGTGCTACTAATTATGCAAATGCGTCATGTGGCGTCAGTGGCGTCCGCTTGCAAATTAGTGAAATGTACCTATGTACATAATGAACATGTTTATGCATTGTAAATGTTCTTATGTAGTGCATTTATTATGTATGAGACATTAGTCGAACCTACATCACTTCCAGATTTTTGAAGTGAAAATTTCTTTAGCGGCGCTGGGCACTTTTTAAGATGGGTAAAAATGTTAAACTTGCGTCAGATTTCAGGGTCACGTGAACCCTGATCGAAAATGTATGGAAAATGTGTCCGACTGTAATATATTAAAAAAAAAAAAAATTGTATGACGAGATCGAAAATTCTTAAGACGGAGGTGAGTTTCTTATATTTACAAGTACAGGGGAGGGAGGGAGGTCGGAAGGGGTGGAGGGAGAGTGGGGTGAGTTGTGAGAGTGGGGAAAGTGGGGCGAGTGGGGCGAGTAGTGAGAGTAGGGCGAGTGGGGATAGTGGAGCGAGAAGGGCGACTGGGGTGAGTGGGGGGAGTGGGGATAGTGGGGAGAGTGGGGAGAGTGGGGCGAGTGGGGAGAGTGGGGCAAGTGGAGCGAGTGGGGAGAGTGGGGCGAGTGGGGGGAGTATGGAGAGTGGGGCGAGTCGGGAGAGTGGGGAGAGTGGGGAGATTGGGTGAGTGGGAGAGTGGGGAGAGTGGGGCGAGTGGGAAGAGTAGGGCGAGTGGGGAGAGTGGGGCGAGAGGGGCCAGTGGGGCGAGTGGGGGGAGTGTGGAGAGTGGGGCAAGTGGGGAGAGTAGGGAGAGTGGGCAAGTGGGGAGATTGGGTGAGTGGGAGATGGGAGAGTGGGGAGAGTGGGGCAAGCGTGAAGCGTGGGAAGAATGGGGAGAGTCGGGCGAGTGGGAGTAGGGAATCTAGGGAGGGAAAGTGGAAGAGTGGGGAGAGTGGGGCGAGTGGGGAGAGTGGGGAGATTGGGTGAGTGGGAGAGTGGGGAGATTGGGGCGAGTGGGAAGAGTAGGGCGAGTGGCGAGAGTGGGGCGAGAGGGGCCAGTGGGGCGAGTGGGGGGGAGTGTGGAGAGTGGGGCGAGTGGGAAGAGTAGGGAGAGTGGGCAAGTGGGGAGATTGGGTGAGTGGGAGAGTGGGTGAGTGGGGAGAGTGGGGCGAGTGGGGAGAGTGGGTGAGTGGGAGAGTGGGTGAGTGGGAGAGTGGGAGAGTGGGGAGAGTGGGGCAAGCGTGAAGCGTGGGAAGAATGGGGAGAGTGGGGCGAGTGGGAGTAGGGAATCTAGGGAGGGAAAGTGGAAGAGTGGGGAGAGTGGGGCGAGTGGGGAGAGTGGGGCGATTGGGAGTAGGGAATCTAGGGAGGGAGAGTGGAAGAGTGGGGAGAGTGGAGCGAGATGGGAGAGTGGGGCAAGTGGGGCTAGTGGGAGTAGGGAATCTAGGGAGTGTGGGAGCGAGTGGGGAGAGTGGGGCGACTGGGCAGATTGGGTGAGTGGGAGAGTGGGTGAGTTTGAGAGTGGGAGAGTGGGGAGAGTGGGGCGAGTGGGAAGAGAGGGGAGAGTGGGGCGAGTAGGAGTAGGGAATCTAGGGAGGGAGAGTGGAAGAGTGGGGATACTGGGGAGACTGGGGAGAGTGGGGTGAGTGAGTGAGTGAGTTAAGAGTTCAGTCAGTCAGTCAGTCAGTCAGAGAGAGAGAAAGAGAGAGAGACGCTAATAATACTTATACAGATCCACTAAAGGGCGCTAATCTAAACATTGAGTTGTGTCTCTTTTTATGTCACCAACCTGTTAATGTGACGTTTTAAGTTTGTCGTATCGTTTAAGTTTCCACTTCTGTCGGCAGTCCCATGACTGCCTCTTTTTTTTTACAAGAAGAAATACAACATTAAGAGTTTAGGAAAACACTTTTAAGAATAATATCTTAACTAATCTTACTAGTATTAAATTAATTAATTAATTAAAGGCGAAAGTTTTTGAGGATGGATGGATGGATATATGTTTGATACTCTTTCACGCAAATCCAGCTGAACGGCTCAGGATGAAATTTGGCACAGAGATAGTCTGTCTCTACACATAGGCTAGTTTTTATCTAAAAATGTACGGTTCTCATGGGACAGTTTTGAATTTCCAGGCGAACAAAGCCGCGGCCAACAGCTAGTAATAATAATATTTTCAATCCACAATATTCATTCTAAGATTATAAAGGCTTTGACAAACATAAGAAGCAATACTTTTTAGACGTCAGGATTGAACTTTAGATATATTGACTGGCCTGTTGACCTAGAGGTTAGTGACCTTGACTGCTACTCCATAGGTTGTGGGTTCTATTCCCACCCGAGTCTGGGTGTCCTTTGTGTCCGTTGTTTGTATGTTTGTAAAGTCCCCCGCGACACCGGAGTCATTCCTAATGTGGGAGTTGTCTTTTTAAATACAAGGTTACAAGATGAATATTTTATAGATTTTCGACTTATCGGCTTCGCATATTGATTTATCCTCTACTTGTAATTTAAAATAACGTGAGAAATAACAAAAGATGTACCTACATCTAATCAGTCGTAACTATGATCGACTGTACCTACAGTCGATCATAGTTACGACTTAGAGTCGACTAGAAATGAGATTTAAACCTTGTTTATCATAAAGAGTTTTATAGTTATAAAACCTCTAGAAATTTATGATTTCACTGTACTTTATTCCTTTGTTAGTTCTCACCTTTCTTAAACTATAATCCTTTGCTTACTATAGGTAAAGGATAAATCAATATGCTGATCCAAAAAGTGGAGCATCTATCCTTATACAAATCTATAAAATATTCATATTTACTATTATACTAGTTTATGGTTGAAGGTGTGGCACGATTTTAATAAGGTTTATGTTTCTGTAGCCTTGTGCCAAATCTTTATTATTCCGTATCACGAGGACGTACATTCTTAATCACTTTGTTTTTCTTTGTCTTTACGTTGAGGGCTTTTCATATTCATGGAATACACGTGTGTATCTACTCCCACTTCTTCTGTGACTCAGCATCATATGTACGTCAAAGTCGATTTTAACCAATGAAAACGCTAGTACTACACTTGGCACACAAGTAGAAAAAAAACATTAATTGCGTAAAATCCAGTTTTTTTAAACGTGGGTCACACATTACTAGTATTCTTGTCTAAAACCCTCTTTTGCTAAGCTGAATGTTTGTGTTAAGAGTCGGTAGTACACTGGATAGGGTTCGAACCCGCAACCACTGGATTGCAAGTCCGACGCATTAGCCATTACACTACCGCCGCTAAATATGTTTTCCTTGTAATATTAAGTTGTATATTGTCAATTGTCAAAACGGGACTTTAAGCCTACAACTTTAGACCCTTAATGCGGGGACACTGAACTACCTCAAACCTTTAAAATCATAGTCATTGGCAGAGGCCGATATTCAGCAGTTACAGTGTTTCGAACTAGAAATTACTAGTAAGTAAATCCTACTAATATTATAAACGTGAAAGTTTGTGAGGATGTATGGATATTTCGATGTTTGTTAATCTTTCATGCAAATACGACTGAATCGATTGCGATGAAACTTGATATATAGATAGCTGGAGACTTGGATTAACACATAGGTTACTTTTTAACCCGATATTCCCATGGCACCGGGACTTACGCGGGTGACACCGCATGACGCTGCTAGTTTAATTTACGAAAAACTATTATTAGTCCGTTTATTGAGGAAGGCCGTAGCCTATTATGAGACTACGCCAGGACTTAGGAGGGGAGTAGCAACCATTTAAGTTGGGGGTAACCAGGTGAAGAACTGCGCACTTTATTTTATTTATATTATACTAGCAACCCGCCCCGGCTTCGCATAGGTACAAATTATACACCTAAACCTTCCTCATGAATCACTGTTTATTAGTGAAAACCGCATGAAAATCCGTTTAGTAGTTTTTCCGTTTATCGCGAACAGACAGACAGGCAGACGCGGCGGGGGACTTTGTTTTATAATATGTAGTGATTATTATTTTGTGGTGAGAGAGAGAGAGTGTTGAGGTATATGAGTATACAACGTGTCATAATTATTTATATTTTCAACAGGTATTGCAGAAATATGTTTCATGACAGCACCCGTGGACCAATGCAAGGAATGCTGCCCAAGAAATGAGACCATTGATATTCAATATAAATTATTTACTAGGTACGTATCTTCCTCATGGAAACCAAATAAATTCACCTTAGTCACTGCGGTAAATGCATACTATCCTTCATACCTAACTTTTTTTTTCTGCTAGTAAGTAAGACCTCCGTCGAGATGGAGGAATAAAGGTATTGTACTATTGATAACGATACGATTTTCTCTAGTGTATTATTGTTTAAAGTTTCTTCCTTCGTGTTATCAGAGCAATTAAAGTAAACGCATTTTTTGAAGTAAAAACTTCTTTAGGCACGTTGGGGACTTTTGGTAACAGGAAAAGCACTGAACTCACTGAAGTCTTACGACTGACAGTTTTTTTAAAGTCATAACTAAAAACCTTTTATATTGCAACCGTGTGAATTTTCCTATTTACTAATGTTACTACTATTACAAAAAATTGTTGACGAATTAACGTTTAAAATTCTGTCAAGGTTGTTAATATACGGAAATTGTTTAAAAATCGTGGTTTCGGTGTAAAGATTACGATCTCTTAAAACGGCTCACAGAATAGTCTATTGTTAATATCACGGTAAAATATGCACCATTACTGACCTAATCAAGACTCGTTTTTTTTACTCCGGTTACGTAGGTTTAACAACAATAATAAGTCTACCAATTTCTGGTTTATATAAATTCAAAATTAAAAAAAGTACATTGTAGTAAAGGTTCCTTATTATAATTTATTTTTATATTTTTTATGGTATCGAAACCTATAACTTTAAAACAAACTAACAAATAAAAAATTAAGTAAACGGCGGCCTTATCGCAGCTAGCGATTTCTTTCAAAAACCGCAGATGGACAGGAAGTAGTTTTTTAGTTTAGTTTTAAAAAACAAGGCGTATATTGTAATGATGAGACCTCCGCGCTGTTTGCATCCTCCTTCTATTGGAATGAAAACTCCTAGAAAAGACGCCGGCGGTGTGCACGGACGACTCAAGAAATATTAATTTGTTTATTATCTTACTAATATTATAAATATGAAAGTTTAAATGGATGGATGGATGGATGGATGGATGTTTGTTACTCTTTCACGCAAAAACCACTGAACCGATTGCTATGAACCTTGGTATGTAGATAGCTGGAGACCTGGATTAACGCAAAGGCTACTTTTTATCCCGATATTCCCACGGAGTTGAGACTTACGCGGGTGAAACTGCGGGGCGCTGCTAGTTCATTATAATTGTTATTGTATATTACCATTGATATTCATGATAGTAGCAGTCGTGTTTGCATAATCTTTCAATTCTTCTCCTCTAACTAACGACCCTATCGTCTCCGGTATAAGCTACCTCCCGGACATAGCAATATTTAATATGGATATTATTTAATATACTTACTAAAAAAAAACATGGCAGTCACGGGGAATGCCGACAGAAATAACTTTTTTATTTACATTCATAGTGTGAATAATTAAAATTTCATAATGTATGTATAAATATAAATTATTAACATCAGTCTGGTTTTCATGTCTATTGCGTATACATATACACAGGCCACGGCACGTCGCCTGGCGAAATACGTCACATTAGCATTTCGGGTTTTGCCTAAAAAAAATCTTCTTCAATAAACAGCAAACTAATTTGATAATTGATGATGATGATTTTTTAGTCCACATTTCCTTCAAAATCATAAAGGTCTTACCGTAACTGTTTGTTATTAAATGTACAAGCACATTTTAGGTACTTTTTGTAAAAATGGAAAATTAACGTAATTAAAATTCCGTTTTTGGTTACAACGAGAAGATACATTTATACTTTAAAAAAAAGTAATATCGAGGTTCAGAGACATACACTGGTGTCTCACCCTATATATTTGTTTTCTGTCAGGATATCTAAAATCTATAGTTTCCGTCGTCACTGTGGACAAAAAGAACGAAAATATTATATTTCTATCATACTTTTGACTTTAAAAATTCCATTGTGTCATTGACTTTATGCATCTACACCTATGCAAAGGCACATTTTATTATTATAAAAGATTAAAATTACATCCGATAATATCATTTTTTAGGAGATGACATTACTACAGTAAAATCACGTGACTTGCATGTCAGGTAGGTTCAATCACAAGGCTGTCACACTCACTACTACTACACAAGGTTGAATTCGCAATCAGGTTCATACAAAGCCTGTGCTTTGTTCGCAATATAATTACTAACCTTTGCTTAGGTCACACTGAATTCATGACTGGACATCGTTAGGAAGTAACAGCGAACGGAACATGGTTTTGGACATAAGGTCATATATTCATGACAACTCGACATATTAATATGTATGTTTGTGACAACTGCGGAAATATTTTTTCGAGTACAAATGTAAAAAGTTGTGAGTTTGTGTAACCATGGTATACCTATTGTTTTTAACAGAAACCATATTTAAAAAAATGAACAACAAAATTTACTGAAATCGTCAATCAAAACCATTGAAATTTATATGAAAATATACTACAACGTTTTTCAGAACTGTGCGTAACTCGAAATGGAACGTATTTTAATACACCAATTAGCGTCAAGTAAGACGAGTGACGTCTCACTTGTGTTATATCAACGTATTTGAAGCTATATTTGTGAAAGTAAATATTATTTTCGTAGGAATAAAGGTAGGAATATTAATTTTATTTTCCAATAAAAATGGAAGTTGGGTTTATGAAAACAACTTCCAGTAACCTGTCAAAAGTTACTGTCAACATACATAGTTGTGACTTTTTTGTTGAAAGTGCCGAGTTTTCAAGAGTAGAAATTAAAGGGACTAAACTACTTCAGTAAGTACTTATATATAAATCACCGCTTCTTTCGCAAATGCTTCTTTCGACAAGACCAACAAACTACAAGTACTCGTAAACTTTATTTAAACTTCTTTGGATAGTTGGATTCTCCACAATCATCATGAAATAATATCTTTACTACTGATAATATTAACATGATTTTTCCATCATCAAAGTGTAACTATTGTGATTGTTTGAGTTAAGGTAACAAGTAAGTATTTAGCTTAGTGCCATATTATTACCGTAAAAAATCATAAACTTTAAAAGTCTTTCAGAGACATGCATATTTGTAGCATCTATATAATAACTTACTTGTTGTATATTTACATGTAAAAAAAAATATTATTGCAGAATAAAATTACAATGCTTTATGTACTTATGCAAAAAACAAACTACGGGGAACGGAACTAATAATTTAAAACTTCATGACACTATTCATGTCTACTTTACAGTAGACATGAACAGTGACAGACACAAGTGACGTCATCGGAGCTGCAAGTCCGTTTTCGCGTCACTTTTGGCAATAAATGAACATTCGCATGGACTTTTTAGAGTAACGCAAAAAAAAAGGTTAGATTACCAACAACAAGCTTTTAGTTAAATTAACTTTTTTAAATAAAGAAACTTAAAATTTTCTGAAAAAAAATACAAATTACTAAGAGTTCTTCTGTAATGTAATGTAACATAAACACAAGTAGGCACATTCAGTACCTCCGTGTGTTATCTCCTCTCACTGTCTAAACTGCCTCCATCCGTCTGGGCATACTTTTTATTAAATCGTCAATAAAACTTTGTGGTATTTGGTCCCATTCTTCTACCAACGCCCTTTTCAGTTGTCTTAAGTTGCTTACTGCTGCCATTCTTCGTTTAATTTGTTTTACCAGTTTACACTGAGCGTATCTTTCCCCTGGTCGTCTCCACACTTTGACCTTTCCATCATCTAGCTTGAGGCAAAACCTGGACTCGTCAGTGAACAATAATACTCTTCCCCAGTCATTGCCATTCCAATTGTGGTGAGACCGAGCGAAGTTATTCCGAGCTACACGATGGCCTGTGGTAAGAAGAGGCCCTCTGGCAGGTACGAACGCCGCCATTCCAGCTGATTTAAGTCTTCTTCTGATGGTTTTAGTGCTGTCACATCTCGAACTTCCTGGAGCCTAGCTCTTACCTCAGAAGACGTCGAAGTACGATTTCTTAACACGCTGCTTACAATAAATCTATCGTCCCTAGCTGTGGTTACTTTTTTCTAGCTTGCCCTCTGCGTCTCGTATACTCTCTTGATTGCCGGTATCATTTCACATTGCGAAAAATAACATACTTCGAAACTCGTAACATTTGAGCCACTTGATTGTAAGTGTAGCCGTATTCGATGACAGTTACAGCTTTAGACACTTGAGCTAAGATAAGATCACACATTATCACTTCAATCTTTTAAATGGTCTGTAAGTAACACCACGATAAAGAATTTTTGTGAAAAATGAAATGGAAATTGTCAATTACAATAAAAATCTGTTAATTTTCTTACAATACACAATTATATTATCAGGTAGCGAAAAAAAAACAAATGAAACTTTATTATATAAGGTTTAAGATCTTTATTCTCACTAAGAATATTACAGAATTCACTTACGTGAGAAAAACACTTCACAAGTAAATTTAAAAAGTAAAAAGAACGTAGGTACAGAAAACAACACACTTTTCTATAACTATTACTACATTATTACAACTAATACACTACAATACACAATAAGGCACAATATATGCAAATGAGGGTAAGAATATAAAATGTTTACACCGGGCCGGCAGACAACTACGGCCCGTTAGACACAAGCGCAGTCGACAAGTCCACAGATATGTTATTACTAGATATGGCATAGATGGACAATCAGATTTAGTACCTATATAATTTATTGTGATCTTTTTATTTCTCCCTTATGACATAAACAGGTAAAAATGAGATATTTTAAAATATAATTATTTTAGTTTATAAATGTTATTATATTAAGTTTAAAATGTGATTTTTGAGTAATTTTTTAAAAGTAATAATTGATTGTGAGTCCTTAATGTTATTTGGTAATTTGTTATACAGCTGCGCACCATCTTAGACTAAACTTTTCTTACCATAGTTTGTGCGAGGAGGACGCAGAACAAGATTATTAGCACTACGTAGTAAGCGTTTTTGTATTGTGTATCTTTTAGTAAAGCTTATATTAGAGTGGATATCCTTGTTCAATATTTTTCTTATTGTGAGACATGTATTGTAAGTGTATGTCTGCTTAATATTCAATAATTTAGTATCTTTGTACAATTTTTTGGTTGATGTCCTATACTTATAGTTAAATAGCACTTTTATTAACTTATTTTGTGCAGTCTGTATCAAGTTAAGATAAGTTTTGCCAGCCGAACCCCAAACTTCGATTAAATAGTCGATATGTGGCTTAATAAGCGAATTATATATCATATATTTTAACCTTTTGAGGTAGACACAACTCGGAAAAAAAAAACGATTAAAATCTTCTTTTTTCAAGTTACACAATGCTGATATAGGTGGCCAGTGCGTAAGGAGAACGTGATAAACATAATCGAACCTTTCTTTGCCTTCCTCTATATATGTAAATATATGTATTTTAAATTTTTTTATACTTTTAAATATCAAAAATAAAAATACCGCATGTTCCCTATTATATATTTTTTCACATATGTGAATAATAGAAATATGTAATTATCCTATGAACACACAACATACGCCGCAGTCGCAGTTGATAACTTACTCCTAAACCGCCGTTCATGGAAACACATTTAGTTGAGGAACAACATTTGTTCCATTGAACACTATAAATTAATTAAAGTTCGTTTTGGTGAAAAGTTACTCTACGAAAAGAGCTTAATGGCTTAGTTACTTTAATAACACAATTAAAACCTGTCCAACTTGTTTGTTATAGGTCAAATCCAACAGCGTTTCGAATTATACCACTGAATGACGTCGCCGGGCTTCGTGCTTCGGGTTTTGAATTGAATAATCCCACTGTTATATACCTGATGGGGTTTTCTGAGTCCTCAAGTGGTATTAGCACCTCTACTGTGAGAGATGGTAAGTAATGACCCAAATATTTTTACAAATAACCTATCAAGTTTGAAAGAGGTATAAGCTATTCGACGATCTTCGGGTCTAGAGACCTCCCAAGTCAGGGGTTATAGGTTCGATTCCCGAGTATTGTGTCATTTTTTGGAATGAAATAACATGTCTTTAAATATTATATTACATGGTACAGATAATACCATTATATACATGTATACTGAATAACAAAACTTTTCTTTAAAGCTTAATTATTTGCTACGTCGTCGTAGACTTCGTAGGCATCCATTCAAACTACGAAAGTTGATTACGCTATAAAGGCTTCAATAACAGTTAGCTTAGCGAACAAAAAATATTCGAAATGTAACTTTAAGTTAAATTAGTTGTCAGGGATCGTTGGCCCTATTTTCTGACTTACCGTGGAATAAACTTAATCAATAAACTAAATTCACAAAACTTACGAAGACTACGTAGATATTGTTTATAAATATTGTTAATACCCTTTTATTTCTGTAAAACATCTATATAGATGAAATAAAAGAGCAAAACTTCAACTAAATACAAAATTTGATCTTGACCCGAGTCCCAGATACACGAAATATACATATTTATAAATAAACAAGAATTACCCGTTTAAAGTTATTGTTATATATGAATCAATTTAATAAATTATTAATAAATTTAACATTTATTATATTTTGAGTCTAAGAAACTCTATCGTAGTGTAGTCTATATATAATATTAAACTAAAATGTAGTATAGTAAAATAGGTGCGTAGATATCTAGACATACAACATAACGCCCACACATAAACACGGTAGGGGAAAGTGGGGCTTATCGCTGAAGAATAGGTATACAGTAATAGTCCTCTTCATTCACAATTTTCTTTAAAGGGAGGGGTGTTATTTGAATTTCTGACTTTTTTACTCTTAACTTGTGGCTTTATTTTTGTGGTTTTAGTGTTCTTTTCGTTTAAACTATTTTTAAATTTTGCTCTTGACTTGTATTTTCTGTTTTTTCTCTAATGTATAATTTGCAGGTGTGCTGGATAATATCTGAGAATGATTTTTATATCCTCACTTAAAAGTTGTTAGATCAGATCGATCAGATTTTCAAAACTAGCTGTGGCTTTCTATCAATAAGTGCACCCAAGCTTTGCTCAGCTGCAGTTTAACAAACAGAATTACTTATTTCTTAGGACTATAAATACATGTTTTCAAAGCATTCTTTAAACAAACAATTTATAGGGGTAATTAAGAACGTTCCCATTTACCCTCCTAATGCATTTCCTTATTACCCGAAGTTGGCAACTAAAATGAAAATGGCCATACTAATGGAATTTATAAATAGATAGTACATGGAAGATAGTAATAAAATATGACGTCTTTGAGCTTACAAAAAAGATTTTTACAGTGATTACTACATGTGAAAAAAGTGCGTCCTCTATTTGAATGTATCGCCTAGCACATCTATTTAAATGTGTGCAAGCCGTGTAGTGTGGGGGGAAGTATGTGATATTTAACTGTTCCTAATTACCCACCGTTCTCAATTACCCCACCTTCCCCTACGTCATATTATCATGTCAATCATGTTACCTATAAATATTATGTAATATCTGTTAGATTTCTTAATGCCACATGCGCCACCTCTGTGTAATGCAATTTGATTTCAATTTTACAAGGTTCTATAAATAAATGTAATTTAATCATAGTTACTAAGATACAGGGTTGATCAGACAGGTCTGTCTCGTTGAATAAGTATTACAATTACAGTATTAAAATAGAGAACATAGTTCTTTCTGTTCTTTGGTTTTTAACAACACACCTAGCGTCATCTACCGAAAAACAACAAGAATTACTCGTAACTATGTACGTTGTCACGCCAATTACTATTTCTAAAACTTCACAACATCAACCGTTGGCCTGGGAGATGCTTGGCATCATTATCTAACTTTGTATAAAACACATTATTAAATATAAAACAACAAACCCGACTGCATTAAAATACTTACTAAAATACGAAATAATCACATAGGGCGCTAGGACACTCCTACAACTGAGGCAAATGTAATGACCCATCATATGTAGAAATCCGTGAAACGGTAAACCGGCCTAAAGGCTGTGGAGCGTGCCAGGCCAAGGAATCCCTGTAAGGTCTGAATCGATTTTTTAGAAGATCAATCTTTTGCAACACCATCTTCGATGGTTTTAATCGGCTATCGCTAATACGATCTTGACCGGATCGGATGGCATTCTCATAGAATCATATGAAAAAATCAAATGACCACCTTCAGAAGTAAAATTGTAGGCCTACAAGCAAAACTATTGCTATCTATGCTATCATATTTCGTAAATCACAATATAATCTTAACATTAAACCACTATTAACAACATTTGTTGAAGTACCGCTAAATTTGTTTAGCTTGTGTTACAGTTGTGGAGGATAGATCATTTTTAGTTTATTGCGATCTCTTAATCGGACCTGTTATGTTCATTGCTTTAATTGTTATTAAGCTTGGTGAACAACTAACCGAGTCAAATGTTTGGAGTTTGGAAAACTTAAGGATGAGACTTGTGGCAAATAGAAGCCAAGTTAATGTCCAAAAAATGAAAATCTAGTAGCCGAAAAAATCACTTTTAATGGTATCAGCAGGAAACATGCCTATTATATTGATTTAAACGTGAGTTTCGAGAAAACAAAAGCGAGTTATACTAGAGGTTAATTTAAACTAAAAGTAGAGAAAGTTGTCTCTAAGTTTAGATGCTAATAAATTAGTTTGAAGTTTGTTTAATGTTGATTTGAGTCGCAACGACTTTTCATAATAAAAAGGTAAAAAAAATTAAGTGTTCTGTACACTTATGTATTAATACAATTTGTTAAGATCTTTAAAAGATGAATTCAATTCAGATCTGATCGATTCAATGGGTCACGATTTGAAAAAACGATTGCATTCCGAAGATCGAGCATCCTTATGCCAAAGTATTAGGCACACTCACATACACACATACTTACGGTTGAAAAACATAATCCTGATTTGCCAGTCAAGTAAAAAACATCTTATTCCGTGGATAAGATCAAAATTACACTGGAAAAATAGACCTAGGTCACTATTTGAGACATAATATTCTAGTTTTTGGTTATTGTAGAGGTTAAAGTAAACGATATGTCGAATTATATATCGCAGATTGTCCGAAAAAAGTACTCTGTGCTTGAACTGTGCAGAACTTATTATATAACAACAATTGCAACATATTTTTGCAGTGTTTGTAATATAATGTGAATTTTATACCTTTACAAAGATCATGTTTACATGTTATAACATTCTGTAAGTAGTTAATATTGTATACAATATAAATATGGTGGCTATCAGATAATAAAAGGACAGTCTCGTCACTGTCATAGTGTCGTTATTGTTATGGGAAAAGCTATAATTATTTGATATTGTGTTATGTACATAGATCATAAACTTTACGAACAATCGACCACTGGTCTTAATCGTATAATCTATGGTAAAATTATAAAGCTGAAGAGTTTGTTTTATTTCGTTGAACGCGCTAATCTCAGGAACAACGGGTTCGAAGTGAAATGTTTTTAGTATTGGATAGCCCATTTATCGAGGAAGGCTATATAACATTACGCTACGATTAATACGAGCGGAGCATCAATGAAAAATGTTGCAAATACGGGGAAATTTATAAACGCAGACGAAGTCGCGTGGGTCAGCCAGTTATTCTATATTAAAAGTAGAATTAAAACAGTTTTACTGTGTGTACTGGATATACATGTTTTGATATTTAGTATAATTGAAGTTACTGAAGATTTTTTTCTTGCTTCTGTGCACCTAGAGTAGTAACTATTACCCCTGCAGTTAAGTAGAAACACGTAATCGTTCTTACTACACAATTTTTCTTTATTACGGACAATATTTGCATAAATTTTCTTACCTAATATTATTATTATTATTATTATATAACATTTTTTTATATCCACAGCGTTCCTGTCTGCCGATGATTATAATTTTATCGCAGTGGATTGGTCGAGGCTCATTGTTTTTCCATGGTAACTATAAATTCAATCTAAAAGGTCGCTGTTATAAGCTGCTACTATTGTGTGCAGTTTCGATTAAATTGCACCACTGGTGATCAACGGTGGACTGAACCGCACATTTATGTTTACTACTACGTATATTTTATACAGGTATACTCGCGTCTAAATGGACTACTGAATTAGTCCTCAGTTCAACAGCACAAAAAAAGTAAAAGTAGTGCAGAAACATACTACGACCTTTAGGTTAGAATTAGACAGAAAAATATCTTTGCAATTTTGAAACGATTGTATTCGCAACTATGTAACTTATGCAAGGTATGGTGTACACACTGAGGCAACAACGAAACAAACGCAGACTGACAGTTGACAGTAGAGAGCGCTAATAGTTGTAAGTTGTAAACCTTTACATGACATTGGCGAAATTGTGGTAGCTCCACAAAGCCACAATTCAAAATTTGAAGTTGAAGTAAACATTTCTGTTTACAGTCTTTGTATATTAATACCACATTATGTGATAGTATACCTATTTATTCAGTTTATCAGTAGATATTTATTTTTATATTTATTTTGTATTGTATGTAAATGTAATAATATTATTGTGCACTCCCATATAAACGTCAGCAGAATAAAATTAAGTCTGTATCATTTAACATCTTAGATCTAACATTGTCTTATCTTAAGTATAGTTTTATTTCATATTTTTCAGTTTAATTAATATCAAAACTACGTTTGAGCGTTTGAAGTTAAAATAAATTATTTTTTTACAGCATTTGATAATATATACGTGTCTTCATTACGTTTTGAATCATACACTATCCACAAGCAAACCTCTTTTGCAAGTCAGTCGTTCTTAATACGATTGAATACGTAATTGTTCGCAGGTATATAACAGCAGTCCGAAATACACGTTACATGGGTAGACAATTAGCTAACTTCATACAGTTCCTAAATAGAAATGGGTTTCCAGCGTCGAGTGTTCACATAGTAGGTTTCTCCCTCGGTGCAGAGGCAGCCGGCTTCGCAGGGAAGCACTTGCGGTCACAGGGATTACTTGTCGGCAGGATTACCGGTGAGAAATAATGCTATTATAGTGAACTATTGATCTCAAAGGAATTTAAGGGTCGATGTAAAGCCAGCTTTAGAGGATATTGATAAATACCTTGTGTTATTAAGTTTTAACTTTTAAAGCCAAGTATACCTAGAAGATATTGATAAATACCTTTTGTTAGTTTACTATTTTAGTTTATTAAAAGATTTGTTTTTCTTATTATTTGAGATAAGAAAAAAGTATTAAGGTATTTGACTAAAGTTATGTTAATTAATACCACTTGAATGTGGAAATTTACATAAATAAGGATCAGAAATTTCAAAGTCATTTTAAACAGTAGTTAAAAATAAATAATAAAATCACAAACAGTAGTTAAAAATTAATAGCTTCAGACAAAATATTATCATTTTATTTTTATACTAGCTGTTGCTCGCGACTCTGTTGGTGTGGTAATTTTGGTGAAATCTGTCCCACAGGTTATTCTAGAGCCTGTGCTATTCCAGATTATAATTTATCTCTGTGCCAAATTTCATCCAGATCCGTTCAGCCGTTTTCACAAACAACACCCTCTCACAGACTTTTGCCTTTACAATATTAGTAAGATTTATCATAGGTTAGGTACTTTTATAGTTTGTAAACGTAGCTGCACAAGAAACGACTACTTAGTTCAGTGTTGTTTTGTTAAATAAGTGTTATTAGTGAGCTGACTAGCAGTTAATAAACATTATTTAACAATATCGCAAGTTGTAAAACGCGCTGAATCTCATAAGCACGCGCCAACTTGCCCGGACCGGCCGCAACGATCAACTTGACAGAACGGAATTGTCTCTGGCCTGTGTCACTGTATTCGCAATATAATGTGTACTAGGTGTGTAATTCGGGACTTAATCGCGATAATATTTAAAAGGTACAATACCTCTTGGTTACCCGAAGTTTCGATCGAATTGTAGCGAGTGGACCACTGTCGGTGCAATTCGATCGAAACGTCGGGTTACCGCGATTAAGTCATGAATTACACACCTAATATGTATCAAAGTTGCGAAAGTTTAAAAACAATAATGTGTACTGATTGCCTTTTACTTACAATATTTAGTCTAGAAGACTAAATATTATTTTTTCTATAGTAACAAATTCTTCTGTCAAATACTTTTCAATTTATCATTTTAGGTTTAGATCCAGCATATCCGGGGTACAGTTTAACTAACAACGACGGTCATCTTGCAAAAGGTGACGCAGCATTTGTTGACGTGCTGCATACGAATCCTATACTTGGGTTCCCAACGGCGATTGGCGACGTGGATTTCTACGCTAATCCTGGCTCTTTCGTACAACCGGGATGTTGGATAAATGAGTTAATTGAAAACTCAGAGTTTGCATACTTATGTAAGTAATATGTAACGTATGTAAGTAATTGCAGCGGTAATAACGCAGTGGCTACATCGTCAGACTTTCTATCAGATCGTTGCAAGTTCCAATCCCACCTAGTAAACTACCGACGTAAACCTATTTCTAACCCAACATTTTGCTTAGCTGGTGGGGTTAATAAGAGTAGTAATATGGGACCCATGCTATCTAAAAAATAACGTTAAGAAGGTTGTCGCAATAACAAGGAGGTAGCTCTTCCATCGAACAAAACATTGGAGAAACACCTTTGTGGCGTGGCACTAGAGCATTCGCCGGGGGTAGCAGGTCGAGTTTATTCCCGCTCAATGCAAATATTTGTATGCATGAATATGTCTATTTGCATTGGTTTGGGTGTTTTCTATGTACCTAGATATTTACAATAAAAAATCTATGTATTGTTATCCGCAGCCGTGGGAGAGCCATGCGGCTTGATCGAAGTAATACCACGGCCTCACACAGAAAACCGGCGTGAAGCAATGATTTTATTGCTTCGTTGTGCTTTGCCGACTGAGTAAGGTTACCGGAGGCCCTAACCCTTCCCTCCCTCCCCTCTCTCCTCTCCTTTTTCCTCCGTTCCCCTATTCCCACCTTAAAGGCCGGAACGCCAGAGTTGCAGGTGCCCGTGGAGGCGGTGTTACTTACCATCAGGTGAATCATCTCCTCGTTCCCCTATCCCATAAAAAAAATTAGTTTGGGTCTAACTGTGTAATACATATATCCCAGGATTATTTATTATATCAATATCTCTTAGTCATAGTGATTGATCCAGAGTGGGGGATGAGCCGTGGATAAATCTACAGGAAGCCATCGCGATATATCGTGGGCGACTAGTTACATGATTCCCTTGTGTGACTCACAAATTAAAAAATCAAATATCTACGTAACGACTTTAAGTGGTCATCTCGCCGACTGTCACCTAGCCAAGTGTTGTAGGTTCAGCATGGGAAAAACTATATGTTTAATCTATTTAGATAGTTGTTCTGGATTTGTTGGATTTTTATAGAAAAAAAACTTTTAAAGCTTTAATATATTTATCAAAAACAACCACTCTAACTTTAATAAAAAAGAAAATGTATAAAATGCCATTTTCGCGTTTTCAATTTTGAACAATCTGCCAGTTAACATCAATTTGCAAATATTGTGAAATGGATGATGGTGTCAATATTCGATGAAGCGAGTGGCACATTTCGATACACTCCTTGACACTCGGGACGAAATGGACTGTATAAATTATCTGTGAATTAATCTACTTGTTTTCTCTTCAAAACAAAAGATGTTTGTTTAATTTGTTCTAACGTAAACAAATATTCTTAATTTCTTTTTTAAAGAGTAGGCATGCCAAGCGGCGTACATAGCTTTTGTCACCTACAGTTATGTAGATCTCCAGCTTTGAAGTAGACAGGGCGTCATAGATTTATAGGCGAATTTCCGCCGCCTGCATGAGGAGTTTCTTGACCCTACAGAACAGGTATTAGTGTTAGCAATTCCCTAGTAGTGCAGTTTTCCTGTGGGTGAATTCCTATACATTTTGCTTAAGACAAATGACTTGAGGATTTTGCGAATGTAAATAATTGCTGGTAACTGTTTCTAATTTGAGTTTAAGTAATTATAGTTTAGCAAAACGAAAAAACAAAACCGCAAAAATAACAGCATTAAAAATAAAAAAACAGTTCCACCATTCACCTCCATCAGATCATCGTTACTCAGCCCAACCCGTTGGATTCGTCAAAACGAATCATATGAGCCCAAACACGAGGGGTTTACTAGTAACCACTGAAGAGTTCCACTATCTTATTTGTATGGGGAAAAAGCACTGAACTCGTGTGACCGTCACACTCAGTTGAAGTAAAAACGTTCTTGAAGGGAAAAAACTTCTTTAAGCACGTTGGGCACTTTGGGTATGTGTGTATAGTTTTCACTTCTGACGTGTACTCCTACGTCTAACAGTTTTTTTCCAAACGAATTTTCTTTATTTTTTTTTTTTGTATAGGTGGCAAACGAGCAGACGGGTCACCTGATGGTAAATGACTACCGCCGCCGCCGGGCACCTGCAAGTCAAGAGTCACAAGTTTGTTGCCGGCCTTTAAGGTGGTACGGGAAGGGTGGAAGAGGGGGAGAGAGGGGGGGGGGGAAGGGTTAGGGCCTCCGGTAACATCACTCACTCGACGAAAAGCAATGGATGAAACATTGCTTCAGTGCCGGTTTTCTGTGAAGCCGTGATATTACTCCGGTCGAGCCGGCCCATGCGTGCCGAAATATGGCTCTCCCATGTCCTTTTCTGTACTTCTGACTACGTGTGTACCAATTTTCATTATGATCGGTTCAGTAGTTAATACGTGAAAGCGTAATAAACAATAGCGCAATGGTTTAAGTGGTCACCTCGGCCACTAGGCTGCGCCGAGTGTGTAATATTAAAAAAATGTGTCGATTTAAATCCCACACGGGACAAAAATTTGTGTGATCCACAAATTGTTGTCCCGAGTCTGGGTGTTCTTTGTGTCTGTTGTTTGAATGTTTGTGAAGCCCCCCGCGACACAGGAGTACTGATAATGCGGGAGTTGTCTTTTAAATATAATAAAAATTATATATAATTTAGGATTCTTGACAACGAATTTTCTACACTCAAATACCTATTTTGTGTTACATATAAGCCTTCGAAAGAAAAATTCGACATTGACCTCTATAAGGTTGATGATCGAATTCGTGTAACGGAACAGTAACTAATAATAATTTCTTTCCTGTTATTTATTTAATATATATTTCGCGTGTTAGCTGAGACGCTGACTGTCGCTAATCGTGGGTGGTACTGTCAGTATCGCTTTGCGTACATATAAAAAAATAATAAATAATTATATACTACAATGACAGTTTTAATACATCGGGTAGCAATATAACTTATTACTTAAATGCTTGATAGTGTTTCACTTTCAGTTTTGGACACAATATCATCAAATCCTCAGCTCGCAAACGGTAAAAAACCTCATAGTTTTAGGAGAGACTTTGCTTCCTTGCTTTGGTCTACCGATTGTATAAATAATTGTTTGTTCCTAAGCTGTAGGCAATCTCTTGACAAGACGTCCATGTTTCGTTGAATAGAAACTAATTTAACCAATACTTTCAGTATTGGTTAAATCAGTTTCTTTAGCTTGGTTCATTCACCATGTGACCTCATATTACTTTGCCCAAGACGAGTCAGTTCACAGAAAATTATCATAATCAATATTGCCAATGTAATTTATACTCAGGTACTTGAAGTGATCACGGTGTCACTAAAAAGGCAGCTTGTGGAAGTGACTATCGAGGACGACTTTTGATGAGGTACACAGACAAAGACTATCTGCAGGTCTGAGAAGACCCTCCGTCAACATCAGTAGGGAAAATTTATATCCAAAATGTGCAAGCGCTCAGTGATTACCACGATTTTTACTCTCCTTTTCAAATTCACATAATAAAGACTCTTAAAGCTCGCTCGTCAGATGGTTTTCCCTTATACCCTAAACCTGCTGAAAAGTTTGCAGTCAGGATTATGCGATTGGGCCACTTATTCTTACAGAAGATCGCTTTAAATAGAACCGTCTGTAGGGTTCCTGCGGTGAGCTGCTTCCCTATAGCTGTTTCAAGTGCACTGGGAATCAACTGGGAGACAATAATTCTCTACCCTATATGCATTTACACTTTTTTACATTAGCATAGTCTAAACAACGAAAAATGAAAACAAAAATCTACTATTTATCACACTTTATTTAAAGAAAATCGGCGTTATATAAGACTCGTGTTTCACTATTAAGCCAAGTTATGTTAATAAACGAAGCGGCCTTAATAAACAATTTACTCTGCACTAAACCAATTTCCCGTTAAATTTGCTACGTAAGCTTGTATGGTGCAGCCCTAACAACCGCACATTTTGGCTGGAGGGTACGATCGATGCTCTGACGTCACTACGCGGATGCTGCGGGGTGGGCGCTGAAGGACGAGGTGTGAGGGGGGTCAACGTTACTATTACGCCATCCCTGATATTTGACTTTTAAAAAGCTATTATTAGCGTTCGTATTTACAGAGCGATGTCTCGCAACTTCTAAAATTAAAATACAGGGTATATTTTTGTAGATTTAATCAGATGGCGCGTCACGTTGCCCGCTTTAATTTCGGGTTATCTATTGCGTTGTACTCGATTATTATACAATGTAATTACGTAATCATTTATGTGAAGACTCTTTAGTTATAGAAGCAGTACTTCTTGCGTACATTAATAGATACAGAAAAACATAAATTTCATTTACCTTTGAAAGCCGACCAAACATGTCAGAAAGTCTAAATATTTGTTTTATCACTGTTTGTATATGTATGCTTGGAGGAATGTATAATGTCCAAACTAACATGCGTTTTATTGATATTTTAAAAAAAAATTACTACGTTGACTACGCCATTCTATAATATTTTTTTATAATTCTTTTCATGGCATACTCTCTAGGGTATGCCAGGCCATCCGAGCGGCCATGTTACTTATATGAGTAAACTTCAACACTGTTACTAAACTAAAAATGTTCAATTGTTCTTCATTATCGATTACCACTGCATCGTGTGTTGTGGGTTCGATCTGATATCAGATCTATGCCAGAACAAGTCTATTGTTCTGAAAAAATCCAGGAAAAGTGATTGAAACCCACCTTCTCTTGTTACCTATCTTGCGCAGCGTTGCTTCTCCCAGAAAAAATCAGGGAGTTGTATATCTGCTCCGTGGTTGTAACTACACAGTTTTCGTGCAGGTAAAATCTCTGTTGCTTTACTATCCTTCATGAGTTAGATTCGTTAGTTAGTTAGTAGATGACGTAATACCGTGTTGTATGCTTCATATTACTATTTTAAACCGCGTCGCTTCAAGCTTTAGCGAACACTAGCGGTAAACAGTTACTTGGTAAAGAGTTACCGGTACTTGAGAACTGCTCGCTACGGCGACGTAGCAAGTGCTACGTCAAATTTAACAAAAATGGAAGAAAGTGAGCCTTTAAAACGGTAGCTGTTTAAGACCTATGTTTTTTATAATTTGGATCAGATTAAAGTGTAGTACTTACTTTTAATATTCATATTTATATATTTATTTATTCATTTCAAACACAATAAAAATAGTGTTGAAGTTGTACATAATATCATAACAAAATAAATAACGATTAGAATAATATTAAAAAAAATGCAATAGTGAAATAAGGCATTACAACATACAAAACGAAATATTAAATATTTAATAAAACATTAATAATATTTAAAGGTATATATTACTATGCAATTAACGTTATATATAGAAAAAAAACTTCTTTTTTCAATGAATTGTGTAAATATAATTATTTGACGTATCGGCCATTTTTGTCGATGCACTTTAGGCGTATTGACGTAAATTCATATAGGCATTCGCTTTTTCAGAGCTCCTGAGAATGGGAACCGAAGAATTCTTTATAGGGACTTTTCCCAGCCGTATTTGTTTTATTTTCAGAAAAGATATCTGAATTCCAATAAAAATTGAATAATCACTCATTAGTACTCATTACACTCACAGGACCTTGCTCAAACAGCAAGTCCCGGTGAGTGTAACGAGTGAATTTTTTAAATATTCCAAAACCTGAAGATTAAATATTACGTGTCTTATAAAAATAACCTGATATTCATTTGAACAATATCAACGATTCCTTGACACCCTAACATCGTCAGTACAAAAACACAAAGTGATTGGGTTTTTAATCTTGTTCCTCAAAAGGATTTATACAACTCGTAATTACATCGCACAGAACATCAAGCCACGTTTATAGCCCGTAACGAGAACTGTGCGTTATAAAAAATCGAAATGAGCACGTACAATGGAATGCTTCATAAAGGTACTATGGAAAGGAATTCAGCCTTTATGTTGTTTCATAAACGTACGCTAATTAAGAGTGATAATACGTATGTATTTGGGCCAGTCATAAAGTTGAGTTTGGCTTGACAATGAATTTGAAATTATACACTAGTCAGTGGTCTTCAAATGTATTTTACTCATAAATGCATCCTCCTTTTCTTGTTTGCAAGTGTTGCATGAGTCAATTACTATATATATTTTCTTTTATAACTACTATTAGTAACATGGATCATAGGTATATTACTGGTATGCTTGTTTACAAGCCGCTGGAGCTGGAGAGAGAGAGAGACTACTTCAGCTCCAGTGGCTTATAAACAAGCTCTTCAGCTAAGCAAAATACTGGGTGTAGCTCGAACCCGTATCGATTTGATCTCTTCATCAAGTCCGACTGCATGGTAATAATGGAAACGACTTTGACTAACTCTGAAAGTTAAAGTTTTGAGTAAATATTTTTATTATGCTTTGGGTTAGCGGTACTAAGACACAGAGG
Source organism: Euplagia quadripunctaria (assembly GCA_963859945.1). Classification (NCBI taxonomy): domain Eukaryota; kingdom Metazoa; phylum Arthropoda; class Insecta; order Lepidoptera; family Erebidae; genus Euplagia; species Euplagia quadripunctaria. The sequence continues at coordinate 15,352,135 of OY982572.1, read as the reverse complement.
GGACTGTTGGGCTATCGCGCTAAAATTACCTACCGATCGGAAGACGCCTGACCCACGTGTGTAAGGCTTATACAGCCGGCCGTTGTCCCACCGCAGCGATGACGTCGTGTTCCATGTTTGTTGGGGCAGATATGCGCTGTCAGGGTGTTTTTTGTTCTTGTACCTTCTTTTCTAGAAGATTCACTCAGTATAATAGACGCCGTAGACGTTGTACAAGACAGAAAATAACGATTCCATCTCTTAACATTTATCATTCTCAATATCGATTCGTTTATCAATTTAGTTCAGTCTACCGTATAAATTTCGATAACCTTAAGGTTTATCTATCGTAGTGGGAGCGTACTGCCACTTGGCTTGGAGCCAAAGATTGATCGTTAAGGCAAAATGTCAATAGCAGATTACTTATAGGGGGTGTAGGCACCTATACACCACACGACCTCCACTTTTCAAAATAAACAATGAATTAAATGCTACTAGGGCAAATTATGTGGGTTAATACCCGAATGTATGGTTAGGTACATTAAAATAATGGAGCTTATAGGCATGTTTAGGTAACATTGTTCATTGTAAACGAAACGATTGTACTAGTGAGAAAATATACATAATTCCCCGTACTATTGTTGCAGGGTGTTCTTTTTCTTGTCACAGAACTACTGAAAAAATTAAATCCCAGTACGGTAGCTCCTTTGTTCCTATTCTTTTGTCACAGAATTAGTGAGACAATACATTCCGTTCAGTACTTTTGTTCTAATTTCTTTTTTCTTGTCACAGCTCTAGAGAGAGCTTAAATTCCCATAATTTTATTCTAGGGTTTTTTGCCATAGAACTAATAAAATATGTATTTCCTTTGTGGCATTGCAACGCTTGCCGAGTGTAGCTAGCTATTTTATAAATTTTAAAGATAACTCAAAAACGGCACCATATTTACGTTTAAATAGTTGATATATTAACACCAAGTAATACTGATGAAGTACGGTAAGTAGGACTTGTTATTGGTTGTGATAGCAGTTGTACGGGGAACTTACTTTTCGATTCGTTTGTTATAAATATATATAGATTTTTGGGCCGAAAACCCTTGCGGAGTTTCTCAAAAGACCCTGCCGAAGTTTGAACACAAACTGATCAATGGTTTAAAAATGCATAGAAGACAAACATATTACATTGATTTTTATTTATATTAATTTTTTTTGTTGGAATTTCTTAAAATGTTAGAACACTTTTCGAAGATCAAGTGTTCACACCGAGATAAGTGAGCTTATTCACTTTTCGCGGCATCAAGTTTGGGTAACATAAGGGTCTTTATGTGAGGATCGTATCTATAACACATGACTTAGTGGCAGTCCAACAGGGTGTTACGAGTCAGATACACTGCTATGGATAAACCAGTTTATTTTGCAGATGGCTGTAGCCACGTTCGTGCGTGGCGACTCTATGCAGAGTCTTTGAGCAACCCCTACGGATTTCCAGCCACATGGTGCAAAGACTGGACCTCAGCGTCGAGACGGTGCAGTTTTGAGACCAATGGATATATGGGAATTGCTGCTTCAACAACGTAAATATTTTATACATATTTCTTATGGCTTTCGTCTAAACTATAATATATATGTATAACGATAAATTAGTTAGCCTAAAAACTGGGTTTAAAACAAAATCTTACAAAATACGGAACGTCCTATCATATCTAGTTCAATAAATAGATGATCGAAACTTTTTTACAGACATTTCTGAAGAATTTTGTACAGCCCATTGAAATCCATACAACAAATTTTGAACTAAAATATTTATACAGAAATTAAAAGAAAAACTAATATATAAAATACATTTTGTTGTCGAAGTGTTCTTCTCCCCATCTGTACTGTACTGGAAGCGTATTTTGATTTTTTACTTGTTAATAAAGCTGTCTTGAGCAAACGTAGGCAGTGTGCTTGTACTCCATTAAAGTTAGGAGCGTAGTACCTACATAAATAAGATGTTCCAATTTGACCTTCAGCTGGGAACTACATCACTATCTGTTTTATTGATAGTCGCTTTAACTCTCTCTCTGTACTCCTTTTCTGTTACGGTTGGACGGTTTCAGTAACCAAAATGCTGAGGGGTCTACTTACAATGGATATTAACTCGGATTTAATATCAAAATTTGCGCAGCTTCTGTATCATCTTGGCACTGAAGAATCTGAAGTTTAATTACTCATGCTGAAAGTTTTAACTGTAGTCGTGCTAAATATCATTATCTTTGAAAACCATTGAGCATAGATTTTTATAATACCATTGAAGTATTAAAAAGCTTTTACATATACTCTTTTGAAAAACCTGATATAGTCATTAGGCAATCCCATTATTATAGTCTGAAATCGAAACCTCCTTAGAAGGAGTTTCTGATTGGGGTCGACTTAACCTAGTCCAATTTAACCCGACGAAGACACAGGTTTGCGCGTTCACCGCCAAAAAGATGCCGTTTGTCGTGTCACCTCGCTTTGAAAGCACTTCACTGACTGCCACATCGTCATTTGCCAGCATCGGAATCCTTGGTGTCGATATATCGCGCGAAATCCAGTTCCGCGGTCACTTGGAGGGTAAGGCCTCGAAGAAGCTTGGTGTGCTGAATAGATCGAGACAGTATTTCACCCCGGCCCACCGCCTACAACTTTATAAGGCGCAGATTTGGCCGCATATGGAATACTGTTCTCATATATATGCAGGAGCGCCCCAATACCAGCTTCTCCCTCTTGACCGCATTCAACGGAGAGTGACTCGCATCATCGATTGCCAGGATATTTCAGATCGGCTTGACCCTTTGGCGTTGCGTAGAGATGTAGCTTCACTCTGCATTCTCTATCGCATGTATCATGGGGAGTGCTCCGAGGAATTGTTCGGACTTATACCGGCCGCAACGTTTCGCCATCGTTCAAAGCGACAAAACTTTCATCCCCATCACCTGGATAATTGGCAGTCCACACACCACCGCAGAAATTTTTTGCCTCGCACAACCAATCTCTGGAACAAATTGTCGCCTGCGGTATTTCCGGACCGATACAACCTTCAAACCTTCAAGAAAAGAGCGTACTCCTATCTCAAAGGCCGGCAACGCATTTGTGACTCTTGAGTTGCAGGTTTCCATGGGCGACGATAGTCACTTACCATCAGGTGACCCGTCTGCTCGTTTGCCCCCTATAATATAAAAAAAAATAGTGTCTATAAAAAAAGAAAAAAAGGGGTAGACTTATTCTTTCCTACCTGGTATGTTTTCAGTCTGCACGTCAGCAGTGATAATTTCTCAGTGCAGACGCAGAGATGGATAACTCGTTTCGAAATGTATTTATTTATACTATAACATTGATAGTTTTATGGGATGACATTCTGTGTTATCATTTCTAGCTATTGTTTTATAACTTTGAATACAAAAAAATAAAACTAGGCCCATTTCAAATTTCCTTTGACGGCACATAATTTATGCTCGGCGAATTTACATGGAATTGCATTTCACGGAAGCCACGAAGTTTTATTGCCAGTTTTTTTTTAGGTGAATGAAATTTGATAGTCAAATTCCGCTCAAATTGTACACAACTTCAATATTACGTTTTATTCGCAGGATGACTGGCAAAATGTATTTTCATACAAACAGCCAACCTCCGTTTGCAAAAAATGGACCTTAAAATCTTCCAGTGCTATATTTAAATGTGATAAATTAAACAATTTTTTTGCATTTACGATTTTTTATTTTGCGTTTTTTTTTTACACAAACAGCAACAAGGCAAGCTGCATTTTGTGTGTGTTTGTCAAGTTTATAATTTATTTTTAACTTTCTACTTTACAAGACAAATACAAAACCATTACGATGTAACTGACACGCGGCAAATTGGAAAGTCATAAAATTTGCGGTTAGAACTTTGGGCTCTCCAACACTATCTACTAACGTATATGCATACAACTATCTATACGATTGTAGTATTTCGGTAATAAGAAATCGGTCCGCGCAATTTTTCGACCCGTCTGCGCTTCCCTTCTCAGATAATTAGCATGCCACCCTTGGGCCGTTATAATGTTGGCTCTCGTTCGTTCCAATCCCGTTGCTAGATATTCAAGTTCAAGTAAGCTGAGTTTTGCAGGTAAGTCAAACTGTTTGGAAACCCCCGTACCATCCAAGAGAACTTTTTGTACACTGAATTGGCTGGGAAAATTAAAATTAAATAAATTAAAATAATTCTACGTTAGATTATGTTGATTTTGTTGTACACCTAAGACCTCGTAGACTATCTGGTACTAAAGGCCAAAAGCGTAAGGTATATGGTCTTCTGTTTTCCAAAATATATAAATTTAAAATTTAAAACACTCCCGACTCGAAAATCCCTTCAACGATTACAAAATGCCTTACAGCATTTTGGAAAAGAGCTGATACTCTTACACTGCTGGACCTATATTAACCAAACATAGCTAAGAACCACCGCAAGGAAACTGGCTTTCAAATGAAAAAAACCGCATCGAAATCGGTCCATCCGTTTGAGAGCTACGATGCCACAGACAGACACACACACACACTTTTTTCGTCGGGGGTTAAAAATAGTAGCCATTTTCCCAGCGGTTATGGTCAGTGCTTAGCTCATAAGGGTCGAAACGTGATGTTAAAACAAAGAAGAATTATTCTAATCTGACTGAGAGTTCCAGAGATAAGCGCGCATAAACAAACAAACGATAAAACCCTTCATTTTATCATAGACTAGCAATCCGACCTGGCTTCGCACACGTACAAATTATACACCTTCACCTTTCTCATGAATCACTGTCTATTAGTGAAAACCGCATGAAAATCCGTTCAGTAGTTTTTCGTTTATCGCGAACAGACAGACAGACAGACGCGGCGGGGGACTTTGTTTTATAATATGTAGTGATAGGAGACATTTACAAATGATAGATACTCATTGAACTTACACTATATATTATTAATTGATTGTATTGTAGTTAAGGCCATGATTTTAAATAGGTTTATATACAGAGGAATGGTCCATTCGTATGTAAGAATATAATTTTCCTCGTGTATCCTACTAATATTATAAACGCGAAAGTTTGTAAGTATTGATGGATGGATGTTTGTTACTCTTTCACGCCAAAACTACTGAACCGATTGCGATAAAACTTGGTATGTAGATAGCTGGAGACCTGGATTAACATATAGGCTTTTTATCCCGATATTCCCACGGGATTGGGACTTACGCGGGTGAAACCGCGGGGCGCTGCTAGTGTTTACATATTTTTTTTATTTTGTTATAATAATAGTTGTTTTTCTAAATTTGAACATATGCCCTTATAAGATCCGTTCCGTACTACACGAAATGTATTAAAAAAACAAAACCTGTCAGAAAACTCATAGAAACCCAATAACGCAAAAAGGGGTAAGTGTAAATTTAATTTATAGATCTTTCTTTATTGTAAACCTGCAATAACACCGTTTCACTCGGACAGCCGGGTGTGTAACGTTTGGAATAATAACAAAGTTCTAATGATCATATGACCTAATTAAGCGGCGGTAGCGTAATGGCTAAGGCGTCGGACTTGCGATCAAGTGGTTGCGGGTTCGAACCCCACTCAGTGCATTACCGACGTGAACCCACTCCTAACACAAGCATTTAGCTTAGCTGGAGGGATTAACAAGAATACCAGTAATGTGTGACTCACGTTGCTAGTAATCTTAAAAAAAAAAATTGATATACTTTTCTTTAATTTAACGACCATATGATTTAATGATTTTTTTATATAATTTCATTTTTCTTCATTTTATATAGTTAAATGAACATTTTCTATAATGCACATTTGAACTAATATTCATTTAGTATACTATTCAGTTACCTTAATATTCAAAAGCTATAAGTAACGCTTAATATAATTTAGAAGCGTCGGATAACATCTACTGGTATTGAATCATTTGGGTTAGGTTAGAACAGTGACCATTAATGCGCGAAGCGAGCGTGCCGCGGCAGCGGCCGTCGCGAATGATTCACCAACAACAGTTGGTGAATTATTTGGTTCATCATCATCATGTTCATTCATCTAAGGTTATAACAATATGATGTTTCCTGATATTTACTTATTCATTACAGAATTTTGCCTGAAAATGAGCAAATATGAACACTATGTCAAATTAAAATTAGATCAAATGAAATTAAATAAAAAGCATTATACGAATTAAAAATTATATGAAATGAACGTTATACAAAATGTTATTAGAGCAAATGAAGGTAGGTTATTTGTTTTTATAGTAGCATATGAAAATTATATCACGTGAACGTATTTAAAGTGATATTATACTATCTGTTATTATGCCATATATTACACACCCTGGACTACCGCCTTATAACATGCCAAGAACATTTAATAAAAGAAGTATTGGCATCTAATAAATATTTTACCCGCACTGAAAAAACATTATTATTACTTATTAAATTTTGTTATCTTGTAACTAACGATTGTATTAATGAGAGAACGAAGTTCTGTAAACCGAACAAACACAATGGACCGCCTAATGCACTTTTCTCTAGCTGATGTTACCACTACGCTGGTAGTTTTGCTTTCTGTACACACAGCACATTAAGGAAGCTTCCTTAATATGCTGTGTTCTAACTCCTACAGACCAAAAGTAGACAGTAAATATGTATTTCAATGCTAATACAAGACCACAATTGTATGAGTAACTAATCATCCTATCCTGTAATTATTAAAAGTTTACAAACATCCTTACAAAGTTCGGCGAGCGGTTTTCAGAACCTATAAAGAATTGCAATACTTGTGGTGTCATAATATACATATATGGTACACAAATAATTAATAACTGTTGAGTAAATAACTGGAATACACATATAAAGAAAAAGTGCATGTCACGTTGTCTGACCGCGATGACTCCTAAACTACTGAACCGATTTGAAAGAAATTTTGCTCACAGAGATTATTCACAATATTTTTTTTTGCAAATTACTTATCCACAGCTTTCGCGTGGACGGCTTGCTAGTATAATATATAAAAAGAAAAACAAACATTCAATTATAAACTTTATTACAAAAGACCACAAAAAGCAGTTATTTATAACTTCAAACGACAATTTCTTAAGGTGTTATCACAACAATTCATTCCAACACACGTAGTAATTTAGATCGCACCCACAATTCACAACGTTGCATAAGCACAATCATCGAATCTACCGTAACTTCTTGGAAGGAAGAACTGGTATTGGGCAGCATCAAGTCTACCGCTACACCTACAATATTTAGAATACCAATCTTCCACCATCTTCTGCTTGGAAAACAACTCGCTTACAGCTAAATCGAGTAATGCAGCCTCAGAGTCAGTCATCTTCGGTAGGCCCAAGTTGCAAGTAACGCCAGTGCCACTGATCTCCAAATTGTTCGCGATGAATCTGGAGACAGAAGATCTTGTTGTATTCTTCTACACTCAATACCACGTACCACTATATTCGAGCAATCGAACAAACGACCGGATTATTATAAAAGATTATCACGTAGTTTTAATATTTTTTAAATTGCAGTGAACGAATTAATTTTTTGGTACAAGTAAATCCTGCTTATCGCATTACTTATCATCCAACTGAAAATAGCAATGAAGATGGAACTAAAAAGGATTCTTACAGCGCATCGGTCTGTTTCTTCTGAATAGCACGACCTACCTACAAGCTCATTTTACTTGATTGTTTATTTCTTAACACCTATTTTTAAAAACGTCCTTGTAAACCAATCAGTTTTATGGCAAAGCAATGGAAGCGTAGTGCGAAGTTTTTTTTTTGGTTAGACTATTTCACCATAGACCACTTTTGTTACGATGTCATTTCTTTGTCCCTCAGGTTGGGTGCAAGGCACTATTTCTGATGTCTCGTAATTTCTTCCTAGATACGGTCCGGCGCACAACTTCTCAGAATAATTAACTAGTGTTTGCATTGTATTGAGGCAATGTACGATTGTGACACCGTGATTCTAAAGAATTTAACATGTAACCTTAAAAATAAGGGTTTAAAAGAAATAAAAATAATAACCTTGCTGGTGATATAACTTGACTTGGATCCGTTTCCACAAAACCGGACACAATTGGTACGTCATTACATAAAAGAGCGTGAGCAACACTAGTCACCAAGTTAGCTACAGCATGGGCCTCGCTCAGATCCCCAGCTCTAGGGCAGTTACCTTCAATTCTCTTTACCGCAATTGGTGCGGAACGCACTGCATCCGTCATTAACATCGCATTGTTCTGTAGAGAAGTAAGTAATAGAAGTTTGAATAAAGTAGAAAAAAAAGTACTCGAGAGATTACTTGACCTACGTGGTATTGATACTAGCATTTCCAAATTTAAAGCAATTTGCAAATTGGGCTTAGCCAAGCAAAAATTACTACTCTGGGTTCAGCTGTATCTATCTGTACCCGTAGATGACATTGTCGTATACTTATAAAAACCAATCCGAATGGAGAGGTATAGATATAGCTACCGGACCGGGCAATCAGAGGATTTGTTGGATTCGGCAGCATTTTTAAGGTTTCATAGGTTTTGAATCGGTTAGTGCAATTATCAAAACTTATAATTCCTTAAAAAGAAAAACGACTTAAAAAGAAAACTATTCCATAAAAGACTTATATGGTTTTCTCATGGATGCCATTGGCAGAGCTGGACCAAATTGAAATGGGACCACACGGAAAGCACCAGCTTTCAAAAAAAAAAGAATCATCAAAATCGGTTCACCCAGTCGAAAGTTCTGAGGTAACAAACATAAAAAAAATACAGTAGAATTGAGAACCTCCTCCTTTTTTGAAGTCGGTTAAAAAAAGGATAAGAGCCTAATCTCTAATCTATTCTACGTACAATGTTCTGTTTGACTATATCGGTAGATGTCTATATTTTATATTAACCTAATAACCAAATAATTCATGAAAACGAGACAATTCCTGGTGGGCCGCACTTGCTGCACCCTAAGACGTACTAATGTTTTACGTCTATATAAAATGACGTTGGTAAATACACGTTAAGTTAATTTAAGGGAGATACTCGTACTACTTGTTTATTTTTTTTAATAGAAAATGATTGAACTTGACTTTGAGATATTTCTTTTTAGGAACTTATGAACTGTTTACCTATTAAAATATATAGCAGATAAAAAAGTTTTGGCATACCTCAGCAAATTCAAAAAATTCGACAGCCCTAGAGAACAGCGGCACTAGCGAAACACCTTCAGTGCCGCCAACACAAGGCACCCGAGTATACCGAGGCTCAAGAGCTAGGGCGCTTGCTGCGAGGGTGCTCGCGCGCATTTCGGGAACAGCCACAGATCCTAATAGTTTCCGCGGATTGTACCACCCTGTTTCCTTTAACGTCTGTAGGAAAAGGTAATGTACATTAAACTTGGCAGATTTTCTTTTCTTATTTATATTTATTCGTTCTGAAAATATAAGAATAACAAATAAATTATTTGTGACTATGAGTTTTTGTTTATGAATATAATAATAATAATAATATCTCCACACATCTCACACACGACCATCTAATCCCAAACTAGGAAGAGCCTGTACTATGGTAACCAGACTACTGATAAACATACTTATATATTTCTAAATACATGCATATATTATAGATAAATTACATATAGATAAATATGTAGAAAAACATGTGGACATAGTTTACCGATATGATGGGTAATGACATTAAAAAAAAACATACAAGGTGCTTTTTGGCAATGCATAGATGCTGAAAAGTGCTCCTTGCGATCATTTCTGAGAATATTAGTAAGATATCGGTTCTCAGCTACGTGGTCTTTTATTTATTTATTACTGAGTTTTAAATAAATAAAACTAAAGTTGTCTCACTAATATGCTTTGACGTATAGCAACGCCAACAGATATTAAAAAATCAATGTGGTTTGACCCAAAAACCGAACATAAGTAGCAAAAGATTAGTTTAATCCGATAAAATATGTTTATATTGTTGCGTGACGAAAATGCGCTTAGCAAGATTTGCTGAATAAACCACTTAACACTCAACTAAGCAGTGGAACAGCGAATAGTTAGAATCGTTATAGAAAATAGGAAAGAAAGAAGAGTTTCAATAACCGTTTTTCGTCTAGTTTCTCTAGTAAGCGATTCCAGGCCAAGAGATAAGAAAAACTATACTTTTTTTACTGCATGAAGAGGCAGTTACGTAAGACGGATTGTAACAAAAACAACTCCTCAATTTCTTAGTCGCAAGTCGGAGACGCGCCGTAGTCCTTATTATTTATGGAACGTTGTAGACAAAAATATATTGAAGTTCTAAAAATGTTTTAATTTCTTTGTACGTTTCGACTTTCGCCTTCAAATAATTTTTCAACAAAGCTGTTTATATGTAAGGAGGGTTGATTACACATCGTGCAATCATTGAGTACTGTTTCTTTTACTGATGTTTTAAAATTGGCCGTGAATGTCTACTAAAACTGGGCACTAGAGTAATAGAATAATTATATGAAGCATGTTATCATTTACATGCACACAAAAACTACGTACCAACAAAAGTAAGGCAACCGTTCTATATTATTGCCGTGAATACTGTTTGATACTTTTCAGAGCACAAGATAATATGAAACCGCATACTTTTTGCTCAGATGATTGCTACGGTTAGTTAAAATAATTTCTCCGAATAACTATAAATTATATTAATAATTATCTTGTTCCTAAAGATAGACGGAGATCTGATAAATCCCGCATTGTTAGTGCCTGTGGCCAAGCTGAAACTTTGAGACCAGTCTTCGCATCCATTGCGGGTGCTTAAACTAGCTAAATACTGTTTTTAATTTCTACTAATACTAGACTTTGCCAGCGGCTTCATTCGCCTTTATATAGATTTTGTCAATCAATTCACTATATCTCGAGAACAGTACCTTTTTTTCGGGATGATACCCTATGACCTCTGTATCCCTGACAATTAGTATGCAAAATTGATTGAGTAGTTACGGCGAGAAAGCGTAACAAACTCACTTTCGCATTTATAATATTAGTTAGTTAGGATACTAGTATAGTATTATGGTATCTGTGGTTAGGATAATAAAGCTGGCCTGGAGATATGTCATACAGATTTCGAGCCTAGTATAGACTCCAGCTATCACTAGGAACTTTATAGTATTATTTATTTTAATACACGTAAATCCCTGCTCTGTAACCTACTGTACCTTATGAGAGAAATAAATGAAATAAAAATCTAGTTGTTTTAAAAAAAAAATATTTGAAAACCCAATTCTTCAAAAAAGGTTATTAGACATTTAACGTCACGCTACAGTTTTTAGATGCAGAGGTAACTACAGGGAAAGGATAATGTCGTCGGCGGAGTACCAAGAACTCCTAACTGACGAAATCAATATTTTACAGAAACTGGCAAAACATATGGCATAACAATACCGAACTTTTCTTTAATTATTTTACTCTATGATTTTTATAATAGTGTAGTAATAATTCGGTTATATTGAAGTGTAAAGAGAAAATAAACCGTTAGTTTAGTTGAGAGTTATTTCCACATTTATATTTAATGCTGTTGCAAATAAAAATAGACCTGGGAGATTTCACCAAAACATGCGAACAGTGGCTTTAAATTCAAAACGCAAAAAAGTGAATTTCTCGAATGTCAGTAGGGAGGTGTTGGCACTTCCTCGTCGATACGTAAATATGTATGTATTTGTAATATATTTTACTAAAGGCTTTGGGAGGTTTGCGGTGACAAGTACCAAGTCGTCGTTATCATTTTCGTATTGAAAGCAAATGTATCCTTTACACATCTCTCTAAACCTGTTCCTGAACATGTTAAGTAAAACAATTACCATTTTTGATGTTTGTAAATTGAATTATAAGTTGAGAAAAGTGCCAGACGTTAGAAACCAAATGTATAATACATTTGGTTTCTAACGTCTAACGTTTTAACAAGTGAATATGGCAGTGGATATGGCAATTTTCAAGTTAAATTTTTCAGTTTCAAAATTAGATTTCTGTATTAAAAAACCACTAATTTTCATAAAAAAATTGCGATTTATTCACGGGGTCTACTATACTAAACTAAAATATGATCACACCTTCCTGTAACAGCCTGTATGTTTTTGAAGTGAAAAATTCATTAGCGGCGTTGTGCACTTTTTGGGATAGGTAAAAAATGTTAAACTCGCGTCAGGACACGTGACCTGATCGAAAATTCGTAAGACGGAGCCGAGTTTCTTATATTTAAAAAAATGTAACATTTGAAATTCAAACATTTATGAGCGGCCAAGAGCTTAAAACTTCCAGTGTACCCTTGTGTACATTTAGATATGTTATTACCTACTTTTTATTTTTAACCTAATAATATATATATAGAGATGTGTGTGTGTGTGTGTGTATGTATATGTAGCAAATACATTGTGAAGTTATGTCTTCACGTCTGACGTGCAGTCCTACTACTGACTGTTTTTTTTCTAATTGTCACTATAAAACATTTTATAGTCACCATTTGGTAAACTTAGTTTGAAAACGATTGCTGCCAAAACCACCGTTACTTGTTTAAAAGTATTCGATCACTGACTGTTACAATGTTATGACAAATGCCTCTGTTGTTACGAATGGTATCTGCGAGAACATTACTAATAGACTAGAGGTCGAGAACGCTAGGCCCTTAGGGAATGAGCCAGCAAATATTTATCACTTGCCTTCTGGTGATTGGATAATTTTTATAAGACGTTAGAGAGACATCGATTAGGTTAAAAAGAAGGAAGTATATCCGTGGCAGTGTAGTTTCATATCTTTGGAATAAATCCTTAGAGTATCCTCTTGAATTTATCTTTCTTAAAATGGATGGTATGGTTGAATTATAATCAAGTCAATTTTGCAGTATGTGAACTTGATTTGTTTATGAGAAATCAGGTCGCATTGTATCAACGATTACTTTTGGTAGCATTTACTTTTTATGATATAAAACGTATATACATGTTATGCAAAATTGTAACCGATTTGAAAAAGAGGAGGTTCTCTATATGTCTGAAATTTGTTTGTGTATTTTACGCCATATCTGCGTCTCTATTTGTGACCCCCCAACTATTTAACAACTATTGTTATTTTTTATCTTTTTATTAATGTCCAGCAGCTCCACTCCTGATTAACAGTTTATCTAATGCAAAAATGTATTTTAGAATTTGGCTTTATAGAAGCTGTTAGGAGAGCGTTCAAAGAAACAAATCTAGCTTTCATAATACTAGTAAGATACTCGTAATATGATTAGCAGTAAAACACATAGTTCGTATGTATCCTACTAATATTATAAACGTGAAAGTTTGTGAGGATGTATGGATGTTTGTCTGTTTCACGAAAAAACTACAGAACCGATTGCGATGAAACATGGTATGTAGATAGCTGGACACCTGGAATAACACATAGGCTACTTTTTATCCCAATATTCCCACGGCATCGGGACTTACGTGGGTGAAACCGCGGGGCGCAGCTAGTTAGATAATTCAATAGACATTAAATTTCGATCACTGCAAGCTCAGTTTAATGCCCCCTTTATGAATGAATAACTTAGGAAGAGGAGTTATTTGTAATACAGAAGAAAATAAATGGTTTTCTTTGTATGTGTGAAAGGAAAATGCCATGTCATGAGGAGTTATATCCGTCATAACAAAATGATGTGATTGATGTATCAAAGAACGTTGAAAACTTCAGTTAAACAATATAGATGTATTTTGTTAATGGGTTTCGGTTTTTCGGAAAACCCTTAAAATTTGAATTTTGACATTTGATTAAGATGTATTTTGTTAATGGGTTTCGGTTTTTCGGAAAACCCTTAAAATTTGAATTTTGACATTTGATTAAGAAGAAATTATCTCGCATTGGCATTTAATATATTGGTTTGGATAATCCTGGGAGATATCACAGATTGCTATATAGACCCAAACTAAGCAGACCTACTATGTGTGGTCATGAGTTGTCTCAGAATGCTTGGAAATTTTTGTATGGAATATGGAATCAAGAGTCGCTATAACCAAGGATAGAGAAGTACCTCGGGATTGTAAACTGTACATTGCATAAGCGGTAACAGACGATAAAAAACTTAATTTAGATTGTTATCGACACCTTAAAAAAGTCGTTGTGTCTGCCATCCAATCTTTAAACTATGCGTTTGCCAAAACTACGTTTACGTTACGTTTTCGTGACCAGTAAACCAACCAGACTTCAGATCATAATCCAGTCGAACTAAGTTTGTTTTAACCAAATAAACATAACATTTTTACAATAACAGTAGCTATAAGTTAATATTGTATTACTTTACGATTCCATAAAAGAACAGAACAATATTCGAAACAGATGACGACTATGAAATATAGCTTCTTTACGGTATCATAAACTCAAAGTAGCAGAGAGGAAGACTTTGTTGATTTCTCATTTCAAAGTTGTGATAATTGTATTTCTGATAGTTATGATTGCCTACTAATACAGCCACGTAATCACTCACTGCCAACGCGGATTAAAAGGATCATAATCACGATAAAGAAACCTTATTGTCCTTATAGATCCGCTTTGCTAACGGAAAGGCTAACCGTATGTTGCCATGCAGGTGACGCAGTTAGGTGCAGCGCAATGTAGAGGTCTTGTACTGTAGAAAGGTGTGATGGTATTATACTGTTGGAAAGTAGTCGTGTAATGTAAAATATATTAAATAAACATAGTGTCTAAGTATGGGGAGCGATTTGTAATTTTTAATATGAAAACGACTCCACCCAACACTGTTCCAGAGCGCGTCGGCTAACCAGCATAACCAATCGAGTGGCCGAGAGTGGATAAGATGTTTTAGGTTCTCTATCTGTGTTCTATGTTCTCTTGAGTAGATGAGACTGGCTTCGGTCTGCACTTGCTAAGGTAATAGGTATGTGTGGATCCGGATGTCGAGTTGATGTGGTTATCAGTTCATATTAACGGGTAATAATTCAGAAAGAAATGAGTTCAACAATATATACGTTATTCGAAATAATTTGATTGGACTACTTGTGTTTATATTGCTGTGATTTCGTGTATTCATTTATGCGCCCTGATGGACAGCTTCTATCGTTCTGCCTATCCTCGAAATAGGCCAAGACCTTGCAATACTATTTACGTACAAGTAGATTATCATATAAGGCATTATGAAGATACACATAAAATATATTATCCTCATAGTCTTCTTTTGGTATCCTGTGACCTATATTTTTTTCATTATTGTTCATATGCTTTTGTTCATCATAATTGGCACGAACATTTGACAAATTTATGCCAATTCATGTTTAGCAAATGTAAAATATATTATATACTTGCAAAATAGTCTCTATATCGATGTACGTCATTACTTCATCCCCGTCCCTACGTTCCCCCTGTTCTCAACATTTTTGGGTTCAATACCATAAATGTAGCAATATAATTACATTTTTGAGACACATTTGAGAGTGTGCGCTTTGTTCGTTAATAGTTTGTGTTGAATAAAAAGTGGTTAATCTAATTCGCATAAGAATTTTTACATACTTTATGTTTATCAAACTAATACTAATATTATAAATGCGAAAGTAACTGTAGTTTTGTCTGTCTCGCCTAAACCTCTAAACCAATAAGAATTGATTAATAGTTATTTTTAAAAAAACCTGGAGAAGATCTTGGAGAAGAAAACTTGAAGGAAGTGGCATAGCAGACGAAGGTTTTTATGGTAGACCAATCATTTCTTCAGTTTAGGGGTCGATCGCCATGTCTGTACTAATTTTACGCAGACGCGGACACCAGCTAAAGCTAAGGCTCTCTCTCTAATACACGAATCGTTCGTTTTTAACGGCAGAGGCAACTGCACCCGTCGGCCATCTTCCGGCGACAGGCGTTGACGCGTCAGCATTTGGTAATTGTTGTCTCTGCCGTTGACAACGTGCCGCTCGTGTAAATGAAGCCTAATAAGTAAGCTTAAAATATGTATAGTACTCGGACCTGAGATAATAGTACACTATTACCTACATTAGTATAACCATACGAATCCTAGTCTACAGAGCTTAAAGGCCGATTCACACATATCATTGCAGTCACAGTTTCGGGCACAGTACCGCCACCGTAATAATTATTCTTTCATACATTCTCTATGATCGCATTTACACCTGTCAGTGTCAGTGACGGCACAGTGCTCTCAGTGACAGTGCCGTCACTGACACAGAGATGTGGATGCGTTCATAGAGAATGTATGAAAGAATAATTACTACGGTGGCGGTACTATGCCAGAACTGTGACTTCACTGATATGTGTGAATGGGCCTTAATTAAGAGTAAGCATATGAAACGATCAGTAAGTAGTTCTTGAACCATTAATTGCAGAGACAGTACAGCCCAAAGATTGATGATGTACGAGAATGTCTAGTAGATTTGTGTATCGTTTTTAAGTAATAAACCATTTACCTCAGCAATTAAAGGTACCATACAATCTATAGGCGAAGCACAAACGATGATGAAGGCTCTAGGACATTCATTAGCTATGGCGTCTGCATAGCATTTCACTAGAGGCGCTTGACAGTAGAACCGCTGGTTGAACGGCATACTCATGTTCACATAACCACTTTCCAGCATGAGAACTATGTCGGCATTCTGGGGGAGAGAAGAAAGGTTAGGATTAAAAATGGGGGGGAAGGACAAAGGGTAAGTAGTAAATAGTAACGTGGGTCACACATTACTAGTATTCATGTTAACCCCTCCAGCTAAGCTAAATGCTTGAGTTAGGAGTGGGTTCACATCGGTAGTGCACTTTGTGGGGTTCGAAGCCGCAACCACTCGATCGCAAGTCCGACGTCTTAGCCATTAGCACATTCGACAATTGGAGACTCCTGTCGGGTTTAATATTAATTTGCTTGTCAATGTTTTGTTGTATTCGATGAATTATTTGAGGAGAAATTTTTGTAGGTATTATTCAGTTCAGAAATTTGCAATAGGTACTTACCAATACATCACTACATATTATAAAACAAAGTTCCCCGCTGCGTCTGTCTGTCTGTTCGCGATAAACTGAAAAACTACTGAACGGATTTTCATTGCGTGTATAATTTCTTAAGATTTTGTGGAAATTGATTGAAATATGCTGATGATTGTTGAAAATATCTCTGCTACCCGTGCGAAGCCGGGCCGAGTTGCTAGTAGTTTATATGTAGAAAAAGTGCAGAAAGCTAAAATTGTCATACAAAATGTTGTATAAAGTTAAAAATTATGTAGAAACGGCACACAAACTTATAGGGGTCCAGTATATATTTTGACCTGTCATGGTACAAGTTATACTGGCTAATGAAATAAAATAAGACGTTAAAAACGGTCGAAATGCCAAGCAATCTCCATTATTAATTATTACAAAGATTTATTTGTGTGATACCAGGTATAGAAAAGGCCTTCTATACTACTAATTTCGCAAATAACTACACGTCTGCTAATATATGGTTATCAGTGCTTATAGACAAGATTAACGCCAGAAGTGTCACCCCCATGTTGCCGGCTGCCTCCGAAAGGAATGAAGCCATGGTCACACTACTTACCAGCAGAATTAAAGTACTACATTAGGTACTGACGGTAATAGAGGTGCTTTTTTATTGGGGCGTCTCAAATAAGTAGAAAAATCTACTATGCCTTAATTACTATGGTACATTTGTGACTTTGGGTCTATTTAAAAAAAAACAAAACTTACAGTTCACGGTTGTAATTAATTTTAAGAAGTCCAGAGAAAAAACCTAGTGCCATGGAACCACAGGTAATAAAAATTACCCCTGGACCCGGTAATGGGTCGACCCACCGGGACCACGGGTAAACAGTGATTTTTCCGAGTAACAAAATTTTTTGGTTACAACTTTTTTTTAATTTTCCAATCCTAAGGCTTCCTGTTTTCCAGCTAGTAATAATTATCATTTGTTTTCCGAAATTACAAGACACAAAGACAGGAAGCCTTGATTCGTCCTGGTATTTGATAATAAAGTTCTTGATTGAAGAGCGTACCGCGTTTGAGGACTCTCTACGACGTGTACCCGGATTGCTCGGTTTTTTTTTCAGCGTATTAGCATAATTTATTTAAAATACTTTTTTCTGTTCATTTTAAAATAACTGCTATAACCTCACTATACTGCACTACATACTACAATGTTTTACTGATTTTGTTCTGATAAAATTGCCCACCAGGGCTACTGGTGAAGTGGTATGTATGAATCGAATCAACTTAAACCACACGGTGTTCCGTCACAAGTGAGTCTGTTGCAAGGGACTCGGGTATGGCCTAGAAAGAATGTTCCCTAGAACCCCGGCAGACGTTGGCCACCTCTTAAACATTAGGCAGCCACACCATTGCGTGCAGAGAGCCTTGCCCCCTCCCCCCGGTTTAGACCGGCGCTCGCGGAACACGGTGGCGTCACACAGACTCAGGCTTCTTTCTGCTAGGGTAGCCTAACCTCTAGGCCAGCGCTCATGGAGGCTGAAGATCATTCTGCGTTCTCCGGCGCCTGGTGCCTCTTCTTCGGGACGGTAAAGTACTAGCCCTCGCCTTTTCCCTTTCCGCCGTCTCCTTAGCGGACATCACTTACTGACAAAAAGAAATTAAAACTAAGGTATATGCCTAAAAAACCGTATTTCATAAACTATTAGTCCTCAAAAGGTGTAAATGACAGCTAGTCTAAATATGTATTTAACTTATGAGACAGCTTGTTGTTTTTTGGCATTAAACAATAATTTTAAAACAGATAAACCAAATTGAAATAGACAAGGAAGCACACGTTTATTAAATTCTCAGCCATTGTCTTACACAACTCTTTGTTCGTGTTTACGTTTAGTATATACATATTTCGCAGTAACGGGTCGATGCTATTGATTAGGTATGTGGGGTCAACGCCATAGTCTACTTGCGAATACCATGCATGGCTAGTAAAATAAATCGAATGAAACTTGTAGTACGTTGTACAATTGAATCCATTACTGCTTGTAGATTGGTTCCATTTTCAAGTTCCTTTCATTCAAGTTGATGTGGGCGTTTTTAGTTTGTGTTGTTTTATTTTTAAGGGTTGTTGAGGAATCTAGTTTGAAACGTAACTATTCTATAAAATGTGATACACTCAATATTGTACTAAATACTCAAAATTCCTATACTTGCTACTGATAGTAGTCAACTTACTTTTAGAAACTTACTCCGTGGCAACAATGAAAATACGAGAGCAATAAGTAAAGTTACAATATAAAAGTGATTTTATCAAGAGAAGTTTCATGTCGTTGTAGGTAGCTGATATCCTCCGGTGCAGAAATCCGGTTTGAAGAACAAAGTTATCCATGTAGCGTAAAATCGTGATTAGAATCGTTAACTTGTTTATGTAGTTTTTTTTTATGTACCTATGTAGGATTTATTTGCTGCCAAGTAAGTTATTCACAAAAAAAACCATTTACAATATTACCGGTACCTATAAACACAAAACACACCGCTGACATCGCTGGGGTGTAACTGATGTGTTGCCTACTCTATTACTGTCTATATAAAGTTTTGGTGACAATGAACGCCACGGAAAGCAACATATGCACATCCAACTTTACACACATGGTAACATTATTATCACTGTTTATCTAAATGATACTTAGATAATATAGGTTACAATATTAATTTTATATGAGATATCAACATATTTATCTCAATAGTTATCATTATCTTATTTGCAGAAATTACACTGAATGAAAAGGTAAATTGTATAAAAACTGCAGCAGAAAACTAGGAAAGAGCTAAATTGTCAGTAGAATAGCAAAAGTTTGAATAAAGTAGGACAGTAAAAGTTATAAAAAGGTACACAATTTTTAGTAATACACACACCAGGACCAAAACAACTATTGAAGTGCAACAAATCAGTCGCGAGCATTCGTAAGTTTAACCAACAAGTTCGGTATAGAAAGTTAGAGCCAAAGCCAAGTTTGTTGCTTGTTTATTAGTTTGACATGAACGCTGAAGAGGCTGAAGCGACAAGCGCCTGTGCCTCGCGATATGCTAATGTCAAACGTTTAAATCATCGAACTCTGATGTTAGTTCTGCCAGTTTATGTTCTGCCAGTATTTTTGATTAAATACTATTTTGTTTTTTAACTTTCATTTAACAAATATAGGTAGAAAAAGAGGAAAAGAACCGTCAATCCGATAGAACGGAGTCAGTCCGAGCGGTATAACAATGGATACACCGAGTTTTTTTATTCGGCTGAACTCTAACAATAGAATCGTTATGTCCTCAATGAGGCGGGACCTTGTTTAAAAAAGTTTTAAAGAAAAAAGTACCTACTTGATGTATTCAGTATTCCCGAGAATCAATCCTGAGTGACAAAAAATTATTACGAAGTGTTCACATGTGAGAACTTCGTAAGATCGTGTCAACATTGTGAGAGAATCTTCAATTCAATTCAATTCAATTCATTTATTTCGAATAACTGTGGACTCATGGTAATTGTTAGTAATACATAAAAACTTAGCCTAAATTAAATTATATTGTCTATGAACCGGTATTATAATATAAGAGCTTCTTATGTCCGGGCAAACAATAATGTATTTTTATATTCTGACGTTAATGATTTATGGATTTTCACACAATATTACTAGTAAACTTAGTAGATAAATGATTTTGTCATGATATTTCATGACAAAATCATTTGTATTATTATTGGTTTCAGTGCCTAATGCTACTTCGACCACTTCTGGTTTTTGAAGCACCATGGAATAGTAAGTTTATGTGTCAAGAAAATTACCAAGTTTTCGGATTCTATTCTAAAAATTCCTAGAACTAAGTAGTTTCATACGTACATAATATACAAGAGAATGGTCTGTGTGTAGGTAAGAATAATATAGCACTTAGTTTTATATACAGTATGTACACGTATTATATATACATTACGGGTGAAGGATTAGGATGAAGTTATTTCTCCAATCCAGGCTCTAGTAAGTTTTGCCCCTTTAGTACTACAATATTTATAACTAGAGATTGCCTGGTGGTCGAAATTTGACCATAATTAAGTTTTATATCATTGACCAGTAGAACTTGAACTTTTATTGTATATACCTTTCGAACCATGACAGGTCAACATATATACTGGACCTTCTTGTAGCTGTTTTCGTATATTTTTAAATTTATTGATAAACAATTTGAGCTTTCTGCATTTGTTATACATATAAACTTTAAGTTTGCAAAATTTTCCTAAAAATTGGTACTAAGAAATCTCTTCACGTATTAATATATAGATCATGTTTAAATTATCTCATTATTATTATTATTAACTAGCTACACTAAGCATGCGTTGCAATGCCATTTTTCTTTTTTTATATAGATTTTTTCGGCACGAACCCTCGCGGGCGTCCCCAGAACACCCTACCAAAGGCTAATCAGTGGTTTCGGAACGCAGAGAGGATAAACATAGGAACATTGATTTTTATTTATATCGAAGACTATTAAACTTTAAATTTTATTGTACATAAAAAAGAATAAAGTAGTCGGGCATCAGGCAACTACTAGTCGTCAATAGTCAGGGTCAATAGCGATCTCTGTCACTCTTTTAACGTAACCTTTGTATCTAATGTATACCATTCGTTAATGTTACTAAACTTTATAAAAACTATTTCTATTACACTTGTCAAGATTCTACCAAAAGCCAATATAATCTCAGTACCTGTAAACACCGTTCTAGTTCACAACAGGCACATCTGAACGGTTCGACAAGACAATTTGTATTGATATGCTGCAGGTCATGTACCACTTGGGACACGTTGCGGTTGCAACCTTTAGAATCCATGGCTTCGTAAAGACGTAATCTGAAGAAGTAAAATGTAATCTATTAAAAGTCGCTGGAGGAAATGGAATTATGAATCTATAGGCCACAAAATTCTTGCATACTCACTTCATGCCTAGTGAAGAAAACCTCCAAGTATAACCCCTCTAAGACAAAGTGATTGTGTCGGAGCTAGACCTAGTGAAACTACACTGTGTCTCCGACATCAAGTCCTAGCTGTCTCCTAAATCTAGAGACTATACAATTAATGGGATTTTTTTCTAGTCAGGGTTACGGTTCTGGCCGAAAAGAGATTTGTGTCAGTCAGACTATGTCCACCGTTCCTAAAGCATCTAGAGACGTCGAACCAGGCTGCCTTAACTTTTTGTAGACTGTATGGATCCTCCGCTGATCAAATACAGATATACAGAAGAGGGATAACAGAAAAGTACGGTGCGACAGAAAAGTAACGACAAGCAGCTTTTTCAGCTTATACGCTTTTTGATGCGCATTGACCATGTGTTGTGCAAAATTGGTCACCGTAACCAAATATGTTTACAAAAATACGGTCTTCCCGGTCGTTAATAAACATGTGCATAGTTCAACAATGTCGTACATTCTCACCACACGCTCTAGGAATGTGTGAGGCATTCGAAGAGTACCTACACATCAAACTTCTGAAGCTTTAGACATGCCATTATATGGATCATTCAAACGAACGTAATAAAAGGAGGCAAGATTTTACGAGTCGGCCGTGACTACCATGCTCACAATCTTTATCACAGTATTTTTATTGCTAGAAAACTGAGTTCATACTTCCATTTTGACATCTTAATAGGTTTCGGATTGATTTACGTGATGTCATAATCGTAAAGATGCAATATTGTTTATCGTTTCTATTAAATGGATTTACTATTTTGGGAGTTTTGGTGTGATTTGGGAGCTTTCGATGTGGTCAAGCTATAAAAGATTGTACATTCTTGAAATCAAAATTTGTAGGAAGTAACAATAAATAATCACGAATATTAATGCCTTGCTAAGTAAACAGGACTGTTTGTATCTATCTCTCTCTCTCTCGTAACGTCATATTTTTAATTAGGATCTTTGGGATAAATATTTGATTAAAGGTTTAATAAAATATCCGCATAATTACACACACATTACATGAAAGATAAAAAAATGTATCACAATTATGAAAAAAATTCGTTGACATGCATATATACGGCAAATATTCTTGTAGCAACATTTGCAAGGCACGTGTAAAAAAGGTATGGGCGGTAGTATTTTTAATTGGAAGTTTCACTACTTCATCGAATTAATTTGTATTATAAACAAATAACTTCTCGTCTTTTCGATTAAATCTGCAAATTCAAGATTTAAGTCACTCTAATCGCAACGAACGACACATGAACATTTTTTCCGCTTGCTTACTATCCTTATACTTTACTTAAGCATCTATCTTATTAATGTAGATCTCAAACCTGCAAAATGACTGTTTACCTAAACACTTCACTTTTAAAAACTGCTATTAGTTATAAAAAGCCCTGAAACTCAATTAAATGTCATTGTATAACTATCTTTAGTATCAAAGCCGTTGGCGAATATTTCGGTAATAAAATCACATTGTCCAGACACCGAGCGACTCCCTTGGGAGCTTGGGACCCAATTCATGAGCCGTGACTTACTGCTTTCTATGTTATACCTTATTTTATGTTCGAAACGCTATTTGAGCCCTATAAGGTACACTAATGGATGATAAAGTGGAAATAAATAGTTACAATGTTCTTTATTTGTCTAAACTGTTGAGAAAAACTTTATTTTACTACATTTCCTAGAGTGATTCATGAGGAAGGTTTAGGTGTATAATTTGTTAAGGTTTTGTGTAAAACGTCTGAAATATGACGATGATTGTTGAAGATGTTGAAAAAAATCAATATAATATTCTCTGCTACCTGTGCGAAGCCGGGGCGGGTCACTTGTATGTTAATATTTTAAACAAGACTTTTACTGTTGATTCAACAACGCAGAAAAACATGCTTAGAAAACATATCATATATTTATCGTAAGAAAATCTCAAGTGTTTTGTCTCCGTTCAGAAAAGAGTACGAAAAAAATTGAAAATTAGTTCAGTTTTTAACCTGACTTTATGCTGTAGAATGCAAACCATTATACGGCTTAGCTGGCAGAAAATACTTCATACTATATTGTATAAGAACTTGTCAGGCAGTGATAAATTGATTTACAATATATAGTATTTTGTGCTATGCCTTAAAAGGATGATGAATTAACAGTTTACATGAAACTTCGTGCAATTGCTAATGTTTTTTTTGAAGTGAAAACTTCTTTAGGCACGTTGGGCACTTTTAGTATGGGGAAAAAGCACTGAATTCCCGTGACCGTCACGCTCAGATATGCAGATGCGGATGTGTGTATGTGTTTTCACTTCTGACGTGCACTCCTACGACTGACAGTTTTTTATTCTATCAAAAGGTCTTAAAATGATGAGGATATTGTAATTTAAAACAGGAACAGGAGGACATTACACAACAGGGCTACCAGTGACAGAAAGATAATATTGGTATATGACGATGACGATGATGTAATGGGGCACTGTCTGAAGTGATCCTATAAGGGCTACGAGGGTGCGTGCATGTTTTTTACCTACTCGCTCTTTAACTCGCGTTAATAACTAGTTTGATACTCGATTTCGCTCTTTTTATTCCAATAAAAAAAAAATTGTAACGCAAGTGATTACGGCAAAGCACTCATAAGGCACATGTTTTCAGATTTATATACATCTATTTTAAATTAAATCTTCGAAGTTAAATGTATACCTATATAACTTTTGCAAATGTAAGCTAGAAATGTTTTAATTCCCCACTTTTTTAACCTCCAAAATGTCATATCCATCGTACCATAAATTCCAATAACCCAGTTTGTACCCGATCGTGTTGCGACATAAGCGTCTCATATAAGTTTGTGTAGTGACACAGGCGAGACGAACGGTCCCAGAGGGCCGGAGATTTCATGAGCCGTACACGTCTTCAGGGCTAGCAAAATTGTTACGTCACGGACCGCCGGCGAAACGATAATGGGTAGACTTTCTGTGTCTGCGGTTTAAGTGTGTGTTTCATTTCACGAGAACTTATAAGCAATAATTGTGCGAAACATTTAAAGTGGACTTACAGGCACAAACATGATTAAAAATATTTTTAAGTATGGAAAGATTTTGAAACATGTACCGTAATACACAAACGTTTATATTACTTGATTTCAAAATCTGGCCTGGGTAGTCTATTGTATGAACGCAACTAATATTAGGTTAATCATTAGGAATAAGACGACTACACGACTATTTCCATAGGAAAATAAGGTTGATACGAGTACCTCTACACTATGGAAGACCCAGTTTACCAGCACTACTAGCATAGTGCTTTTTATGGTGATACTTCGTAGGATCTTGTTTCGGTTAGGGGTTAAGAGAGTTTGTAACATTCAGCGATCATTTTGGAGTTGCGAGTGTTTCCAGGCACCGCCTACTCATAACAGGCTGTGTGGTTTTTTTAGCAATATTTTTGAAGTGAAAACTTCTTTAGCGGCGTTATGCACTTTTTGGGATGGGTAAAAAATGTTAAACTCGCGTCAGGACACGTGACCTGATCGAAAATTGGTAAGACGGAGCAGTTTCTTATATTTAAAAAAAAAAATTACGCCATCTGTGGATTCTGCACGATACTACTGTAGTTTGATATATACTTATGTATTATATGGTATAGATCCACTAGAGGGCGCTAATCTAAACATTGAGTTTTGTCAGCTCCTTATTAATTAATCTTTAAAAAATGTGTTTTCACTCCTGACGTGCAGTCCTACGACAGTTTTTTTTTTTTTACATTACATATTATGAGAGAACACTTACTTTTTAATGCAAGGACACTGTTTCAACAACAACGCCACATACTGTCCTATTTGTGTATCAGCTCCAAGTACGGACACCTGCATGCCCTGCCGATGCACCGGCACCGAAGGTTCCGGCTTTTTTGGAGGCGGCAGCGCTTTTGGTGGCGGCGCTGTCTTGCGTTCCTTTGGTGGCTCCTCTTTACATTTGAGCATCCGAAATGGAGCTGTATGGGAGTAGAGGTTAGGTCTATAATTTACTCTTGGTATCTTAACTACTGCGATCGAACCTGATGCAAAGGTGCATCCACTCGAAATGCTTTTGTTTAAAAGAAACCTCCAAAGTATGCTTAATCATTGACAGAGAATTATTTAGAAAAAAAAAGTAACATGAGGTGAGAATTTATTTTACTTGAAAAGCTTGTAATTAAATTCTTGAAAGTGCGGGAGTATTCTTATTCTTAAAGTAGGGGAGAGACCATCCGGCCTTTAGTACCAGCCACACGCAATTTACAAAATTCTGTGACAGATGACACTGTTACGAGTTTTTCATCTTGTAGGTAGTTCTCTTGCATGTATAAGCCCCAAACGGCGTCGACTTGTCGCCAAAGGTTTACTGTCAGTGTGAAGATTTCTCATCTATACAGTGAACGTTACGTACACTTAAAAAAATCATTAACTGATTGTAGGAGCTTATAGGAAGAGTTTGAAGGTAGTTCAATTTTGTAAGTATCGATTATTTAAACAGCTATTATAAAAAAAAAGTGTGTGTGTGTACTTATGTACGCACGTAACAAGTTATACTTTAAATAAAGTTTATATTTAAATATCATAATAAATAATACATACCGTCAACTAACAAGTAATATGTAAAAACCATTTTTATCGCTGATAATCACAGTAAATTATTTTTAAATCAATAAATTGTTAATAAATATCAGTCACCAACTCACCACGATATATTATTTGAAAAAAAAAATTATGTATATTATTTATATATATAAACACGTGTTGTAGGTTCAGAAACACTTGAATAAATATCGTGAAGTTGGTAACATTTTTGAAAAACTAAACTGTTGACTATAGTCCATCTAATCTAAGAAGTACCGTTTGACAGTTTTGACAGATTGATGAATAGGCATGGGATTTAAGAAATCGATTACTGCAATATCCGATTCTTAAGAGATATCGATTTCATTTCTTTGTACTCACTAATCGATTTCAGTTTTACAGATTTATGTATATTACAGTAAAAGCCAGTATATTGGTTTATCATAGGTTTTACTAGTAAATCTTAGTATATACCAAAGTGTTTAGATAAATATCAGAATTTTATAAGAGAGATAATTTTTCGGGCTTTTCAGTTCCATCCTAACCTAACCGACATTGTACATTTTTAATTTTCGTAGAAGTGATTCGGTCCTGGTACTCGCTGTCATTACTTGTTGTGCACATACATGAGCAAAGAGCAGTTCGGATTTTTGCATTAAACAGTTGGTAAATTTTTGGTTTTACTGGAAAATCTTAGGATTTACTGAAGTTCAGTGATTTACAGTAACATATACACTACACAAAATAGGCGGGTTGGGTCTAAGTAATATGCGTGAAGTTGACGTAAGTACATTTAAACGGAGTATTTCATGAAGTATTATATTGAGAACTAATTAAATTTTTTATTAATTTTAGTTCCCTTTTTTCCTTAGATTTGGCACCATAAATATTGTAGTTATTTACATAGGACGCTACTTTGCGTCCTCTGTTAGGTATACAAGTGTTTTAAGGGGATATAAATGAAAAAAAAGTTGGCGAGAGACTGCATAGATTATAGTTGGCAGTATAGCCAGATTTAAAAAAAAAAGTGTTTTTGTAGAGACTTGGACACGAGCGGTTTTGCCTACAAAGATTTATTTAAAATTACGTTAACGTACATACTTTTAATTTTAATTATGCGTTTTCGTTGACAGTTGGATGTCAGCTGAAATTTAAGTATTGTTAAATACTAAAAGATGTCTGGATTGAAAAAGACTCGTTATTAATAAGTTCGATTATTCGTATATTTTAACGATTTTTCGTATACAAGTGAATTTGAAGAGTCGCAACACTACTGTAAGTGACTTTGAAACAAAGTCTAAAAAAAAAGTTTTCTTTTCTATATTTTAGTTATTTTGCTTTGTTTAAAAGATTTAAATTTGAATTTAGCCATTAAGAATTGTACATCTTGTGATAAAATAAAAATAGCTTCATAATTCCATGGTTTTACGGAAAAGGTTATTGAAATTGTGTGGATTACGCATATACAAAGTTGTTTCGGCTTGAAAAGTACGTAAGTATGTGATGGAGTATAGCTAACTTCAGGGTGTCGGTTTTTTGTGACGGTGTGCGCGCGCATCGTAAAAATTTACTGTCATAATTTTTCCCTAACGCGCCAAAGAAAAGTATAACTGCAAAAAATATCATTTAGTACACATTCTTGACTGTAATAAAAATACATATTATATTTCGTTCCCGACAGTACCGGCCATTATTTCAGTTTATTTTTAAGTGATTTAAATAACAAAAAATATTTCGATCAGATTTTCGCTTCATAGACAAATGCAACTTACTTCCAAAGTTTGAGCCACCTTCCAGGACCTTTAGCTTTATCCTGTGCAAGATTCCTGGCTTTTTTGTTTTTGTTACACATGGTTTTGTACAAATTTCGTCTGGAGGATCCGCTGGGATATCAGCGACAGCTCTCCTACAATCATCTTTTGAACGTTTGGCGTAGTACCTGCAAAACACGCACTCAGCTTTCTTGTCCAAAGATTTTGATACGTGCACTACATGTGACCAAAAGCCGCGTGTATTTAGTAACATTTTATTTATAATGGTATGTTAAATTAATTTTTATTATATTTTCATTTATTGTGGGTGTATCTTGTTGCTGCTGTGAAATTTCGATTTATTTTTGAATCTTTAATGACGTTTTCAACTTTTTTTTTCTAGATCTAAAAAGGTTGATCCTTCTTGCTAGATGGCGATGGAGTTTGTACACGCTTTTGTAAGAATTGAACCTATAGTCGAACCTATCTTTAGAGTTTCACGATGTTCTCAAACCATTTATCAGCATATAAAAACCTTTTATCTTAACGAGTTTCTTTTTTGACGTGACAACGTCTTATAAATTGGTTTGCCGGGTGACACTTCAAGAAACTGCGTTACGCTCCGCTCACGTTATGCGCTCACAATGAGAGCGAGTGAGAGGCACGCGTCCCTTCCACTCGGGCATGGTTAGCCCGCCTAAGAGCGAGAGAGACAGACATAAAATGTTTTAAATATAATTCTTTGTATAAATAAATGTTTTAAATTGTTACTATTATTTCATCCCTCTTCCTACTATACGAATGAATATTCACATTAAAATTATTTTACCACTCAAAGTCGTTGTCACGTAAAACTTTCGCCCGTATACCGACTTTACAGGCAACCAATTTTTTTCTTACAACTAAGGTATACATAGGGTAGTTAGGTGTATACCTAACTACCCTATGTATACCTTATATACTGGGTGTATACCCAGCTATCAGGAAATTCCAGCAAATTTACTCATTAGCAAAAATAGTATACTGCGCTAGTAATGCCAATTTATCGAGATCTTCTGTAGGTTGTAGTAGCTTCTGCAATGGTTGACTACATTTTCTCGTGGTGTAGTAAACAATTTTAACCCTTCGACGCAAAACGCTCTATGATGCCACAGACAGACAGACTCCTAAACGAATGGACCGATTTTGATTTAATATTTTTATGTACGAAATCTGTTTAGCCGTTCGAAGATCATCGGCTCTTTTCTAATAGTCGAAGTGATTTTTGAGTCGGAGGTATTTTTTTTTATATCGCGTAATGCTCGTGGCTTGTGCTTCAACCAATGGGAATGCCTGGCGATCAGCAAAACACACCATATCCAAATATTATTCCTTCCCTGGTGTAAAGCCAGTATTCTGCAAAGGAAAATCTCCAGGAAACTGCAACGTGTGCTTCTTTGCCATCTAAGTAGTATGATAATAAATAAATAATCCTCAACTGTAATCCTTGCATTTTTCTTATCTGCATGTATTAAAGTTACGAAGGCACTCAATTTCATTCATAAGCTTTTAAATAACAACTGTTCTATAACATAAAGCCTTCGACATATTTATAGTGAACTCCGGCTTGTCGAGAGGGAAAGCGAGCGTCAACGGCTTGCCTTGACACTGCTGTATTTATACTCTACTCTCAGCCGTTATTGGCCTATTTCCTCGCTACTAGTGTTGCTAAAATGGGCTGCGATTCAATCACACACTTTGTTTTAGTCTGATTTATCTTGTTAGTGACAACAATTTCGCGAGTTTTGTTAATATCCATACATACATAATATATGTAACTACACGTAAACTTTCTCCGGGGCAGACGGACTTTTCAGGAAACAGTGATACCTCGATATAACAAAGCTGAAGGAGTACCAAGTAACTTGTTAAAATGAGGTTTGTTAAATCACTAAAAGGGTATGTACTCTGTATACAATAAGAATTTTCGAAAAAAAAACTACCTATCCCTTTACAAGTTACAATGACCGTTTAAATTTGCGGGTACTCTTAACTCCGTTTTTCATGAAAGTCGGTCGAATGTGAGAAGTTAAAGATTTTTAATCGTACAATTTTTTTATTTTGGAATTTTTCATTCCGTTACTAAGAAAATCCATAAAAACTAACTTGATTGAGTAAATAGCTCTTGCGCTATCGACGCAGTTAATTTCTTCTTTTTTGTTCCGCAGACATAGCAAGTTTTCATTGTCTAACAACAGTGACAAAGAGCAGTGATTATATTATTTTTAATTAAACATATAAACATACTAATGAGATATATTCTGTTGAAAACCGTCAAATAATACAAGGGAACAAATTTCAAACTTTTTTATACAACTGACAAAATTTTACTTATTTCGGATTACAATTGCCTGACATAACTAGAAACTGAGAGTGAATTTATTGTAACAGGTCTAAATTTACAGACACAGTGATACTTAAAAAAATGAAAAAATAACAAAAAAAAATCGTTTAAACAATTTGTATAAATTAAAATCATAACAAAGTTTAACATAGTGGCATTAATTTTAAATTTTTAACTATTACAGAGTATTTAAAGCTTAAAGACACAGGTCTAATTTGGTTAGTGACTTTTCTTTTGCCTTTTGTGTGACGTTGAATCTTCTTTTTTGAGGAACCAACAAAAATCTGCCATCATAGCTGGATCCCATCGTCCTTGGTATCTTATTTCTATTGTTCGCACATCCTGATGGAACCTCTCTCCTTGTTCATCACTTACTGCACCAAGATTATCAGGAAAAAAGTCTAAAGGAGAGTGTAGAAAATGGATTTTGAGAGACATTCTGCATCCAAAGTTTTGGTACGACCGAAGCAGTTCATTCACTAAAAGTTGATAGTTTTCTGATTTTTTATTGCCTAGAAAGCCTTTTATGACTGCAACAAAACATTTCCACGCTTGTAGTCCTTTCTGATTAAATTTTTGGTTAAACAATTCATCCTTAACCAATTTTCTTATTTGCGGACCTATAAAAACCCCTTCCTTCAGCTTAGCATCACTAAGTTGAGGGAAAACTGTCTTTAAATACTTGAATCCTTCGCTTTCTTTGTCCAAAGCTTTAACAAAATTTTTTATTAATCCCAATTTAATGTGTAAGGGAGGTAAGATAACTTTTTTGGGGTCAACTAAAGGCGGGTACTTGACATTATTGCTTCCTGGTTGATACGTAACTCTTGCTGGCCAATCCTTCTTAATATAATGATCTTTCGTAGCTCGATTGTCCCACAAGCACAAAAAACAACAATATTTAGTGAAGTCACCCTGCAATTCAAGGAAGATAGCAATGATTTTAAGGTCTCCACAAATTGCCCAATTGTGTTTTTTGTAATTAACTTCAAAATCAAGTCCATAGTATCATATGTTTCTTTCATAACCACAGAATGAGCTATTGGAATAGAGGGTTTTTTGGTACCGTTATTTAAAAGGAAAAAGGTGCCATTCAGATGGGTCGTGCCGTATATCAAGCTCGTTCATGAGACCCTCAACATCGTGACATACACATAAAGATCCTTCCATTTTAAAATATGTTTTAAAAGGCTCATTACGCTTTCTAAATGAAGACACTGTCACACTTTTTGCTAAAAGATTCCATTCTTGAAGCCTAGACCCCAATAACTCGGCCTTTTCATTTGATAAACCTAAATCTTTAGCTAAATCATTTAGTTCGCACTGGTTTATGAGGTGGGGTGTTACTGTTCCTGAAAGTTCAAATGGTGGATCCCTAAGTATGTCTGAAGTAGGCGTAAAAGTTTCTTCTGTGTTAAGAATTGAAGATGATGAAGTGGATGGTGCACTTGGCACAGGATAGTTTTCTCCGTGGGGGATAGGTCTCGAAGCTGAAGGCAAATTTGGATATTTAATTTTATGTTTATCCTTCTTCGAGTATCCGGAGACATTTGTCGTGCAAAAATAATTTCATCCACTTCGAAAGTCCCATGTAACAAGAAATACAACACATTTGAGGTGTCCACGATTTTTCAAGATCTCCAATCGTAAATCCAAAATAGGAGCAGTAAGCTGCTTTTATCTCACCCGTAATTTTTTTTTAATTTTTCACTACATAACATTAACAAATTTTGTTACGTGTGCGGAACACGTAACAAAATTTATTTGGTGAATTTTTACAAGATCTTCCTTGATCACTAGCCATACTTTTATGCGCGAAACGTCTGTATATTTTAAATTGATGTAATAACACAAAAATAACTTGTTAATTCGAAATATTTTGGATAATCTATTGTGAGGATTTGTGTACAGTAGGCTAATTCTAGCGAAATTATGAAACTTTAAATAAAACTGATATTAGACCTGTCACAACACTTTGATGACTTGATGTGTGAAAGGTGAGGGTAGTGCAACAAAAATATATGATTACTGTTCTGGTTGTCAAACCCTTGTTCCCATATAATGTAGACTGTAGACCTTGCCAAAGAATAAGATATACATAGAGAAATACGTTTAAAAAAATTTCTCCCATTGGCATTCGGGTAAATAGAAATAAATTATCTAACTGCTCAAATATAGGTAGAAAAAGTTATGGCTAATTAAAAGTTTGGAACCGAACACAAAAAAATACGAACTAAAGCTTACTCGTGTTTTGCTGAGCTGGTGTATTTTAATTCCGGGTATTATATACACTGGCTGTGGCTTGCGACTTCGTTCGCGTTGAAATTTTGGTGAAACCTGTCACCACGGGAACCGTACATTGTTGCGAGATAAAAAGTACCCTTATTATGTTATCCCGACCTAGAAGAAGAAGAAGAAGAACCTCTTGTTAATATTCATGCAAAATTTGAATTAAATCCATTCAGTAGTTTTTGCGTTTTACCCGGACATACATACAGACAAACACACAAAAATTCTATACTTTCTTGGCTTCGGTATTATTTGTAGAACACATAGCAAGTATTTTTTTTTTAAATATTCAATGTACAGTTTTTACTTTGTAACGATTTTATTATATGTGTAGATTGAACTTGCACTGCGTGTTGCCTTGTTTTTTATTTTAAAGATATAATTTATGGGAATTAAAAATAAAAGTGGAATCGAAGAGTCAAATCAAAGTCGATTATTTTGAAAACAATAAACAAATTACACCTTCTGTGTTTATTTTATGAAAGTTGTTTATGTTGTGCGTAACCGTATTGCTTGTTTATATTAGCAACCCGCCCCGTCTTCGCACGGGTAGCAGAGACATCTTCAACAATCATCATCATATATCAACCAATTTATACAAAGCCTTAACAAATTATATACCTAAACGTTCCTCATGAATCGCTCTATCCATTGGTGAAAACCGCATGAAAATCCGTTCAGTTGTTTTTGAGTTTATTGCGAACAGACAGACGCGGCGGGGCACTTTGCTTTATATATGTAGTGATGATGTAGTAACTTTTGTACTGATTTCGCATTTGAGAAAGTGTTGATTAGCTATCACGTACTAGGAAACCAATAATCTTTACATACTCTTTCTAGCTGTTCCTTTCCTAGTGGTCTCCATTCACAAAAAATACAGGACATTCAGGTACGCGACCCTGGCCTCTGCGAGCTACTGCAGTCTCAGCCCCGTTCCCCATCCGAGACTTCCGGTATAAGGGATACCCTAGGTTCCTCTCCCTACTCAATTTTTCTTATACTTATTTGCCTTCTTCTTCCTTTCCCGTCTTGAAAAAAAAATGCAGGCA
The DNA here is from genome assembly GCA_963859945.1 of Euplagia quadripunctaria. NCBI lineage: Eukaryota > Metazoa > Arthropoda > Insecta > Lepidoptera > Erebidae > Euplagia > Euplagia quadripunctaria. The sequence continues at coordinate 15,318,167 of OY982572.1, read as the reverse complement.
GCCGGCAATAAAAGGAAGCAGCCAAAAAAAAACCTTTGTAATGTTTACACATTGTGCCGACCCTAATCAAAATTGGGAAAAGGGGCAAGAAGATGATTACTATTCGATCAACTGGCCTGTTGGTCTAGTGGTTAGTGACCCTGACTGCTGAGCCAGAGGTCGTGGGTTCGTTTCCCATCCAAGACATATAATTGTGTGTGCTCATCACACAATTATTTGTTCTGTGTCAGGGTGTAATTTATTTATAATATGTATGTCTTTAGAAATATATAAGTATTTTTATCAGCAGTCTGCTTACCATACCACGGGCCCCACTTCGACATCCATTCTGAGAGTAAGCCATAATGCCGTTTTTGGATAAATGAGATGTTATCTTTACGCTCAGAATGGACGTGAGTAATTTATGAACGGTTGGTAGACATGTTATTGGTCTGTTTATTTATTTTTATTATAGTTATTGTTACGTAGTTTAGTCATTTCACTTTTAATTATGATTTTATCTAAGTATCATTAAATTAATACGTGAAGAGAATTCTTTGTTCCCCTTTTTAAGAAAATTTTGCGAACGTAGTAACGCGGATTTTGGTATATTTACAGCTTATATATAGAAGTGCAGAAAACTAACATTTTTAAACAATATATCTTACAACTTTAAAAATTAAGTGAAAACGGCTTAATGAAATGACACGCGCCCAGTATATGTGATTACCTGTCATGGTAAGTAAGTCTACACAATGACAGCTCAAGTTATACTGGCCAATGAAAAAACCATGATCGAGATTCGACCACCACGCGACGTCTAGTAATATTAATATACTTGATTCATTTAAGTTTATTTCTAATCATTTAATAATGCTTGTAATCTTATTATCATGTTTTCATATATGTAGTAGGTACCTAAATCTCAACCTATAAATACATATTTGGGAAGTATTTATATGAACAAGCAGTTCCCTGCTGTTTCATTGGCGTTTCTGGTCGCTGCTCTACTCCTAAGGTTCGTAACGTGATGTTACACAGCCTACACTATTCCTTATGAATCTGGCTATTACATACAAAAAAAAATTCGATCCAACTGGTAGGTTCAGAGAATAGCGCGCTTAAACAAACAAACAATCAAAACAAAAAAGCTCTTCAGCTTTATTATATGTATGGTGTAATTGCTTGATTAACGATAGGTACATTAAAGACATAAAAAAGAACCGTTACTTAAATTATAGGATGAAACTATATGAAACAAAAACCCTATTTAATGAACCAGTGAATTGAATTCGGCGTTATATGATATAAGCCAGCCCAAATAGGAAAAAAGGTTCTACTAAAACCAATGACATGCCTACATAAGTGGACTAAAATTAGCACAAAGAAAACAGAAGAAAAGTAGAACGTATTTACTTAGTATTTATCTTGTGGACCGAAGTATCGACAGAAGATGATGTCTCTTGGTTGAGCTGATGACAAATATAAAGTCGAGGCTACTATTATTCGGGCCGAGTGGATCTTTGCTAAAGTTAAATTAAGATAATGAATAATAACAATAACAAGTAAGGTCACAGTTTTACAGATACAATGCGGGATTGAAATGATAATTGATCTTCAATATCCTCACTAACATTTTGAGGTCGTGAGTTTGAATTATGAATCGTCGTGAGTAATGGAAATATGCTCTAGTAGTAGAAAAAATACTAGTCTAAACACAAACACGGTACTCCTTGATGTACACGTTTGGCAGAGTTGTAGTTCAAAAACATCCTAAGTACACTTATTATTGCATAGTAATTTTACTTAATAGAAATCGAAGTGATCAGTCACGATGTCTGCTAAAGGAAGTTGCGTGATGGGCGTTAAGGTTCGTGGTCACTGAACGTTCGTGATATTAACTATTACTAGCCGACTGACCGGCGTTGTATGAGCTAATAAACTAGGTCTCTTTGAAGGCTTTTGAACTCGAACATACCTTTAGAAGCTCCTTATTGCTTATCGTCCAAAAACTACAAAAAAAACCCATTTGTTTGTAGTTTTTACTTAATCTGGATTACAAGCTTGTTAATATTATCCTACTAATATTATAAACGTGAAAGTTTGTGAGGATGTATGGATGTTTGTTACTCTTTCATGCAAAAGTTACTGAACCGATTGCGATGAAACTTGGTATGTAGATAGCTGGAGACCTGGATTAACACATAGGCTACTTTTTATCCCGATGTTCCCAAGGCACCGGGACTTACGCGGGTGAAACCGCGGGGCGCAGCTAGTAACATGTTTTGTTAGTAGAAAATATGTTTAATATAGGTTTGTACCTCGAGGAGTGCCTCGTTTATTAGCAGTGTGGCATTAGTTGGTGCTTATTTTATGTACTATCGTAGGGTCCTGGATTGCATTCCTCGGGTCCAGGTTCAAATATGTTTATTTGCAACACGTAGTCTGGAAACGCGTATAGTAGACGATATTTAGTCAAAGTGTTTCTACACATTTCTGAATACCGGCCGCCAGTCAAGTGGAAATTCAAGGGGACAAAAGAGTTAGAAGTTAAATATTAAATGAAGGAACCCTACATAATGGCAAACTGAACTCTATCTAAAGAGTTGAGCTCACCACAATAAAAGGTTTACTTATAAACTCTTCACAAATTTCGTTTTTGCTCGCGTCATTCGTACAGAAATCCACAGAAAACGACTATTCGCCCATCCTTTATAATAAATCATTCCGTATCAATAATTGCTCAAATTGTAAATATGTACATGCAAAAGTAATATACAGTACAGAGGTCACGGACGACGTGATTCAATTTGATACGAGTAAAATTGTAATTTAAATTCCGTAGCGTATAAAATAGATAGGTAACAAAATTAGAAAATATATCGGCTTTGAAATTACATATTTTGTTATTAAAATTTCCAAATATTATATGTTTCTACTTCCAAATATCACCAGTATTAATCCAGTGGTAATCAATAATCACAATTCATCAGAAATACAATATTGTCTATTTATTTAGAAAAAACACGAAAAAAAATTTGTAAAAAATAAAATACTTTAGTTTTTTACTTACTTTAGTATTAAGTTGCATAAATTAATTAAAGAATGCGATATTTTCCAAGTTTTTCAATAGCACCATAAGATGGCGCCCTTTTAGCCAGAGAGAATACACTGTAGATATTATAGCTAGCTAAACTTATCTGTACGTGTGGTAGTGGCGCTATTGTCTATTATAAAAAACAACATTTTAAGGATCAGCACAGAATAGTTTCTGTTATAGTATTTTTTTTTAGTATTTTTAGAAGACAACTCCCGCATTAGGAATTACTCCTGTATCGCGGGGGACTTTACAAACACACAAAGTACCGACACGTTATATAACTATTGTTGAGTAGTTGACAGTTGGCAGAAAGAATGTCAAAAATGACGTGCAAGTCGTGCAAGCCGCCAGTAACAAAACTATGATTATGAAATGTTTTTGTTGTTAGAAAATATGGGTTTGCCGAACTTTTAAAAACTTTTTTTTTCGTTTTGTTGAAGCTCATATTCAAGTTACTCGAAAAAGCCATGCCAGTAGAAAAATTACCTAATATACTTACTATTTTTGTAACTTAATAAGTATTTAAAAATGTTAATAGCAAGCTACTTCATAGCAAATGTGTCAAACTGACACTTGCTTTGTCACACCTTTAATAGTGACGTGACATATGTAATACTAGCAGTGCCCCGCGGTTTCATTGGGATAAAAAGTAGCCTATATGTTAATCCAGGTCTCCAGCCATCTACATACCAAGTTTGATCTCAATCGGTTCAGTAGTTTTGGCGTGAAAGAGTAACAAATACATCTATACATCCTCACAAACTTTCACGTTTATAATATTAGTAGGATAAAACATATGTTTATCATACAAAATATTGCAGTCTATTATTTAAGTGTACATAGTGTAGAATGAATTTCCCATGAACAGCTGAGTCATAGGAAAGACCGCTAGAGTAGAAAGGTCGCGTGTGGACTTCGCCACACCCAGACTACCGATATTTTTGCCTTTTAGTAAATATGACCTTTAGCAACAACTATTGTTAACGTAGGCTATTTGCTGGTGATTAAAGGTCAGACATTTTTCATTGCAAGTAATTCAGTAAACCCACCTATTACCTATTGGCAACCCACACACTCGTTAGCAAGAAAGAATGTCTCAGAATTGCCCATTGTTCGCACCTATGTTACATAAATACAGTATCTGTATTCCAGAACCAGAATGTGGTTCTGTAATTCAGATACTTTATTCCAATTTGCAATAGTTATTTTTTTTAAGGAAGAGTTTAACTGGTAGCATTTCTATAATCGGTAAGTTGGTTAAAGTATTAATAGGAACGGCCCACATTTAAACCTTGAATTATTTACCTTCTGGTAGATAAGCCTCGCATTTACTCCATTCTATACTCACTGCATACTGCAATCTTCAACATCGTATTGCGCACTGCTACATCAAGTTAAGAGCTACAAACGTACTCAGATGATACTTCAGTCAAGGGCTAAGGAGTCTCACGGAACAGTTTGAAAGTTGAGCTAATTCCTTTAACATGTTGACACTGGATAAAATTACTACAAATATTCACTCACACACTAAAAGATAAAATTAAGAATAAAGATATGGCTGGAAACGATATTTTATTAAGTTTTTTTTATTCTGTTCTAATGGCCTTTGGCATGTTACTTGAAATGAGGCCTGAAGCTCTCCGCTTTTTTAACATGGGATATTATAGCAGTCTGTAGGAAATAGTCCCATTTTGTCGATAAATGTGTGTGTAAAGATATCTATCTACTACCCCCACTTGTCCTTCATCTTAGAACGCACTATCGGTTTCTTCGAAACACTATAATTACGACGTTCGTATGTTGGCGAGTTGTGTGTTTACTATGAAGATTGCATTTGCTGATGACACGATTCCAAGATAACAAGATAAACGATACAAATCTTCCCGGCCAACATTTGTATATTTCTTGATTTCAACCGCTTTACGTCCTATTCTGAAGTAATAGTAGGTGAAAACGACCTGTGGTAACTCAGTAATCTGTGCCTATTGTTCATGCAGTTCCATAGAGAGTGTTTTTTTTTTATGCAGACATTTTCTGAAAAATCTGGAAATTCCATCGTGTTGATGGAATGTCTAGGTATTAAATATCGATAATTTCATTCATGTCAGCGCATTCTCTTACGAAATATTAGATTTATCGGTCAATTTTCAAATTCCATTTGTCAGTTAAAAAAAAAAACTGTATAAAGAAATCGTAATTTTTTTCCAAAATTATTAGCGCTTTACGTTATTTACGGGGTTCACTATACGACCCTAATATATGGCCACACCTTTCTGTAACAGCCTGTATAAATAAACTGATTGTACTCTAGGGCTGTGTCGAATCAAATTCAGTTTTGTTTGTGTCGTGGCAATTAAGTCTTTCCTGCGAGCACTATCTGACCTGTCTTTCTTCAACAGTCATAAACTTAGGCAAATTCTTTACCAGTTTTGTTAGTAAAAGCATGGAACCGTTAATATTTTCAGGCTGTTGAAAGGGACTCTGCATCATTCCGTCTGTTTCAGTCGGACCATTTTCCTGACGGCTCTTTTTTGTATCACAAATGACGAATTAATGTTATATTTATAGCTATTACCCCAGAATTCCATGCTGTTTCTGAGCTTTGACCCACCAAATGCAAAGTATAGCATCCTAAGCTTTGCCAAATAGAGTTTTCCTCTCAGGGTTCTGATTGCATAGCATGCAGAACTAATAACTTTGATTATGGATGATGTCTAACATGTTGTCTTACTTTAGATTACAGACAATCTCGTCAACCAAAACTGACGATCGCTACTGGTAAGTGGAATTCGACCCTAACCTATTAAGCTATAACAAAGCTAGCATGATTGATAGCTGGCTAGCCTAGTAGTTTAATTAATAGCCTACCTTGTGAGAGGTATTTTTAAGGGTAAAACATGTGGCAAAATCCCAGTTTTTTTACAATAGATTTAGAGAAGAAATAATATTAAGTACTATTTAATATGTTGTTGTCACCGTTTCTGAAATATCAGCACGGAGTTTTACGCTTTTTGCTATATAAATGACAAACGAGAAACCAAAAAAGTTGTGTGCAGAACAATGACGGACGAACAAAAGGACAGTTACTGACAAAAGTTATTTTCAAAAAATATTTATAGAATTACACAGTTACTTGCGTAAATTTTATGCACGAAGAATGTAATGAAGAAAATTTAATCTCTAAGGTATTTATCAGTTGCTTCTTCTTTCTTAAATTATCAGAAAATGTATACAGACTGAAACACAGTTAATGTAATTCACTAAAGTATAATATAATATATTTATTTAAGACAAATAAAACTTTCAGTTGTATAGAACATAACAACACGGAAGTCAAGCTAAATATTTTTTGAAATACTTCACGATCAACATAATAAAACAGTTTGCCAAAGTGATAGTACTAAAATACGTACGTGGAACTTCGGTAGTTACGGTATTCGTACACACCCAATATGTTATCTACCTCTGCCGTTTTATGTTTCTTATATGATGCTCCTGACTCTCCACGATTCGGCTATAAACTACATCACGCGCATACTTGCTTGCCGCTTTCAACATAACCTACCTTCCGCAGATTTAAAAGACCGTGTAAAAAGGTGCTTTACATAATGCACTCTTTGACCAACGATGACATTTTTTATACAAATTGACTAAATACTGACTTGTAAAGGTATTTTATCGACAAAGTCTGCTTCAGTGGATTTTTTTTTGTTATTTGCGTTGGATTATAGCTTTCCCGTAACAATAGATATGCAAAATCCATTTAAATATCACATGTAAATAGCGTTTCATATAAAGTCGTGTCTAATGAAGTTAATAAAATAGGTACTCACGATTTTCGTGTTGAGGTGCATAAGCTCGCGCTCGGTGACTCGGCGCCGCGCGGTCTCCATTTGCTGCTGACGGTACTGGTTGTACTTATACAGCAAATACATTCCGGGCAGGGCCAACACGACGAACGGTCGCATCAAGTTTGACGATGTCGGCGCGCGCTGCGGCATCTTTTTATTACCATTATTTTATTAATTTAACAGCTATGCACTTTCGTCTTCGACTGTACACGCGGTAACTTTGACATTTTGCAATATGAATTTTATGACGTTTGAATAAGAGATCATTTTTATCATATAACAATTACAATCACGCCACAGTTTTTATACTAATGTTAATATATGGAAGATTTAATTTTATTAAAACGTAATGCTATAAGCACTTTGTATAGCGTCACTGCGGGGTTTCTACGTTTATAATGGATTATTGCTTTAGTAATAGACCTATTTATTTACACACAGAGCTCTTCTCAGGACGTTTGCAGCATAATTGCGACCCTGAAACAAATTGGGATAGCATTAGTAAATTATATTCTACCTCGAAATAGAACTCTTAATGTCATCGATCGGATTTTATATATTTACTAGTGGACCTGACTAACGTTGTCCTGCCGGATCGTAAAAAATATATATTTTTTTATTAAAATCGGTCTAGCCGTTTAGGAGGAGTTTAGTGACATACACACGCACAGGAGAAATATATATATATATAAAGACAGCGGACCCGACAAACGTTGTCCTGCCGGAACGTAAAAAATATTAAAAAACTTCATTAAAATCGGTCCCGCCGTTTAGGAGGAGTTTAGCGACATACACACGCATAGGAGAAATATATATATAAAGATAGCGGACCCGGCAGACGTTGTCCGGCCGGAACGTAAAAAAATATTATTCCTGGAACCCTATTACCCTTAAAATCGGTCCAGCCGTTTAGGAGGAGTTCAGTGACATACACACGCACAGAAGAAATATATATATATATATAAAGATTTCGAGTTAACAAGAACTTTTGAAACACTAAAGAGTATTACCTAAACACTAATAGCCCAAGTAGAAGAAGGAGACCAAATCTGGCATTTCCCAAAATTCACACATATACAACATTTGCACGTAGACATTACCCATACCTAAGTACGCTCATATATAACCAGCTGCATATTAAACTTCATATACACTCTTTAAATACACCTCATACTGTAAATATCAAATCAAACAATACCTCCTAACACTAAATTATGATAAAACAGAAGATCTAATTAAATTACCACCCATTTGACTTTTAAACCCACGATTTAACCACCAATCCACACGAACATCTACACTTATTTCAACTAATATCCTCATTTATTTACAGTCCAATATAATACAAGGCATATTCTAGTTTATAAACTTACCCATGCACCCTCACTCACTCACATTACCTATCACACATCCACTCTTACTTATCCACCCTCAAACACACACATATATATATATATATATACACATTCTTCTCTCTTACATTATCTTCATGGAATCAAACATTGCCAAACAACAATCACTTTTACAAACATACATGAACACATTACGGACGGATTTATGTCTTCCATAACACAGGATATTCCTAGCATGGGGGTCATTGGTCAATCCCTCTTGTGTGCGTACTGTCATTATCTTATCTGTGGTACTGTTTTTAAGTGCATTAATAATGTTATAACTACGTGCATGTTTAAAGAAAACAAATAAAGTTATTATTGAGTATTTGAAATACTATCAACGTTCAAGAGGAAAAAGTGTAAACAGGGCACACGTTCACAAAAATATTTGCCATTTGTTTTAGGATTTACGTAGGTTAACTTTATCCATTATTTAAACTATAAATTTACCTTAAAATGCAAATAAACAAAGCGTCTTGCGGGTACAAAAAAGGGCTACCTGACGGAATATGTAGGTATATAACCGCTAGGAATGGTTCTTAATAGTCCCCTAATATTATTGTACATATTAATACTGTAAGGGAACAGAATTACCAAAAAAATATACAAATCTAATACATTTAATCAACCTTTAATAACTTACGCACAATCTTAGGATATTGCCCCGATGAGATCTGAGAAACGATCTATAATAGGGGTCATCCATAAACCACGTGATGTTTTGTAACCCCCTCCCCCTTGGTGATACGTGGTGAGGTTTTAGACTAACCCCTCCACCCCATAGCCAAAATAACATAAAACATATAAAATCACAGGTATTTTAGTTCAAAATATTATCTTTAAATACAGATATAATAGCCGCATCGGATTCTACGAAAAAATAAATACACGTGATATCTTACTACACCCCCCTCCCCTCTGTGACATTGGTGATTTTTCCGAACCCCCTTCCCCCCCTTTCAAGCCTCACGTAATTAATGGCCAATCCCGTAGTAATTCTATTTGCAACCTGTTGCATGTTAACATCTACTTTAATACTTATATGGTTAACGAAATATAGGTACTATTACTACTAATATCCACCTTCACCTGTATGTGTACAACTACATTTCAGTTATAGATCTTTAAACGAATAGAACAGGATATAGTTGTATGACTTTGAGATTTGGGACCAAAAGTAAATCTTACGGCTCAATGCCACGAGGATAAACTAATTCCTCAATATTTATGTTAATAATAGCTATGATAGAATGTATGAATATCATACATACAAGGAATTTATGAATAGTAAAATACCGAAAATTTTACGGGTAGGTAATTAGTTGTCTGTTGTGGTTGTCATAAAATATTCAGTAGGGCCTAGTAATACGTTAAATACTACTATGAAACACAAACGGCATTCCCGTCTAATTTGTTGCCTCATTAAATACAACTCTGACTAAAGTTATGTTTTGGAGTTTGTGAAAGTACAATGACCATGTATGTATGGAATTCCGTCTTAAGTAGTTACACAATAAATCTTTATTTATTATAGACTATGCTTTATATGTTTTCAAATAAAAGTATTAATTTTGCCACAAATACCCAAGTTTTTAAATAATTAGACAAAACAGAGAACATCCTACAAACAAGGACCTACAAATTATGTTTAACCTATTCGCAACTTATAAAATAAGCACGGATCACTCATATACAAAAAAAAAACAATGCTAGTTAAAAACAAAATAAAGTCACCAGCTGCTCAAACGGAGTTCCGTAAGTAGTATTAATATTTAAGTGAAGAGATTATCAGTGACTATTGTCAATCGACATATAAACAGTAATGGCCGCCGACTCGTCTGTCATCTGGCTTGAAAGTTGCGTGAGACGGAACACAAAAAATAATTATTATTATAACAAAACCATAAAATATTAATTAAATACATTGTAAAACGTAATTATTCTCTTCTCACAAGGTCTTCTCAAACTTGTTTAGTCGTTGAGAAAATGGAATTGACTCGAGAAAATTCAAGGGCGATGATTTATTATGACCTTCGAAGCGGTTTAACACAAAACCAGTGTGTTGACCGGATGCTTTCTGCATTTGGTGATGAAGCCGCATCCAAAACCACAATTTATCGCTGGTTTGCTGAATTTCAACGTGGACGTGTCAAGCTCAGTGATGATCCCCGTCAAGGTCGTCCAAAAACTGCAGTCACCCAAGAAAACGTTGATGCTGTGCGTAAGCTGATTGAGGAAGATCGACATGTGACATACTGCGAAATTCAGGCAAATTTAGACATTGGCATGAGTCAAATACAAATAATCTTGCATGAATAATTAGGTGTAAAAAAGTTGTTTTCCCGATGGATACCGCATTTGCTCTGTGAAGAGCAAAAAGCGGCTCGCGTTACTTGGTGCGTCAGAACTCTCGAAAGATTCCACGCAGGATCCTCAAATGCTGTATACAACATTGTATCAGGTGACGAATCCTGGATATACGCGTACAAACCCCAAACAAAAAACCAGTCACGAGTTTGGGTGTTCGAAAATGAGTTAAAGCCAACTAAAATTGTTCGTTCACGGAGTGTCGCAAAAAAAATGGTGGCCACGTTTGTTCCCAAAACCGGCCATGTTGCGACTATTCCTCTTGAGGGACAAAGAACGATTAATGCAGAATGGTATGCTAGCATTTGTTTGCCACAGGTCGTTTCCGAACTCCGTAAAGAGAACTGCAACCGCCGCATCATCCTCCATCACGACAATGCGAGTTCTCACACCGCGCACAGAACAAAAGAGTTTTTAGAGCAAGAAAACATAGAATTATTAGACCATCCGCCGTACAGTCCCGACCTAAGCCCTAATGATTTCTATACTTTCCCTAAAATAAAGAATAAATTGCGTGGTCAGAGATTTTCATCACCTGAAGAAGCTGTGGACGCCCACAAAACGGCCATTTTGGAGACCCCAACTTCCGAATGGAATGGTTGCTTCAATGATTGGTTCCATCGTATGGAAAATGTGTGAAATTTCGCGGAGAATACTTCGAAAAGTAACAAATACATTTTTAAATAGTAATGTTGTGTCACTTCCTTGATTCCCGAAATTTTCAGTGTAGCCCTCGTATTTAGTTTGTTAACCCCAACGATGGTGAAAGCTAACGACAAACAGCACCGAATTATCCCAATGACAAAGGGATAATTCTCGGGGAATTTGTATGTCGCTGTCATTTGCAGTATTACCAAAATTTGTCTTTAGAATAAATCATGGTTCAGAAAACTTAAAAAAAACACGCTTTAAAAGCGAACCAAATTAAAAAGTTAAAAGTGTCCTGTCCACCTCCTGGCTCTATCATAAACCCTTCGTTACTAAGCCTAATTTGTTTGACTCAAACAAAATCAAACGAATCATATAAGCCCAAACTCGAGGGGTTTACTGGTAGCCACTGAAGAGTTCCACTATCCATCACCAAATCAGCTCTAAAATGCAAAATTATAGTGTTGCCATCCGAACTACATATTTGCAAGGCCTCGCTTGGCTGAGAGGTTTTGGGACGGGGTGTCGATGTAGGAGGATATCAATTGAGAGAGGCTGTGGATTAAATGGTTTATATTGGAAACTGAGCTAGCTACATTTATAATTACAACTTTACAAAAGCTTCATCGATATGGTGCAGCAACTTGACAGCCGTCCACTCTGACTGCCTGAAGTACCGCTTCTCCAGTAATTTTTTAATAAATTTATACCATTCAAAAATGATTCAAATATTATATTACCAGCCAGTTTCTACCTTTACAAATCAATCTTGACAACGGCGAGTTATGACAAATAAGGGTTATCACCCGTAAAATTTAATTAATATTAAATAATTCCTTAACCACCGTGGCAACATTTCCTTGAGGTATAAAGGTAAATGACATAAAACACCTTTGATTTACAACCTCTAATATCCACAACTATAAATTAGGGCACTTGATTCAATGATATTGCAAAAGCGATGGTACGAACTCGATAGCTGACTAATAAGCATTGTATGAGAGAGAGGGAAGAGGGAGACCAATGAGTTGATTGAAAGCTTCCTCTCGGGAGCAATGTGGACAGTGTAATAGGTTATTTTCCTCCTATCGACGGCTATAAATGTTCGTAATGGGATGTTTAAGAGCCAGCTTTGATAGAAGAAAAATGAGTGAATTATTACGGATTCTTGACGGTGTATTCACGAATGGAATGTGAAGTTCGTTTATTTTTATTTGGTGCTTCATTTGTTAAGTGGCGTAAATATGATGCTTGAGTCAGTTTTTCTTTTACTTTGTAGGACTTTTCTAAAGCAGTTCTAAAGTGATTTCCTCATTTTATTATTATTCTTTTTAACATTTTCTACAGTAACGTTAATTTTTTTTTATTTTGATCACAGCAAAATTCTCACTCAAATCAATTATCTATGTATTTAAAATCCAAAGATTAAAATACAAGATAAATCCGAATATGTCAAACATATTTTTTTTAAAGAAAAACGAAAATAAAAACCTATTAAGATTGAATGTTCCTTTAAAGTAATATTTTACGCAAACTAGTATCCAACCGATTAAAATATTGATACAACCTCACAGACAGTAGAAAGTATGAATACTTTTATAATATTTAGATTGACGCAACTTTACAGACGTCCAAAAATCTTTATCCCAACCCGAGCTAAAACATCCACACCTTATTCGGTAAGTGCGTCTTTTGGCCCTTCGATATTGATCAGTTACGTCACCAATCGCAAGTATCGAACGTTAAGATTCATAGTATATCGGTATAAGGCAGTACCAGTCTCAGTATTGACGCGATACGATCGGAGACAGTACACGAATCAACTTGATCGACAACCATGACATGAAAGACATCATGAGAAGTGAATGAAGTTTCACTGCCTTTGTTCCATAATGAAAAATATTTTGAATACCGAATGCGGAACTGCGGCGAATATTTTAACCACGGCATTCGGTTGGAAATTATAGAAAGGTGAAAAAAGGGTTTTTAACTTTTTAATGTATCCGGTATTAATATCGTAACTGTTTTTCCTTCCATTAAAAAATATAAAACTTTAAAACTTTCGCTTCCCATCAAATACTTAATTATGTATTTATACGGGAATTAACGCGCTCACGAAATAGGTATTACATACCTTTGGATTGCCTGACATTTCAACCAGATAATTTAGATCAGATAATTTCGGAAATATTAAAAATTTCGACAATGTGCGGATGGATGAAGAACCTTCTACCTTACGGTGTCGACGACGGAGGGCGTGCAGCGCTGAGCCAGTCAGCCTGTGACCACGGCCAGTGCAACCTGGTCGTTTTTACGTGGGAGAGCCATGCTTCGGCATGTATGGGCCGGCTCGACTCCGCTCGATACCACGGCCTCACAGAAAACCGGCAATGAAGCGATGCTTGCATTGCATTTCACCGCGTGAGTGAGGTTACCGGAGGCCCTAACCCTTCCCTCTCCCCTATTCCCGTCCTTCCCACTCCCCCTCTTCCCCCCCACCCCCTCTTCTCAGTAGCGGCGTTAGGGTAGGGCGCGGTTGGGCGACCGCCCAGGGGCGCCAGATATAAAAGGGCGCCGCAGGAATACGAACGGATGTATTGGTAGTGGTCTAGTAGAGCTGTCTGAGAAGTTAGATCAAGTAGCTATTGAAGAGATTGTGGACAAGTTTCCCGAAGTGATGAGACAAGTTGTGCTACAATTACAGATGTTGCTCAGGACGACGCCATTGGTGATATATAACAAGCACAAGTTCTAGATGACGTTAATATGTTGTCACGAATATATCGGATCCAGCTACTTGGCCACTCACTCGGAATAGCAAAACTATTGATCATATAATAGCTACGAGCCCATTGCAAAGTCACATTGATAATTATCCAAAGAACGACATGGGGCCACATTTCTCTAATTCCCATTTCATAAAAAAACTTACAAACAATGAAACAGTTCAGCGTCCCTGGTCCGTTTTTAAAGATATAATGCTCCGTTTCTAAAGATCGCGTTTATTGTTTTTGTTGCCGCCTATTTGATAGTAGCTCGACGTCGCATTTAGTATCAGAAGGTTACAATGACTGGAAACACCAGTCTGAGATGTTAAAAAATTATGAAAATGGGATAACGTAGCGAGTATGAAAAGAAAAAATATTGGGGTTCAAAGGAGAATTCTGGTCCTAAATCCCTTAGCTATTTATGTACCGTGTGACTGTCATAGCTACAATCTTGTACTATGCGATGACGCGAAATCGTCCGTAAAGTCAGTCATTTTGTTCTGGGTACTTCAGAGGTTGTTCACATTGTTTTCAGCTTCTGTTTATCGATGGAAAATTTTAAGCCGATCAATTAGGACTGTATACGTTAAAAAAGCTCGGTGACACACGTTGGGAAGCCAGATTGAGCAGCCGTTATCAAATTGGTGCCATTCAGGACGCTTTAGTAACTTTGACTATTAAAACTCAGAATACTGATGTTCAAGTGTTTCATGAGGCTACTACTCTAGCCGAACAGTTAAAAGATTTCAGCTTCTTAGTTTCATTGATTGTTTGGTAGGCTACACTTTTTAAATAAACATAGTCAGTAAATCTTCAATAGAGATGGATCTCGGTTAATGCACAGAAATGTTAAAAAAATGTTGTGCTTTATTGGAAGAATATAGAAATACAGGCTTCAAAAGCGCCATTTTAACTGCGAAGGAGTTGGCTGAATCACAAGAAATTGAACCTGTGTTTAGAACACCTACAAGAATTCAACGTGTTAAACGCCAAGCTGGTGAAACTGCTCGTGATGAGCCTAAAAGGTCTCCAAAAAAAAAAATTGAAGTTGAATTTTTCAACTGTCTTTTGGACACTAGCATAAATTCATCCAATGAAATATTTTAACAGTTAAATGAATACTCGGAATCTTAGTCTTTTTTGTACAATATAAAAAAGATTCAAGAAAAACCAGACCTTCTCACACTATGTGCTGATGTGCAATTGAAATTAAAGTCTAAAATCTTATTTGCCTGATCAGAATATGGTTACTTCTGTCTTTATTTTACATTTTATCAAAGATCGCAACTTGTAAGAGCTGTAGCCAAATGTATGGATAGCATTGCGAATATTGATCACTATCCCAGTAACTGTAATTATAAATTTAATTATAATAAATAAATCCCTTGCTTTCTTTTCCGTATGGGTTTTAATGGGAGACAGAAGGCGCAGCAGAAATCTCGCCCAGGGCGCTCGTAGTGCTAAAACTGGCACTGCCTCTTCTCCTTCTCCAAGATTAAAGGGCGGCAACGCACTTGTGACTCTCGAGTTACAGGTCAGGTGACCCGTCTGCTCGTTTGCTCCATGTACAATAAAAAAAAATGTGATTTCGAAACTACAAACATCAAAGTAGATAGATAGAATATTGTACACCATATAGAAATACAATAGATCTCAAATTTAATGTTAATTTTAAGTACAATGGGCGGTCTTATCGGTAAAATCGATCTTTACCAGACAACCTTTGGATGACTTTAGTGTTACGAATAAGTGTTAGCTGACTGTGTACTACATATTACAAAACACATACTCACACACCATATAACAATACATATATATGTACTGTTATATGCTGTAAGTATATATATACTTACACACATAACATAACATATAAACAAACATAACATAGGGAAATATACACAAGGTGTATCTGACAATAGAACAACTACGTAAATGACTGAAAGGGTGCGGTACTCTAGCATGCAGTTACAAGAAAAGGGCGTACTGCGATCTCAAAGGCCGGTAACGGTAATGGGCGACGGTAATCACTTACCATCAGGTGACCCGTCTGCTCATTTGCCCCCTATAATAAAAAAAAAGAGTTTTTGAAAAAAAACTATACGTTTAAAAGTTACACCCGTTTGAATTTCCAGGTATCATCACCTCCGTTTATCATAAAAGGAGGTGGAATGTGTAAAGGTTTGATTGAAACGAACATATTTTTGAAGTGATAACATCTTATGAATCGATGACGCCGGCTGCACGCACGAAAAAGCATGACTCATTGTCACGTTCCGTCTGAGCCGAACGTGCAAGCGAGAGCGCGCTAAGCGTTCGGCTTGTGACGCATCTATCTCTCTTCCACTGTTTTCTTTAGACGTTATCACTTTACAGAAAACCATTTTTTTTTTGTTTTGGAATTATTCAATCAGTTATTGATTCATATTCATATTTCATAAAAACTAAGTTCAGGGATTATGCATGTTATTTTTTTGCATATACAATATATATACATATACATACATACACAATACATGTACCTACATAAATACAGTAGTAATCATATAGGTATAGTGGACAAAGAAAATAGTTTACCAGTTTTGACAAAAGTTTCTGTGTAATCACAATAGCGATGAGGTTGAACTTATCTCTAACAATGAACTGACAGAATATTATTGCACGGGAAAATCAACCTTGTTGCTTTATGATTTCAAATTATCTTCAACAGGGTGTTAGACGATATTTTTGGCCGATGGTACATATCAATATCCTACTAATAAATATTATGACACTGATAGCAAGCAACAGCACATTAACTAGTTTCGAGTAGGTAGCAGCTACTTGACGGACTCTAAAGAATAGTTCATTACCTTCAGAGTACTTCAATGTTATAACTAATAAAGATATTTTTGACCGCTACAAGTCACAACAGCAACATTATTACATTATTACGATTTAAAATTTCCATGACTCCACAAATTGCAAAAGTTTTGCCAGACATATGCGGGTAATCTATGCAATCATTCACTTTTTCTACGAAGCAAGCAAAGGCTATAATTTATTGTTCGAGGAATTGCCACTTTTCCCATAGTACCTGAATATATTTGAAGAGTTACAGTGGAAAAATATAACCACGTGTAATTTTATGAATTCGTCTACATTTGCCCTTTTCACTTAGCGATTTTTAGGGTTCTGTAATCCTAACAAGAAACCCTTTTAGTGTCCAACTGTCTGTCCGTCCGGCGGCGGCTTAGCTTAGAGCTTAAAATGAAATCTTAAAAAAATATTTTTAGGGTGTTACGGGCAAGTGTCCCTCCCCCACCCCTACAAGCTAAACTGTTAGCTTGAAAAATCTGAAAAAATTGATGATGGTAGTATTAACGGATTTAGAAGGAAATAGTCACGGTTAACTTACCTCTGTTAGTTTAAGAATAATAGTTGCCCAACTTTTAAAATGAACCTACTTTTTCGAGGAAAATTTCGTAGAAAATACAAAATCCTTAGAAAAAAATTACAATAAACTACGGAACCCTTTATTACGGATAGCCCGAAACCCACTTTGACGAATTTTTATTATTATTTGTTATTATAATATATTAGGGTTGACTTTTAATTACACTACCTTTAGTTGACTTATTCAATCAAATTTCAGTAACATTTTACTGAATAAGGTGTATCAGAGAACGATTTCCACTGATTGTACCTGAGTTTGCATTATAAAAGGTATCAATTTCCTAACGATAGACCATTAACAGGTTATTTCAGACACCATTAATCAACCATCACAAATAATCGTAACAAAGCGCTCGTTCAAAAATATGGATATAAGATTATATTTTCATGTTATTATTTTTATTATTTTTTCACTTTCTTGTGAAGAGAAGGTTGTGATAAAACAAATTAAGTTCGGTACTGGCCATTTTGAAAAAAGAAGAAATAGCGGTAGGGGCTTTATTCTTTTTTTCAATATGGCCAGAACCTTATTGTATAACAGTCCAAACAATAAAGTCTTACAAAATACACTGTCTCGGTTTTCGATTAGCTTAAAAGTTGAGAAGTTGTATGTGAACCGCGACGCTCGTAACATAGCTTTCGCCTAATTGAGCCTGGGAATAACAGGCGTGTAACAAGCTTAAGCTACGAATAAACTCGGTGTCTATTTTATGCAACGTCTATTGTGACAACGTGTGAAATTGCCCTTAATTCCAACGTAAGAGGACTTTATTGACAAAATTGGGCATATAATTTATGTTTTTAAAAATACACACATGCACTCCCGTATGTATCTGAAAGGAGTAAGATAGAAGCGTATTAAAAGTTAGTAGCATAACCACATCACGTCTTTTTATACTTCCACGAATGCCTTTGAATAAAGTATCTTATGACAGTTATGACAGACCCGGATATTTTCACATTCCAAATTATTTTTACCAAGTACTTGATTTATTCTTCTATGTATATATAATTTCTTCGTGTTGCCTAGAGTATTTCAGACTAAAGTAATATTTTTTATGATACTAATGAAATTTTCTGAATCATAAAGAAAACTCACCAATGAACTTTTGTTACTCATTAAATAACATGTTAAAACATTTCCGTTGGGTCAACAGTCTTACAAAACAGGGTTAACTTCACTACTCGTGTCGTGTCGATACGGCTGAAGTGGGTTTTAATCAAGGAGTTGTCTATCAAATTATACGCCGAGCATGCCTTACACGTCAGATTTTGTTTTCATAAATCCAAAATGGTAGCCATAAATAACAAAATGGTGGAGCCAAATAATTATTACAGGTTTTTTAAATTGCAGATATTATCTGCAGGATTATTTAAAAGCCATAATCGCCGCTTAAAAATTGGAAACGCTGGAATTCGAACCAAACTAAAAAAACATCGATAAAGAAGTACCTACATTTAAAAATCTAAAATTCTGACTACAGTAGGATCTTCAGAAACATTAGATTCATGTTCTAAATGATTCCATTTCTGCTACATATGTCCATGCTCCCCACTGAAATTACTTCATTATTATTCATCATTCCCATTTCCTCTTTTGTTCATCGTTTACATAGTTAATAATTTCTTTCATTAGATATTAATTATATTTTAAATCGAAAACTTTTAGTTAAAAATAACTGATTTGCAAATTTTTGATATACTCTATAAAGCATAGCTTAACTAGTTCGGACAAAAACAAGGAAATAAATTGTTAGTATTGACATCCTTAGATGTTATTAGACAATTAATATCGAACTATTTTTACCTCCAAAAGACCTGTTCGTAAGAGATAACAGCAAAACATCTTCTCTCAATGTACCCTTAACTTGTTTGTTTTCGAAATCGGGTTCCATTTGCGAAATTCATATAAGTTACTTCATTTACACAGTATTTTTCTACTAGAACTGGGGCGTACACTCCACGTACAAACTAAACACTACGGAGTCACTCTAATGTTATTTGGCTCCCATTCAGATTGTAGTCAAAGGCTTGCTTTTAAGCTGATTAGCCTTTTGAAGAAACGTGTTTTTGAGACTTACAAACCGCACTCCACTTTCATCATTTAAAACTTCGAGGGAGAAGATTTTCGCGGGTGTTCTCTATTCTTATAAAATCTCTAAGAGTTTAAACTAAAATTCCGTACTAATATTTGTACATGTGCGATAAACACACGAGTATATATAACTCTAAGTATGTAAAAGGAGAAAAAAGTAATAAAATATAATTTTCAGAAGAATATAAATATTAATTAGAATAGAAGCTGGTCGATAGAAGTCTAGTGATTTAAAAGAATAGTCGTGAGTTTGTTTGCCCGATTTCTTCTCACAGGGCTCAACCATTTGGAAACGGGTGGTTAGATCTACACAGGCAGATACAATATTCAGTTTTTTTAATTTTATAATTTTACATTAGATAAAGCAACCTATGGTGACTATCTATAATCTATAATTTTTAATTATAATTCTTTAATTTAAATAATTGATGACCAATTTTATGAATTAAATATATTGAGTTTGAAATTGAAAAAAAAAATATAGCACAATAAGTGTCCATAAGGATATTTTATTTTATTTTTTCATTTAGTTATTGAAAAATTTTCGAGTTTTATCAACATAATTTTTATCTAATTTGTGTTTTCTTTTAATGATCCTCTTACAAAACCTAATTCTAAAAACTATAACTAAAGTTTTATGAAATTTATGAACAATTCAAATTGAATCTCCAATACATTCGGTTCCATTTTGAAACCGGATTCCTATTTCCTATTACTGCAAGAATCGAAAAGCGGTGCAAATGGTCCCATTACCAACCGCTACTGCATCGTTTGTTGTGGATTTCATCCTCCTGGGACGATTATTTGTATAATTTATAAATTCGTGTTCTAAGTATTGCCATCGTGTTGTAAGTGCCTTTTCGTTAATTATGTGTTTGTAAAGATCCAACTAACAGTTGGATAATTCCGTAATGAAAATTTTGAACAATAATAACTGAGTATATTTATAAAAACATGGCATGTTTTATTATCACGATACATTGAACCATAGTCGGTACGACAAAAGAACTTAGTCTACACGAAGTTAAGGTGGGCAATGCCCTTCTTAATGTTATAATTATCGAAACAACAAGGTATAACCTCAAAACCTACATACACTTTTATGTATAATTTTTTGATAGCAATCTATTTAGATTAACATTTACATGGTAAAAGTATGTGGTAACGGCCTTCAGACGCTAGCTTACTTTTATTGACATTTACAGCAGACATAGTAGGACAAGATGTGTGAATGTACTTCTGGAAAATCAACTTTCAGTAGGTAACAGTCGTCAGTTTCAAATATGTTTAAGTTGTCTTGTATCTCTCCGTAGGTCATTGTCTGTCTCCCTTTTGTCGCAGCCTCCATCTTGAAAACTTTTATTAAGACGTTCTACACAACGAAGCGGAAACGCCGTAAAGGTGGTTCCACATATTTCAAGGTGAGTTTACGTCATTAATTTATTATATTTATGTACAAGTAATGCAACTTGTGGCAGGGTTACGGTTTGCACCGAACAAAGTCCGTGTCAAACCATGTCCAGTGCTCCGAAAACAAACAGACATGGTGGACACGCCCGCTCTTATCCGGATTCTACACTTCAAAGCACTGCGAGGAGATTTTGTAGAGAAACACCCAAAAGAATCTTCACAGTCACAGTCTTAAGATATGAAAATAAAACATAAATTGTATACTTACAAATGGGCGTAGGCAAGCAATTGTGGCTGCTCCTTTAGAAGCCTTTGTTCCTTGTACAAAATTATGTAATATTTGAACGTTAAGGGCTGGCGTGTGTGCGCCAATCTGTATCAAATTGATGTGCCTTGAATCTTTTGAAAGAATACCTTCGTAGATAACGATGTGAAAATTGAAAGTTATTTTCGTAATAATTAAATTGAAACCTTTGTCCCATGTAATGGTTACAATCATCTGATTAAATAATTCTTAGCGTCATAGCATGATTGCAGTTTAACAATTTATATTATCGATTCAACAAGTCTTCTGATGACGTGAAATTAAGTTTCCAATTAAGTTTATAATGCGAGTTTATAAATGTGTATTTGTAGACTGTGAGACACTGTAGACGTGGACGTTGTTTATTAGAAGGGGAAGAACCTCAACCCCACAGAAGACCACAGTTAAGCAGTGGTACTAGCGTAGTTACGTTTTCTACTCGTGAGGATGGGAGGGCTCCCCTGTCCCACAGGACGGAGACATCTACAAAGATCTTTGGGCGTTGTGAAAAATTCTTCCAGTGATTTTGTCACGATCACTATATTACAAGTGAATCGTAAATAAGTTAATGATGTATTAGCCATAGATCATAATGCCGTAGTTATTGCAGTTCAGAAGCTTGAACACAAGGGCTGTTGTGCAACTAGTGCAACAGTGAAGGGTTTCCTCGAAGTGTACTTTAGTATTAGGTATTATGGAAGCTGTACCTCATTAAGCTACATTAAAAAGAATATTATATACATACTACATAAACCTTTTAAACATCAAACATCTTGATTATATCTTTTAATTAAGATCTTTGGTATTTTAAGGGTTAATACAGTAGGTTATAACAGCTTTATGATAGCGGTCATTTATATCGTCTTAATTAAAACGGTATGAATGACCGTTATTAACAGCTATTCGGGCCATAATTACAAGATTAAATACCAGTTTTATAGACGCAATAACAATCACTATGCAACACTTAAACTTCGTAACATATGTTGGCTAAACATATACCAACATGCACTACAGTTCAAATATTTTGATCAATAATGTAAGACAACTTTCATATGATAGGTTCAGCGGTCAGTTTTAATGTCAGGAATGATTTACCGTTAATAATAAAAGCTTAGTCGTTCAAAATCGACATTACAAAGTCATGATGCCTGATATCAGTTTTGACTGGAGGCTGCCGCCAACATGCGTCAAACAACTTATATATCATGCAGATACAACATAGATACAGGAAATTATAGAAGTATATACAACCATATACCTACATAGAGTTGCGTAAATATGCCCCAGACAAATTAATTTTTTTTTTTTAAGGAAAAATCGCTTTTACCAAATATTTTTTTTTATGATATAGGGGGCAAACGAGCTGACGGGTCACCTGATGGTAGGTGAATACCGCCGCCCATGGGCACCTGCACTCGAGAGTCACAAGTCCGTTGCCGGCCTTTAAGGTAGGAGTAGGGGAAGGTGGAAAAGAGGGAGAGGGGGTGGGAGAAGGGGGGAAGGATTAGGGCCTCCGGTAACCTCACTCACACACCTCACATATGATCTGATACATATTTTCCCTATAAATAACCCCGAAACCGACACATTTCATTGTCCTCTAAATATGGTGGATTGCTAAAATTCTAGGTTTACATCAATACTGTCGAAAATTTCGTGCGGTCATCCACCAAAGAGAAAGTTTACGTAGTATTTGCACATATGTCACAATTATAAAATTCTATATAGGCTAGCTATACAAAATTATCACGATTGGCTATTTCCTCTATCCCGACTCCCGAGAGCGTTATATAAGCAATCATTTCATTATTATTTGTGTCGCAAAACCCACACACATCTATAAATAAATCACAATGAGTCTAGTTCCTGGAGCTCTATGGGAAATTGAGACTGTTGGTAAAGCGCAAGTGATGTGTTTTCTGTTACTAATACTTATTGGCAATGATAGATAGCTATTAGGTAAGGTGTGAGGCAGTTTACATTAGAAGTATAAAAAAATTAAATTCCATTTTTTGTAGGAAGTTAAAGATATCAGAGCAGATATCTTCTCGAATTAGTCGTCTGACTTTAAAAGTGGCTGCCCCTCTCCGTTCGGAGAGACGGTCACTTCGCTCCTTGGAGTTTGGTATTGAAAGAATGACAATTCTTGTTGCGATTTTTATTGATATTGGTAAGCACTTATTACCAGGTGCAGCGAATGTTAATTTTCCATCTTAGAAGATTAAAAATAACATAAAACAGTAAAGAAATGGAAGGTATTTTTATAGTTTATACGCATCATAATTATCTGCAACAAGACAATGCGGAAGCGTTTCTCAACAAAACCGCGCCTAGTCTAGGCTAGCACTGTCCGGACGAGGGTAGGTGACGTCACTCCCGCATCCGCCGGCCAGCCCGCCATGCCGCAGCGCGCCAAATGGCCGCGGACATTCCACTTGTCCACCACAAATTATTATATTGTCAACTGCTGTAATATGTCTTGTGTTCATTTGTTTAAATTTCTGCTGTTTTTTTAGGTAAATTCTCCAAAAAGAATTGCTTGAAGCTTAAGTAAAACGATTTTTTTTTAAACATTCCCCTCCTAGGAAAACAAATGCAACTGTGTTTTATACTATTTTCTAGCAGCCTGCGGTAATTGGAAATCAAATGAATAAAGTTACAATGTTATATCCCTTTTAGTCGGTATTATATAACAGATAAAATGAAGTGAGGAAATAAGGGAATATGTAAATGTTTGGCCCAAAGTCGAATGTTGTATGTAAAAGGATTCAGAAAATTAAATTTAAGGTTACCGCAAACGTATGCGTGTAAATGGTGTTAAATTTTTCGGTACATATGCTTGATGTTTTATTACAGATGTGAGTGACAGCAAAGAAGGGTTATATGTTTTTCAGGATTATAAATAGAACATAGGTTCGAAAAAGTTAATTTGGAATATTAAGTCCTTGTTCAGCCTGGCAGAGAATTCTTCAGGCAATAGAGGCTTATACGGAGGTCTAATCCATTGCATGAGACAATAGATATTAGGTACTTAAAGTTTGTCTATTTAGTTAATCGTCCGGAAGCTACCTATAAAAATAGCTTGACGCTTTTTAAAGTTTACAATTATGCCAAATCCTTAGAGGAGACCATTATTCAAGGTTTATATTTAAGATTTATTTAAAAGTTACATTTTTAAGGTTTACGTTGAGACCAAACCTCTTAGACCAGACCGTTATTCAAGTGTCTCCAATGACTTACTGTTTGGAGGACTGAGAGCAACGATAACATGACGTAAATCACTTACACGCAACACGGTTTATGACAAGTTCAGGAAATTGTGGGTGTGTATGCAGTGCACTTCAACTGCAACACAATTGGTGCAATTTTTTTTTTTATGCTATTAAAATGAATGAATGAATATATGTATATGTATATATAAGATAGATTTAGAATTACGAAGTTTGAATTTCCTTGTCCATCAGAGGTTGCGCGAAGTTAATGCACTTTTGTTAATAAAGTCTCTGGTGCAAAATTGCGATGGCGTGTAACAAGATGACGTCATTGCAATTTGTTAAATTAGGAATGAGAAGCGCAATAGCCTTGAAGAGAATTCGAGAGTAGTTACAATTTTTGTTCTCGTTTTGCACTTCCTACTAAGAAAATGCATCTTCAAATATTAGAACGAAGAAAGAATTTCCACTTTTGAGTAAAGAACAGAATATGGTCAAAATTTTACCATAATTAATGTAATGAAGGTTAGGTTTCATCAAAGGTAGGGAAAAAAAATATTTTCCATTTTTTTTTGCCAACAATTACTAAACAAAAAAAAAGAAAATAATTTGACAAACACATGAGAAAAATATACTTATTATATACACACATAAAAAGCATAAAGGGTCGAAAGAATATTTTTGACATTACAAAAAAGAAACTGTCATTCCAAACGCCAGGGGACAAATCAAATTTTTCGTTGATTGTATAAAAGGCAACGTTCGTTTTAAGGAAATGTCGCGGGGGTGACAATGACATTACATATAAAAATAGCCAGGGGGAAGGGGGACCACGATACCAAGACACAGAACAATATCCTATGAATGTCACTAATAGCTTTAGCATAACATACGTACATAAACTCCAGCCCTTCTCCCTTCGAGATAGGCTGAGAGAACAGCCCGTCACTTGCTTCTATCCTTAAGCGGACCATAGACGATCACGCGGCATGACATGCTGAATCATCATGCTGCATGGAGGACCTATTGAAAATCTATCATGCAGCATGTCAATCAACTGCCAGTACGTAGTTTGCATGTCATTCGCATCAATCAATACAATTAAACGGTCATGCATGCATGACAGCACGTAACGCATGTCATGCCGCATGATAGTCTAGGGTCTGCTTTAGATACCTCATGAGCTCCATCTACCATCATTAAAAGTTTCATACAAGCCCTGCACTTTTTTCAGAACATCACCTTAAGAAATAGCTTTAGCAAGTTTTTTAAAATAATGAACATGTTACAAGATGTTGATACCACAGAATTCGAACTGGAACTGCCCGGCCTCGCAACCTAGAAGACGGTATTCCCTTTTTTAACCGACTTCAAAAAAAGAGGAGGTTCTCAATTCGACTGTATGCTTTTTTTATGTTTGTTACCTCAGAACTTTCGACTGGGTGAACCGATTTTGATGATTCTTTTTTATTTGAAAGCTAGTGCTTCCCGTGTGGTCCCATTTCAATTTGGTCCAGTTCTGACAATGGCATCCATGAGAAAACCATATATAAGTCTTTTATGGAATAGTTTTTTTGTTGAAGTCGGATTTTTTTTTAAAGAATTATTTGCTTGTATTTTTACTTTTAAGTAGGCTAGCGTAGCTACATTAAGAAACTTGTTTTTTAAATGAATTAATACACAATTTATTAGAAAGACAAAGATCATTAAAATAGAGCTTTGTACTTTTTAATAAAAAGCTTCTCGTTTTTATAGTACTCTAATGTCTTTAATACTCTAAACATCCTTTGCTATAATAAAACCCCATAATTAAATGCTATAAATTTCCATTGAACGACAATACGAGGCCGTCGTGGAAACGGTACATGTGCACCGTAACTGAAATATTCAGCAAGCACCATAAGTGTGTCATTATATGGCTTGTGTCGCATTTACCCCACGTAGAATAGTAGACTTTAAGTGTTTGTTAACGATCAAAACGACTGCAGTTAGATGTAGTCGTATTATACATATATTGCCACTGTAACTGTGTGTTTTGGTGATGCCCGATTAGTTAAGTGGTGAAGCAACAATCCGCGTCGGTACCAGGCGATACTCTTCTGTGTGACACTCCTTAACACAGGGCCCCGAAACGGAAACATACACGTAAGTAAAACTGTACATTCTTAATTAATAAAAATACTAATCACGTGATCTCACACAATATACAAAGAAAACAGTAGTACATTTCAGGAATAGTATACGAACAGTTCCAAAGTGTCGATTTCTTCTACATATGAAGGAGTGTTAGAAACAGTCTCACAACCACTGATATAAAATATAAAAATCACTAACTAACAGTAACTGCCAAGTCGTTCGTACCACTATTCGCACTCAAGACAATGTTCTTAACTTATTCCTACCCTTTTTATAACCCCACTATTCATTAATATTTATCAATCGACCAATAGTATTGCGTTACCGGTATAACCAGTCAAAATAATGTCATTTAACTTATTCTTATTAAATAGTGAACTGTGTTATCATCTATTATAGCTTGTCCCTATTTTTAATAAAATAAGTAAGAGTTTTTGATGTGGCGACGACAGGAGAAAGATTAACATTTATTGATAAACGTAAATTATAATGAAACTGCAAGTTCAACCTCAGTTCCACGTGACAAAATAATATTTTGTTGACACCGCGCGCCAAACATCCTGAAAATGGTTTATGTGGAGGCGAAACATGTCGTCAATTGCCTTATAACTGTTGTATCTAAAATACTTAATAAAGTTTTTGCACTGAAGTTAATAGAAAGAACTCGAACTCGTATAGAAAGCGGTGAATAAATTGGTAATGACAGTCTAACTACCCCAATTTGACAGAGGCAATAGTCAGCACATTTTAGGGGAGTGTCATTTACCATTTGTTTGGACATTAGATGCGAGTTATCGATAACTGTTGGAATCTATAAATTGAATATCCCTCCATGATTTATTGCCAGTCAGTATCATAATTTATTCATGTCATTCATTCACCTCAGTCTTACACAAAAAAAAAACTCGTGTACAGTATGAAAGATGTATTTTTTTTTAAATCGGTTTATATAATTGTTTTTAAACTTTCGCGATTTTGATACATATTAGGTGTGATAATTCGGGACTTAATTGCGATAATATTTAAAAGGTACAATACCTCTTGGTTACCCGACGTTTCCATCGAATTGCACCGATCGTGGTCACATCGATCGGTTTATATATAATCGAAATCATAAGCACCAATATAGAACAGTGATTAAAAAAGATTAAAGTTTTTGTATCAGTTTAGATACAAAAAGACGCACAAATTATAATAATCACCAAGTCTTTTCAATACGCTTGGAATACCGTTTGACTTTTCCATTCTTCTTTATATTCATTCCCTTATTTCTTAGTCTCAGGGTCGAAGCAATCGAAGCCGTTGAAGAAATAAATAAATGATATCGTGGAAAATACTTTTTCATTTTTTTCTTTTTTGTCTTGCCTTTCCCGTGGTATTGAATGCCAGAGAAAGTTTTGAATTGAAGGTTTCAATATCACTGTTTATTAACGATTGGTCAATAGTGAAATAAAAATATAGATACGAAAAGGAAATAAAGGCTCTTGTATGACTTTGTGTGTGAGTGTTTCGTATTCCTCTAGTTTTTCTAAAGCAGTAGTTAACATACAATATTGTTTAATGGAACCGATAAATAAAACTGAAATATAGCCTACTATGGTAACAAAAATAATCATAAATTTAAAACACCCCCGACTCGAAAATACTGATATTCTTCGAACGGCTGAACAGATTTTCTTGAATTATATCTAAGAACACTTTCGATCAAGTCATATTTCAAACAATAAAAAGCGCACTTAAATCCATCCATTCGCTTGGGAGCTACGATGCCACAGACAGACACACAGACACACAGATACACAGGCACACATAGACACAGATACATAGACACACAGATACAGACACGTCAAACTTATAACACCCCTCTTTTTCATCTGGGGTTAAAAATACCAGAACATTACATAGAAATAATCACACTCCTCAATCCGTACCATCACACCCATTTGTCATTTTGCACAATACAAAAGCATTTCAACGCTCTGTGTTATGTTCCCCTTGTATTGTATACCTGACAGCGTATATGTCGAGTAGCAACGAGTGACGGTACGTGACGTGCTAGCGCATAAACAGATGCTTGGAAAGCTCTATTGTAATTTATGCACATTTTATACCTCAGTATAAAGCAAGTTTATTTTAAAATGAATAGTTTATTTTGAAGAAATGTTGCAAAATTTTAAATATTTTTACATTTGATTGTCTAATTGTTTTATACCGTCACACTAAAGTTGTGTGTGACATCATAAAATAATTAGCCAATCAAAAATCGAGTTGTCTCATAAAAATATTCAAAATGTTGGTACATATGTATTATTGCAAAATTGCTTTTAAAATCCCTTAATCTACAAGTCCCTTCATCTCTACCCATATTAATATGCATAGGCGCCATGAAAACATTTTTTTATTATTAAAGTCACTATTTAAGTCCAAATTTAGTCTATACTTTGTCAGTGAAATCAGTGTGCTCCTTTTCCTATGACCACTGACCATGCACAGGCCTTTAACCTCGGTCCTCCCATCGTTTACCGGTTCTACGTCCTAACACATCACACTCAACAAAGATGCGGTCCAGTCCAGAGACTTAATGATCGACCTCAACGATCCAAATTGGTCAATCCGTCCGAAAGTTATAGATTATTTACATCCGAATATTGTATATACATACATACATACACATAGGACATTAAAGTGTCAAGACCTGTTGAAAACTCGGGTTTTGAAAATTGGACCGAAACAGGTATGTAACTTCCCTATCTATCAAAAATTGACGATTTTTTTTAGCGGGAAGTTTCCGTGCTCTAGCCGACTAGGAGAACCGTAGGAGAACTTTCAGAGCCGGTAAATGATTGTTTAATTGAAAATCTGTGAGATCTCCTAGGTTTGATCCTAGACCTTTTCAGTTTGAGGTTTGAGATGCCAGCAAATGTGCCAAACTACGTACCTGTGCGTGCGATGTTGATTGTTTTTATTTGAATATGTACAAATTAATGCATTTCTCTATATTAAAATATTTTCGAAAATAATTAGAAATATTGTGTGTGTGGTTATACACACAATATTTCTAATTATTTTCGAAAATATTTTAAATATAAAAAAAAATGTAAGAAAATATTTTCAAAAAATATTGTTTGCTGATAGAAACTATTATAAATAATGCTTTATTAGTAGTTCAATGTGTAGATGCAGATGCACCTCCCTGGAAATGATTCTACCGGCGCTATTGTTAATATGTATCCGCTTTAGGATAATTGCTCACTGCTCACTTTCTCACTGGTCTTAGGGGCTAATATAAAATTTTTGTTGGGGAATTAAACCTACTATATTCATTCCATTCTTATTGTAAGACTGAAACTTCTATGGGTTACGAGCCGAGCGTAATTAAAACTTTTCTTTGCAAAGTAAACAGCTGTCTTTTAGGTTCTTTTAACCTCCGAGTACTAGTAATGGGAATTTAGGTATATTGATAGTATGCTTGTTAACACCCCTATTAAGTTAAGTTCTTGAAATGTAAGGTAAGATCAGTGGCGTAGCGTGCCTTGGAGGGGCCCTGTATCAAAATTAGTCGGGGGCCCAAATACATATACACATACAATAAATACTCTACGTAAAGATTTCTCACAAAAGAAACAAAAATACTTTAAACGGGTTCCCCCGTTTAAAACATTTTCCCGCAATAACCGATGTAGGTTGTTGCCAGCTTTTGGGCGCACGCTTAATCCGGGAAAAAAGAGATTGCTTTTTTACTTTTGTAAATTCTGAAGTCACTATTTAAGTCCAAAGGTGGGTGCTGTGTGGAGGCGGCTTAAGAATACAAACTACCACCCCTTTCCGTCCTGAGGGTGTCGTAAGAGCCGACTAAGGGAGCAAATCAGGCAGATATCATCACTGCCAGAGAAGGAAAACTCGAAATAAAACCCTTTACCAACCCGTCTGGCCAACGTGGTAAGAGTAGGGTAAACCCCCCCAATGAAAAGAAGGAACAAAAAATGGCCCCCAGTTCCCGGCGGTCCCGCTATTCCCGATTACGGTAGCGGTCGTGGTAACGGCGGGACAGGCGGTGCGAAGAATCTCCGGGCTACGGGAGGCTACCATCAAAAACTACAACTGGCAACCTACAACTGCAACACCCTACGGTTAGACCAACACCTCACCGAACTTGAAGTAGAACTAGGCCACATAAACTGGCACATCTTGGGGTTATCCGAGATTCGAAGATAGGGCGAGGACACCATAACCCTTGAATCAGGCAAATTGTTCTACTTCAGAGAAGGTGATCAGCTCTTCCAGGGTGGTGTCGGTTTCCTGGTTAACAAGGACTTCATCAGCAGCGTTGTGGAAGTCAGCAGTGTTTCGACCCGGGTAGCGTACCTTGTACTTAAAATCTCGAACAGGCATTCCTTGAAGGTGATACAGGTATATGCACCGACCTCGTCTCACTCTGATGAAGTCGCCGAGGGCGTTTACGAAGACATTGCCAAGGAAATACACGGTACCGCCAAGGCTACTTACAGCGTTGTGATGGGGAACTTTAATGCCTAAGTGGGAGTACAAGAATGCGGCGAAACGAGAATCGGACCCTATGGAGTGGGGCGCAGAAATCACAGGGGACAAATGCTAGTCAACTTTCTCGAATCACAAGGGCTCTTCTTAATGAATTCTTTCTTTAAGAAGAAGCCCCACAGGAAGTGGACTTGGCAAAGCCCCGATAACGTGACCAGGAACGAGATAGACTTCATCATTACCGACAGGAAGCACATATTTAGGGACGTCTCTGTGATCAACAGATTTAATACTGGCAGTGATCACAGACTTGTACGAGTCACTCTAAATATCAACCTCAAGGCTGAACGATCACGGATGATGCGGTCTACCTTCCGACCTACGCTGCTTCAAGCATCTCTATGGTCTGAAAAGTTCCAATTGTCTCTTCAAAATCGTTTCGCAACGCTGGAAACTACTAGCAACTTTGATGAGAAAACTGACACAGTGGTCAAATATTGAGGGACGTGTCTCGAAAGTTGTTTCCCGGAAAAAGCAAACAGCAAGAGTCAAAGCTCTCTCTCGAGACGCACGAACTTATGAGGAAAAGGCGTGAGCTTTCTGCCGCTCATCAGTATTCATCAGATGGGAAAGCCTTGAACCAGAAACTTAAAAAGCTAATACGACGCGACCTCCGACAGTTCAACACTCGCACAATAGAGCTGTAGAATAAGATAGTTTATGCCATAGGCAATCGGAAAATGATAGTTTCAGTTTAGAAAATAAATTTTATGATTAATTTAAAAGTTTTCACTTTTTTATCTGTTCTATAAATATGCGAAACGAAAGCCGCCATGACATTACGTCATCACGTCAGTAAACAACGAAGTGTCAACAAGACAGTGTAAATTGACGTTTTTGTAAATTTTCTAATATTTTATTCCACCCGTGTTTTTTACTTAATTATTACCATGGACCAACGGTTTTTGTAAAGGCACAAAGTATAAATCTATCAAGAATGAGCTCTTTCATGATAGGAAATCCTACAAATTCCGGTTTCTATTCTGCCAAATTACGGAATGTTAAAACATTGATGTGTATATTAATAATTGTGTGATGACCACGATAATTTGTTCTGTGCTGGGTGTAATTTATCTATAACATGTATGTATGTATTTAGAAATATATAAGTATGTTTATCAGCAGTCTGGTTACCATAGTGCAGGCTCTGCCTAGTTTGGGATCAGACGGCCGTGTGTGAGATGTGTGGAGTTATTATTATTATATATTGTTCTGTCTCCATTACCAATCATAACCATAGTTACTCATTTTAACTGCAATAACGCTTTCACTTAACATATTGTCATTGCTAACTGCTGAGATGACTAATAAACAACATGGCGGTATTATGCATTTTAATACCACTCATCGATTGAATTGAATTATAGTAAATTTTCTGGTTGTTTACTGTTGCCTAAGGATCAAAGTAAAACACTTCAAAAAAGGATGCAATACCCTATTAAGAACTGAAAACAAACAATCAGTAATGAATTAAAATATAAAGACATTCTAAAAAATTGTCTTCACCATATAATTATTCGTATTAGTATTTCCTTTTTCATAGTAACCTTTACGCATAAGGGAAGTAATATCGCTCCGAGCACTGGCTACGGGAAAATGACTACCTACTTCCATATTTAAACAAACAGTTCTGATCCAACAAAAACTTTTTATCACTACGCTGGTATGGCTTCCGCTGCTTTGCTCACTCATAATTTTTAATTAACCCTTTCATCAAGTCAGAGTATTACATGAGGTAGAATGTAGGGCTTCGTTCTTTGTGATAGAGGTGGGTGGGACAAATTGCAAAAAAAAAAACTATTTGTAACGAGTAAGACAGTGGAAGCTACGCAAAGTGTAAAGCGGTTTAAAAACCGTTTTTTAAGGACGTGACCTTAGAGTACATGATTAACCTTTCAATGAAAAACTCCTATATTAATTATGCAGTTTTTTCATCTTAGAAGTGTAAGGAATGCACTTTATGGCTTTAAGGTACAAAGTAAATATGTATATTATTAGTTGGAGGTCTCGGACTTCCCGGCAACAGCCTGACTGAGACTGACCTGCTCTGCTAGTGCTTACCCTCTCCATCCCGATCTCCATCCATCCGTACAAGTAATATCCCTTTCCTAGCATTGTCTTCCCTACTCACCTACAACTCTCTTTCAATATACTTCTAATTTTCTTATCTCTAATTCCCAAAGTGCCCGGTTGACGGCAATAGGCTTGCCCCTATGAAGCTTACCGCGTTTGACTTTGCCACTAGAGGCGCTGGTATAGCGTAAGGTCTCCGAAACTGACTAATCTGTGCTCCGAAATGTCATTTGAAATATCACTGTTGTTTGAGGGCTTTATTGCGTTTTTATTTACTAAATAAATAATTACTGTTCTGAATATTTTGCAATAGGTACCCGATTAATTATGGCAGATGTAAGGTACGATAATACGAAATGATTTATATTTAAACTCTGTTTCCAAAAATCTAATTTTGACAGCTAAGACCTCATTCGCCGGTGGCGCCAACTGGTGAGCATAAAAACGGTAGCCCTCGAGTGCATCGAATGGCACCAAATTATTGTTGGCTAAATGTTGGTGTTTAATACCCGTCTGTCTACCCTTTCGGAGATACAGACGTGAGTGTATGTAAATACATTGTAATGTAAATAAATAAAAAAAAAAAAAAAAAAAAAAAAAACATATGTATTGTACTATATGTATTTATATATTTCCTTGTGTCTCTACACAGAATTATACTAGAGCTCATGGGGACTTTATAAAGCTAACAGTGGATTAAGCTTTCTTTCTGGCTACGGGTAATATCTTCACCAGTAACTTTCTAATAATTTCAATGGCATATTTGTAATACTTAATTAGTATTTAAATTGCCGGGAAATATAACCAGTCCAGAAAATCAAAATAATTAAATAAAGGTGTTTAATAAGTGTTTGTAGTAAAATCAATTTAGCACTATCAATGAACGGCTTAATCTAAGTGAACTCACTCACAATCTTGTAAATATTTACACTTTTCGTGAAATTTCATTTAATACTAGCAGTTCCCGCGCGGCTTCATATTTATATATTTTTGCGCGGAACCCTAATTCCTTTTCAAAAATAAAAGTAGCCTAAGTTACTCCTTATAAGACCAGCTATCTGCTAGTGAAAGTCCCGTGGGAATCGGTATACCCGTTCCGGAGATTTAGATACTCATTTAATATTACTATTTATTTTCTTTAACCAATTCTTATTTATGTTAAAAATAAGAATTATTGTGAAAATGTTTGTTATTCATTTATGTGTGTCCTTACCGCTGAACGAATTATCAAATTATATATTATCACACTGTGTATTAACCACATTACTATAAGAACCTACTTCAAAATGTACATGATCACTTTTTAAAACTGATTACGAATTTGAACTTTATCATCAAAACCGATCACGAACCGGACCAACTACGGCGTAGCAACTACTTAACATTTAAACTTCCTAGCAACAGTTGAAACTAAAACAACTTCAAGCTCTGATTAAACCCAGTTCAGTATACAACATCGCATAGAAAAGGCAACCAGCCACTGTACACACGATTTTAAGCCTTGGTTCCAAATAAATTAGAGTGATAACTGATTATAGTTGTTGGATGAGCCCGTGGGCCTCTATATAATCGTCATGAATAGATTTTGAAATAACGTATAGTCTTCAATATAGAAGTGAGTAGAGTGAATAGCAACATTTAGGGGTTAATTAAACGTACGCTTCACTCTAGTGACTTTGATCTAGTTTTGTTAACAGTAGGGCCTGATGTAGCTCTGGAAATACGAGATAGCTGCTTAAATAATATGATTGTTTATCTCTCCCTAACTCCATATCTGTAAAGTGAGTAGGTTGGGCAACATCTCATTCATCATCACACCATTCACTGGCCGTTGGCGTATCGGTTGAGTGTGAGAGTGGTGAGATTACGGAGTTGATAAGTGAGTGTAAATGTATGGAACTCCATATGAAGAAATATCAACCGCACGAGGCGAGGCAATGCTGGTCGGGTGCCGAGTTGTTAAATAAGTGACGAACTTAAGCATATAATAACTTTATAATATTTATAATCAAAATGACGAAAAGTGATACAGTATGTTTAAATACATTAAACGTTACAACCATACCATTACTAGGTATACGAAAATAATGTAAACTTACAATTGACGTTTAAATATAAGTACCTACTGTAGCACTCACTTGGCTGTCAGAGTTGTACCAGAGGACAGTGGTGTATTTCATAGGCAGAATGAAATTGTACAGGGTTATCTGTAATTAATTAATATTATATTCCACTTTCTATCTACTACAATAGCTGTACTGTAGTGAGCAAACTTCCTTTGAACATGTTAGAATATTTTTGAATTGTCAGGAGGAGTCAGTCAGTATAAGTCGGTCGTGAAGCTAGTTACCTGTTCCAAAATGTAGATTCTATGGAGAAGAACAGGCAAGAAACCCCAAGGACACTCTTTTTCAACATGGTTTGTTTTTTACAAAGATACTTGTCACATTGCTTATAAGCGCAATTTATTGTGAGGACAATGTAACATAAATGAACAAAAATGAAAAAGTACACAGTACAGTATGTACCTATTACTCATGTACACACCTGTCTCACATTTGTACTAAAATGTTTATACATTGCGTCCTTAAACTATAGTATTTTATAGTTTATTTTGTCACTAGTGAAATCATGTCAATGTAGCTTTCAGTCTGCATCCAAACCGCCCAAACTACAAAACAGCTCTAGCAATATATGTCCCGCAAGGACTGTTATTGTGGCAGATTTTTTGTAGTATAGTGGTGTCGCTAGAAAGCAGCAATACTTACGAAGTAACTACATATTATCTTATTTGTGAAAATACCTAACCTACCTACCTACCTACCTAACCTAAATACCTACTGTAAATTTGCGTAATTTTGTAGAATGACAGTGAGAATCAAACTACTACATGAATGAAGTAATTTAAAATACTTTACGATACGATATACTTTGCAAAGTCACAGGTACTCTTCTGAAGATCGAATACGATACTTCATGAGATGTAACAAAATAAATTATTATTTCTAAATTAATTTAACCTTTTAACCAAACTTTTTAAAGACTTTTAAATCTTCTAAAAATTACATTTCACGACTGTCCTAAGAAACTGTGTTAATAACTATATGCTGTATGACACAAAGGGTAACCCAAAGCTGCACCGTCAGTCCTCTTTTCACATTAATCATTCCTTTTCGCAAATCCTTTTAGTCGTCGACCTTTCAGAAGTGAGGTGAACTGGAATAAGCCGCTTACAATACCACGCTTTGTGCTCTTTTATGAAGTTTCCGAATAACAGGTACATTTATAGAGGATATTATAATTTGTAATACTCGGATGTTCCTAATACTATTATTTATAAAGTATAAGTTATAAATAACGATCTTTCTATGTGCCTCTCATTACCTTCTCACTAACACTAATAATCGTATCTCTCAAAATCAATAACTTTCTATAGGTACTGTGTTATTAGTTCTAACTCAAAAACTTTTAGATCATTATGTAACCTTTCAGTTTTAAAAAGATTATTTTCGAAATACAAAAACGTTATATTTATATGTTATTTATATAAAAGATTTAAATAAATACGAACATTTTTTTTTTATAACCATAGGTATTCACTATCTTTACAGGGGTTTTAAGCCTAATAAAATAGTAGGTAACCTATACTGAACATCCTAAAACGATTAAAATATTTTAATTATTCTGATCATAACTTGCTTAAATAACTAATACCCACGAACTGTAGTATTAGAAGTTTAACATAATAAAAATCTTGACTCGCCAATATATTTCCCGTAGGTTCAGGAAATATACAAGGAAATGCGCTTCTGAATATAAAATATTCACGACCACTGACAGGTGGGTTGTGATTTTAGTTTTATATTGATAATGCCTCTTGTGGCTAAGTGGTAACCGAGTAGGTTAGCACATCACAAGATTAAGTAATACTAGCCAGGTCAGTCTTAGGATGGGGTGACCATTCTTAACACATTGAGAGCCTCGGAGAGCACGTTAATCCGTCGGTCCCGGTTGCCATACGAACATGTGTGGCATTCGTTACGGGTAGTTGCGAGTCCTACAACCTGGTTTAAATACAAAACTTCGATATCGCCTAGTACTTGGTTTGTGGAGGTCTGATGGCAGTCGCTTCACAGTCGTCGCAGTTAGACTGAAAGGCAACCCCAACTTAGTTGGAAAAGGCGCGGAGGATGATAATTAAAATATAATTTTTTAATTCCTGGATTTGATTTTTTTTATATTCACAAAAAAAGTACATCACTAAGTGAAATCCCTCACTCCTGAGCTAGGCTCATAGACCTGTGTTACAGAAGTCAGTGTCTTCTCCCATTATGAGGAACACAAATCTTATTCAAATAAGTGCAGTGAGATGAATGTTAGTGTGTGACGAAAGTGCGGTAATGGCGTGTGCTGCGAGTTTGTGGTATGTTTGGAAGGTAAGTTTATGGTATGTGGGTGTGTGTATGGTATGTGAGGTTTGTATGGTGAGTGAGGTCCTTAGTCTTTTAAACAATAAATTCTTTAATTTAATTTTAGCTTCGTGATTAAACAAGGGATGAATGTTTGTTCATTTATTTATTCTATTATATAAGGAGGTAGACAGATTGATAATTCTCTGCTTACAAGTTGTGATTATTTTTTTAATATTATTAATTGTTTTGTAGAAACGACTAACCTATCTTACCAATTAATTAATTTTCCCTTTGGGGTAGGCAGAGACAGACCAGCCCGCCACTTGCATCTTCACATACCTCACGAACTTCCTATACAATCATTCAACCTTTCATACCACGCTAGAACAACACGCAGTTATACTAAGCAGTGAGAAACCTTTAACATTAAGTCCCTTGATTTAATATTCATTTACAAGCTTTCAAGCAAGTTTATCGATTGCCCCCAACTATCTCCTCCTAAGTATCCGCAGCCCATCAAGCTGCTATACCCCCCCATCACGTAAAACAGTCCTTGGTTTCAACTCTCCAATCCCCAGACTTAGTAGGCTGTATAACAAATTCGACAACCAGCTAGATATTTTCGATTTATCCATTTACAAATTCAGGAACCAAGTTCACCGCAGAACTAAGTCCCATTAAACAATTATCAATTGCTAACATTATTTTTTATTATATTTATATATTATTATCTATTCACTGTATTGTAACATTAGCATTATGCACTAACATCTTAAATTTAGTCCGTAAGTCCGTCCGTCCGTAGTCCGTCCGTTTCTGAGAAAGCTGTGATTGCCAGTTGATACTGAACGCATGTCAGTTGTAAGAAAGTTGTGGTCCATGGTTGACCCCCTACTATTCCTTCTCTCTAACGTTTGCCTTGTATACATGTAGGTATTGTTATTTGTTCCGCACTTAATCTTTCCACGTACCCAAACCATCTTAGCATACCCTTTTCAATTTACGTCACTACGCCCTCTTTCAAGCCACATTGCTCTCGAAAATTAACATCCTTTTTTTCCCGTAACCAATCTTACTTCGCATTCATTCAGTGTTCGTTTATCCTGTCCTGTTGGCCTAGTGGTTAGTGTTCTTTGTGTCCGTTGCTTGTATGTTTGTAAAGTCCTCCGCGACGCAGGAGTCATTCCTAATGCGGGAGTTGTCTTTTTAAAGAAATAAGCGGGTCTACTTAATTAATAATTCATCTAATGTTAAATCTAAAGGTTTTAACAACGTGTTTGATTTTTTCGATTCGTGTATTATATCGTTAAACTGCAACGTTTGTTTAGCGCTCAGTTCAAATATTTGTGCACATGAACAGTTCGAATGGTTATTTACAGAACAATTATTTTACAAATTTTCTGTAAAAAAAAAGAAAGAATTTAAAGATTTATTTTGGAACACAATGGGCACTTAAAAAATAACTTTTTAAGTGTGAAAACTTGCTTATTCCACATAAGCACATAATGACTAGCAGTGCCCTGTGGTTTTACCCGCGTAAGTCCCAATCCCGTGGGAATATCGGGATAAAAAGTAGCCTATGCGTTAATCCAGGTCTCCAGCTATCTGCATGCCAAGTTTCATCGCAATTGGTTCAGTGGTTTTTGTGTGAAAGAGTAACAAACATCCATCCATCCATCCAAACTTTTACATTTATAATATAAGTGGGATTAGTGGAATAGTGGGAAGAAAATGCTCTTCTTCACTTAGAAAAATAATAATTTGTCAAATTTTCTTACAATTGGTTCCGAGGTTGCTACTATCGCTTCCAAAAACTTACAAAGTAAATAGATAGATGTTAATGAAGATTATTTAAGGAATTCCTTAAATTTATGAAAGGTCAACTTTTTGCACTATTTGGTAATTACCTATAAATGTTTTTATTAACCGACGAAAAAATGGAGAAGGTTTTCCAGCCAACCAGTACCTATATTTTTTCATGTACGTAGGTACACAGTTGAATAAAACACTATCGACAAAAGACAGGACTCTGATCATCGCACAGTTTATGTCAATCGCAAAATCAAAAATTTCTTAGTCAATAAAGCTTGTGCTAACAACTCTACGAACAGGAAAATTCTCAATTATTTTCCTCTTTCTATTTTTTTAGGGATCGTACATTATCTTTATTAATATTATAAAGCTGTAGAGTTTGTTTGTTTGTTTGGTTGAACTAAACAAACAAGCAGAAACAAACAAACTCTATCTCAGGTACTACTGGTTCGAATTGAAAAACTCTTTTAGTGATGGATAACCCATTTATCGAGGAAGGCTATAGGCTATATAACATGACGCTACGACCTATAGGAGCGGAGTAGTGACCCTAAACGCAGTTGAAACTGCGGGGACTAGTGTATCTACAAAAAGCATCTAACGAGCTTTCAAGGAAATACGGTTAATACCTTCTCAGTAGAGTTCTATAAAAGATTAATTGAGAGTTCCTTGAAATATGAAAATTCTCTGAAAACTCAATTAACCCTCTGAAAATGTACCCTTTTAAGAGTAGGCTCAAAATCTGACGGATTTATTTCTGCAAACGGAAAAGCAACCCACACTAGCAAATTTAAAAGGTTTTTGGAATTAAACTTTTCCCAAAGACACGGACGGGGACGAACACATAGTTAAGGAGTCAATTACCTTTTTGTTTCCAGTGGCCAATTCAATCACTTTCCTCATGTAGAAGAAATGATAGTCTAGTGATACAAACATAGCTACCATTATCGAACCTTTGATTTATTATTCCCATGTGTACTACACTTTGCCTACGTCTCTTGCCAAATGGATTTCAGTTCCTGCACCTCACGTGTAGTTTTCTTGTTTTGAGATAAAAATCATTTTGCGGCCCATCAGCAAGCAATTACGTGGATATAGATTTTGCCCAGTTACTGCAAGAAATTAATACAATCCAACAACAAGCAAACCTTTTTGCATTTTTTTTTATGGTATAAGGGGCAAAGAAGCAGACGGGTCACCTGATGGTAAATGACTACCGCCGCCCATGGGCACTCGTAACTCGAGAGTCACAAGTGCGTTGTCGCCTTTTAAAGTGGGAGTAGGAGAAGAGGGGGAGGGGGGAAGAGTAGGAAGAGGGGAGAGGGGGATAGGGCAAGGACGGGAATAGGGGAGGGGGAAGGGTTAGGGCCTCCGGTAACCTCACTCACGCGGCGAAATGCAATGCAAGCATTGCTTCATTGCCTGTTTTCTGTGAGGCCGTGGTATCGATCGATCGATCGGAGTCGAGCCGGCCCCTACGTGCCGAAGAAAGGCTCTCCTACGTAAACGCATTTATAATACCTAATATTTGTTATTGATGAATATCCAAAATCTTTAAATTGTTGCAAGTCTTGTTGCAAGTCTTGTTGTAAGTTCTTGTTGTAAGTCTTGCAAGGTTTTTGTCGTTGATTCCAAAACAAAAAAGTAAAGTTTAAATTATGGATTCTAGATAAATTATTGATTATGGAAAACTATCCTATATCTCTCAAGTTGAACCAAACTGCACACAGTGTGCAAAATTTCATTAAAATCGGTTCATTAGTTTAGATGTTCATCGCGGATAAACAACGTGGCCCGAAATGTTTTATACAAAAATTTATTTTTATACATATATAAAGATGGATCTTCTCAGAAGTACTAGGGGATTCTGTATCGGGGGATTCAAAGTTTGTGAGGATGGATGAATGGATGTTTGTTACTCTTTCACGCAAAAACGGCTATTCAGATCTGGATGAGAGATTGATTATAGTTTGGGAAGCTATTTATACTACTTATAAATAAGCTATTTTATCCCGGGAAAATGTACGGTTTTCGTGGGATAGATTTCACCAAAATTTACACACGAACGAATTCGCGGGGTACACCTAGTTAACCATATTATTAAACGACCCTTGACGCAGTGGCGCATCAAACGATGATCGTTGCGGTCAAGAGACGCTGTCAGATACAAAGATTATGGTTGAAAGGTTTTGGTGTTCTCCGAGCAACTGCTTGGAGCTGTCTCGAGCAGTTAACACATCAGTAGTTTATCCTAATCCATACAAATAAATAAAAATGAAGTGTCTGTTTGTAATGTCTAAATAATAGATTTTGAGCCTAAAAATGAGTTTTTGAAATTTTTGCCTGTCTGTTTGTTCAGACTAATCTTCGGAACGGGAAAACTGATTTCCACGGGATTTCACTGGCAAATAGCTGGTGTTATAAGGAGTAACTTAGGCTACTTTTAGTTTGGAAAAATAATTAGGATTCCGCCGAAAATATATAAATATGTACACGCGAGGGGAAATGCTACTCCTAACCAATATTGTAATGTGAGTTTGTTGGTTGCGCTTTCACGTCTTAACTACTTAACCGGCCATCATGAAATTTTGCATATCCATTGTCAGGGGTACAAAAGACATAGGGTACCTTTCACCCCGAAATACTAAATTACTGTTCAAGAGGGTTAAGTACCATAATTGACTGACAAAACCGCCGGCAAAAACTAGTGTAAGATTATAGTACAAAGTACTTTCTTTGACTAGATTTTATGTCAAGTGATAGATGGATGATGTCAAGTGGACCTAGGGCTGCCATCCGTCCGGGTTTCCCCGGATTTGTCCTAGTTTAGAGGGCACCCGGGGATTTATAAGAATTTCATTACCTCACAGGAGTTAAACTTTAAACCCGTATATACATACATGTGTTATACCCCTTACAATACATAGAAGTTAACTTATTATCGTATCAAATTACTGCAGGGTAATGAAAAAAAAACCTTGACAGAATATGCCAGCAATTTTCTGAATGATTTCACCATACAGGCCAGTCACGCGAACATTTCGCTACAATATGTGAGCATGAACATATATGTACTTATGTGTGTACAAGGCATTACCAAGGACAACCTTCGACCTTACATTGGAAAAGAACCCACAGAACTTACCTCATCAAAACAATGACACTTTGAACAGTCAATCACGTCTCTATACTAAAGGAAGACACTACGGCGGCTAACTTTAACGTTCGCACACACTACAACAGTTGAATTGACGGGTTACAACAACACACACGGTTTAGACACTACAGGAAATTATTTTTATTCATGAAAAGGACATTCGTCGACCGCTGGGGGCCCGGTGGCGAGCGGCAGGCGAGCGCGCAAGCCGGCGCGCCGCCTTTCTTTAACTGAAATACGCGCTCGCGAACTGTTTTTTGCGCAAGCGTAGTACAACGCAGGATCGGCCGAAATTCACTCTTACCAACTTGCTTGAAATGTTCCAACCATCAATACATACTCAGACAACAATACACTTTAAATCTTAGCTCGCTAAGTCTTATTTTACTCTCGTCAGAATCCACCTTTGTTTCATTCTCGCCAGGCTGTTGCGTGTGCCGCACTGCACACGATGGTAATTAAATATGTGTTTGACAATAGTATCGAGGCTCTGTGGCTGTGCTCTCCTGATGACGTCAATGTTTCAAACGTTCAGATGAGCCCGTTCGCGTGGAAACCGTTTTGTTTGTATTGTAGCCATCCGCAGTCAAAGCAAGCGACAGGAAAAAAATGACAATGATTTGCATTTGAAATTGGAATGAAGCTTTTCCGTTTTAAATATCCGGTTTAATTTTTGCCAGGGTGTTTTGTCTTTGTTATAAAATAGAGTCAGTTCGGTTTGGTAAAAAAAACCGGCCAAGTGCGAGTCGGACTCGCGCACCGAGGGTTCCGTAAAATATTTTTCCTAAATGATGAAACTAAAAATTTACGGTTTTCGCAATTTTTCCTTTATCTGTGCTAAAAAACGTGATATCCATTCATTCATATCAAGTACTAGGGTGACCGAGTTTCTCTTTTATTTACCTGATGGTAACTGACTATCTCCGCCCATGGACACCTGCAACTCCAGAGTCACAAGTGCGTTGCCGGCCTTTGCGGTGTGGTAAGGTTTGAATGTCTTCGTATCGGTCCGGAAATATAAAATGCAGGCGACAATTTGTTCCACAGATTGGTTGTGCGTGGCAAAGTGTATTTTTTAAAACGGGGTGTTTTTAGGGAAGACAAGGTGTCTTAACTAAAAACACGATCGAAGCCTGCATAGATAAACTTAAAAGCAAAACCTTATCTAAATACAAAATTTGATCAAGTCGTTAACCCGTTTC
Organism: Euplagia quadripunctaria; assembly: GCA_963859945.1. Taxonomy (NCBI): domain Eukaryota; kingdom Metazoa; phylum Arthropoda; class Insecta; order Lepidoptera; family Erebidae; genus Euplagia; species Euplagia quadripunctaria. The sequence continues at coordinate 15,274,255 of OY982572.1, read as the reverse complement.
TATTTTGCGATATATATACGTATACACAAAAATATATAATTACTACTAGTATAGGATTATGTTATCTGTGATAATTACTATTTATGTCGTTCGTGATGTGTCACATAATATAGGTGTACATTCAAAACAACGTCAAACCTCTTTAAAAACTTCAAAGCTCTAAAAACATTTTTTCAAGTTGTTTGTACATTTGCCGTTGCAGTTTGTGTAGGTACTACATTTACAAAAGTTATTACACGAACCAGGAATTAATACGATATGGCCTTATGCCAGCAAGCATTCATTCCTGCAGTCCAAAAGAGGAACCTTGGGTGTGCTTACAGCAATATATTTGTCGCTGGCTTATGTGTGACGTTAACTTATTTCGGCATTTCAGTGTAGCGTTTTGTTAACTGTATAATTAGTGTTGCTGTACTATTTACATTTACAAGGAATTTGTTCAAATTACGTAATTAAGTCAGTTGGCCTTTTTCACAAAAAGGGGAAAGTTACTAAGTGCTGTCATTGAGTATTATATAGGTAATAGGACCCAGGAACCGGGACCCAAGACGAGGAATCCGAACAAGACTGGGACCGGGATATGACCAAATTTTAACTACGAATACATGTATGAAAAATATTGAGAATAATTAAGATCCAACTGATTTTCTGAAAATTAATTAAAAAAATACCAACCTCAGGTCCTTTCCAGAAAATTTCGTTGAGAGATACTTACAGTAGGTAGGAGAACCAACAGCAACAGTTCCACTACCTTCTATCTTCGCCTAAATCTATTTCGGTTTGTTTATTTGCATAGAAAGATTCGGTCAGTGCACTTGAACCGCGTTTCCGATTCGGATTCAGCCGCCATAGAAATAGACCTTATTGATCTAAACGTTTGATAAGTTCACTGATCTCAGACAGATTTATGCACGTATCAGGGATGTTAGGGAACTCCGTAACCGTAACTGAAACTATTGGATAGGTATCCGAAATAAAAATCTATCCGAAACCGTAACCGTAACCGATATAAAAGTTTCGAATTATTTCGGATCGAGGTGGAGTCTTAATAATTTATTTTATCATAATCATCAAGATGCAAGGGCATATTTTATAATAATTGTACATCTTCTGACCATTGCTTATTTTTTATTGCGATTCTACTACCAAATAATAACCTAGAAATAATATGAAGTCATTCTTTAAAAATCTAATATCCGTAACCGAAATTATCCGAAACTATCGGATAACCCGAAATAATCTGATATCCGTAACCGTATCCGAAACCGGTATAACATATTCATTCATTCATTCATAATAAATTATTTGTTGAATATAGGTGAGTTACAGATCTTAAATATTATATTATAAAGTACCACTACATCCTACCCAGATATAAACAATTTATGCAGTGTACAAATTATCATCATTAGCATGTATTATTCCCATACATAATATATATATATAACAAAGAACAGGAAAGTTTCAAAGTTAGAATATTATCCTGTTTTGGCATGATGCCTGATAAAAACCAATAGCAAACATTTTAATCTTACAATCACTTGCTGACACATTCGTCTTAGGCGACCTATTACGTGATCGAAAATATGGGGTTTGGGACTATAATTCTCTACGTTATATGCTTCCGTGCCAATAGAAAATGATATAAATAAGTCTGAATAGAAACCAGTAATGTTAATCCGATAATATATTTATGGTAGATAATAAATCTACCATAAATAAATACGTCGGACACAGTAGATTCTACTAACAAAGTTATAGCAGCAAGCAACTAGCTGTTCGCTTATTGTTATTTTTTCAAGGAGTACTAATTTTTACAAAAGGTTATTAAATTACTAAGATAAGTGTGAGATATATTAGATGAATAGATACATTACATATAAAGGCATTAAGTAAGCCTTATGCAATGCATTTGCAGGAAGTATAAATAAATAAATATTGTTAAAAATTGTGTAAAACATTTAAGATAAATAAAAAATGTAGGTAACCATCTCGACGGTCCATCTTAGTATAAAATTAAGTCAAAAAATTGCGTTTTTTTTTTAAATAGGCTTTTGATTTCATTATTTCAGAGTTAAAGTAAAGACGATTAAATATCTTGCAATTTTTAAAGGGAAAATCATCATCGAACGGTAAATATAAAAGAAAACTGCAAGACTGTTAGGTAGGTAGTTTACTTAGATTATATATGACCTTTATATAATCTAAGGTAGTTTACCTTCATTGAGTCATATCAAGTGAAAAGCCTTTTTAGTGTTTTTTTAGGTCATTTTGAAACTTTAAACGCTCGCATGTACACCACGGCTGTTGATATGTCGCTTTGTACTTAGGGACTGTCCCTCGATTTGAAGATTTCAATATTAACAAATTTACCTATTCCATTGCCCGTAGACCACTCGGAGAATTAAAATTCAGTCGAATTGAGAACTCTTGGAAGTTCGAGAACCTCCTCCTTTTTGAAGTCGGTTAATCATTGCATGTATAATTTATAAAGCACTGACATGCCATATAATATAAAACAAACAGATTAGTTAAGTTATGTCGTTATTCCTCTCACTGTAAAACAATTTTTTCATGAGTAAAATTACCATTCCTCCCCCCCACAAGGACTTATTGGTGTGGGAAAAAGAAAGTAGCGTAACTATATCATCGGAGGCCCGTGGCTGGTTCATCGATGTGTGTGAGTCCGACGACTTTGTTAGTTGTTTATTAAATTTGATAACTTATATTGATTACATACAAAAACCATATTTTTTGCCTCCTGTGTTCAGGGCCTATGGTGCCCGGGGGCCCCCTCGAGCAATAGGCCCGTGCCATTTTGCCCGCTTTGCCACCGTATTGTTACGCCACTGGAAAAGGATACAGCAACGCGCACAATGTCAATTTATTTGGTGCGGCGAATGAAACACCTTTACTTATGAAGTAACAATTATCTTATCTGTGCCTTTACCAACTATCATGGGGGGGATTTATTTGAAACGTTAGATTAGGTACTCAGCTGTTAAAAAATCAAGTAGGTACTTTGTTTTGTTAATTAATTTCCAATTTAGTGTATTCTAAAGTGACAATTGTGTTTGTTTTTTTTACGTTAAACGATTCCTATGCTAATAGCAATAATATAAAATGAAGTACCTTATTACCAATAGCATTTTTATTCATTTACATTGCCATATTAATATTTTAAGATTGTAACCAGTAATTTCGAAACTTTAAAACAACCTTCGATAGCTCAGTTGGTAGAGCGGTGGACTGTAGCGGAATACATAGATCATTGATATCCATAGGTCGCTGGTTCAAATCCGGCTCGAAGGAGTACTTTTGAACTTCTAATTTAACTTCTAAATTTTGAATACTTCATAATTTTTATAAAAAGATTGGAATAGGAAAGTGTAGTGTTAAAATTAATCACATGAGAGGCATTATTAGAATTTAGTTGATATAGTTGGTAGTATAACCACAACACAATTTAATTCACATTAAACTCAACCTTATGAGGGCTCCAAAAGTAATACCGCTGCGGACAGGATTCGAACCTGTGCGGGTAGAACCCAATGGATTTCAAGTCCATCTCCTTAACCACTCGGACACCGCAGCTTACACAGCTAAAAGTGAAATGACTTATTCCATATAACTATCTAACTTAAAAGTATACATTTTTATACGTTACTGAATCAGATCCTTTAACAGTTGTAACCAATAGAAACAACAACACACCAATAATTAATATTATTCGTTTTTTGGTTGAATGTTCACAATAATAATCGTGAAACTTACTAAAGTACAAATTTGCATTTTCAATTAGATGCTTCGATTAGTCATGATCTTCCTCTCTACAATGATATTTTTGTTAAGTCAATATTTATTTTTTCTCAGGTTTTTCAACGATGTAGATGGTCTGACATCTATTGGATTATCATTGACTTCAATCCCTTTGATTCATTGTAGTAGCGTGGCTATTCCATACAAGATGGCGCTTGTAGTTACTCTACAAGAAATTTGTGAACTTTTCAGTGATAGATGTCGCTAGAAGTAGTCTAAAATCAACTAATATTTGTGGTGTTTTATTTCATTTGTTTAACTGGGTAGGTTTGTGAATAGTTGTCCATGTGTTTGCGCTTACTCAATGTTTCTTAATGTTGTTAGTGATTTATCACATCTCAATATATCTAGTAGGTAGGCTAGAGGTAATGTCAATTAAATCACCTAATAGATATTACCTTAATATTATAAGATCTATAAATTAATAATATTATAATATTTATAATGCTGAAGAGTTTGTTTGGTTGAACGCGCCAATCTCAGGAACTACTGGTTCGAATAGAAAAATTGTTTTAGTGTAGGATAAGGCCAATAGGAGTGGAGCATCAATGAAAAATGTTGGAAAAACGGAGCAAATTTACAAACGCAGACGAAGTTGCGCGGATCAGGTAGTAATATTATAAAATCACGTTCTAACCAATAAAGGGATTAGGATAAAATTCATCACACAGATACCCTGAGTTATACAGATATATATTATCGTTTTTCTTAACACATGGAGGCTCTGGGGCTGGCTATATGTCGAAATCGAACCGTCTAAAACCACACGTTCTGACAAACTGCGCCTAAAATGAATGGACCATCGCGTCGGAGGTGCGACGATGAGTCCTCAACGGATCAGATAAATCATTTCCTGTATTAACATATTGGCACAAGATAAACGAGATCAATGCACAATGCCAAAAGCCAATAAAATATGATTTATAAAAAATGAAACTTCTACGTAAAACATCTATCAATCACCTATTTAAAAAAAAAGCCTTTCGCCAATAACAGATTGATCGAACTCAAACATAACTCGTACAAACATTGGCACGAAAGTAGAAGCAGTTGCTTGTGAAAACGAACCATAGTTAGCACTAACACTCCTCTATGCTTCTAAATATAAACAGCCTGTGTCAATGTCAGGTGCACTTTCATAATGTTTAATAGATGCATGATAGCATCGTCGTAAATCAGTATGTTTGGTATTGGTACTACAATATTTTCTATGATCGTGATTCGTAAATAACAGAATGAACGTGTGGTTTTAATCGGTTCTATTCCGACATACCAGTTCACCAATAGCCATGGTGAGGTGATGACCCATGGGGGTTTCCACACGAAACAAAAAATTTAAAAAAAAGCAGAATGAAAATACTTAATATTTTTAGCATTAGATTATGTATTGTGTGGTATTAGGGAAAGTTTAATAGTGTAACAATTAAATATGTTAATATGTAAATATAAAATATTGTATATGAAATTAAATATACTATGTCAAATTGTAACAACTCATAATATTCCTTATGTTGGACTCTAATCGTTTAATAAATCGTCTAATAAAATGTATCTGTCATACTGTCCAAATTTGCCTATAGCTAGTGAGCAAAATATCCCGATGTAGTTTGTTTCCAAATTATATTTTAACATCTGCGAACTTCACACTGGCAGTCTGCGCACACACTGAAAAAAAGATCCCATTTTTTTGTCTACGATTAAAACAAAGGAGATCATGATCAAAATGTTTTAGTGTTGCGAGTTTGGATGTTACGGCGGTATTTGACTACGGTGAGTCATAATTAGCCATACGATTTAACAAGGTATACCCTAATCACTTTATAATAAGAGTTAGGTACATAAGATTATGCTTAATTTCCTAATGCCAAACAAAGGAATTAGCATAATTTTTTTTTGTTTGTACTAATTATGCGCAACACTTCACATCGGAAATAAATGTTTACATCCTCGTTAGATTGGCATCAGTTTGAAGATTACAATTAACAATTAATTGATTTGAGACCAAAACCTTTATTGAAAGATCTTTATACTTATTGAATAATTACATGTTCTATTTGATCTTGTACGAGCGAGTCGTGTAGGCTTGGAATTAAGAAACGTTAATCTGTCCTTATCTATGAAGGAAGTGTCAAAGTTTCAATTATTTTGGTACCTACACGTTTAGACTCTTGGTTACTAAGGTAGCTTGGTACTAAGGTACAGGTATCTTGGTACTTAGTCCTAACCGAGTGTGGCGTTGAAAATTTGTGTAACCAAAAGGCAAGTTTATGAAGCAGTCCCAGAGCAGTGTTGCCTTTGTGCTGGTTAGTAGAGTAGTCGTGCTTCACGGGGGAAATGAAAATACTGCTTGTTCTATTTATCGAATTTACTTACACCACTTGTACAAAAAAAAAAATTGATATCAGGCTTAGATTGTAAAGAATCTACATAGAAAGGGAGAAAGAAAAAAAGAGAAACATTTATTCCGACATTCACAGGACCGCACACAATTATTACAATAAAAATAAAATAGAAATAAAACCGCAAGTAATTATAATTATAAAGCTTTCTGATTCTGATTCTGCCCTGTGCAATGCCAGAAAAGGCACCTATCTCAGCATATTGCTGCAGCCTCAGAAACTGCAGGGCTGGTATTAGTGAACGATTACTGCAAGGTATTCTATATAGGCACACAACACGTCCCTTCAAACATTTTTAGGTGTCAAGCACATTATTTAATAATTACCGGTATTAATCACCTGCAATATTTCACTATTATTTTCTTTCTGGTAGTACTTACTAACTTGTCGTATATTAGCTAAATGAAAGCAAACAATCCACCTAATTGTGTATAATAAGGATGTAATTATATGATAGTATGATATCTAATGTATCTAATATACATTGACTAGAATTGAAGAATGTAAAAGTGTAGTAAGACAGTTCCCTGGAGAATTGCGTGTTCCATCGCACGCGTTTATTTTCTCTTATTACGCGACTTTACGATTTGTCGGACGTATAGAACGGTATTGTCCGCAGTGTTTTGAATAAATATATTTGCATAATGGGTTTGTATGGACAGCCTATTATATGAAATGATAATGGATTGTGTATGCCTATAGTGCAAGGTGTTATACGGCAGAAATCTATCGTTAAATTGTGATTGGGTACGGAAAACTGATCACTGGCAGCAGTCAAGGATATAATTCAAGGATTTGTCATAGAAATGGAAGGAAACCTGAGCTCCAACAACTAGTATCTGTTGACTAGGTGTGCTTGAATGTTGTAATGCGAAATCTTTCACTGGTAGTATTGAGGCATTCTGTAGACTCAAATCATGTGATACTTCGACACGTGATTAAATCAGCTCTTTTGTTGCCGAATCACACTTAGTACGCAGATGACTTTAATTCCAAATTATTAGTAAGTACAACAGTAGGTAGCAACTGAAACTGAAAATTTTTAAATGGATACAAGTCCAGTCATCATAAGCATAAAATAAATGCGGAAAAAGGTAGCTATAGTGTATATTTGCGTCACCATTTTTGTTTTATACATGTCATTTCAAGTGGTAGGTGTTATCTTGGTTTCAGTGTAACAAAGTGTGTGATATGATAGGATTATCACATACTCGATACTGCTAATGGATAAATTGTCAGTAAACTTACCAAGCCATTACGTTAAAATGAAAAAGAGCTGTGTTTATACCAGATTTACATTTTCATTTCCTCCTCTTCATAATTTGCAGTGGGCACAATAAAGTTTAGAGTTTATATATATAACTGCCTATGTACATATTACAGGATTTTTCGCCCTTATGGTGTGATCGTTAAACACGACCGTGTACCACGCAATTACAGTGGTGACAAAGTCACCGAACTAAACGAAATATACAAATTGAACTAGGACATAATTAGATTATCAGAAGACTTAAAAGAGCCGATTATACGGCACTTATAGATACATTGGTTCATTTATCTACTGCATTACTGTAACACATAATTATAATTATATACTACACCACAAGGTGTATTATAATTAATTATTAATAATCCACTTTTTGTACACAGAAATATAAAAGTACCAATACCAAACGGGCTCCCTATAGATATATAGACGGCTCACAAAAAAAGAACGAAGGTTACTGATATAGCCAAACAGATCACCAAGTTGAAGTGGTAGTGGACACATAGTACGTAGTAGGACAGATAGCCGATGGGGCCAAAAATTTATAGAATGGAGACCGCGGACCGAAATGCGCAGTGCAACGACCTTGCAAAGATCACGGGTTGGTGTTGGAAGTAGGTCGCTTCTAACCAGTCTTCTTGGAAGTCATTAGGGAGCCTTAATGTCCAAGAGTGGACATCCTAGGGCTGAAATTAAGATAATGATGATGATACTCACTAAGGCTCCGTAAGAGCGGCCGATGTGACAAGGAGAATTCTTTACTGTGACCTTGGACGTTCATAACGCCGAATTGGTAAATAACACCGATTGACGGCATTTACAATATCATATTATGTACTCTAAGCGCGGTAGCAAACGCTGTAATATACTATTTTATTAATTTGTGGACATATTTTTATTCACCCTCGGGAATAAGTCCAGAAAGATATGGATAAGTTTTTAATCTATGAAAGTAAGTTATTTTACTAGATTTACTTATTTATTTGATAATGACTATTATTATGAAAATACGACTATTAATATGAAAATATGACTATTAATATGAAACTATGGCTATTAATATGAAAATATGACTATAAATAAGAAAATCACATATAAGATTTTAACTTAAAGGCGGAGGACCTTCTTGTCGAGATTGATTGAGTGACACGACTGCTATTGCGAGTGTTTACCGTTGGGCAAACTGTCAGATTATTTGCCAAGTTTCCATAAAATCATCAAACATCTGCGAACGCGCCCTTATACACCTGTGCGCTACCCATTCCGGTTAGAATTACGCACGCCAAGTGAGAAAGGAACGCGGTCATGTATCCAAGCGCAGTATCATTTACAGATTCCGTGACAATCGCAGTCACGTTGTCCTCGACGTGGGGGACATCGGTAGTCACCACGTGTTCCTCATTATGTCCCTAGGGCTCGTAAGGAAGCCAGGATTGCGATGTTACGATAGGATAATGAGACCTTGACCACCGGCAGCAAAAAACTTATTAGTAATCAGTTGGAGTCTGTGTTTGGAATTCGAATTGTTTGTGATGCGTGAAATGTTGTCGTGTTGAAGCTTCGGCACACCGGTGATTATATTATATTATTTTTATCCATCCAAATAATTTTATAAAATACCTACTCGTTTCTACTATTAAATCTCATTCATATGTTTTGTGCTATTGCTATGTAAGTAAGAAGTTTGGTTATATAATCCTATTGTAGGAAAACAGTCTCACAACCACTGATATAAACTATGAAAATCACTAACTAACAGCAACTGCCAAGTTGTTCGTACCTCTATTCGCCCTCAAGTGAATTTCTGAACTTATTTCTACCCTTTTATAACCCCACTATTCATTAATATTTATCAATCGACCAATACCATTGCGTTACCGGTATAACCAGTCAAAATAATGTCTATTAACTTATTCTTATTAAATAGTAAACTGTGTAATCATCTATTTTAGTTTGTCCCTATTTTTCATAAAATGAATAAGAGTTGTTGTTAAGAGTTACTTTGCGTGAATATGAGTTTGTAACTTTTTTAACAATAAAGTGGCAAAATAATTTCCAGTGAAACCAGGGGTGTAACTTGAGTGTTGCCGCTCCATACTAATGAAATGTTTTTTTTTATATTATAGGGGGCAAACGAGCAGATGATACCTGATGGTAAGTGACTACCGTCGCCCATGGACACCTGCAACTTAAGAGTCACAAGTGCGTACTTTTTATTTACATATTTTTCTTGCATTGTTTGAAAAACAAATATAACTTGTTTTTTCTCGACATTCGGATAATCGACAATTATAGCATCAATCATTCATTACAATCATGTTACAAGTGCGTTTCTGAGTTTCTTAGAATTCGAAGTGCGTACGTGATTGTATCGGAGCTTCGATGCGCACGCGCCGGTCTGTAAATAAACGATAAGTGAGGATTGAGAGTTTAAGGAATTCTGTAAACATAAACATGTATCAGCTTACTTATTCACCATTATAGTTGAATTTGCATTAGGATAGAAATAAGTAATCTGTCTGTATACATTATAAATTAGTACAGCCATAGAGCAGTTCTATTAACGATCTCCATGCTACTGAAAACCATAGACGAGTCACCTGATGGTAAATGACTACCGCCGCCCATTGCCATTGCCGGCCTTTAAGGTTCCCACCTTTGTAGGGGAAGGGGGGAAGATGAGGAGAGGAGGGCGGATGCAATAATTGCTTCACTGCCGGTTTTCTGTGAGGCCGTACTATCACTCCGGTCGAGCTGGCCCATACGTGCCGAAACATGGCTTTTCCACGGTTCTACACACAACACAGATCCAGATATACCGATAACCGATTTCGTCGAACGAAAAAGCGTCCATACTCATGTGAGGGAACACCTACACGGCATTAGAATTTTAGAAGCTTATGGAAAGTTACAAAGAAGAAGAAAAATTATATTAGTGACGTTAGTTTGTGTCTAAATTGACCACAAACAGCTATTAAATACCTACTGGTATGATATTGTCGAAAGTTTACGCGAATGTTACATATTGAAATAAAACTATTTTTGCAAAGTTATCTCAAAGTACCCGGAGTTTGCACTTCGATACATGAGACGACCACCATCTTAGCCTACCCGTGACCATGGCTGCTGCAACTAAGCAACTGAAACGTCGGGATCAGTGTAAATAGTAAAATAACACCAAATAAATCGCGATAGTATCCGTTAAAAATAGTTTTATTGCAATACCTACTGGTAGTTTAGGGATGTGATGTCCTACCATTCAACGAACTAAGTACAGTTACCAAGATTATCTTTTGATGAGGCAGAGTACGTCTGGTTTTGATAGTGAGTAGAAATTACAATAAATGTAAATACAAATTTTAGCGGAATAAATTGTAGTGTTAATCTCAAAACACTTAACGGAATATTGGTGCAGTAATATACTAAAAAAAAAGAGTGTGTGCACTTTTGTGCGCACGTAAGAAGTTCTGTACTTTTATCTAGTTAAATAAAGTTTATTTAAATATCATAATAAATAATACATACCGTCAACTAACCTCAAATTCTACAAACGTACTCAAAGTAATATGTAAAAACCATTTTTATCACTTATAATCACAGTAAATTATCATAAATAAAACCTACATACCGTCAACTAACCTCAAATTCTACAAACGTACTAAGAGTAATATGTAAAAAACCATTTTTATCACTATCGTGAAGTTGGTAACATTTTTTGAAAAACTAAAATGTTAACTAGCTAACTTCAGGCTGTCGGTTTTTCGTGACGGTGTGTGCGCGCATCTTAAAAATTTACTCTCATCATTTTTCCATAACACGCCAAAAGAAGCATAACTTGAATAATATCTTTTATTTGTATGAAATGTGGTAGGTACAGGTCTTTACCTGTGTTGCAATAAAATATTAAATGTTCTTTCATAATTCACCGTAATGTATGAAATGTGCAAATATAAAATTTGTAATAATAGTTTTATTTTTTAATTAATAGAACTTATACAATAATTATTTCATGTCAGTAATAATTAGAAATTGTTGGCCATAAGGACAAGAACAATAAACAATGATATGTTGACGATGGGCTTAACGTCAGAAATGACGCAAAATTGCTAAGACTGGCGTAAAAGTAATAAAGCCAGGGGATTGATTGATATATATTATGTTAATAGCTACTGTCAAAATATTCTTTGAGCGTTATAATTAAAAAGTGTGTTGTACAAGCCATTTTTTAATTCTACTTTCATACGTCTTAGTGACCTTTCTCTATGTTTAGGTTCTTTATTTAAAATTTTAATACACACTACGTAGTAGTTTTTCGGTACAATAATGTAGTATATGAAATACAACAATGAAACGTTATATAGGTAGGTACATTATTTAGGCTTATTGTTTCTTATAATAATTTCCTTTGGTCATTCTCTGCATAATGTGTTTACTATAACTATCAGTAATGTTTTAAAGATAGTTACAAGTTGACGGTAAACTTTTTATGAAACTTATCGTAAAAGAAAGCACAAACATGATATTTTTGTAAACAGTGTTTGTTGTATTTTTATTGTATTGTTCGGAAATAACAAAGCAGTACTTTTAAGGACCGGAACTACTCCTGCATACTTGCCGAAGTACTAACTGATTCCAAGTTCTTAAAAGCTTTGAAAAATTATCAAAAGGGATAAAAACTTCACATTCCTTGTGGCGCCAACAATTTATTATCTATACTTATATTGACTTTAAATCTGTGTCCTTTGCAAACATTTAAAAGCGTTACCAAAAACTGATACGAGAAGTAATTTCTAACTAAAGATTTTTTATTTCTTTATCTCGTTTATTTTTAAAAGGTTTTCAAATGTTATGCCAGACCATAGACATTCAATAACTATAAAGTTCGTGATCTAACCTGCGTGGTGGGTTTAATCACCTACTGCGATCCATGCATGCACTTGAAGGATTGCTGTTGAATCAAAGTACAGAGGTGAACAAAAGTGTTAACTATTATGAAACTTGGTACAAATTTCAATTCATTATTGATTTATTTACATTTTATTTTGTGTTAAAATTTGTGAGCACCCATGTTATTAATATTGTATTTATAGGGATAGCGACGTACCGTTATATGTTCTCATTTATGATGACTTATTCAACATTTTTATTTGCTAATAGATTATTGCGCTATAAACAAGCAACAACTGTAAATAAATGTGTTCAAATTTATTTCTACACATTATGATTATTTTGGTACTGCCTACCTTAGTTAGTGAGACAATCCTAAAATATAAAAATTATACACTCTAAATATTCTCAGGAACTTCATTCAAGCTCTTTTTTTAAATTAACAACAATGGAGGCCAAATAAAAAAGCCGAATTAAATAAACATAAATTATGTAGAGGTATATTATTTTATAATTGATACACGGCGGATATTATTATTGGGACATAGCACGCGCCGCGCCATCCTGCGTTTTTGCATGAATATATTGGTAGCATATTTAAATAGGTAATTGAAACCTAAATCGGGTATTTGAAAAAAAGTTTTTTTTTGTAATAAATGGAAAGATCATATATAAGTTTTTAAGGAAAACAATTATTAGATATTTTTTTTCGCTAAATTAAAAAGTTATATCAAATTAAAAATAAATGTTTACGTGACAGCGGCAACGCGACGCGTCCCATTGCCGAAATGTTTTAAATTTGTTTTTTTTTGGTTATATTTGTTGTGCCTAAAATATAAAATTAACTACCCGACCGGCTTCGCACGGGTAGCAGAGACATCTTCAACAATCATCACCATATTTCAACCAATTTACACAAGACCTTAACAAATTATATACCTAAACCTTCCTCATGAATCGCTCTATCTATTGGTGAAAGCTGTATGACAATTCATTCGTTCAGTAGTTTTTGAGTTTATAGCGAACAGACAGACAGACAGACGCGGCGGGGGACTTTGTTTTATAATACGTAGTGATACGTAGTTATTTAAAATTATTACTTGCCTATCTTATTTAAATAATTTAACTGATATATGTGTTGTATAATATAATAATTAATAACCTACTTTAACTATTAATTGTCATAAATGCTTAAAGTTCTCATTAAGATGACTGAATAAGCCGAAACACGAGGTATGTAGCTGCTGTAAACCGATGAGGAATTCCTTCGACTGGCTTCTGTCTCCATCATCAGACCAGGTCATGTTGTAGTATCATTAGAACTACATAATTACGGGTGCCAAGTTTTAACAGTACAATACCACAATAAAATGTAATTAGACAATATCATTTTAGTGCTTATATGTACTGTTTACGTTTAGTAAGCGCACTCTAATGCGAGTTTTACGAGCTATCCCTATACGCGTTTTGTTTTTATGCCCGGCTGTCTATCCGTTCGTCTTGTCTTAACTGAGACGTACTAAAGTTTGAGTTCATAGATTTTATTAGTCTAGTGACGTATAAACGACTTTAGGAACTTTAAAGGATTTTAGCTTAAGTTGTTAGTGAAACGCATTTTATTTATAGCGGGTATATGCTACTTAAATTGAATTTCTCAGTTTTGTTGTTTGAGTGAGTTGTTGTGACTGAGTTGTAAGTTGTTGAGTTTCTCTATCGTGGGCAGGATGGTTTGACGTTGATAGATTCTTTTAGAGTTTATATAGTTTAGAGCTATGGAAAAAATTAGGAAATACTGGTGTAGCATGGTTGACTAAACTTTTCAACGAAATTCTTGTGAAGAACCAGTAATCTGATACCTTTCTATAAGAATAAAGGGAGTGTTTCGGACTTTGACAATTATAGAAGAATCAAGCTAACCTCTCATACCCTTAAGATCTGGGATAGTGTACTCGTAAAGAGGCTAACAAAAATAACAAATATAACACCGAACCAGTGCGGATTTACCAGTGGTGTGGGCACCATGGACGCAATTCACACAGTGAAAATACTTATGGAAAAGTACAAATCTCGCAAACAAGACCTCCACATAGTCTTTATCGACCTCGAAAAAGCGTTCGACCGAGTTCCACGAGACCTTATCTGGCAAGCACTAAGAACACAACTAGTACCGAAGCATTATGTTGAGCTCTTAAAAGACCTGTACCACAATGTATCCACAAGAGTGGTCAGTCCATCAGGTACAACTAAGGCATTTGAAGTCAGAGTAGGTGTTTATCAGGGCTCGATCTTGAGCCCTTTACTATTCAACTTAGTAATGGACTATATAACTTTTAAAATACAAAAACTAGCCCCGTGGACTATATGCCGATGATGCAGTTCTTATATCCGAATCATTAGCAGAAGTGCAATCAGATCTCACGGCGGGGCAGGAGGCCTTGGAGAGGAGAGGGTTGAGAGTACTGACAAAAGACCGAATATTGTATTGCGACTTTTCCGGAACTAATGTAGGTGTCATGCCATTTCCATCCATCGAAGACAGACCACTAAACAGAGTTGAAGAATTCAAGTATCTCGGATCCATGGTAGCATCAAAAGCCTCTGTAGAGCGAGACATACAAAATAGAATCCAGGCCACCTGACTGAAATGGAGATCGTTATCTGGCATCCTATTCGACTCCCGTATGCCGATTAAACTTAAGGGCAACGTATACAAAAGGGTGGTAAGACCAGCCCTACTATATGGATCTGAGTGTTGGCCGATGATTAAGAGAGATGAACAGAAAGTCCACACTACAGAGATGAAAATGTTGCGCTGGTCTGGTGGCGTTTCAAAAGTTGATAAAATAAGAAACGAATATATCCGTGGTTCTTTCAAAGTCACAGAGGTACATGAAAAATTTAGGGAAAACCGCTTACGTTGGTACGGACATGTGATAAGGCGAGATGATGACCATATAAAAGAGTAATAAATATAGAAGAAGGAAAAAGAAGCCGTGGACGACCACCAACAACCTGGTTACAAACAATAAAGAAAGACATGATGGTGAGCAACACAACGAAAGAGACAACCCACAACCGTACAGAGTACGCAGGAGTACTAGGAGGGTAAAATATTTTTATTATATGATGTAACTAAAAATATACGGTTTTCGCAATTTTTCCTTTATCTGTGCGTTGCTTCGTACCAAATTTCAAGATTCTGAGTTCACGGGAAGTACCCTGTAGGTTTTGATTCCCTTGCGAGTGTCGAAAATTTGCGGAATTTTGCAGCATAAACGGCTGTATATTTTGATTGCGTTGGCTTAGAAGTTTGATTTTTTCACAGCTCCAAGGGACAGTAGACTTGAGTATTTGATATAAATTCCAGCTTGATATCTCCATGCGTTCTTGAGAAAAAGGGTCTTGACAGACAGACAGACCCACGGACGGACGGACCACAAAGTGATCCTATAAGGGTTCCGTTTTTTCCTTTCGAGGTACGGAACTCAAAAAACAATCACCTTTTTATTGAAACATTACCTACATTTTGTATTGTACTTTACGATACGATAAATACCTTAATTTTTTATGTAACACGAGAGGCATGTCCAACATGTTCAACAGAATCAGCATTTAAAAAGTTTTTCTCCAGGCCAGGAAGCGTAACCTTCACGGTGGCTTGTCCAATTGTCCGTTACAATACTGTTTCTTGTTGTAATAGTACAGTATTGTCGCCATAAGAAAAGTCCACTGTATTTTTTGCTTAATTGAAAGGAATTGTTACTGAGAGTGCTTTTTGTTGCAAGTACTATAAAGTGTACTAGTTTTAATTTAAATTGTTTTTAGACTAAATTAATGAGGCAAGTATTAACTACTACTACTATTACTTAGCTTGCCCTTCAACTACTGTAATGACGAAAACCTTTATTTCTTGAAATTGATCATCAATGATTCGAAATCGTTAATTAAAAAAACAGTCAGTCGTAGGACTGCAGTTCAGAAGTGAAAACATAACTTCACAATGTATTTGCATATAACACATGTTTGAATTTCGAATGTTATATTTTTTTAAATATAAGAAACTTGGCTCCGTCTTATGAATTTTCGATCAGGTCACGTGTCTTGACGCGAGTTTAACATTTTTTACCCATCCCAACAAGTGCACAACGCTGCTAAAGAAGTTTTCACTTCAAAAGAATTATAATTATATGTATCGTAGGAATATGAGTACCTATATGTGTGTATATGCATATCACTTACCAAATTGTCACCCAAACGCGTAGCGTTGAAATGGTGTAGCGTCGAAATGGCCGCCGCACGCCCAGATACGAGAACGTCTTAATAACACGGATACTTTTAAAAACCTTTGTCTTATTTAAATCCGTAACTGTGGTAACCGTATCAGAATACATACTCTCAATTTCAAGTATGTAGTGTTAGCTGGTTTGTAATATCGTTGATAGTCATTTCAGATACATTTTAGAAGTTTACAGAACTTAATAGTAAGACGTTCATTTCGTAATGTTTTTTGTATAGCCAACGCATTCTACTGCCTGCAATATGACCTCATTTCCTCGATAAGAAAGGTACCTATAGTATAACAGCTTTCAGAATACAAAGCCTAATCAGCAAAACCAACTAACCAAAAATAACTTTACATCCCGGATTAGATAAGCACGTAATACCTACTGTGATATACATTCATGTTTTAATGTATTTATTTGAGTTAAAAAAACGAATGAAAAGTTATCGTACAAACGAGGCCAGAACGTTAGAACTTCAAAAGGGAAGATGCGTTATTTTTTTTGCTGTCATTTTAAATGATTCCATGTAGAAGAGATCACAAGTATATTAAAAAAACCACTTTAATTTGTAACCAAAAGTGCGGTTTTAAACTGACACTTTAAATTTGCGCGCGAAAACGAAGTTGTAGTTTCGATGACGTCACTCGTGTCTGTTACTGGTCATGAATACTTGTTCGTCGCTTCGTTGGCTTTCATGGTTTTGGCTTTAATTTTTTTTTGTAAAACTATAAACTGTTTCAAATGATCCATCCATATGAGAAAAAGCCGTATTGATTCATGTCTCGTACATCTGCTTCGAAAAACGGTTAAGCCTGTGACAGGACATACACATATATGTATGAAAGTGAGTTTAAGTTGTCCCTTTTTTCGGGTGGTTCTGTAAATACTTTTAAAGTTCGTAATTTTTTGCGATAAGTATTTCGAACTAAGAGAGAGCCCTAATCGTTACCTCAGCTCAAACCATAATGATGAATCAGTTTGATGTTTGGTAGTGGAAAAAATGTATAACATACGGCCGTCTGACTGCTGATAAACTTAGTTATATATTACTAAATACATACATATTATAGATAATTACCCAGACACAGAACAAATAATCGTACTCATCACACAATTATTTGTCCTGGGCGGGAATCGAACCTACGACCGATGGCTCAGCAGTCAATATTACTAACCACTAAACCAACAGGACCGTTATAATTTGTTCATCTTGCCAAAAGTAGTGAAAAAGACTCGCCTTACAATCCCTGTTTCACAATCTTTATAAGTACTTATATATATGTATAAGCAATAACAGCTGTTTACAAGATGAGAATGAAATACAATGCTTAAACTGTGATTTATCACTCTTGAAAACTCTGCACTTCCGACAAAAAACGTCACAACCGTGTGGACACTAACTTGTGTTAGATTCTTGGAGCCTGTTTTGATGAACCCACCTTCCATTTTTATTGAAAAATACAATTAATATTCGCAACAAAATGAATGTTTATTTTTACAACAATAACTTCAAATACGTTGACATAACAGAACTGACGTCACTAGACTCTGATTGGTGTATTAAAATGTGTTCCATTTCACGTTAGTTTAATTGGTAATTATTGTTAAAAAGCAATTTTAACTAATACAAAATCGTTGCAGTGAAACTCAACGAGTGAACATCTCCAGATTTAATTACACTCATGTAATGAAGAGAAGACAAATAAAATTATAAACTAAAACGGACGTTTAAATAAACGTAATGTAAACGGTATAAACTCGTGGGAATACTTCATTTCAATCAGTATTCAGAAAACAAAAGAGCATTCAAACCTATTTACAGTTATTTTGTATTATTTTTTATTTTATCTATATTTTATTCATCTCCCACTTCTCCTTTTTACGCTGCTACTGCTCCCTCGGTCCCCCGCAGCTTTATAATCTCATCTAACTATGATCGGTCACCATTATTGCAAATACAAGCTTAAAGACTTTTCTGATCTCAATATTTCAACTATAAATTATTTTCCCAGCACTTTTATATCATCATTAGACATAAAGATTTATTCCATACATGTCTACTAAGGATAGTAGAATGTTCTGTTCATGTCTGTGTGATGGAGTCAACGAACTCTTTAATATCAAGCTCCGTTTCCACCCAGAGCTAAGCTAATATATAAAATATCGCTTATCCTGTAAAAAGTCGTTACCCAGTAAAGACAGTTTTAACTTAAAAGCCCTATTATATAGTACTAGCTTCTGTCTGCAGCTTCATTAGCTTAAAATTTATTTTTGCATCCCTCGGATAAAGGTCTTTTTTTCTGTTTGAAAAACACTCTGTCCTTTTCTGTGCCCATTCAAACAAACTTTCTGTCACATGTTTAACATTAGTTAGGAGGATTATAACCTTCCATTTTTTCGCTGTTATATCCTACTAATATTATAAATGATGAAAGTTTGTGAGGATGAAAGTAGGTATACATGTTGTTAATCTTTCACGCAAAAACTACAGAACCGATTGCGATGAAACTTGACGAATGTATGTAGATAACTGGCGACCTGGATTAACACATAGGTTACTTTTTATCCCGATATTCCCACGGCACGGGGACTTACACGGGCGCCGTTAGTTAAAAATAAAACAAAAAATGTATTATAATTGCAATGATTATAAATTTTTTAATAATTATAAAATCGGTTAGTACGTTAAAACTTAATACATCAATGCTTTTTTGGTGTTACAGCAGTATTTAGAATGTGTATAGTGCGATATGCATATACCACTGTCTATCAGAAAGATGTACCGCAGTCCTCAAGCTAAAAGGCAGCTAAATGTATACGATTAACAACTAGTCAATTGTGTTTTAGCTGGTTTTTAGCTTGGGGTTAAAAGGTTCGACGTTAACAATAAAAAATAAAAGATTTGCACTTCCTGAATAAACACTTGAATTAAAAGTATCAATTAATAGCAGACTATCTGACACGTAGAGCATCGCTATAGATGGAGCTCTGGCAACCACTTGGCAAGCACTTAAACGTTGCAGTCCTGGAAATGTGCCAGACTGTGTGGCGCTCCAGTTCGCATGTGCACTTAATGTCAAATGGATCCTGGATAATATTTGTATTAATGATTCATGGGATGGCGCAGTGACTTGGAGGATGCAGTAAATGAGTTCAAGTGCTACCTATTGTCATGACGTTCAATATCTGGATAACGTGTGTGCGATACTGGTTCTTTTTTTAACACTCTTTTATATTACATAGCTTCGCTTGCGACTAACTATCTTGCTAACAATGTAAACAAATCTAAAAAGCCAATTTTAACCTACTTTTAATTGTTGAACCCATATCACACTTTTTATGTAGACGTAATTGGGATGACAATAATATAATTTTATTAATATGGCATCTTGGAGCTGATCTAATGGTGGAGAAATCACGTAATATCACGAGGGGAAGGGGGGAAGGGGGGGGGGTGATTATATCCGTATTTAACGATAATATTCTGAAATTTTGTAATATATTTGGAAACAAAAAAATACACGAGAATTTGGCTAGGGGGGGGGGGGTTAGTCTAAAAACCTCACCACGAACCACCACCAGGGAAGAGGCGGGGTTAAAAAGTTGCTAAAAAAACATCACGTGATTAATGGATGTCCCCTAAAGCCCTCGAGTTTAGGCTTGATGAGTCCAACAGATTGGGCTTATTAGTGTTTATTTAGTTTCACTGAACTACTTCATTAACAAAAATAGTAAAACATACAGTTTGCCTGGTGTTCAACGGTCACTGCAGCTTAAGTAAAGACAACTGCGACTGCTAAACCAAGGCTCACACTTCACTTAAGCTGTGACTGTACAGTTTTGTTTTACCAGTTCCATTTTATGAGCTCAGTTCCATCTGTATTAAACTAGCACTACACTATAAAAACTAAAGGTAAAGGAACTTTGTCTCTTCGTGTATATCCTTGAGTTGATTGTAAACTGTTTTATTTTTTGATGTTATAGATTAGACTGAAATAGCTTAATATGATTTTTTTTTATTGATATTTATATGGGTTTACTAGTAAATTTTTTGTTACGATAAATCAAATTTTGCTTAAATATCCCTGGACTAATTAATTAAAATTTATCTTTAGTTGTTGCCATCACTGGTGTTGATAAATTGAGGGTGAATAATGGGTTTCCCTCTGCTATTAATATTTCAAATATGTCTAGCAAAAATAATTTCAATTAATAGCACCAATATGTTATTTAATATTAACGCAAAAGTTTAAATGTTAAAAAGTATTTAGATTGACACCAAGTTGAAGTGCTACCCTCGTTCTAATTTGAATAAAGTACAGCAATATTTTAAGATGGCAAACCTTGATACTTAACGATGTTTGAACATTTTTTAATGGTAAATTATTGTCCAATTGAACGAGTCCCCTTCATATTAATATTACAATTAATTTATTCATCCAGTCATCCAGGCATCCAAATATAAATTAATGATTCACATATGTAACGGTGATGAACAAAAACTATATAATCTATTGTACAAGGATGATCAATCATTTATTATCTGTCAGTCTTGATTAGATATACATATTATGTAAGCATGCGTGAATTCATTAAAAAGTCAAGTTCGAGTGACAATAATTGATAAAAAGTTGGATTTATTTATTTTTTAACGTTCGATATTTTGATTTTATTATAGTGGGTACTCCTAAGTACATGTACTATGAATGGGGCTCGTTTAAAGTTAATGTTTCCGAAGAAATCGATTATACCATACAATGGCCGCCGCTCCCAGAAGCCCGGATCTGAAATGTCGTGTGTATGATAATTAACCGACGAAAATATCCCAAATGAAGCCGTAAGTAACGCAGCATTTGTCGTTTGCTGGAGTGCCAACGACGTGACGCAGCACATCTAAAAGATGGAATTTTTAAGTAGTAAATTGCATAAGTGTTTGTTAAGTAAATTAAAAAAAAAAAAATGTAGTTTTACTTCTATTTGTAGCAAATTTTTTTGGCTCTCTATACTAGATATATATTGTCATATTAAGTGTATATAGGTTAAATTAGCCATTAGAAAACTTGTGTATTTTATAAAAAATAATATTTTTTAAACAAGACAACATGTTGAAACCAAGTTTTATTGTTTTACTTGTTTTACACTATTAACTTTTCGAACAAGCACATCTTTACACATTTTTATTAATGTAAAAAAACACAAATCGGAATTGCAGAACCTATTAGTATAGATAGAAACAATGCACATCAAATTAATCGTATTTTTTTTTATTTTTAAGCCAGACTTCCACTTGAATTAAAGAAAGAAAGAAAGAAAAGCTTCGGAATACCAATTTTTCAAGAGACGAAAAGAAGAATAATATTCAAACAAAAATATCAACGAAAGGTCAATTAAAGGGCACTGCACTTTAATACCAACATTTATACTTAGTACTAATATAATATTTGAGTTATGAGTCCCCTTCCGTATTAATTCCCGCATGTTCGATCAGTGAGATCCCCTCTTTGCAACAGGATACGTGTATTGAGTCTTTGTGAACAAATCAGCGAGGGGCAACTGTTAACGGTTATGGGAATCGGATGTCGTACGAATACATGATATTAGTGAACACAAATTTAAACTTCGATTTTTTTCTGGTAAGAAAAAACCTCATGCATTTAATTAACTTCGCTAACACAAGTGGTACCCCAAAATATACCAATGCTAACGCCATATTCTAGTCCGGGGTAGGTTGACACGTTAGAGTACCATTTACCAAGATCGTGACATAACAGCTTGAGTATCTACCATATTCATCAGACTCGCTGGTTACGAGTACTTTTTACTGCGCTCTTTTTTAATATACTGCCGATCTAGACAGGATAACGTCTTTCTTTAAACGCCTCTTTGTTATAAGGGCCTCATAAGGCCCAGACAGAATTAATACAGGATGTATTAATTCTGTTAAGTATACCATTTTATTCGTATTCAACACCCTACAGATCCTTTACGCGAAGAAGTTCATTCTGAAGTGGTATGTCGGAATCGAAACGACTAAAACCACACAGTCACCCCATATTCTAAGCCCGAAATGAGTGGGCCGCTGGAATCACGGCATACTACATCAACGGTCCATCCGATATTATCTCCTAAAATATTTTGCGGTATTACTAAAATGTAAAATTCTTATGTCAACACTTTGTTTTCATCTTACATTCAAACTTGCTATGATTCAAAACTTGATTTCAGTGTTTTATTCATATTAATTCAAATCAGAACCCTACTATAAAAGTTACTTCCACATGTTGCAATACTGTTCAAAGAACAAAAAAATGCGATGCAACGTCCTCCTCCACTATTAAGTACTCAACAAAAAGCTCTTATGCTTTCATACACTTGAATAAACACTTCAATTAATTAAACGTTCCAAAGTTCTAAACTTAAAAGAGCAGCTCACTCAAAACAAACCATAAAGTTCGACATGATTAATCGCACATTAGTACCAACATCAGCCCACGTGTCTATGATACGAAGATTCAAGAAGCCCCCTATTGCACGTTCACGAGAACGATTGATAAAAAGTAATGTGTATCTATTCAATTACCTTTTTTGATAGTAATTTATGTCTTAGTTAGTAAATTTTTTAAGTTAAAGTTGAATGTAACTTATGTAAAAGTAATGTAACTTAAATATACTCATAACTTTTGCAATTGAAGCATAAATGTTATAACTGCAAATGTTATGCGTATATTTTTATGCATGCATGCTTGCATTGCAACGGCTTAGTGAAAGAAAACAAAAAAAAGCGCTAAGAGGTTTCATTTCTGGACCGCAGATGTTGCAAAAGTATAAAGCGTAGATTTTATATTAAGTTTTCTCTTAATCGGTGATTGTTAAGAATGATTGACAATAATATGAACGTGTTACCAAAGCATTAGACTAATGAAACTCTGCTGAATGCAATTAACGCGTATTGTCGTCCCACGAGGAGCAACGACCCTTTACACCATTGTTTTAAGCTTAAGATACCTTTTGGGTACTTTTTTAATTAGACTTCAGTTAGTGTCATGTAAGCTAGGGTACACGGTCAATAAATTTTGAAACAATGGTACAGGCGTAGAGTTTTCTTAAAATGGAACGATGCTTATTTTTTATTTATCCTAAAATGGAATAGTCTTTGTAGAGGCTGAACAATTGCGTAACTTGTAAGAGAAACTAGAGGGAGACCATTGGTGTGAATTTTTACCGTAAATGGATGATTTACGGGAGAGTTGATTTTCAATACACATATATATATATACGTAAATTGTGTTTATATTCAAACTGAGAGCCCTAAAATTATAGTTATTTTCTTTATATTACACACCTTTATGAGGTTTCTAAGTATTTAAATATCCTATTAACGATATCCCGAAATTACAATGGACCAATTGTTATTCTTTAAATAATACTGTACCAAATTGCAAGTAACAATATTATTTTATTTGTCTTGTTTATCTCGTATTCTACTTTTACTTCTCGTGTTATTTTGTATCCTATTTGTAAATGATTATGTTATTCGTGTCTTTGTTTCTTAGTTAGTGCTGAGTTATCGATCTAGACTTACTTACCCATAGTATCCATTATAAACCCTTGTGGTTTTTGAAAATATATTTGTAAATATATTAAACAAATAAAAAAAAATCAATAACTGCAACGATATCATTATCATTATTATTTCAAAAACGAAGTTTTTGCTTAATAGCGATCAGTAACATAAATTTGGCGTGGCAGCGTAAACCGTCAATTATATTGCAGTGTGAGGTCAACCACTTGTAGCGTGTCATTACCACCGTAACAACGAAACGAACCTCGGTTTAACCTTTCAACTTTGAATTTAGAACACCAAATTCGAATATTTATTTTTTGAGACAATCGAAAGGCCACTTAATTTTCCCAAGAAAAAATTTTGCCTACTTTATAGAATTATTTGAAAAAGAAAATCTAATTTTGGTATAAATGCTGAAAAAACTTAGCAAAATTAAATGATTAAAATAAACATAGGTGTAGCAGGTATTATTTAATTTATATCATAGTGGTGAGTGTTTTTTAGGTTCCTTTTAGGGAATGGCTTTCGTTTTGAATGGAAGATACATAATAGCTCCAAATTAAAAAAACAACATCTTTCTACCACAGATTAATGAATAGAACCTATGCCTTAGTTCTAAATTCAAAGCAACAAATACAAATAAAGTAAAAGAAGAAGATATTATATCACAGATTACTAATAGTAATCTAAATAACTAATAACTAAATACTAAAGCATTGAACTCGTGACCGTCACGCTAATAATCCACTAGAGAGCGCTAATCTAAACATTGAGTTCTGTCACCACCTTATTAATTAATGTCACCAACCTGCTAATGTGACGTTTTAAGTTCGTCGTTTCGTTTTTCTGTTTTTGTATTGACTACCTATTTACTTAATTCTTCAATGGGTACCTTCATTATTGTCCTGATACGGCTCCTAGTATCAGTGATGGCTTTTTATATTTGTAGAACAGACGTTTGTGATCCTATATCACGCGTTCTCCCTGGTAAACGTCTTACTAATATTGTAAGGTCGAAAGTTTGTGAGGATGGATGGATGAAAGACAGAAAGAAAGAAAAATATTTTATTTGTATCTTCTACAAGTTACACAATAAACATAAGTCTTAACATTTGGTTGGTATCAAAGATCAAAAAAGGTACCTGCGTCAGCCATCGTCACAGATCGCTCTGCAACGCTGGTATTCTCGCAAGCCGCAAAGGATGGGAGTTTGTTAATCTTTCACGCAAAAACTGCTGAACAGATCTGGATGAAATTTGGCACTTCGATAGATTATAGTCTGGAATAGCACATAGGCTCATTTTATTCCGCAAATTTCTACGCGAACGTTGTCGCGGGCAACAACTACTCTGTTATAAACTTTAAAGTTTTCTTTTTAAAACAACCCATCGCAAAAAATAAACCGCTTTAATTAGCGCTTGCGACAAAGTTCAAGAGGCACCTGTATAACGACGAATATGTAAACTGGCGGGGCTTAATGGCAAGGTAACCACTATAACCATTGCGCCATGGGTGCAGTCAAAGTTACTCCCACAGTCACGTAACTCGAATTCAAGCAGAAATCTGCTGCACCTTACTGCCTGTTTATTTTTTAATAATAACTTGAGACATCTCTGCTAATTAAAATATATTACTAAATACGTACATATTATAGATAAATTACATCCAGACAGAAAAAATTACGATACGTCCAGGCAACCTAAAAAAAACCTAATGTAATCCTATCAAAAAAAAAAAGAAAAAAGAAAAAAAAAACCCTCCGATCTATTATTTTCAGGACACAATGACTTGCGGCATTGTAAATGACTACACATTAAAATAATACAATGACATAAAACTCTACTGGAACTAAAAATAAATGACTTCATTAAACTAAAAGATTCAACAAGAACAGTTATAATAATATAAAAATTAGCCTATCTTATACAATGATAACCCTGGGAAAATAAGAAGGAAGTAAGAACTAAAGAAATTATAACAGGAAAATTTCTTGGACATTGAACTCATATATTCTAACAAGTAATACAAAATTATGCAATCTCGACTTCACATTGGTCACTATAAGAATTCGTTTCCACGCTTATTATGGTCATTGCAACATTTACGTCTTTATTTTCAATTTACATATCACATTTAAACGTAAAATTATTTATAATTACAGTTTTACAACGCCTTGTTATGAGTTTGTCTATGGGATTTGTAACTATTAGACAACTTCTTTATCACAGTGTATGTATGCAACATCATGCATGAGTTACATGACCGAACTAAATTACTTATAAGTAAATACTTAGGTACGCAAGCAATAATTTTCTTTTAAAAAAAGTATCACCGACTTCAATGCGCCTCAAAATACAAAAATCGCTTGAAAGTGTGCCTATAAAATTTTAAGAGTTACATTGATTTCTTCAGGATCCCATCATTAGATCCTGACCTGATGACCATGGGACTACTTGGGAATTTATACCCTTTCAAACAAAAGAAGAATTTCCCAATTCGGTCTAGGCTTCTTTGAGTAATCGGTGACAATACATAAAAACAAAGTGGAACATAGAACCTCCTCCTTGTTTGAAGTCGGTTAAAAAGACGTGAGTTACGTACCACGAATGATTCCTGTGTCGCAAACATTCGAGCATCGGACACAATTGGCACAGAAAACATCAAGATTCAGAACAATTTGTGGATCACACAATTTTTGTCCCGTGTGAGAATCGAACCTCAAGGACTTGGCTAGTGGCGAGGCGACTACTTTAACCATTTCGCAATCTGTGCAGTCCATTGTAAAACTGATTTTTTTAAATGTTCTATTTACACATTCAGTTTATTACAAAAAAAATCGGAATAGTAATTACCTAGGCAGTGTTATCTCTGACTGAAAAGACCTGTATGAAACTTTAAATCTTTATTATATGAATGTGTTTAGTGATAGGATCCAGCCCTCCAGCACTTCAGGTCTTCGGGTTTTGATATAATATCTGATAATAATATATTTTACTCGCCGCTTTAATTAACAGATTAGCGAAATGTCACTGGGTGGAGAGTTGGTCAATAAAAAGTTTCTAAACTTTTATGGGAAAAACTGCTCACTTATGTGTGTAATTTCTACTTTTACCTTGTTAATACAATGTCATATTAAACTAAAATAATTAATACCTAGTCAAAATAAGCGGAGATCTTTAAGAAGTTAAAAATTACGAGATGCTCAATTACAATAGATTAGATTATTATCCAATCCTGCTGGAATTGGAGCAGCCAAAGTCCGCAACCTAATGGCGTTTTTTTTTCTGTTGGTCACCAGACCTTGGAACAATGGAGGTAGAATATGCCACTCCCAACCCACAAGTGACTGCGTACTATCAGTGAATGTCATAAAAAAATATGAAGCCCAACAACACAATTATAAGAATATTAATAGGCCTCAGCTTGGCCGAAATTATTATTCCCATATCTAAAACCGAAAAATTAAAAAAAAAAGTGTGTGTGTGTACTTATGTACGCACGTAAGAAGGTATACTTTTATCTAGTCAAGTAAAGTTTATTTAAATATCATACTAAATAATACATACCGTCAACTAACCTTAAATTCTACAAACGTACTCAAAGTAATATATGTAAGAACCATATTTATCACTATCGTGAAGTTGGTAACTTTTTGAAAAACTAAAATGTTGACTAGCTAACTTCAGGGTGTCGGTTTTTCGTGACGGTGTGCGCGCGCATCGTAAAAAATTACTCTCATAATTTTTCCTTAACGCGCCAAAAGAAGTATAACTTCAAAAATGAGTACTTGACATTTAAATTGAGACCAGACACTAATGGCGACTTGCGAGTTCTTCTAAATGGTTTATTTTATACACCTGACTTACAGTTACAAAAATTGGTATATGTTTTCATGTACAAATGTTAAGTAGGGAAAAATTACAGTAATTATTTGGAAAGTAGTGTAATGTACCTCACTTCGAAATAATTATGTTGATAAGTATCTTCACTGAAACCTTTATCTGTAATTTGATACTTTTAGTGTGTTTGGTGTACAGCCATTAAAAAGATATATGACTCTTAAAGGTCAAGAGTGTTACAAAAATCTAAATAATAGTTTTTATTTCGGTACTGTCTTGGGTCATTAATGATTGTCAGTCTTCACCATAAAGGAAAGAAATTTGAGCTACCTTGTTTGGGTTATGATGCTTCCAAGAAATATGTTTAAATCTTTTCGGGTATTGTACGGGTGGATGAGGCTATTGTTTCTAAGATGTCCATATGTTGACAGGCGGCGCCCTCTGTAATATAAACCGACCTAAATGCTAGTAAATTATTTAGACAAAATAAACAAATGTGTGGGGTCGTTTGAGGAATGTTTCGTTGTAGTTTCTGGGTTCCGTAAATTAAAATCTACATGATTTATTAAGTAAATATGTATTGGCAAAAAAATAAATACGGGTGGATTTGTGAGAACCGCATCTGTTTTTTCGATGTTAAGAAAATAGTTTACTTTGTCTATGTAGACTTATATAGAGTTAAGAGATAGTTTTACAAATTTTTGACGATCATGTTTTGCGATAAAGGATGCTTAGGCATGAATTACGACATGAATAAGTCGAGATCTTCGTTACCCGCGACTTGAAGCTTAGAAAATATATGTTTTGTCATCAGGTAAGTAGGTGACGCTTACTATATTATAAGTTAGTACAGGTTAAACTACTTCA
The DNA here is from genome assembly GCA_963859945.1 of Euplagia quadripunctaria. Classification (NCBI taxonomy): domain Eukaryota; kingdom Metazoa; phylum Arthropoda; class Insecta; order Lepidoptera; family Erebidae; genus Euplagia; species Euplagia quadripunctaria. Next base: position 15,245,330 of record OY982572.1, on the reverse strand, counting down.
GACAGCTTTAGCAACTGTATACTGCTTTTTTATGTAACTTATTTGATCAAAACGCGCAAGAGGCTATTGCTGCCTATGGACACATCACACATTCGCGCTTTGACATACATATTGACATAGCCACAGTAAATATATCATTATATTAATACGTGAAGAGAATTCTTTGTACCCCTTTTTAAGAAAATTTCGCGTAGCAGCGTAAAAAAGTAGTAACATGAATTTTGGAATATTTACAGTTTATAGGTATATATATAGAAGAAGTGCAGAAAGCTAAAATTTTTAAACAATATGTCTTACAACTTTAAAAATTACGTGAAAACGGGCTAATGAAATTACACAGTATATGCATTGCCCTGCAATGGTAAGTAAGTCTATACAATGACAGCTCTAGTTATACTGGCCAATGAAAAAACCATGGTCGAAATTCGACCACCACGTGATCTCTAGTAGGTATATTAGAAATAGCTAGATTATACTCGTAACACTTTAGATTTCTTAGTAGCTTATACTTTATTTTACGGAATATAAATCGTCTAAATCATTCTAGTCTTTTTTGAAAGTCATGAAAATTAATGAATTCCGACAAAAAAATAATTTTGGAAGACTGAGTGTTTTTAACGTGTGAATTTACCACGATATTACCGTCGCAAATTTACGTCATTAAGTTTCTAGATAATGTCAATAATCATATATCACGGATGACACGAAAAGGTGTCTGTAATAGCTATTGTTATTTAGAAAGGCTAGAATTATTTTCTGCGTTTCCTCAATTATGTACATTTACCAGTAAAAGGAATAAGTGAAAATAGCCTGCAATAAAAAATTGGAGACTGGTAAGTAGTTGAGAATATCGCTTTGATCTCTGTATGAAAACCGTGCAAGTGTATGTAGGCCCTAAGTGAGGGTTTTAGAAGAAGGTAAAATAAAACATCCTGAAGTGATCTTTGTGCATCCTTATTAATATCCTAACTTACTTATCTTACTAATTATCAAGGCGAAAGCTTATTAGGATAAATGGATGTTTGTTACTCTTTCACGCAAAAGGCCTGACGAGGCCCCGAGATGGATTATACTTTTTATCCCGGAAAAATGTACGATTCCCGTAGAAATTGACCAGATTTCACCAAAATTTCCAAGCGAACGAAATCACGGGCAACAGCTAGTACTATAAATACGAAATTTTGTTTGTTTGTTACACTTTCGCACCTTAACTACTGAACCGATTATCATTTCAATTTTGCAAACACGTTCCCAGGAGTATAGAAAAGGACATAGGGTACTTTTCATCTCGAAAAAAGCTGTCCCCTAGGGATAGAAAAAATCGTTTTACGTTGTTTGTTCGCGATGAACTTTTAAACTAACGAACCGACCGGACCGAACCGGTCTCAATGTGTTAAGAATGGTCACCTATCCTAGGCTGACCTGGCTAGTATTACTTAACTTTGTCATGTGCTAACCTACTCGGTTACCACTTAGCCACGAGCTAACAAAATTATGTAATAATGGATAATTGGCATGCGGGTGTTCGGTTATTGTCGGGTGTCATCGCACGTGGTTCGGAAGCGTTTATCTCCGTCCTTCACGCCGCGCGCACACTAATCTCCACACAGCTTCCTGCTTCGACGCTCCGGTTGTTACACTGTGCACTTGATAACTAATGAACAGTGTGTAACGTCTACTTATCTACACTAGAATTATTTAAATCTCGGAATTTATAAACATATAATATGTTTTTGTTTTTATTTTGTTAAATGAGGAGCAATTCAATGGCAAAATATTGCAAACCGTAAGTTTTAATGGAATGAGACTATGATCTCCTCAAAACTAGTGCCTTATCACTACATATGATAAAACAAAGTCTCCCGCCACGTCTGTCTGTCTGTCTGTCTGTTCGCGATAAACTCAAAAACTACTGAACGGATTTTCATGCGGTTTTCACCAATAGATAGAGCGCTTCATGATAAAGCTTTAGGTGTATAATTTGTTAAGGTTTTGTACAAATTGGTTGAAATATGATGATGATTGTTAAATACGTCTCTGTTACGCGTGCGAAGCCGGGGCGGGTTGCTAATAATCCTACATACGTATTTTTCTTAAAGGTTTTTATACATTTGACACGCATGATTTTTAAAAAATTGAATTTGGTCGAATGAATTATAAAATAGCAATATAGAAGGGAAACCTATCGTTAGCTTTATTAACAATAACATGATAAATCTCACCAAATTGCAATAAATATTTGAGGTTAAACCTTAGGTGTGTGAGTGATCGGTTTCCCTTATTAAATCTATATCACTACATATTATAAAACAAAGTCCCCCGCCACGTCTGTCTGTTCGTGATAAACTCAAAAACTACTCAACGGATTTTCATGCGGTTTTCACCAATAGATAGAGCGATTCATGCGGAAGGTTTAGGTGTATAATTTATTAAGGTTTTGTGTAAATTGGTTGAAATATGATGATTGTTGAAGATATCTCTGCTACCTCTGCGAAGCCAGGGCGTGTTGCTAATTTACTAATATAATAAAGCTGAAGAGATTTTTGTTTGATTGTTTGTTTAAACGAGCTAAGCTCTTCAATAACCAGTCGGATTAGTGCAATTCTTTTTGTATTCGATAGAGTATTAATTGAGGAAGGTTGTAGGCTTTATAACATTACGCTGTGGCCTTAAGGAGCGGAGCAGTGACCATAAACGCGGTTGAAACTAGTACCAAATAAAATTACTTAACACTTAACGTTACTTAACAGTCTGATACTAAAAACAAATTCGTTTCATAATGTACAGAATTTATTCTGAGCCAGTAATAGAGGTTTGGTTTCTCTATTACCCCGCCAGGAAGTGCCCAACTCTTTGTAAAATTTGTTCATTTCATTTGTCACTAGCGACCCGCCCCGGCTTCGCAATGTAGTTATGGTGATCAATTATCGCCATATTTCAACAAATGAACAGAAACAAAAAAATTAACAACGTACGTATAAACCTTCTTCTTGAATCACTCTATCTATTGCTGTAAACCGAATTAAAATCCGTTACGTGGTTTAAAAGATCTAAGCGTACAAACGGCGGAAGCGACTGTTTTATACTACCTATGTACGAGTAGAATCTAACAACCCGCCCGGCTTCGCACTGGTAGCAGAGACATCTTCAACAATCATCAACATATTTCAATCAATTTACACAAAATCTTAACAAATTATACGTAAACCTTCCTCATGAATCACTCTGTCTATTAGTGAAAACCGCATGAAAATCCGTTCAGTAGTTTTTCAGTTTGTGACGATCAGACAGACAGACAGACGCGGCGGGGGACTTTGTTTTATAATATGTAGTGCTGTAGAGATGTTAAATTCGTGTTAAACCGCAGTTACAGCTTTTAAATTTCACAATAATAAACTGTTAAAGAGAAAATATCGCCAGCATTATTGTAATTCAAAACCGCATAATTACATTTATTATACTTATTGAATTGAAATGAAATAGATAATTCAAAACTGATATTGTAACAATCAATATTGGTTGAATGTAGAAAAATATAAGGTAAGGCTCTGGCGTCATAGAATATAGACGCGTAATGGAATTGGCCATTACAGAAATGAAATTCTTACTCCTTGGGTTTCTTATTTATTTATGCCATTGATTGACGTCAGCACGCCCTCCCAGACTCCTAAAAATAGCACTTGGACCATGTAAATACTTGTCTCTTGTGAGGATTGGGCGCATTACACTTTACATATTGGCAGTTTTCGAGACAACCACTTTAACGATCGCACCACCCTTGACACTGGAAAAAAGAGCGTTGTAGACAGACGTGTTATCAAATATCTATTTACTTTATAGCTATCAATTAAATAATTACAAAGATATGATTCGGGTACTTGGTGAAATATAATAATATTACAGATTTAGTTGCCAACATGTAGGTACATCATATAATATGCACAACATAAATTGGCTATTGTCTCAATACCATTGTAACTTCAACCCAATCGAAATGATTTGCTTCAAAGAATATTGGTCTCAACAATATTACCTTCCTAAAACTTGTACAAGATCGTATTGAGGCAAATATTTTACAGGAACAGGGAACAGCTGTCGTGAACACATTACGAAATGGAAGAAAATTATAGAAGCAAACGGCCTATGGTTGAAATGAAAATCGTAAGCCATATTATTCATGTTGGTGGTCAATAAGTGTCAAAAGCCTTGGAATAGTATATATAGGTGCTTTGCAGTCAGAAGAATATTGTTTTTGATATGATTTAGGATACGACAGATGTAGTAAGAAACTTGAAACAACGCGAATAGCGAAGCTGCTCTCATCCCTATGATGTTAAAATTGCGAAGAGGCTCTTGATGTCGTTTGAATTGTACCTAGTTCTTTGCAAAATGTACGTAATTAGTACTGTACTATGCAATGGGGCACTATACGAGGTTCACAGTAAGTTTAGGCGGGCGGCCATGGTCTGTTCGGGCTCTCGGGGACTTCCTTTTTAGGTCATATCCGAGTCCCTGCAATAGACCCAACTGTGACGGAACACCGTGCTGTTTTAGTTCACCATAAGCCCCGATGTGAGGTAATCAATAGTGGGGGTTTTTAACACGTCTGAAAATAGGGAATCTGCTACTTGCATTGTTGGAATGAATAAAATAAATATTAATACCATATGATAAAATATATTTTCTCTATTGTGCTTGTTGTCTCTTGCTATGCTTAGTAAGGAATTGGTACATTTCAATTCGTACTGAGTAGTGCTTAACAGAAATTACCCAAGCATACGGCCAGCCTGATGGTGAGTATCCACACCCTGGTAAACAGAAATGAAAGCAGTTAAAGAAGGGGTTTAACTAATGTAAAATACTTTTAAAATATGCTGAGGTATAGATCACTAAACACTACCCCGGCCTTCACAAATCATATTTACTACATGGGCACCTGCAACTCAAGAGTCACAAGGGCGTTGCCGGCCTTTAAGGTGGGTGAGTCGGGGAAAAGGGGGAAAGGGGAGGGGGAAATAGGGGGAAGAGGGGAGGGGGGAAGAGGGGGAAGGGGGAAGAGGGAAGGGTTAGGACCCCCAGTAACCTCACTCAAGCGAAAAGCAATGCAAACATTGCTTCACTACTGGTTTTCTGTGAGGCCGTGGTATCATTCCGGTCGAGCCGGCCCGTACGTGCCTAAGCATGGCTCTCATACGAATTGATTTTAGGTGAACCACCGGTGAAGATTTTCGTGGTTATTCACTTGGTTATTATGCTGTTAAAATATCATTAGTTTCGTCTTGACTACGTAGACCCATAAGATATTCTCTAATAAGAGGCTTTGATGCTTTTGAATCAAACCAATTTAAGGTAAGGAGGCAAGTAATTAAGGAATCAGAAGTTCGTTGATACTGTTCGCGGAAGCCCGCATCATTATTTTTTCTGGGTAACACCCACTTGATGCTGTTGTGAAAATTATAGCTTTGTGAATGAATTCAACCAAATTATTTTCTTTGCTCAGATTAGACAAGGTTTGTACAAATTGATTCATAAACGATCTTCAGCAGCTTTGTTAAAAATTATGTTTTGTCCTCTTTTGTGCTATTTTTACATTTGTCAAAACATGATCTTGTATTTATTGCCTGACCAGGAAATTAAGAAACCTGGTCTAGGGACACCTTAATTGGTTTTTTATTGCAACATTAAGTATAGTCATACCCCTGTGTGATGGCAAACGTTTAGGAGCTATGATGCCACAGATAGACACACCTGACCAGAAAACCCCTGCATTTTGCGTCGGGATTTGCATGTATGGTAAGACATAAGCTTATGAATCAATACTAATGAATCATTAGATAGTCCTAATACTAGTACCTATATATATAATTTGTAAGAATAGTAAATAGCAGTTTATCCAGGTCCAAGCATGCAATCAAATCAAGGAAATAAAATCATAAAAATCAGAACCTAAATTTTAAACTTCACTTGACATGTAATTTTTTTTTATTTGAAGAATGCCTGGCGCATTCTTCTGGTTGGATTTCAAAGACATCAGAGTAATTATCGCTGCCATGACTCGATGAATCACTTTCACGGCCACCAACAATGATAATATTGTTTACAATTTTCGTTTTAATCATGCCCTCTGCTTCGGTAATTTTCTTCCATTTTGTTATGTGTTCATAGCAGTTGTACCATGTTCCTGTAAAATTTTAATACGAAATAAGAACAACATAAATACAAAACTTTTTATACCTACCCATAATGTTTTTTAAAAATAAAATGAAAATATATGGGAGGTAATATTGTCGAGACCAATGTACTTTGAAGCAAATCATTTCGATTAGGTTTAAGTTACATATACATACAGGTATAGGCCAATAGCCAATTTTTATTGTGCATATTGTATGATGTACATGTTGGCAATTATATTTATTTTAAAATTGTAATATTATTTAGAGAAATAGTCCAATCCCTCAGACTGTTTTCCCGACAAAAACTTAAATGTAAATAAGTAATAAAGGTATTTGATATCTTATATTTGTAATTAAAGTGACAATGTTCATCGCTCGCTTGACACATAAACCTGGTCAATTGCCAGCCTCTATGCCCAGATAACTAGCAGATTAAATAGTTGGAGGATCATGTAGTAAATCCAACAAACTTATGAACGACGTTATACATTTTTGTTGCCTAACCGGTTATGTGGGCGAGTGGCACTCTTATCAGCGCTTTCACTGATACTTGCTGAAAATTTCGTAACATGAGTTGTATTAATTAGGTAAGAGGAAATTGATTTTGCAAGCATGAGGTCATGGCGAACTTTTAATAACGGACTACTTAAATGCAACTGTTAAGAAACATATTTTAAAACTAGCAGCGCCTCTCGGTTTCATCCGGCGTAAGTCCCGATCCCGTGGAAATATCGGGATAAAAAGTATCCTATGCGTTAATCCAGGTCTCCAGCTATCTACATACTAAGTTTCATCGCAATCGGTTCAGTGGTTTTTGCGTGAAAGAGTAACAAACATCCATACATCTATACATCCTCACAAACTTTCACGTTTATAATATTAGTAGGATTAGAATCTGTTCACAGTTCATCTAATACGTCGCACAGTCGTATGACTACTGCTGTTGTCTGCCTGTCCCGTTAATAAGATGTTAAAACAGTTAACTTGTTTTTATGTACACGGTTTTATGTGCTTTTAACAATAAAAAAAATTAAAAAATAAACGCAATGACTTTTAAGTAACTGTTATTTCTTTTGTTATAGTTTTATATGTTCATACCATGGGCTCAGGTGATGTTGCTCGAGTCTTTTTTAAAGTGGTATGCATACATACATTATCCATTAAGTTCTCTCATCAACATACTTACCATATTTTCCCATATAAAATATTTCATAGTCAAGTCGTTATCATGCCTAAAACAGACTTAAGATAAAATAATCGTAATAAATGCAATATTTACGGAGGTTTATTGCTATATTCATTACACAGTCAGTTTTTATATCGTAGCCAGAAGTCATAGGCGCAACTACACCCGACTAACAAAATAGGTATGATGTACCTAGTGACTGTAAAAAGTTTTCAATTTATGTCTGATATTTTTTATGTGTATAGAAGGTTATTTCATTTCATGATCATGCAAGAATAAATAATATTTTATTAATGAAAAAAAAGGAAAAAGAATCTATTTCCGGTCTGGGTGTTTGCATGTGTCTTAAATTTGCAAGCGATGAAGAGCTTTTGAGGATCTCCACAGCTGTTTTTCTGTTTTTCAGAGGGTTACTGGAGCAATGTGTGGAACATTCACTGGCTGGTTTTCACCATATTTAAATTTTGACTAGCTGTGCCCCGGGCGGCTTCAATGGTGTGTACATATTTATATTCACTGCGCGGAACGCTAACTCTTTTTTAGAAAATGAAGGTATCATAAGTTACTTCTTATAACATCAGCTGCCTGCCAGTGAAAGTCCCTTAGAAATCTATCTACCCGTTCCGGAGATTAGCGGAAATAAACAGACAGACAAAAAATTTAATAAATTGATTTTTTGGTATAGGTATCGTATAAACATTCAGATGCATGTTATTTCAAACAGACACTTCAATCTTATTTATATGTAAAGATAAGGTACAGTGAAACAAATTGGAAAGTGGACCAAAAGGGCGGCGTTACTCACTGATTGATTGAAATTATAATAAATTAATTACATTAATTCAAGAATTAGCAGTAAAAAATAATGAAAAGACGTAGGGTCCAAGAGGAAAAATGGTGGTCAAGGCGTCAAAGGTCACGTAAAAGTTTCGAGAGTAGTAGTTTTTATTGAAAAGAAACAATGTATCTAAGTCGTTGCGGTTCGAGGTAGTCGAGCTTCAACTAGTCTCCCTGTCTGTATCCTGCACACATTTCAGTTGTACACTAAGTACTATTATATATTCTGTGGCAGTGGTATCTAGTTGATTGGAATAGAACCCCACACAAAACGTATTCATTTATTTACATCAAATAACTGGATACCAGGTCAGGCCACTACCGTACTTTAGATATGAAGGCTCGACTTGTCGGGCCAAATTCACGGCCGGGTCGCACGTGTGGTCGCACGTTAGTTCGATACGCAATAACGTGCCGCCTCGCGTTCTCCTGTCGTATGTATTCTGTGGTACTTTTGAGATACGAACAGCTTTTTACTTTTTCATTACATTACGCTGCTCCATTGCTTAATAAATCACCATTTATTTAAATTTTCTTACCCAATGTACATGTTTAACATATGACAGTAATAAGTTCTTGAGTATAACTTATTACCTAAGTAAGCGTACTTGGGTAATATCATTATATCGTAAGTTACATTTATCTTTAAAACTGATTAAGTTACTCAACTTTTATCTATGCAGACTTAATAACGTTTCGTTTCCCAACTGTTAACTGCGTGCATTAATTTAAATTGAGCTATAATTGTGTTATACACAAGGGTTATTTCATTGTTTAATTAAGTTGTTATCATACGATCCCATCAATATTAATGTTATTAATATATTTACATGAATGTATTTAACCATGCACCTCGCAGTTAAGTCAACAATTTGCATGAAATAAGGTAATAATAACTCAGTGGAAATAACATACGTTGTGTAGTTGAATAGTCCAATTCAATGTCTACAGGTTTGGTTTTTTAGTTTCAGTTGAAAAGACGATTATGCGACAAAATGTAAGTTTTATGAAAACTTTAAATTGGTATTGAAATCCATGATGATCATTATCATCAATTCATCACAAAATTAAATTTATATAATCATCACAAAAGCGGTCGTTCCGATCTGTAAGGAAAAAATACTTAATTTGAAACCTCTTTTAGCTATTGATTTTTATAAGATTTTTATTTTGAGTAGCAGTGTACTTGGTGATACTGTTCTAATAGCGTAGGGGAACGGGAAAGGGCCAAGTGATCAAGATGGATCTGACGGATCACCGTGTGGTTTGAGTTGGTTCGATTCTCACATACACCTTCACCGTTAACCCCGGTGAGGTCATGACCCACAGTTAGCTACATGATTTGACTAAATCGTCTAGACATAGGATCAGTTTCCTCAAGCGAGAAATGTACTTTTCTATTTAACAATTGTATTTGAACTAGCAACCCACCCCGGCTTCGCACGGGTACAAATTATACACCTAAACCTCATGAATCACTCTGTCTATTAGTGAAAACCGCATGAAAATCCGTTCAGTAGTTTTTCACAGACAGACAGACAGACTGACTGATTTGTTTTATAAAATGTAGTGATTTCGAACTAGTTCATCAATAAAACTTCACAAGTGCTTCGTTCGAACGATGCACCTTTCACCTGTGGTCAAGCATACAACTGTCATTGTGCTAAATAACCGTTTGCTACTTATTAGTGACGGCATACTTTCACAGTAGTTACTTCCTTTAGGCTGGCACCAGACGTTTGGGAAAAGAAGTATTCAGACTTTCTTTACTTTTGTTAGAAACTGGAATTTGCTGGGTTTATTGAAGTGCGTAAATCAAGGTCCCGCTTTAAGCTACCGTTTCTAAAAATTGTCACTGATATGTGTCGATAACTATTTCTACTGAGTTATTTCCAAAGAATGGTGAAAGAAAACATTGCAAGGAGACCTGTACACTTGGATGTCCTTCTGATTATCTCGAAGGTTTTATAAAACTGTCTGCTTGTTAAGGCTTATCGAGGTGATTTAACTCGTCTTGTACTAAGAGAAGATTTCCCCTTAAATTTAGAAGGTTTCACTTTGTGTAGATGAATGTTTGTAACGAGTTTGAAAGAGATAGATTATAGTCTGGAATAACACGTAGGCGGTTCCCATAGGATGGATTTCACCAAAATTTTAAACGAAGTCGCGGGCAACGGCGAGTTTGTTTAAAAAAGTAGTGCCTGTACTGTAAAACAATATATTTAAATAATTTAACTACATAAAAAAAACACCAAACGCAATGCTTAAAATTTGTTAAAACAAAAATGGTGGCTTCTCTATAAAAATGTCTATATTTTCAAGTTTGTAATTTGATAAACATTGACGATTGATGGAGACAGTTCTGCTGTTAGAAGGTGATAGAGTGAGAAACATCTTCAAAAACATTCAAATTAAGAATATTGGAGTCCTATATTTTAATTGGCGGTTACAGTTACTATACTATGCGTTTATAGCGTGATGTATTACAGCCTACAACTTTCCGCAATAAACACCAAAACAAAAAGTAAAATACGAAAATACAAACTCAATAAATCGTAGACAATTCTAAGTTGGGTACGACTTGTTTGTAAAACAGTTTAATTAATTATAAACCTAAAAGGGAAATTAATTAATTCGTCATGCTCGGTAAGCAGTTTGTAACCGATAAAAAATCAATAATCAGTAATCATTATTTAAATTGAGTTTAATTCTAATCTGCAGAGCAGTAAAAGCATCAGACTGTTAGAGCTCCCAACTAACACGAAATACGAGTACAAAGTATACAAGTACAAATGTTGCATATTACATTGTACGCATTGTATCCTAAATAAGTGTATGTTATTAATAGCATAACGTATAAGACTCGTTACACTACTTTGATATGGTAATAGTAATAAATTATATGTTTACGTAGCCGACAAAACATGTTGCTTTATATTGTAAGAAATGTCTCCGCGATTTACCCGATGCTTCCATCGAATTGTCACGGGTAGATTGATGAGGATTGATCGACTTCAAAAAGAGTTTATAATGAGATGTATGGATAAACTGCTAGAGCCATTGCACTTTGCTACTCAGCATTAGTGTCCAGAACAACTTGTGGACACTAAGGAAAAGAAAGCTGAGTAGTTAAACGGGTGAAGCAGATTTCAGTTACGGACATAATATGACATATACATAAGTGTATTTGATATAATCTATCGGTATACATAATTATAAAAATATATTTAATACGTAATAAATATAAATATATAATCTGGGTCCGGGGATAACTGCCTCACTAGTAGCCACCATGAACTTTGGTTATTCCTCCAATCATAATCTATATATTAATACGTGAAGCGAAAACTTTGGATCTCTTTTTACGAAAATTGGGCGGACGGAGGAGTATGAAATTTCGCACACTTATAGTTTATACAGAGAAGTGACGAATGCTAAAATTTTTTAACAATATTTGCTACAAAGTTAAAAAATATGCAAAAACGGGTACATACACAGCTATGAGTGTCCAGTATATATTTTGACCTGTCATGGTACAAAAGTCTATACAATGACAGGTCAAGTAATATTGGCCAATGAAATAAACCATGGTCGAAATTCGACCACCATACGATCTCTAGAAAGTAATTAAGTGTTTAAATTGATAATAATAATAAATTCCTAATTTGAAATATTCATCGAGCATGTCTACATCGTTCAATTTTTATATTCCGAACACTTCCGTTTCAGAACGACATTTCTCTTTTTTTTTCTTTTTACACAGACATTTTATTAGAAATTCCAACATAGAATAACGATCGGAAATAAAAGCATCGGTGACAGTTTTACACGTTTTCTAACAATAACGTTCTAAGAAGGTCCCTTTGTCAGTAGTGAAGAGTCGTCCTGTGAGTTCCTGTGTAACCGTCACGACTCGGGATCCATATACGTGTCCTTTATACAAATGCAATATAATTGTATAATTTGAATTTATTATGCTATTTGTTTTATTATTTCAATGAATATTAAATCGATATATTATGAATATTATATATATCTGTAGACTGTATTTGTGGTTACATTTGTGCACTTGAAAGGGGCATTTACATTTCAAGCAGTAAACTGTACGACGAAACGTTTAAGACATTATTTTATTGACACAAAATACGTCTAGAACGAACTACCAAACATTAAATTTTTTGATACTTTTTCCATGTAATGGACCGTGTTCTCTGGTAGAGAAACGTGAAAGGATGAAAGGTAATGTTTTACTAATGAGCCACTTCGTGCGTAACTAAAATGCTCTTTAAAACTCCACTGACCTTTATATCATAACAGATCTGAAGATAAAAATAGAAAATCTGTTGCTTTGAAAATTTCGTTTTCTCGCAGTAGCAGCAGCGTTTAAGGTAAATTACTAATGGCAATCCATTAAGTTGCTGATTTATTCATAATGCTCGGGCCACACTAAGGTCAACGTCAAGGGAAACGTCAATGCCTATCATCGCGATAAACATTGCGTTAATTATTAACGCGATAAAGTGAACTACACTTGAACGGTCAACGTGAATGCACATTCTTGGCGATAAAATTGGCGCTTAATTCCTTGAATTTCAAGCAAGATGGACGTTACCGGTGCTACTCTGTATTTGATGCGTGTAAATTTTTGTTATGTGAATATATTTTATCATTATCGTACGAAGAAAAAAGAACACAGAGAAAAAGAAGATTTTGGATGCTACAAATGCACAGAAAACATACACTAAGTCTATTTATGTTATTGCGATCAAACGTGAGCCTGTCAAAAAAAATTGTTATAAATAAATAATGTATAATTTTATTTTGTTTGCCCGCACACAAATTGCACTAAAAACTCGTCTAATGGTGTTTAACTAATAAACCAAATATAAATATATTTGGTCAAATGTGAATTAGATTGATGCACCCAGGGTTTTGTACCACTGCCGGGGCTCACAGGGACTTCCTTCCTAGGGTACACCTGAGTCCCCGGCATCAGGACTCCGTGACGGAACACCGTGTGGTTTTAGTCGGTTCGAGTCCGACATACCATCTTACCGTTAGCCCCGGTGAGATAATGACCCATGGGGGTTTCCACACGTAAAAAAAAAAAAAAAAAAGGGTTTTGTACCACTGCACAAAATATGTATTTGCACGTACAAAAAGTATTTCTTTTTCTCATGTTTATTTCTCTTTCATACCATACATTAAAGTATACTTTTGCAGTACCTAATCCAAATATTTTAATTCAACTTTTTTATATTTTGCAGGAACACAATAGAGGAAATATTTACCGATCTACTAGCTAAACCAAGCAACCACTTCAAGGGATTCGTTCGAATGTCAGCCACTGATTTCGAATGCCTACATAGCAGAGTTGGGTCTTTGATAGAAAAACAAAAAAACTAAATTTCGTGTAAATGTAAACCTGCCTAGCTGTAATTTCTCACCAAGTAATTTCGAATATTGTAAGGGAATATTGTGCTACTCTCATATCTGTATTGAAGGACATGATCAAGTTACCTGAGAATGAAAACGTATGGCTACAAAAGGAATCTGATTTTGGAGATACATTTCATCATTGCTTGGGAGCAATCGATGGTAAATATGTTGTCATGGTGTCACCGATTCACAGTGGTTTTGAGTATTTCAATTATAAGCATTCATTTAGTATTGTTTTGATGGCCTTGGTGGATCGCAATTTTTGTTTTATGTTTCGCGATGTAGGCAACAAGGGTAGAATCAGTGATGGTGGTGTATTCAGAGATAGTGTTTTATTTGAAAAACTTCAGGCAAATTCCTTACATTTACCACAACCTGAACCACTTTCTGATGGCGATGTAAATGTGCCCTACGTTTTTGTTGCGGACAATGCATTTCCATTGCATCCCAACATAATAAAATCTTTCCCGGCGAACACCCCGAAGAAAGTATGCAACGAAACTTCAATCGTAAACTTTCTTCTGTTCGTATTGTGGTGGAAAACGCATTTGGTGTTATGTCAGCACGGTTTCGAGTACTTAAAAAACCTATAGCTCTACAACCAAACGAAGCTTCAAAAGTCGTAATGGCGTGTGCTTTATTACATAACCTTTTAAGAAAAAGTTGTCACTCGCGGTCTATTTACACCCCATCGGGCTACACTAACACAATTATTAATGGAGAAATAATAAATCTTGGAACTTGGAGACAAGACATTGGAGAAGGCGAAGGCGCTTTCAGATCAATGAGGAGTATTGGACAACGTTCAGCTTTAACAGCAATCGAGGTTCGGAATAAATTCGCAGAACATTTATACAATAGGTTATCTATCTTCAATTTAATTAAGTAACATTATTGTACTTTAGAAAATAAAACAACATACTCTGTATTTATTTCATTTATTTATTTCTTGAACTAATCAACGTGGCTTTTACATAATTTTTCAATCTTTGATTATCTTTATTTCATCGGAACCTGTTATTACCATCTGCGAGACACGTGCTTGTGGTAATTCTAGGAAATTTTCTTAGGAAGCTTGAACTGAGAACTAGTCTAAGAGGTCATGGACTGTTTATTTCGTTGTGTAAAGACAGGGATGTGGAAGGGCCTGGAGGTGACTGGAATGTGGATGGATATGTGGATATATGTGGATGGATTTGGTGATGGACTGAATACTTGATGGTGTGGAGATCGGGATGTGGAAGGTTCTGGAGATGTCTGGTAAGTGGATGGATTCTGTGATAGACTGAATACTTGATGGTGTGAAGACTGAGATATAGAAAATTGAGGTACTGCAGAGTGTTGCCCAAGTCGATCTGCCATACATGTACGAAGTACTAAATTGTGAATATCATTCATTGACATATGACGCGTGTTTGGATTACTGATTTCTTTTTATTTCACTTGCGATCAGTCTTCCGAACATCACAAATTCATCATCTTTTTTCTCTTTCATGTATTCAAAAGCTTCCTCCATTTGACGTCGTGCTGCTCTGATTTCTGGAGGCAAATCGTCTCTCAGTTTTCTTTTTCTACCACATTTTTGGGAAGATTTATTTTCTCTTGGACAAGTTCTATTTTCTTCTTGTATATTTTGTGAAGCTTCTTCTATTTGTGAAGACAGATGAGGACTATTCTCATTTCAATCATTTTTTTCCTCATTACTTTCTTGGGCCCCACTGTAGTCGTTTATCTGAAAGAAGATTAAAAAAATATGTATTAAAATAAGTTTAAGAGACGGACAGGCAGATAGATGGAAGGGCAGACAGACAGACGGACGGACAGACATACAGACGGACAGAGGAAATTTTAATGAAAAATAAAAAATAATCATTACAATTTTTTTTACTTTTATATTTTTGCAACAACGCTTTTGCAACACAAGTTGTTGCAGATTTCTAACGACAACGTTAATAGAAGGATTTACAAGAATACAAATAAATATAAAACAAAAAAATACAATCCCAGCTTTTTCATTTATTTATTTCATACTTCAATTATTAGCATACACAATTTATAGTTATTCGTGGAATTACTAGGATGTGGAATAAACACTCGGTCTGACAAGTACTAACAAGTCTATTAACAACATGTCAAGCGGGGCCGCAGTCTCACATCCGTACCTTACAATAATGTAAGGTACGGATGTGAGACTTACACGGCATTAGTAGATAACTACTAATGCCGCGTTCCTATAATCACTAAACGATTCGTTTTGCTTACAGATGGTAAAATTTTCGTTGAAAATTCAACGAGATTTTACCGTCCGTAAGCAAAACGAATCATTGACCGTCGGCTTTAGTCGTTAACCTGCTAAGTCCATTTTTGGGCTATATTTTCTTTTTCTATCAGTCAAATCAATCTACTTTTTTATTTGGTTTTTTGTTCGTCCTGTAAACTATGCAAAAATAGGCTTAGCAGGTTAACGACTAAAGCCGACATTTCCTTGATTATACGAACGCAGCATAAGTAGCTTTGGAAAATTAACTTAAACTCGTAGTAAGTTAACCGTTTTATAAGTGGTATACCCCTATCAGTCTGATAGATAGCAAGTTGTATTCGAGATTCAAAATTGTTCTTTTATTAGAGATTGTCTTGTCAATCAAACGATTTTTTATCCAAAATAGATCAAAGAGTTCAAGAAAGAAGAGAATTATAAAATCCTAGACATAGCTATAAAGATAAATTAATACATATGCAGCGTGTGTTTCTGTGTAGAGATAGTTCAGTCTGATGTAAAACAATTGCTCCCATAACTCAGAATGAACATGTCTATAATTCATGGCCATTATTTTGTCAGAGAAGGGAAATACTCTGGATGCCGCCTTCTACGAAAATAAACTACACAAAAGTTTAATATCTTCCACAACATATTATACATTTCTTTGAAGATAAAATAATGTTTTTCTTTGTAAATAATCTAAATGCACAAAAATATGTAAAGATAAATGTTATTATACATTTTCTGACAACGATAGAATTCTGTTTAGTAACTCTATGTTTGTGGCAAAGTTCTTCAAAAGACATCTAATGTAGAAACTATTACTGTTATACTAATTCTAACTTCCTAACTTGTTGTAAATGCGAATGTGAGTTTGTTTGTTACCTTTCCACGCAATAACTACTCAACCGATCACCATAAAATTTCCCGTGGATACCTTAACTGATTGACAAAGTCTACAACCAAGCGAGCAAAGCCGCGGGCAAGAGCTACAATATGGCTATAAATCATATAAATGTAAGGCTTCGCTTGGCTGGAGAGGATTACTGGGGCCGTGGTGTCAATGTGAAGGGAGAGTGATTGATAGTCAACAACACAACAACTTGTAATAGACCTTATGACCAATGCATCTCTGGAGCTCCCCTAAGTGAAAAATAAGGTGTTATTTATTTATTACCCGCGTTGTATATAGATTTTGCCAAGCCTGTCCCAGGCTTGACAAAATTTTTTGAGCCTGATTGAATTTTACAAACATGTTGTATTTAAAATTTTATGATGATTGGTTGAGTTAAACCGATCATCTTGACATGAAAGCTTAACAAACTGACTACCGCCGCCTATAGGCACCTGCAACTCAAGAGTCACAAGTGCGTTGCCGGCCTTTAAGGTGGGAGTAGGGAAGGGGTGAAGAGGCGGAGAGGGGCGAGAGGGCGAGAGGAGGAAGAGGGGGAGAGGGAAGGGTTAGGGCCTCCGGTAACCTCACTCACTCGGTGAAAAATAATGCAAGTATTACTTCACTGTCGGTTTTCTGTGAGGCCATGCCGTGATATCATTCCGGTCGAGCCGGCCCATACGTGCCGAAGCATGGCTCTCCCACGAATGTTGATAGCTGGATACCTGAATTAACATATAGACTACATTTTATCCCGACATTTCCCACGGCACCGGGACTTAAGTGGGTGAAACCGCGGGGCGCTGCTAATAAATATTTCTAAGCCTCACAAAACCATAAATACACGAAAAAGGACAATGGTACATTGTCTTTTGGTGATTATTCAATATTTAGTTCATTTAAAGAAACTATCATAATTCTTATTGATTATTTATTTGAGGTCAGCGTAATGTGTCTTCTTCTTCTATTCTCCTCTATCTATCTATCATTAGTCATTTCACTGCTTACTCTCTCCCTACCCATATCCCCTTTACGCAGTCCATCCATCTTTTCTTCGGCAGTCCTCTATCGTCTACTCTTGTACCCGTCAACTTCCAAATATAAAACTCTCTTCACCATATTTTGCTTAGCCCTCCGCCTCACTTGTTCTTTAAAGAAACTGTTTTATCCTAAATCGCAAAATACAAATACAAAGTAAAAATAAACCCGTACATCCATAAGCCCAGGTGTTGTAGTCAATTTATAGCACCTGCTTAGTACACCGGCTGCACTCGTTTCAACATTATGTATACATTTAAAACACGTTTGTTTTCAATAATATTGACAACATGGGGACATGTCTCAATTCAAAGTACCTACAAGTTTATTCAAGCGGTGAGATTTTAAAATACTGTAACGTATGTGGTTTAATTTATGTGGTTTGTATTATACAACGTTTTACAGAAAAGGATTAAGTTTAGGGTTCTTAGGTATAGCTGAAAAATAGTTAAACCAGATTTAAAAAACCGGCCAAGTGCGAGTCAGACTCGCGCACCGAGGATTCCGTAAAATATCTTTATTATATGATGTAACTGAAAATTTACGGTTTTCGTAATTTTTCCTTTATCTGTGCTATAAGACGTTGCTTCGTACCAAATTTCAAGATTCTGAGTTCACGGGAAGTACCCTGTAGGTTTTGATTAAGGGAATCAGCGAGTGTCGAAAATGTGCGAAAATTTGCGGCATAAACGGCTGTATCTTTTAATTGCGTTGGCTTAGAAGTTTGATTTTTTCACAGCTCCAAGCGACAGTAGACTTGAGTATAGTATGAATGCAGCGAGCACTCTTATTTTTTCTAGGATTTGTATAAAGTATCAGCGATGCCCGTTGTTATAATTACTTGTTTTCAATGTCACTATAATTATCTGTACATTATTTTGTAATACTAATTAGACAAACCTTGCATATTTTTGCTCAAAATTGTTTTGATGTTATGGATATTTGAATGCTAACAATATATGTATTAACGAGACACTTTAATTCTATAGATGATTTTTGAACGTTTACCATCAAATAACGAAGTTATCGGTGCTCTATGTTTGTATCCCAGTAAACAAACAAACTATATAAGTTTGGATGGATGGACAAATGGATGGATGGATGGATGGATGGTTGTTACTCTTTCACGCAAAAACCACTGAACCGATTGCGATTAAATTTGGTATGTAGATAGCTGGAGACCGGGATTAACGCATAGGCTACTTTTTATCCCGATATTAACACGGGAACGGGACTTACGCCGGTGAAACCGCGGAGCGCTGCTAGTGGATAATGAACGGCATTTCAAATAATTTATCATTACACAGACAGGCTGGTTAGTAAGCCACCAGCCCTATGGCGCATGCGGCTAATCGTACAAAGCCATTATATTTTCAAACGTAGAAAGACATGATAGCCTGTTACAAATCTCCAATATTACCTACTAACATTTATTTCATATTCTTAGAATATGTGCATGTGGTAATAATTTTCCTTAAACATAGTTTTACAAACTTTACTTAACACATTTATGATTCAGGTAACGTAAGCGCGACAGTGTTTTGCAATCCATTTACGTACAGTCGAGCACAAATTTGTATAACATTTTTATTTACTTATACGTATTTCTCTTTATTTTTTTTGCATGTTATTCGTGGCATACTATAGATATGTTTTTAGTTTGTATCTCTATCACGATTATCTATATTATGACGATTTTTAGTAGGTACGGCCACATTTTCATAGTAATTTTTATTATGTACTTTAAAAAGTTTTGACATGAGTGCTAGCTACTTTTTGATGTTTTTGATGTTGTTTTATTTTTTTGTTTTATCTAGAAATATTTGTGTATACCCAGAGCTCTACCTACCTATAAAAGTCAGTTATCTAAAGTCCAGCGATATAAATTAACACCAAAAAAAGTGTTAAAGGAAATATTGCTGTGACCGAGGGGTATCTCGGTACTAGGACTTCAGGGTCGCTAGCGAGAGGAGAATAATTAAAACTCAAACTAACTCGTAAGACTATAATCAATAATCCAGCTTATCACATTTAACATTAATAACACAATTGTATAAATATCTTGATCACATTATTCCTTGGCGAACCGTACTGACATCCACGGTCGCTCACCTCAGACTTCCACCTAATCTGACAGTAATTTATTTTAAAAGTACAGTTCTATATAACTCAGTACAGAGTCTCACCTGCCAGAATTATGGTATGTTACAGAGGCTTGACAATATCTAGTTACCTAGTACATTTATCAAGCAGCATTAAGTAATTAACATCAGCTTTGGGACGTTTGCTGCCGAATATAGGTACTCGTAGGGCCCTCGTAAAGGTGCAAAGGCAGAATAAGTAATAATCATAAATTAAAAATTTAAAACACCCCTGACTCGAAACTCCCTTTAACGATTAGAAAAGAGCTGATGACCTTCGAACGGCTGAACAGATTTTCTTGAATTATACTTAAGAACACTCTCGATCAAGTCACCTTTCAAACAAAAAAAAAACACTTAAATCGCTCCATTAGTTTGGGAGCTACGATGTCACAGACAGACATACAGATACACGGACACGTCAAACTTATAACACCCTTCTTTTTGTGTAGGGGGTTAAAAATATAATACATTTGTCTTAATCGGAAAAAAATGTTTTAAATGTTTTTAAAGTATTTTTTATTGTGCAATCTATTGGGTGGCAGTGAGCCTGAGAATGTAACCATTTTCAAGAATTTAAGTTGTTAATTAATAATAACAATAATTTGATAAATTATTAATAATTTAATGAAATTGATCGTCAATTATTGAAAATCGTCGATTTAAGCAAATAATTGTAACTATTAATTATAGATCAACACACACAGTCACCGCAACAATAGGTTGCTTTCTCTTACGTAAAATTATCAAATTAAAAACAGATCCAACCGTATTTGCCTATGTCGATCTATAACCGGTCGTTTCTGTGCATATTTGAGTTCTTAATATTCCAAAAAAAAAAAACCAAATGTATTATGAACAAGACAGTCCATACCAAAAGTAACTATAAATCCAAACTCTCCCTTTCCGGCGACATTTTCCCACCCAACCACAGTCGCACGCGCATGTACTACATTAATTTGTACAACAACCGGTCCACGTTATACTCGAACTGTTCTAAGGGCCCCGTGTGTGCGTTTATTTACGAGCATGCACGTGGCTAACGACCTTCAAGGACGACCAGTTACTCCCACTGTTCTAGGAAAAATACTCAAGCAGAATATAAATATTGGTTTTTGAGTACAATCTTTAAAATAAACTTAAGTATGGCCCTCGTAATGTAAAGATTTATCTGTGCTTATTTGTGAAAAGAAAAAACAATAACAACAAATAAAGTTAGGTTGAAAACAGATTAGCTTTTTATTTCATTTAAACGTATGTAAGTATGGGAGACTTTTATTTCTTTACTTTAAGAGTGTCCTTGGAGTTTCTTGCCTGTTCTTCTCCATATGATCTACGTTTTGGAACAGGCAACTAACTTCACGACCTACTTATACTGACTGACTCCTCCTGACAATTCAAAAATACCTACAATGAGTTTACTTGAAATAAATAATTTTGATTTTGATTTTCCAATGCTAAGTTAAGTGCTATTATTACGATACTGACGATTCCGGGGAAGTAATAACTATTATCCACTAGCAGCACTCCGCGGTTTCACCCGCGTAAGTGCTGATCCCGTGGGATTATCGGGATAAAATGCAGCTCATGCCAGCCTATTCGTTAATCCAGATCTCCTGCTGCTACATACCAAGTTTCATCGCAATCGGTTCAGTGGTTTTTGCGTGAAAGAGTAACAAACATCCATCCATCCATCCATCCATCCAAACTTTCACATTTATAATATTAGTCAGATTCTTATAATGTGGGGAATCAGGGCGTTGGTCCTACTGCCACTTGGGAGGGTTTTTATCATTTCAAAGATTTAAGGGATGATGACTATGTACTAAAACATTGAGTAATAAATGCTTCACCTTGTATTAAACTGTAATTAAACAATGTTCATTTAATTTTTGCTTTTAAAATTGTTTAATTTTTATTACATGGAAACTTTGATTTATAGTATGACAATTGTTATTTTAAATGTGGTTTGCGAACCTCGTCCGCTTCCGGCAGCCATTACACGCCAAAATGTACATTTGTACATGCACAAAATGTAAATTAAATTACTCAAATAATAAAATTGTAAGCCGTATTTTTCTCATACAACTATATACCTACATAATCGGATTAATCGCACGAACCGGTAGCTCTTTATCTATAAAATAATATAGACCAATCAAAAATGTAGATATATTGGTAGATTAGTTCAAATAAATCAAATGGTTATTATTTTAATTTGAACAGAATAAATCTATTATAATTTTTATAATTTATTCTAATATAAGCATTAATACTGGTCATAATGGCCTAACAAAGATGGGTGTGGTTCTATCAAACAGCTCCTTCCATTAGAGTACGGCCATAAATATTTCATGATAAACAAATCAAAACAATGTTCTCTAAACTTATTCACGAATGTGAGTTATAACAGTGCAATTTTAAGTGACTTGTTATATGTATATTTAGGGAATATTTACATTTAGCCGGAACGTTGTGTTTGAAGTAATCCTAATTAAAAAAAAAACCGGACAAGTGCCAGTCTGACGCGCGCACCGAGGTTTCCGTAAGCAAACAAACTTGTATGTACTCATACTCAACGATTTTTGGCCGTCTTTTCCGAGAGACAAACATATTTTACGGTTTTAGAAAAAATTCTCTCCCGTACATCGATGTACGACAAAGTCAACTTTCCAACCGCAAAGTATAAGTTTGTAATCACAAAAACATTATTTTTTATATGATATAAAATCAAATTAAGGACTTTCTAATTTTTCCATTATTTGTGCTGTCCTGTACCTTGCTTCTTACCAAATTTCATGATTCTAGGTCAATAAGAAGTACCCTATAGGTTTTGATTTACCTGCGAAATGTTGAAATTAGTAAAAATCTAAGGCTTAATGACCGTATCTTTTGATTGCGTTGACTTAGAAGCTTGATTTTTTTTTACAGATAGATAGATAGATAAACTCTTTATTGCACAAAACAAAGAAAATTATACAAAACTGTATATAAATATTCTTACAAACTAAAAGTAGAGACCTTGTACAATTGGCGGCCTTATCGCGCTCTGCGATCTCTTCTTCTTTTGTTCCTTGACCTGTTGGTCTAGTGGGTGCGATTTTCGCCCAGGACAAATATTAGTGATAAGCACGATGATTTGTCGTGTTTGGGTGTTATTTATCAGTAGTCTGGTTACCATAGTACAGGTTCTACCTAGTTTGGGATTAATCGGCCACATACGTGGTGTCTCAAGTTATTAGTATTATTATTTCTGCCAGTAAACCACCAAAACTATAGACAGTAGACAAGTGACACCATTGGTGTTGCATTTCATTAAGGAACAGCAACCGCTTAACATCATGAGGGCACTGTGTGTGTTTGACAACTTAGTTATATAAAAAATCTAGTAGTCACAAATACATGTAGAACTTGACGGCATTTTTATGGACATAGTATACTGATTTCCAGAGCTGGATCCACCAAGTCATCTACTTATAATTTAGTTCACTAAGATATTAATTTAAGAAACAACATTTTTACTGTTCTGGTTCACGATTCGCACTTGGCTGGTGTTATGACTAGTTGGACTTTCCATCATAAGCCTACTTACTACATGACTGACAGAACTAGTTTAACATGTGACATAGTCATCTTAAAGCCAAATTTCACAATGCGTCTACCTATTCGAGTTATCAGCTTCCAAGTCGACTGGCTCACATTTACAAACAAGTTCTGTCTATGTCTTTGCAGCGAACATGTCTGACTGACCCTTTATACGATCCGAAACAACCTTGAGCAAATGATTTATATTGTAATAACGACATTCTTCAATTTAATTGAATATACGTTTGAGTTGATAAAAGGAAATAGGTATTTATAACGTTCATTATATTATCATAAAAATGTGTTCTAAATTTAATTTTTTGTTCATTTAACGACAGTTAAAATGATAGTAATAATCTTTATAGGTTTATATTGAAATATTAAGCTTAGCCTTAGCCTTAAAAATCTTTAACAAATAATTTAAATCTATGATTTGATTGCATTGGTTTATTGTCACATGCCCGTCATAATTTAACGTTAAATATCAAATCAACTCAAAACCATTTATTTCAATTAAACCAATAATAGGTATTTTTGAATTGTTAGGAGAAAGAGTCAGTCTGACTAAGTCAGTCGTGAAGCTAGTTGCCTGTTTCAATCGTAGATCCGATGGAGAAGAACCGGCAAGAAACTCCCAGGACACTCTTTTTCAAAATGTTATTTACCAATTTTTGGTTACATTGCTTATAAGCGTAAATGAAATGTGAGAACAATGTAACATATTATTCAAAAATGTAAATAGACGGGCTACTTACTACTATATTTAATCAATAGCAGTCCGGAGATGACCAGCCCCGACTAATGGCAAGCGTTCACGAGCATGACGCACACGCCAGCCATCGTACAGATCAACCATATTGAAGGGAGCCGAACGACCCGACACATACGCCACCATCGGCAGTAAATATTATCGTTCACAACATGATCCAAGACGCAAGTAAGGGTGGTTATACTGAAGTTTTACTGAAATGAAATTAAAATGATATTTTCTCATCTCTTTTCTCAATCATTTTACATAGGTGACAACATCGCCAGATCCCAGTAGTTTCATTCTCTAGTTCCATTATGATACTACTGGGATTTTTTTCTCCCAGTAGTTCAACATTTTCATCATTGTCTCAGCAGTGGGAATTACGTATTCTCTTGGTCTAAGACGTAAGCTTTTGCATAATTATATTTTTTCTGAATGTATTGTTACAGTGTCAGATGTTTAGGCGTCCATTAGACGCTCATGCAAACGTCAATCATGACTGTTCGTTGTTGATTGATAAAATAATATCGACATTAAAATCATCACTGCATTAGACGATAAGTTATTCGTCAATCACCGTTTTGATTGTGGCAAAACTGACAGCAAAACTTACCGAGTAATGGGCGCAATAGAGTCCGGGTATCATAAGATCACTCAGCTACTAGAATCTATAAGTACATTTGTAATTAATTTACATATACATAATACATTTCTGACCAATCCATCACAGAGATATAGCCATATTGTAGGTTGACATACGTATATATATTCTGTATTCGGCCTTGTCATAACAGATCTCATTATGATACGTTTATTCCATAATAGGCTGTCTAATAACCGTGAAATTTTTTGACGAGATTATGACTGTTAGTATTTCAATGTTACATTTTTGCGTAGACCCGTCATTCGATGTACGAATAATGTAAATATTTTTCTATTGTTGGTAGCCAATCATATTACATAGGTGTTTATAGGTTATATCATAGTGCATAGACGGAACATTATTTTTGTACCGGTTAAAATTTTTGTCTCATCATTCATACTCAGCTACATGAAATCGTGTTATTTGTGAATAGATATACAAATTAACTAGTCAGTTGTTGTTTGTTAGCTATTAGTATAAGCTTTTGGGTATTGGAGATTATTATATCGGGTATTAATAATATTAATAACTTATGACACCTTACACATGGTCATCCTAGAGAGAGAGAGATTAAATCTTAAATTTCTAATGTCATCCGAGTTAAACAGTCTTAACAATTTTTTTAGATTTTGTTTAAAAAATTCAAAGCAACCGCATATTCATCCGGTTGCCTCATCATTTTTAGGGTTCCGTACGCAAAGGGTAAAACGGGACCCTATTACTAAGACTCCGCTGTCCGTCCGTCTGTCTGTCCGTCAGTCACCTGGCTGTATCTCATGATCCGTAATAGGTAGACAGTTGAAATTTTCACAGAATGTGTACATCTGTTGCCGCTATAACAACAAATAATAAAAATAAATTAAAAATGAAAAGGGGCTCCCCTACTAGAAACGTATTTATTTTGGCTTGTAGTATTAAACGTTGTACGATGGTGCGGAACCCTTCATGCGCAAGTCCGACTCGCACTTGGCCGGTTTTTTTACGGTTTGTCCCCCTCCCCTATATCCGCCTCCGTCCATTTGGGGTCCATTCGGACGGTACGGGTTCAGTATCAATTCAAGACCCAGCTTACCACTCACCGTCTGGTTGTCTCTCTGATTCGATTTTGACGGGGTATTGCTTTAACTAAAATCGTCCTCAAGAAAGAACGTAGAATGCAAAGAACCATTTTTTAAATCTGACTTGTATAGACGCTACAAGAGATTAGCGCGTTCAACAAAAAAAAATAGCTTTACTACATTTAGATGTCAATCAGTTTCTGTGACGTAGATTTGACAGTATATTTTTTTGTAGTTACTATATTTTTAAACGGTGCTATTAAACTACCTTTTGCCGGTGGCTACGCTCGCGTAAAAGTATTTTCCCTCGGAAACAGTACTATTTTCTTGATGAAAGGTACTCTATCTCCATCTCTGTATTTGATATGATATGTAATTTGTATAATAATAATAAAATATGTATAATAATATAAAATATTATATAAAAATTTAAAAATCATGAGCGTGTCATAAATACAACGTTGTGTAAAACTTTCAAAACCATCTGTAAAGAACTTTAGGAGATTGCGATTTTAAATAAACAAACATTAAATTTATATTTATACATAGATAGTATTTAAAAGAACTGGATTTATGAAATTCATACTAGGTAGGTACTACTACTTGATAAATTACTTGCTCAACTTGATCGCTTAAAATCAAGGTGTGGTTCTTTTGAAATTATGCCGACGATTGATGAGATGACTAATTTATGCTGAAGGTATCACATCAATGGTAAGGAGTGGCGGTAGAGTAAAAATAATGAGAATAACATTTATTTGCAGTAACGTGTTGTTTGTACGTACAGAAGAACCAATAGAAAAGATTGGCCTGTTGCCCTAGTGGTTAGTGAACCTGGCTGCTACGTGAGGTCGGTTCGATTCCCACCCGAGTCTGGGTGTTCTTTGTATCCGTTGTTTCTATGTTTGTAAAGTCCCTTACGACACAGGAGTCATTCCAAATGCGGGAATAGTATTTATATAAAAAAAAGAAGATTTACACATCTTTGTCATATTAATGAAAAAATACTGTCACAATTTATTATACGTCATATCTTCCTCTTCTATTGCCTCTTTGTTATAATTTTAATATTGTTACCTATTTATAATGCTCAATTAGTTATTATTTAAATGTAACATTAACATTTGTAGCCAATTTTGCAAAAAAAAAAACAAACTTAGTGTCACGTACTTTTTTTTCCTGTGTTAATACAATCTTAAGGCGTCCATTAGACGCTCATGCAAACGTCTATCATTACCAAATGTCGTGATTGATGAAATAATATCGACATTAAAATCTCACCATGAAACCGTCAATCACTGCATTAGACGATAGGTTATTCGTCAATCACCGTTTTGACTGTGGCAAACTGACGACAAAACTTACCGTGTAATGGGCGCCTAAGGGAAGTAACTTGAGTGGTATTTGTCGCACCATCTGAGTTAGAATTCTATTAATTTAGCTTACAAAGGGACTGGAAGAATATTTGACGAGATGTTATCAGGTTCATATCAAACTTTGATCTCATTTGTATCCGTAAGGTAAATGCTGAGAAACTTCATCCTTGATCAGTCACAATCACAACACTCCCAACGTACTATACGAAATTGACTCAAACGATGTAAACAATAGCCCGGCTACGTACCACTGTTATACTTAAATCGTGAGAAAGCCATGCTTCGGCACGTATGGGCCGGCTCAACCGGTGTGATACCACGGCCTCACAGCAAACCGGCAGTGAAGCAATTTACTTTTCGCCGAGTGAGTGAGGTTAGCGGAGGCCCTAACCCCCCCCCCCCCCTCTCTTCCTCTTCCACCCTTCCTCTACCCCCACCTTAAAGACCGGCAACGCACTTGTGACTCTTGAGTTGCAGGTGCCCGTGGGCGGCGGTAGTCATTTACCATCAGGTGACCCATCTGGCCGTTTGCCCCTATTCCATAAAAAAAAATGTACACAAGACAAATGACAGACAAATTAACCGCATTCACGACCAGTATAGGGAACAAGAATTCCGTTCGCCTTATGTATTATGAAAACCACAGTAATGATTTTAAGTCCCAGTTTTGGAATGTTCCAATGTAACGGGGCCTTAATGATATAATAACAGTGGGTCCGCTGTCGCGTCTGTAATTGCTAACTCGAGTGTTGAGGAAAGGCCAGCTTAGAATTATTGTGCTTGGATAGTATAAAATGTTTGAAAAATAAGGTAGAAGTTTTTTATTTTTACTTAATTTTGAAGATTTTAGTTATTTATTTGGCTTGAAACTGCAGTGCGTCGGAGGGTGTGAGAGTAGAGAGAACGAAATAGTGACAGTAACTACACAATTAAGTACTTACAAACTAGCTAAAAAAATGAAATCAAGTATGCACATAAAAATTGTTTATTTAGCTTCCATAAGTATGTGTTTGTAAGAGTTTCTATTTTATTACTTAAACTTTCTATTTATGATTTACTTAAACTATAAAGATGTCATAAGACATAACACATGTCATAACTACGTGTAGGTGTAACTGTAATAATAAGACACAATAAAATTCACGACAATAGATTTATTGAAGTAATCCAGTTGTAGCAGCAGGAATCACGCAGTCCTCTTCAATGAATAAGTCAATTTATAAGCGCTATGTTATTAGGATAGATGACTTTCAAGTCAAATGAGTATCTTTTTAGTAAACGTCAAAACGATAAGTTCGGTATATTTTTGTATAAAATACTAAGCCGTGACGTCACGCCTTACTGTTGTCAAATCATTCACTTTTAATGCTAATTTAAATTTAATTAAAATAGATTAATATAATCTATTTTATAATAATTAAAAATGAAAGAAATGATAAAATAATTTAATTATTATAAAATAAATTAAAAACGTTAAAATAAAACTGAACGACAATTTTCACAAGATTTTAATTTATTTTGTTGCCTGACTTAGCGAAATAATTTATTTTGAGCATAGGCATCTAGCCAATTCAATACACTTTGTTTCAGACTACCATTCCACAATTTTGTATTCCTTGATAAATTAAAGCACATTTCGCGTGATTTAGGGACTCGGCCGAGAGTTCGAGACTGTAATTCTATATAATCCTAACCGAGATTAGTACCAACACACAACTAATGTAATCTAGTGTTGTATTGTTCTGTGTGAACTAGGAAATATGTAACTGTTATTTCAAATGTAGGTGATGACTAAATTTGTCAATGTTCTGTGTAACCTTTGTCCGAGGCCTTAA
Organism: Euplagia quadripunctaria; assembly: GCA_963859945.1. Taxonomy (NCBI): domain Eukaryota; kingdom Metazoa; phylum Arthropoda; class Insecta; order Lepidoptera; family Erebidae; genus Euplagia; species Euplagia quadripunctaria. Next base: position 15,216,116 of record OY982572.1, on the reverse strand, counting down.
TTATGTGTCTTCATTCCATTGCTTAACTGTAAATAAGCCGTAACATGTTAAATAAAACATAGTCTCTCTATGGCGTCTTATTGCGAGAAAAATATTTTAGATGAGTATTTGGGATAAGGTATTTAACCGAATGTTTCAAAAGTACTGTAAAATAGTTTTCACCAATAGACAGAGTGATTCATGAGGAAGGTTTAGGTGTATAATTTTATTTTTCATTTTTTTGCCTCGCACAACCAATCTCTGGAACAAATTGTCGCCTGCGGTATTTCCGGATCGATACGACCTTCAAACCTTCAAGAAAAGAGCGTACTCCCGTCTCAAAGGCCAGCAACGCACTTGTGATTCTTGAGTCGCAGGTGTCCATGGGCGACGGTAGTCACTTACCGTGATGGTATCATGGTGGTCTATAATATAAAAAAAAAGAAAAAGTACCCACTCCTTACAATTATTTAATAAATATTTTTTATGATTCGAATTTCCATTCGACATTAAACAAGTAAAAGCGGACTTCGGGGCGTGGCTTGTTAACATTGCCAAGTAACTCTATCGTTATCATAATAGTAATAATTATCATCATCACCTCCACCATAATCATCGTCATCGTCATTTCAGCCATAAAACGTGAACTGTTGAAAATTGTCTCTCTCCCAAGGACTTCACTACATATTATAAAACAACGTCCCCCGACGTGTCTGTCTGTCTGTCTGATCGCAATACACTGAAAAACTACTGAACGGATTTTCATGCGGTTTTCATAAATAGACAGAGTGATTCATGAGGAAGGTTTAGGTGTATAATTTGTTAACGTTTTGTGTAAATTTGTTGAAATATGATGATTGTTGAAGATGTCTCTACTAGCGGCGCGTTGCTAGTAAATAATTATTTAAGAAAAATACGGTACCTAGGTAGTTTTATGTAGAACAAAAGCACCGTACATTTTTGAAAGTGTTGTTTTGTTACTAAAGGAAAGACAAATTCTGCCGCGGGCATGCCCCAAATCAGTGATTCAGTCTGTAAGGCAGTCGTGCTGGTTATTATCATGGGAGCATTTTCAGCCGTCAAAAACAAAAAAAGAGGTTTTCCTTTCGACGCTTATTTTTTGGTTTAAAAAAATAAATGAATACAACGCTATGACTATTAAGGTCTATCTACACATTACCGGGACGTGCCCGTGACGTGACCGAGCCGTACTCCGTCAGGAGCTCTAAAAAAATATCGGTGCGTACAATTTATATGGACTTGTTCACACATGTCCGGGCAACGCCGCGACGTGCGCAGGTGTTCCGGTATTTTCATTGAACGTTGTCGATAATTTCTTTTAAAATGAACGACGAATTTTTTATAGACCGTTTGACTTCTCTTACCCCAAATATATGGATGCCAAGTATAAAAATAATAAATGTAATGAAATCTTACAAAAATTAAACTGCAAAGGTAAGTAAAACCGGTCACGTGCCTGACATGTGCGAACAGAAAACCCCGGACGGGACACGGTTGCACGGGCTCAGCACGCCCACGGTCCCGTCAAGTCCCGGGCGCGGCCCGGTAATGTGTAGTTAGCCCTTTAATGTCACAAGGGAACACTGGCTATTAGTCAATTTAAGTCGAAAAAGTAATTAGAATTGTTTCAAAAATTACCAACAAACATGAAATAACCTGACCGATATCAAAAGGTTAATAATATGTATACTTATAGTGTTATAATACTCGTACATTTATATAAAGTGTGGCATAAAATAAGAGATAATATTTTACATTTTTTCTCGTTCTATTGTAAGGCGATAGTGAAATAATCTGAATAGTTATTATTGCTGTGTAAGTGATAAAAATATAGCGATTTGTTGGATCTTGGCAAAAGAAAAAACATTACAATTATACCTTATAATGCAGTAGAGAAAATTAAGTAGGTACTATTTTCAATTTAATAATAATAACTTGAGACACCTCACACACGGCTATCTTAACCGAAACTAGGCAGAGCCTGTAGGTACTGCCAGACTGTTGATAAACATACTTATACATATATTACATAATACATACATATTTTAGATAAATAACATCCAGACATACAAATGACCGAGCTCATCACAATACTAACACAGGTATAAATAAGTAACCTGTCTGCTCGGTTGCCCCCTATAATAAAAAAAAGAAAAAACTATTTGTGAAATGGTCAGGAGCTTTCTCCTTACCTTTCCTTAACTTTGAATGCTGACGTTAATACTGGCACTGGCCACTTTAACTTTTTTTTAATTCGAATGAAGCCTTGCACTGGCAAGGCTTCATTCGATTTAAAAAAAATTAAAGTACCTACATATAATTAATTTTATTTAAAAAAAATAATTAAAAAAGTCATTTGATTTTCCCGCTGTTTGTATCACAATTTAAAAAATCGAAGTAGAATACAACTTATTGACTTCAGTATCCTAGTAAAATCCTTAAAGGACTCTAGCTTGCGAAAATCTGATGTAAGTTCCCTTTCAGTAAATAGTGAATTTTTGTTAAAATTAATTTGAATACTTGTCTTATGAAATAGATTAGTACAACCGACGCAAGTTTTTACGTCCACTACTTGCTTATGTTTAAGTTCCCAACAAACCGCAGTTTGCCTTCATCACGAATGAAATAAACGCCAGACATGAAAGTAAATTTAAGTTGCAAGAGAAAGTTTCCGAGTAACTTACGCTTTTAAATTACGTAATTTTTTTCATAATCATGTGTTTCATTTGTTACCCGTTTAGTATAATCTGTATATAAATGTTCGTAACGACTAATTTATTCTAAGTGAAAGTGTCGTATACGGCTTATAGTTAGTTCACAACATGATGTTAATGTCGAAATAGTACACACTGGTTACGCTTGTACTGTAGTGTACTCACACGTACCCGGCATTCATAAAAATCAATGAGTACACTATCCCCTATAGAACTTTTTTATTATTTATTTATTAAAATTAATGATAAATACAAATATACATAGAAGTAGCAACAGATAATAGTGTGTGTGCGTGTGTGCGTGCGTGCTTGCGTGCGTGCATGCGTGCGTATTATTTATCCTTAATTAAGGCTTGCCACAGGTTAGTGTAGATATTAATTGAATATTTTAAGTGAAACTTAGTTATTTGATTCTTCTTCTTCCTAAATAACCACTCTATCCAATACAAAAATAATTATTCAAATCTGACTGATAGTTTCAGAGATTAGTGCGTTTAAACAATCAAACAAAAAAACTCTTCAACTTTATTATATTAGTGTAGATAGCTTCTACCTTCGGCTTCACTCACGTTAAAGTACATTTTGTCAATACATTTACAGGTCGCCCTCGGGGACAGTCCTTTTTACTCTGTAACGGTACCCTATGTCCATTTCTGTACCGTTTGAATGTAAAATATCATAATTATCGGTTGCATATTTACGGCGCAATTACTCAACAAACAAACAAACTCACGTTGGCTTTAATTATATTAGTTAGAATTATAATGTTATGTTTGGAAGTAAGTAATATGGGCATATAAATAGTAGTTGTTTTCTATTTAAGTGCTAATGGCTTCCACTAACCAATAAAGACTTTTATGATTATTAAATTAGTAAATAAATACATATATTGAAAATTTATTTCATTGTGACTACTTTTATATAAAAATCACATTTCAAAAACTATACCTACATATAAATGTAATATCTTGTGAAAATATATTCAATTAGCTGTTGCCTGTATGCTATTCCAGATTATAATCAAATCTCTGTTCTAAAAGACAATGCTCATAAATGTATGAAAACCTGTACCGAGTTGCATCAAAACCAAACTTACACAACTGTTTTTTTTTTACAAATAAAACCCCGGTTTTTTAACAATTTAATAAAATCGAGAATATCTTAAACTAACATTTTCATTGATCTAAAACTACCATCTTCATTGATAAAAACTACTATATAGATATTCTATTGCTCGTAGCATAAGCTGGATCCCATGTAGCAAAACGAGATATCCGTGCTTTAATAATTACGTTAATACGTAAGTGAACAGTATAATCTTAATGCAATGCCTATTCATTCGATGCCTACGCTGACAGCTGACACGAAGGCCGAACCGTTTGGTTTTAATAATATATAATAATACTAGCTGTCCCGCGCAACTTCGTCTGCATTTGTAAATTTTCCTATCTATTCCTATCGCAGCGCCATCTACCGGGTCCAACTGTAAATCTAAACCATTCTCGAATCCACGTGAAGAGACACAAAAAAATTCAATAAAATCGGTCCAGCCGTTTAGGACGAGTTCAGTGACATACACACGTATAGAAGAAATATATATAAAAAAGATATATGACAATATCTATTGGGTATGGAATAAAAAGAGTTAATACTTACTTTAAGATTAAAAAAAATATTTGGATTTCAAATAATTTACTTTATCGGCTAATTATTTGTTTATTTATCTATTTTTAATAACTTTTGTAATAAAAATACCGGAACTATAAATCATGAATGATAGGAACGAAACGTCAATGCCAATGCAAAAATAAATAAAAATCAAATAACTAGTTATATTGTTTTCAAATTATATCCCCTGTTCACAAACCATATTCCTGCCGCAAATAGTTTACTACAATAATTTCAGCATGACGCGTGAGAAATATTGATATCACTTTTGGTCGTTGTTCTTTAATCCAGATCTGTTCCAGTTCCTTAGGTGCAGAAACGACAAAGCGACATCTGGCGCTGTGATACGGTTACAGGAAAAATATTTTTACGTTCCGGCAGGACAACGTTTACCATAGCGCTTTTGAGTTTTGACATACATAACTGTCAGTCGTGTGACAGTTAGCGCGATTGACAGAATGCACGCTGCAAATATCGTTTAAAACAGATGCATCGGTCGGAACTATGTTTTTGGATTTTTTTTTTAAATTAATTATGGTATAATTAATTCGAATTCTATATTCATAGTCAAAACAAGACAACGTCTGTCGGGTCAGCTAGTAGATATATAAATGTACACACACAAAAACTAACTTAAATGTGGTGCATGTTGCAAACCACATTGTGTACAATTTGACTTCCAGTACAATGTCTTGTACTGAAAGTGGATTGTGATTGTGACTTAGGACTGAGGAGGCCGACATCAATGTCCCAAATGTCTGGAAGTTATGAATGAACAGCAGTATAATGTCACACACTGGGCACGCAGTCTTTCCCTACATAAACCGCAAGCTCACTGTATTGCGCTGTTTTATTTGCTTATGTAGCTGCTTTTTTTTAATATAACGCGTCACTGATATACTTTCCGTCACCATTTTGTGTAAAATTTTCGTGTTTGGTCTTACTTTATATCTATAACAAATAAATCTTACTCTTTACTATTTTAATTCTTTTATCTTATATTTTATTGATAAAGATACATTTGTGTTTTCCAAAAGTCAACTCATATTAGAGTAATGAAAACACAAATAGTTAGTTAGTGCTTAAACTTGTACCTACAATTACAAATTAACAGGACCGGAATATCCATGTCGGGGGTCCCTAGCTGAGCAATACACGTCACGGGGCCACTTTACTCCTTTGTAACTGCCAAAAATATGTTTTTTCCGCCACAACGTAATTGAAGTGAAAACTTCTTTAGACACGTTCGGGACTTTTGGTATGGGAAAAATAATAATAATAATAATAAACGTTTATTTGGAACTAAAAAAATATACAATACCAAACAAAATGGAAACGATGATAGCTGTAAAAGTATAAAACTGTGGCATAGCTACCAACGCCCCCTCCTGGTGGGAAGTAGGTTGTTCCAGACAAAGACTTAGAAAGTAATTAAATGAAATTGTACAAAGTTTTCTTAATATTTAACAATATTTAAAATAATGAGGTAGGGTATTAAATGTATGGATATGTGCTAACGTGTGCTTGTGTGTGTGTGTGTGTGTGTGTGTGTGTGTGTGTGTGTGTGTGTGTGTGTGTGTGTGTGTGTGTGTGTGTGAGTGTGTGAGTGTGTGTGTGTTTGAAATGTCCACAAGTTTTTCTGTTGCGTCATAATCAAGGGATTTTAGCCAAGTTTCAATTTTCTTTTTCAGTTTACGACCATTTAGGGAATCAATATTAAGGGTTTGATTGATTTTATTATATAATTTAGAGCTTATGTGTCTGAAATGCCGACTTGTGGCTACGGTGCTACGCGACTTTTTATCACATACTCTATCAGAGCGGCGTTTCGTGCTGTATATGATTGGATCGTATGTTAGTTGACTATGCTTGCGAAGGGTAGTACGAAGAATGAATAGTTGTCTGACAGAGAGGACCTTGCAAATAGAATAGAGGATTTTGGTAGGAAATCGGATGGGTTTCCTTGCTAATACCTTAAGGATAGCTCGTTGCCCACGTTCTACGCGGATCAAAGCTGATTTAGGAGCTCCTCCCCAGACCACTAGACAGTAACCCATTACCGACTGTGCAAGTGCAAAATAAATGGATATTAAGCTATCAAAATCCACCACGGCTCTAAGTTTCTTAAAAATATACATCAACTTTCTTAAGCGTGTTACTGTATAACTAATTTGTTGTTTCCATTTAAGGTTATTGTCAATAATAATGCCAAGGTATCTGACAAACTCAGAACTGTCCAGTTTGGCACAATTACAATTTGTGTTACATTCCTTATCATTATAGGAACAATTGTGGGCACGAATTACAATGGGTATTTGGGGTTGACCAGCTTTAGTGGGAGAGAAGGTTGCAAACTTGGTCTTATTGACACTGAGTGTAAGTAGGTTTTCGGTTAACCATGCCATAACAGAGCTTAGCGCCAGTTCAGCATTGGTACGAACATCGTTCCAGTTAAGACCGTCAATTATAAGAGCTGTGTCATCTGCATAAGTTATTATTTTGCAGTTAGGTAATGATAACTGACACAGCTCATTCACGTATATAAGAAAAAGAGTCGGTCCGAGAACACTACCCTGTGGGACACCAAACGTGACAAATTCCTCGTCACTCAAATAGCCTTGCAGCTTTACAGACTGTTTTCTGCCTGTGAGATAACTCCTGAAAATGTCCAGAGACGTGCCACGAATGCCGATTTTTTCTAGCTTCGAAATAAGTATGGGGACAGAGATAGTGTCAAAAGCCTTGGAAAGGTCTAGAAATATGCCAAGTGTTTTCCGTCTTTTTTCAAAATTGTCAATAATTCTATCTGTGAGTTCTATCACAGCATCCTCTGTGGATGTACCGCTTCTGAAACCAAATTGATTATTGGGTAAAATATTTAATTTTGAGAGATATTGAGTGAGTCTAGTGTTTATAATTTTTTTTTAAATTTTAGATAGTGTAGAAAGTACTGATATAGGTCTGTAGTTAGATACACTGTCTCGGTCTCCAGACTTATAAATAGGATGAACTGCAAAAAGCATTGAACTCGCGTGACCGTCAAGATCAGATATCAGCATATATACAGATGTGTGTGTGTGTGTGTGTTTTCATTTCTGACGTGCATTCCTACGACTGACAGTTGTTTTTTATTCATAATTAATCTGTTTTTTATTACATTGCTAAGGAATGTCATCACTATTTTCAATAAAAAAAATTGAACACAAAAGGCAGAGAAATAGTAAAATCGGCCTTATCAATAAAGTAATCTCTTCCAGAAAAAAGAGATTGAAATCATTGAGACAAATCACTTTTTCTGGAGGGGCGGGCCCCTAGCCGATGTGGGGCCCCTAGGCAGTTGCCCACACTGCCTTTGGATAATCTGGCACTGCAAATTAATACCTACATGAGAGTTTGATGCCGAATGTTTTAAATGGTGGTAAATATTGAATAATATATTTAAGTGCCTTATATTACTCTCAATAAATTATTAATAGGGGTTTAAAAGATTTATACATAAAGTACGCGTTAAACTCGCGTGGAGAGGGTACCGTACGATGAATATGTATCTAAGTATCTATCATGTTTTTCAAAAAACTTAATATTATGAGATTTACCATGTTATTTTAAGACCATAAACTTTAGGTTTTCCTGTGATCTATAAGTTATTTTCTATTTTTTTTAATATCTGTAGTTCATCTTAATTACTTTAAATAACTTTAAAACTTTAACATATGTTTTAAACCCTCACAACAAGCTCTTTCGTTAGATTCGATCTGTATTTGGATTGCAGGAACTTATATATGTACCAAATTTCAACTTAATCGATCCAATAGATTCGGAACAAATTGGCTGTGATAGACGCACGAGTGATCCTATAGGGCTCCGTTTTTTCATTCGGACGTACGGAATCCTAAAACCTAATTTGAGTTTAAGAAAATATATTTAAAAGGATGAGTGTCTTAAGTGGTGAATACATAATAATAAGTAACTCAATTCGGATGAAGCAACATGATCAAAATACCAATAAATTTAATTATATAAATGAAATTCTCGGTAAATATACTATGTAGGTACCAATTCTCCCTATTCATCATGTTTTATACAACCACGTTTGATAACATTATATTCTATGTAGGAATCGAGGACATGTATAATTAGACTATAGATTTATGTAGAAAGACATTTCAGTGACCACTGCATGAGTCAGTGTGAACAGTGTTCGGTGATAATACTACAATTTAACGCCACATGTAACAATTATTTGGAGCAAAACAAGCAACGCGCTAAAGCTATTTTTGTTTATTTTTAATTAATAGTCCAGTGTTTTAAAAAACCGGCCAAGTGCGAGTCGGACTCGCGCATGAAGAGTTCTGCACCATCGTACAATATTTAATACTATGTAGGTACTTTTAAATTTATTTTTATTATTTATTGTTATAGCGGCATCAGAAATACACATTCTGGGAAAATTTCAACTGTCTACCTATTACGGATCATGAGATACAGCCCGCTGACAAACAGACAGACGGACAGCAACTTGGCGACCGAAGGCAGTTTAGTAATAGGGTCCCGTCGGTTACCCTTCGGGTACGGAACCCTAAAAAACATGTTTTGATAGTGTCGGTTAGCGCAAATGATGTTCTTCGAGTTGCAAGTGTCCAGCTGCTACGGTTTTAATTCAGTGTACTTTCTGCATAAGATCCTATCGAGAGCCCGACTATGTCGAAGTCACATTGACTAAAATTATACCGTCATCGGACATCCGACATTGGACCTATTATTGCGTACACACGCAATGTGACGACTAAGCCACACATTTCTGGTAGGTTTTGGCCACCGTTTCTGGTGACCACGACCATTTCAAGGAAAGCTAAATGAAGGGGGATGCTTCTTCAGGAGAGCGCGCAAGACGCAAGAGCTGAGAGGCTGCCCTGAAAGTTCATTCAACTATTTTATAATATTTCAACTCTGATGTTACAATTGATAAACGAAATTCAAAACTGCCAAATAGTCTGTTAAACAAATAACATCTTCCAGAGACTAAATAATCTTTAAACAAACTTCAAAAATCGAATCCAGCATGTGCTATTCGGACCACGTGTGGCTGTTTTTGCCGGCGTTTTTGCCCCGCATTCCTTCCTCAACGGACAAGAAAAAAAAAATAAACGATTGTCTCATTGTAATCGAGATCACGTAGTGGGCGGCCAAGGACAATTTCGACGTGTCTCTCTGCTTATTAAGTATTATAATTTTAACTTTTTGTAGTACATACAAACACTGTATTTTAGCAGGTTTGACGATGTCTCGATTTAAAGCTTTGTTTTTCTTTGTTACACGTTTTAACTTAACAAAGTAAAAATGTTATGAAGTATAATAGCTGTATAAATAAAGATATTGTTGGCGTAGGTACAAAATATCATATAATTTTTTTAATGCCATAAGTAAGTATAAGTTATATAAGGTGTTTAGCTTAAGACTTAGTCTTTACCTACCTCCTCACCTCATTCGCTTTTCTCTGGGGGAGATGGTGCTTCTTACCTCTATATGGAACGTGCACAAATTATAGGTGGCAGCACAAATCAAGACGAGAGAGCATTAGAGTGTGGCGATAAAAAGAAACTTCTAAGAACTGTTTTCGTGTTGCCGTCAACGTTTAAATTACATTTAAATCGTTTTTATTATTATTATGATTAAAATTATAAAATATGGGAGCTCTAAAACACAGCCGCATATCTCCTCAAAAGCTCCTCATCGCTTGAAAACTTGCATCCATTCAGTTGTTTTTTTTTACATACGAGAATAGTGCAAAGTCGCAAGGCGCTAAATCCAGACTATAAGGAGGGTGTCCCAGCCCAGTCCCATTTTTAATTCAAGCTTGGTGCAAATAGTCCGCAGTTTACCGGCTTCATGTGCACTCAGGGATTTATCTTAATGTAAGGGTCAAGTATCGAGTCTTGAGTTTAGTCGCTCATTTTTTAAAGCTTATAATACTTGAGGTAAACATTCCTCTGTATACCATGCAGTAGTAATCAATCTTCCCTTTACATGCACAACCGTAGTCAATATTCCTCTCTTAGTAAAAAATACAGCAACCATTGTGTTCTTTAGGTATCGGGACTTTTTCACAGACGTCGGCGATGGTTCAACTTCAAATAGCCATACTTTACTCTGGGATTTATTGAATACGTCAAAATAATACAGCCAGGTTTCATCACCTTCGGCCGCCTTCAAATTATTTTAACATATCACGAGACAAGTCTTATGCTGCTTCCTCAGCGCATCAGTCATCAAGTGCGGTATCCAGAGTAAACAAAGTTTCCGTACTTTCAAATTGTCGTAAAGAAATCGATGAACAGTTGGTAACTTGAAGGTTTCCTCGATCTTTCGATATGTCGCAGGTCGGTCTTCCTCCAATAATTTTCGTACGGTCTCAATGTTCTTATCGGTAGTCACTTCTACTGGCCTGCTAGACTTTGCATCATCCTCCAAGTAAAAATTGCCGCGATTGAATTAAATATACCACCGTTCTATGATCCTAAGAGATGAACAAGTTTCCCTCAGTGCACTACTCATTTCCTCGAAACAATTTTGTTTAGTTAAGCCACGCTTAAAGTTTCAGCCCGCCATTTTCATTTAGAAAATTATTTAAAAAATCGAGCAAACGATTCTTTGCCTCAACATTTTTTTTAATATTACTTAGAGTTGATGGATGACTTCAAATCCCAATATTATGATACAATAGATTGCATACGACAAAACTTATGTAGTGCCCTACTTAGAAATTCGTCATCACCTCGCCTGGTCGGAGGATTCTCCCCTTGTGTTGGAGGGACATAACACGCATACCTCCACAATTATCAATTTTTTGGTAGTAATTGGAAACAAAAGTAGCACTACTAGTTCAAGGAATGGAACTGACATTTACACAAAAAAATTTAATTTAAAAGTTTATTTAAATATTAATTAATTTCTCAGTAAATACATTACTATGAAAATAAAAGAACTTTGGCAAACAACAAACATTGATACAAGTACTTTGATGTAATAGCTCAGCGAAGTGAATACTGCAAAATTTATCCTATTAGGACAAAACAGCATTGCATCCAGAGTGTCCACATCTGCGCATGTTCCAAATTCAAAAGATTATTTACATACAACAACAAATAATTAAATTAGTTATTTGACCTCACGCTGCATATCAGCGTGAGGTCAAATAACTAATTTAATTATTAAAGGTTGTAACGGGCTTAAACAATTTTTCTTTTAAATAGATATCAATATGCCTGTCCTTTTTTAATTTTACATATATAATGTAACAATACATAATTAGGAGAAAATCTGAGTGTATCTTTTTGTTTAAAAAAACTTCTTTGTACATCTTAACAAAAGCATATAGTAATCCTTCAGTACACATTACACGACAAAAACGAGATTAAAGACAGTTAATAATTAACGAGTCGCCGACCGAGTTTAACTCGATGTTCAAAGGGTTAACTCGTGTCAGCTCCTGTACAATTGGTGTGACAGATAAACAAACAGTAGCCAGACACAATAAGAAGATTAGGATCTCGGAGTCCGTCTGTTTGATTAATTACTGATGGGGAGGGTGACCGTCCTATTTAAAGGACGGTATTATTCTACAAGCTTCGTTGAGGTTTGTGTTTGGATTTATAAGGGACAAAAGGTAGGGCTCAGAAACTTTATGTAAGGGTTCGTTAGAGCTACGTGGAGTTTAGTTATTATTAGGGGACAAGTTCCTTATCGTGCGTGTTGACCATACAGAACTTTGCGGTACCTTTGTAGGTATATATATAAATTTGTTCGTAACGAAGACCGCAGGCGTTTGAACCCTAATAAAGTTTTACGGAATGTAATATTTTTGCTACTAATCTTGGCTAAAAGGAATGCGAATAAGTGAAAGCAAAGATTAGCCCTAACAAATATAAGTTTTACCATAGACTATTCAGAACCTATCGCTATCTAATGCAGTAAATAAAACCTCACTTTAATAAACTGTTTAATAAAAAGTCCAGAATATACAATATTTATATTTCCAATTCAGTCAGTATACAGGGAGTATTCATCCCTTCTGAAACAAAGAATGACTCAACTATTCTTAATTCAAATAAATTAAATAGACAAAATTGATTAAAATGACTGGTTTTGTCCGGCGGTGTAGAATAATGACTAATATAATATGTAAGATACGTAGTCTAAAAATATGTCCACGCGTGGTTCGTCCCAGTCTGTTCTCCCCTGCATTGACGGACTTTGAACACAGTTAAGCATCAATTGAAACTTTATTTCACGATACATTGCTCCTTTTATTCTAAGCTCATTAATAGACACTAAGAAATAGCGTCCATGGACATAAAACATATGACTTTAATCGAAAGAAGTTAATTGTTTTTCAGTATTGGTCATATCGGTGGCCTAAATGTGTCACAATGTGACTCAGACGACAGTTGCGATTTTGAAATGGTTTTCACACTGTATGTGATTTCTTAATGTAAATGTTATGAATATGAAAGAGACAAAAAAATATATTTAGATCCTGTGATGTGATGAAGGGTCAAATACCCTTATGACTATCAGATTTTTTTTATGTCGCCTACATACAGTAATAAGTAGAATCTTTAAAAAAAAGGTAGGAGCTTGTGGGAAAAGAAGCTAGCTTGTAAGAATTCTTGCCTCTATTATTAATTTCTAGTGCTGCTCTGTAGAATAAGATCGATTTGTGGTTATCAAAACAGCAGTAACATTCACAAATGCATTTTACTACTATTCGCTAATAATCACTATGACGACGCCTAGTTAGACCAGCTAGTGACGTGTACAGCTTTTGGCGGCAGAAACGGTATTCAATAAATAAGAATATCCTAATCCGAATTTTTTTAGCAGGATGCAAAACCCATTTAAAGTTTCAAGGTAATCTGGATTCATCTAGTTTTCTACAGCAAAGTTGTAGAGTCTGTGTGTGGCAGTACCTATTGTAACAAAAAAAATAATAAAAAAGAAAGTTTTTTTAATATCCGGTATTCATACTTCACAACATGGTAAAGGAAACAATATCGAAAAATCGTTCACATTATAGATTTTTTTTTCTTATCGATCCTATCTACGATTCATGAATGCATTGAGTACACCTTATTTAAAATTTTAAACCACCCGTTATAAAACCCCACGCATTTAATGTGAAGATTTACGACTATAAGATCATAATCAAAACTAATTATAATCTGTGTAACCAATAAAATTTAATCAACCAGGAAAATAGTTCTTTTTTAAAAGGTCCTTATAGATCGGACGCATTGATAACGAAATTTTAATTTCCTTTATTGAATCTTTAGTTATGAAAGATTTTTTTTATTTATCAGTGAATAGACGTTTTTTTAACTAAACCTTATTTTGATTAATTTAAAAAAATCTGTTCCGTTGATTCTGAAACTGTTTGACGCAGTGTTGCCATTACAAAAAATCCTGTTGGTTTTTCAAAATCGTTTGTTTGCGTGAATATCGACATAATGCAAAATTCAGTCGAATCGAACTAAGTATGCCAAACGATCATAAATCTTTGATATTTTATGGTGAACAAAGATGCAACGCCGATTTCGGGCTAACGTTCGTTAGAAAGCGACAAGTTCATTTTATATTTAGAACAAAATACTCTAGCGGAAATCACAAAACATTGCCATTCTCTAAAATCAATAATTTTTAGTTATGTCGCGTCGCAAACGAGCGATATGTATATTATCTGTTTAGTAGCTTAGGTTCTCTAAGTAGAGAGTATGTGTCCTGTGCTTAGGTTCATTTATATCTACATGGCTGGATATTTTTATATGGCTAGTATTTAACTGTAAATCAAAAAATCTTCCTTTTTTAAAAAAAAAATTCTTATCCTAATCAAAAATACCGATTGCACAGCAAAATAGTTACCTCAAAATATTATTATTTTAGCAACAATTTGTGTTCGCGCTATTAATTTTAAAAGCAGACCTTTTTTATGAACGCATATCTGGTAATAACTAGCGCACAATAAACTTTGTAATTCATTTTTGTTAAAACAAAGCTAACTTAATACATCTAGTGTTCAAAATATCGAAATATTTGTTACAAAAATTTGTGATTTCGAATAGAATTCGGTTGTGGTCGCAGTTCTAACCTAAACCTAGCCTATAATATATGTGTGAGTGTCTGAGTATTACGTTTGTACGCTCTGGTTAATTTGAATATATAACTTACTTACGTACGTAAATTGATGTAAATAAATTGAAGGGTGATAAGTTTTTTGATGTGCATTTAAAAATTAGTATTTTAACATGTCATTTGAAAATACTTATTTACTTTGACTTTCTTAATTATTTACTTTTTTAACTTATGTAAGAAGATTCTGTCCCACAAAAGTTAACTGAAAAGGCTGACTGATTAACTATGTTGTTTTTCTGCACCTCATACTTAAAACATATGTACTTAAATAACCATAATCTAGAATGTAATGATTGAAATATATATGGCATAATTAATTTTAACTTTTACCTCCAAAGCAATACATTATCCTACTAATATTTTATATCATTTATTCTTTGATTATATACCTGTCTAGATGGAGTAACTCAAACAAATAGTGCACTGAAAACGAGATACAATTACGCACTAAGTGTGAGTACGCACGTGTAGTCAACAAATTGTCACCGTGTGCGTGTTTAGGGATGCTTGCTCTAAATTATTTATTTACCTTCTTTTTTATTATAGTAAGGAGATGAATGGTAAATAAAATAATGATTTAAAAGAAAAATAATTTATTACAAAACATTTTAATCAACAAAAAAGTAATAAAAAAATAAACGTCGTAGTACTGCACGTCAGAAGTGAAAACACATACACACACACACATCTATATGTCATCATGACAATGTATGTCATCTGAGCGTTACGGTCACGCGAGTTCAGTGCTTTTTCCCCATAACGAAAGTGCCCAACGTGCCTAAAGGAGTTTTCACTTCAAATAAAAAGTGTTTTAAATATATAGAGGTGCGTTAATGTTCTTCATCTGTTAGAAACGAAAAATGACCGGCCTAATTCAAATTACAAAGGTACCAATGTAAAGAGAAAAGAAGTGATTAAAAAATTAAAGAATTTGTGGCGACTTCCACATACAGCAAAAACATACTCCAACAACATCTAGCGAAGACGAGCTGAACTACGGAGTAACTACTAATTCTGCATCGCGCTATGAGAGGTTCTCCCACCGATTAGTATATATATAACTTCCCAACATCAACCGTTGGGGCCGCGGCCCGCCATGATCACTTCGCTTGGTCGGAGGATCCTCCCCCTGTATTGGAGGGATATAACACCCGTTCCTCCACAAATTCAATTAAAATCAATCTCTTTGTGTCTCTCACCAAACACTGTAAAACATAGGATGATATTACTAAACTTAGTCAAGATTTTGGTAAAATAAACTGTGGTGTGGCTTTTATGAATTTATAAAATGTTTTAAAAAAGCTATATGTTTAAAATATTCCTCCACTTAGTGACTTAATACTAAACCCACGTCGGGCGTTTTTATGTAAGAAAACGTGGAAGTCGTGTGAGGAATCCACTGGTACTCATTTCTGGTCTGCAATATAATTTCTTTCCATCGATTTGCCAGTACGGGATCTGTAGGAAATCTAAAACCCAAAAGATCCTAAGAACCAAAAATCTAATATCAGACGTTACGTGTAGGAGGTTAACTAGAATAAGGTATCGTTTTCTTAAGCGATAAACTTTTTTAATAATATAAAACAGCAACAGCGACATCGTTTTACGATTACCCATAGTTTTTGTAAAATTACCCCGTAATAAACTGACAACACCGGCTAATATGTCATGCATACAAATATTGAAATATTTATTCGTATTTTCTAAGAAAATAATGTAAATTAAAACAAAACTTACCGATGAAAAGTAATCTTAGTGTTATTACAAGTTTTTCCAGGATAGTTTCGACACAATTTAATAGCACAAACCGGCATGATTAATTGTTTTTCGTAAGCTCGTCGCCGATAACAGTTCCAAATGACAATGATGTCTAAGACACTTGACTCTACGAAATTTAGTAGTCCTTTTTAGCGCCGTTCTGTGCGGCCGAATATGTCATCAAGACATGTATATAATCAAAGCGTTTATTATAAACGTGAAAGTTTATGAGGATGTATGGATGTTTGTTACTCTTATATGCAAAAACTACTGAACCGATGGCGATGAAACTTGGTATGTAGGTAACTGGAGACCTGTATTAACATATAGGCTACCTTTGACCCCAATATTCCCCCGGCATCTGGACTTACGCGGGTGAAACCGCGGGATGCAGCTAGTGGGTAATATAATTTCATTTGTAAGAACTTTTACTTCCTGCGTTCAACACGTTCTTTCACTCAGTGTTCGTATTATTTTAGGTGTGTAGGGCAAAACAAAGAGTGCGCAACAAAAATAATCAATATCCGTCTGTAGATTAACACTGTAACCTCAATTGTTTGGAACCATTTTTTATCTTTATTATCGTTTTGATCAAGAAATATTCTACTTTCATTACAAAACTTTCCCAATATTGTTAATACAATGCCAAAAGGATTTATTTTTGACAGGCATATATATGTATAGAAAAAAAACATGGCATAGCACGGGTTGAGTACGAATACAAAACTTTCCTTTGCCTGTGGCATGAAAGTTTAAAAAGCTGACATTTATATTTCGAATTTGTTTAGGCTCAAGACACACTTTTTTTACTCACAATTCTAAAAGAGATAATATTTATTACAATATCATCAATGTACATACCATAGCTACAATATGTAGGTACTATTATTTTATTAGAGTTGTTTTACTCTAAAATATACATAATAATATAAAGTGAAAACTTCTTTAGGCACGTTTGTGCTCTGAACTCGTGACCGTCACGCTAATAACACAAATATAGATCCGCTAGAGGGCGCTAATCTAAACATTGAGCTCTGTCAGCTCCTTATTAATTAATGTCACCAACCTGCTAATGTGACGTTTTAAGTTCGTCGTTTCGTTTAAGTTTTCACTTCTGTCGGCAGTCCCATGATGGCCTATTTTTTTAGTTATAAAAAGAGAAGTAAAAAGTAAATAAACACCTCAATAATTAAAAAACGCTGCAGTTTTTTTGTCATTCATAAATATCATTTTGACACAAATGTTCCATGACGCACAATGCACGATTATTGCAACAATTATGTCAGGAAAATATATGTACATAATATTGAATGACGCACTTCATTTGCTCGAGCTTAAGTTTATCGGTATCAATATCATTTACAATTCGGACGCTACTATAAGTGTGTTTTAAGCCTTAGCTCTTTGAATGTATTGTATCAATATGACAATGTCAAAAGTGTGAGTTGCCACTAATGATATTTCGGTCCGTCCGCGCCCGCTTATGACCTTTTTTTATGCCTTGGCTTCGCACGGCTTGTGCTTTTGCCATACTTGTGACCTTTTGTTAGTATTTTTAGCAAAAAAAGACATGACATTTCTTGGATGGTTTGGATTGACAACTTAAAAATGGCGTTTATGGAACAAATGATTTTAGTGTTTACATTCAGTTAATAGTCATAGTCACTGTAATTTATTTGAGTAGCTCATCATAGATTTTTATTATAATTGCGAACTTATATCAGTTAATCGATATTATTATTAATCCCTGATGTTCCCAATCTAAAATTTCAGTAGTCAAATAGGTACTATTTATGTCTACTACTGTTGTTAATATGATGGGAGATTCCAAACCAATTATCCTAACCCTAACTAACATTAGAAATGCGACAGTGAGTTTGTTTGTTACGTTTTGACGTGATAACAATTGAAATGATCATCATAAAACTTTAGTTACGCCACTAACACGTAAAAAGCTGAAGACGTTTTGTTTGTTTAAACGCGCTTATCTCTGAAACTAGTAGTCGGATTAAAAAAAAATGTTTTTGCATATGGTAGCCAAATTCATAAGGAATAGTATAGGCTATATAACATCACGCTTCGACCCTTAGGAGTGGGGCAGTGACTATAAACGAGGGCGAAACTGTGGGGAACGACGACATATACTCCCAACTTAAAGACCGTCAACGTACCTGTGACTCTTGAGTTGCAGGTGCCCATGGGCTTAGGTTGTCACTTACCATCAGGTGACCCATCTGGTCGTTTGCCCCCAATGCCATAAAAAAAAACATAATGACTAGCTTTTGCTCGTGACTTCGTTCGCGTTACTGTAGATTTTGTCAATCAAAATTCACTATCCGTCGGAGTGAACCCTATCAAAAAAATACTCCCTATGTTCATCGATATCGAAAGTAAAAAAGTCTAATAACATTTGTTGGTGAACCAAGTACCTTCATAAATCAAATCAACAGCCATTCAAAAGGTATTCATAGTAAGACGGCAAATAAAAGCAAGAGTCTGAATTTTTTTTTAAAGGTGGCACATTGTTACGATAACCCAGTTTAGACGGTCTGTCGCGGCCTACAGGTGTACACAGGGCGCGATATTTGGGCCGATGTACAAAATAATTACGTGAACTGGAACGTTGAACTTTATAATCGATAAATCACAAAATTACTTACTGGATTATTGGAATGAGTTTGTGTGTAATGTGTTAAATGTCATTGCCCGATTCTTTTTTTATAACGTGTACCGTGTGGTGGATAGACTTCACTAACATTTCGTTGAGTGACCGTTGGTTCCAGCAGCCCTCTTATGTACGTTTAAAATTAAAGTAATCGTATTGATTGTCTATGGATAGATAGACGATACTTGACACGAAATATGACTTAATACTTTTATTTATGGTATAGGAGACAAACGAGCAGACGGGTCACTTCCGGGTGAAGTGAGGGAGAGGAGGGGGGAGAGGAAGAGGAGGACGGGGTGGGAGAAAATTAAATAGGTATTTTAAGCCTTCTATCATATCAAAGTATAGTAGTAGACAGGGTAAATTTAAGTCTTAAAAAGGTCGAGGTTAATTTTAATTACAACAATGAACCTTTATCAGTATAAAGTAAGAAAAATCATGATTTTGACAGCCACAGTAATATAAATTATATTTCTATGTAAAATTACATGATTACCACCTGTATATAAACAAATACCTAATTGGATTGGTTTCAGTACTTAGCCTTTAATCACACATAATCTTAATTTATGTACAGAGAAGACACATCTGAATAAGCAAATGACATTAGTATGGTGAAGGGTAGACTTGACAACCCTAATTAAAATCTTAAAAACAAAATTACATGCGAAAATGAACTCTGTTTCATTGAAATAAAATTCATAATTAGTCGCTTTAATAGTATTAATAAATTGGTAAGATATTTGTGAATGGTACAAAATTATTCAAAAGTGTTGAAATAAGACTGTGGTTATACAAGAAATCCTCACGCATAATAATTAATGCGTACCGGGACATAAAAATAAATATATGAATAATTTTAGGCTGACTAAATTGTGTTCAGTGTCAATAAAAGACATAAAAAATATAAAAGTTTATAAAAGTGCGTCAACTGTAAAGTATAGTTATATTTTGACTGGCCTGTTGGTCTAGATTCTAGTGGTTAATAATTCTGACTCCTGAGCCAGAGGACGTGGGTCCAAATAACATGCTGGAAAGGGCAAAGTTTATCTCCATAAAGTTGTCTGAATGATGAAGTAACTTTCGTTAGTAAGGATTAACATGCCATGCTTAATAATAATCCTCATAAATCTTATTACTTTAAAAGAGCAATTCTTGTATGTGTCTATTTATATATGTGTGCGATTTTGATGAAATTTTGTATAGGTACAGATACAGTTTTGCATTTTAATTTTAACTGCATAGTTGTATTTCCTGTGAAAACCCAATTTTACAAAAAAAAAACAATAAAAAAAATTACGATTTTACTTTTTAATTTGCAATATTTTTTTGTCGCAAAAACCTTATTATGGCTTAAGAGATAGGCCGGATGGATTGGTAGCGCGGGTATTTTTGTCAATGTACTAAGGCCCAATGTTTTTGTAGAGCATTGTACCTATTTACGTATCACTGACCATCATGCCTGCGCACGTGGATAAAGCAGTTCGGAATCGGTTTTTTTATGGTACTCACTTACCATCAGGGGAAGCGTCTGCTTGCCCTCTAGCAAATGAGCAGACGGTTCACCTAATGGTAAGTGAGTACCGTCACCCATGGACACCAGCAACTCTAGAGTCACAAGTGCGTTGCCGGCCTTTGAGGTGGGAGTATGATCTGTTTTTTCTGACTTACAACTTACTTAACAAAAATCAAAATTTTTGTTAAGTAAGTTGTAAGAGGTGTAGCCTAATGCTACATAGTAGGTACCTATTTATACCTATAGCATATATCCTCATTAATCTGCCTATAATATACGGTAGGTGGTAGTGCCAACGTTTAGCGCGTTTAAACAAACACACAATCAAACAAAAAACTCTGCAGCTTTATTTTATTAGTATTGCAGATATAAATACGATAGTAAAAAATCGAAAAAAAAAGAAAATCGAAGAAAATAGTAAAAAAAAACATTTGTTATAGACAAGTTTTTATAAAATGTTTTTTTTTACAATTTTTATTTAAATTTATTCTTTTGTTTTCATCCAAACTAAAACTGTTTGCAAAATTTCAGCATAATCGGTTGAGGATAACTGCTTTAAAATTGAGTTGTAAGATTTGACCCGAATAAACATACATACAAACATTGCAAGTTAAATAAAAGCTTGTGAAAAGTACAACATATTTGTTTGGTAATCTATACTAATATTATAAAGCTGAAGAGTTTGTTTGTTTGGTTGAACGCGCTAATCACAGGAACTACTAGTTTCATATTTTTTATTCCATCAATAAATATGAATGTCATGATGGTATACCTGCTCCAAGAGTCATGAGACATTTTGAGAATAGGCAGAGTACTAAATACAAGTGTTTAGCTAAGAAGAGAACGTATACGATGTACGTACTGCCTAGAATAAATGAGACGATCTTCTTTTGCAAGTATCAGTTACAAAAGTGACATAAAAATTACCAGCAAAAAGGCCCCAAATTCAAAGTTCCAAGCACATACAGATCCTAAATACATATTAGATTTTTTTTTAGTTTGGTGAACTATTTTTTGTATAACCTTTTTGTTTTGCAATGTTACTCTGCAAAGTTCACACTGGGTCATAGACTAACGAATTGTATACTAATGGCAGGTATTGGATTCTTCAAGTTTTCTGATTTTTTATAACAATTTATTACTAAAGGTTTTTTATTTAGTTTTTATTACAAAAGGTCACAAATTAACATCACCAATAAAAAGTAACAAAGTCGAACATTCGACAATAGGGGATGAAAACTTTGTTACACACGAAAAAACCACATTCTGAAGACTTTTGAACACGTTTATTATCCTTAAGCTCCAACAAAAAGGGATGCCGTTCGCAAGGACATAATGTTTTATTTATTTATTTCTAACTCCCTTCTTAAAGGGTGACAGATCACGTACGCAGTCTACGTTAAAAAAAATCTAATTTATGAAAAGGAAGTTTAAGTTATGTAGAATACGGTTTAGATTTATTTGAGATGTGTCCCAAATTGAATCAAACTGACACAAGATATAGACACTAAAGCAATAATTCTAAGAACTACCCAAACCATAAGATTATTTGTTTAGTAGCAAGATTAATTTTACACAGCTTAAGAGGTGTGAAGTTTCTAATCGTCAAATGCATCTTCTAGGAAAGGCTAATGATTATTTAAAGTTTAATTTTTACAGCTTTTACATTGTTTGAAATCATGTGTGTTGTAAGTTGAAACGTTGAATGTTAACTGGTCTTAAATTGAATGCAGCTGGTGGAGTACTGGGTTATTAAAAGATCGTTAGTTCTTAATTTGAATGTCCAATTATGGCTATCTTTGCCTTTTACTGTAATTTTATTTTTTAATCTCGTTCACTGAGGCTATACTTACATGCTTGCTGAAATAAGTACATATTCCTTATTATTTAAAATTCGAAATGTTCTTACGTACACAATTTTTTTTTTAATCATTCAAGAAAATAAACATTTAGACAAAAATATTTTTATCAACTTCTATTTTAATATAAATAATTTAAATATGATTGATATTAATTATTCGAGGTGTTGGATATCATGCTAACATGTATACTACTCCAAAAAAGTCGACCCAGAACAGGTAGCTCTGAAAATGCATTCGAATGATTAGCATCGAGTTTTTGTTTACATTTTTTATAATCTATGGTTGATTTACGGTCCGTTATTTTTAGAAGACCCGTCTTGGTAGCAAGTCTCGTATGTCAACATTGGTTTTTATCAAGACCTTTATCTGGTGTCAGAAAGATGGATTCCTTTCCTGATATGCTGTGTACAAAGTTCACGTCTCAAATAATAACTTATGGGATTATTTAAAGATCAGTCCTGTCTCGACTGCGGATAAAAAAACTACGCTAACGGTAGATTAGAGATGGTCATATTTACTTTTTCTCATATTATAAATAGGTGTACCTATTATTTATGGGAAAGGGGCATAACCAGCTGACAAGTCACTTGATGGTAAGTGGCTACCGCGGCCCATGGACACCTGCAACTCAAGAGTCCCAAACTCACAAGTGCGTTGCCAGCCTTTCAGGTGGGTGTGGGGGAAGAGGGGTGAGGGGGCGCCTCCGGTCATGAGGCCTCACTCTGCGAAACGCAATGACAGCATTGTTTCACGCCGGTTTTCCGTGAGGCCGTGGTTTCACTCCGGTCGAGCCGGCCCATACGTGACGAAACATGGCTCTCCCAGTCCCCCTTTTTAAACCGTATAAATGAATAACTTATATTTGGCCCATAGAAGAGAGCTGTACCGCCATTATCTTCGCCATTGTCTTATCTGTGGTTGTACCAAACTCGTCAACCAATCTAATACAGCAAAGCCTATATTACGTATATAGTTAATCCAAATTTCACGCGGATGACACGGCGAGTTACGGCTGGTACCTATTCTAATTTGTAATATAATTCTAATATATAATTTCTAGAGATGCGCCGAATAGTGGTTTCACCGAATAACCGAATACCGAATATTATTCGGTTTAACCTTTACCGAACCGGATATTCGGCCGAATTATTCGGTTTACCATAACATTGTTTTGCCGCGTATAAATGTTGATTTAAAGTTTAAAAATAAATATTGTTTTGAGGTTTAAATTAAATGTTGATTTAAGGTTTAAAATAAATGTGTTTAAACTAACTATAGGTTTAGAAATAAATATATTTTCTTTGACTTATAATATAACATAAATCTTACATCAGAAGTCTTGTCTTTTAGTCCTACACTTTGGCTATATGAGCCAAGAAAATAGAAAAGCTTGAACCGAATATATTCGGCAATAAAACCGAATAATTCGGCCGAATACAAATAGTGGAAAAGATGCCGAATACGCAGAATACCGAATACCAAACGAATATTCGGCGCATCTCTAATAATTTCCTTACTCTTATTAGTATTAGTTTTAGTATTATCCATAAATACTAATGTGTTTTCATATAATATGTGTTAATATTCAATTTCTTTATGTATTTATTGTAGATATCTACTTGTTTTAGTGTGTTATTTGCATTTTGCTATAATATTCAGACATCTGAAGAGGTCAAGCAACCGTCAGTCGGTCCTCACAGTTATTATATGGATAAGTATGTATATTAGAACTAAACACTTAAATACATATTATAAAACAAAGTACACCGCCGCGTCTGTCTGTCCGTTCCCGATAAATTCAGTTACTACCGCACGGATATTTCATACGGTTTTCACCAATAGACCGAGGTGTATAATTTATTAAGGTTTTGTGTAAAATGGCTGAAATATGACGATGATTGTTGAAGATGTGGAAAAACATCAATATATTATGCTTTGCTAACCGTGCGAAGCCAAGGCGAGTTGCTAGTAGGTATTAAATAAATGGACTATTTGCGCGATAGGTAGAACCCACGATAAAATATCCTCCCTATTTTTTCGGTATAGATTCTGTGTGATGTAAAAGTGTAACGGATACTTCTATACTAGCCAAAGATTAAAAAAAAATAGTCCTTTGTCCTGAATATGGTTACATTTGATTACATAATCAACTTATTTTATTTTATCGGTAAATAAATTATGTCCGAGTTCCATTAACATCATAATAGAGTAAAATATTGCCAGTCGTAAAAATCCCATTGTGAGTCGTCACGAGTTTTACGATTTGACATATAAGGATAAGCCTTAAAATGTAATAAAATGCTGCCACCCTCAAAGCAGAGTAAAGGTCCTTATAATATTTACTAACAGATGAATTATTGCAGAATATAAAATCGTAAACTTTAATATGTGTGAGAACAGGAATAGACAAGACGTAACGGATTTGCTGTACATTGCTGATAATTATGATCTGTTATCTGCTGGTAACATCAAAAAGAATTGTATACTTAACAAAAACTTTTATGATAAAATGATTAGTATTTTTTGATATCCATTAGACCGTTGGCAAAGTTGTGGAATGAATTATAAAAATCATCTTCTGAGACATAATCGCACAGTGCTACCTAAACCCAAATTAAGTTTGTACTATAGGTTATAAAACATGGATAAACATTCTCAAAGGAACTTTTTTTATGTAAAAAAACCGCGCAGATATACTCTGCTGAAATTGGTGATGTTATGAAGAAAGGCCAGATTGGAAGTATTAAATCGTTACCGACAGGATTGTATGAAAAGTTTAATGACAGTAATATAAAGGAAGTTTGTGAAGTATTTAAGGATAGAATACGTGGCGGGCTGTTGTCTCTGCTTAAGGTAGAAAGGTATGAGTTTATGTAAATTTATGTAAATACCAAAAGATGCTACATGGCGATTACTGCAATGATATACTACTTTTGCACTTATACTGTTAACAGTGAATTTTCATTCGTTTAGTGGTCTTTATTTCTATTCATCATCCTCCGAGCCTTTTCCCATCTAAGTTGCGGTCGGCTTTCAGTCTAACTACGATAGGGCCAAACTTCAATATTTTATGACTGCCAGCAGACCTCTACAACCCAAGTAGGTACTAGACGATATCGAAGTTCGAAGACTTTTTAGGGCTTCAACTACCGTAACCAAATGCCACAGATGTTCGTATGGCACCCGGGACCGACGGCTTAACGTGCTCTCCGATGTTCGGAGGGGTCTCAATGTGTTAAGAATGGTGACCCATCCTAAGACTGACCTGGGTTATATCACTTAACCTTGTAATGTGCTAGCCTACTCGGTTACCACTTAGCCACGAGCCCCTCACTTGTCTTTATTTCTATTAAATCACTTTATTAGCCTGATGATGGACTAGCGAAATTACGGTTTAAAGGTGTTAAAAAAAAAAATATTGGGAAAAAATGCTTCTTATTCGTATGAGTATAGTTTTTGCCTTGTTAATGTATGCTTAACAAAATTAATTTCTCACATAGAAGAAATACACATTCATACCAACGTTAATACTTTGTCAACGGAGAAGTTCAGTATTATTATTATTATTTTAAGTGCCTAGTGCCACCTCGACCATTTCTGGTCTTTTGTAGCGCACTTTTTGCTTTACACTTCACTGCTTAGACTTATGGCTTCGAGAAACCTCCAGATCCTTTCAACAGTGATTGTATTTCCTGCGGTTGCATGATGTGTAACCCTAGGTTAATACTTCGGTGCCGCATTAGTGGGCCACAAGAGCATAGAATATACATTGCAGTTTCTTCTGAAGTGAAGCGAGAAGTTCAGTAACTCAAAAATTTTATATTATAAATCTCAACAAAAAAAATTGATTTTATAACAGGAACTAATACTGTAATAACTGTACTGTTCTGTACTGTACTGTAATAACACAAAACAATTCAATTCAGTTTTTTTGATACTAATAAGTTATAACACGTGACACTGAAAATTAGGACCTCGATATATTTGCAAAATGTTATAAGTAAATAAAAAAAACATATATAACAGGACTGTGCTGTAATAACAAAAAATTATTAAATTCTATTTATTTAATATTACTGTCTGGTGGAGATCACTTTTAGCGATAAGACCGCCTATTGTACGTAACACTATAATGATTACGATCCTATTGTAGTTCTATGTATTTGGTGTACAATAAAGAATATTCTAGGTAATAAGTTGTTTAACACGTTATACTAAAACTTAGACGCTCGATATATTTGGAAAGAAAAACAGCGGTTCAATTAGTTCGTTACCACTTTTTTTTTGTAAAGGAAACGATAATCATATCTTTATTCCAATTATTTTTAGTTCACACAATGTGTTTTGTCTCCGCTGTTGAAACAGTCCTCACTGTTTTACAAACAAAAGAGGCATAAAAGCGGAAAAGCGGTGGATCTAGCAACGATGAAGTAACGTTTCATAATATGACAGTCTTAGGTCATTATTGCAGAACACTTTACACAAGACTCAAGAACCATTTAAAATTAGTTTCAGGTGAACTTTGAATTTTAGAAAACCTACCTGAGAAGTGAAACGTCAATAAAGAATCACCTGAGAATTGACACTTACGATGTTCTTTCCTTAGAACCTACTAGCAGTTCGCGCGTGACTTCGCTCGCGTGTACAAATTTATATATTTTGTAATTCTAATTCTTTTTGCAAAAAAAAAAGTAACCAAAGTTACTACTTATAACACCAGCTATCTGCCAGTGAAAGTCCCGTGTCAATCAGTCCATCCGTTCCAGAGATTAACCGGAAGAAACAGACAGACAAAAATGTTAAAAACTGATTTATAGGCATAGGTATCATGCAAATAACTGTATGACCTTAAAAAACTATTATTTTGACATTACAAACAGACACTTCAATTTTATTTATTTGATGAAATTGATGAAGCACTACTAAAATATCAAGTCATTTGTTTCTTAATTTTTTTTTTCCCTACTCATAGGGGGATAGTTCTAGAATAAATGAAATGCCAAGGGCGAGATTATTTTCTCAAACTATACTATGAACATAGTTAATGCGGGATTTGAAGAAGTTTGTGGAATACGATCCGTAGGCATAGTTCAGATTATAGCCAAGCGGTAAAAGATCCTTGTCGGAATATAGTTAAGTTCCATGAAGTACAGACATTTGCAGCTAAAAACCTAACAATCGCTCTTCAAGTGTATTGTTTGGCAAAATTCATTTCACACTTCGTTGATCCAAACATCCTTAACGGTGGTACCTGTACATGACGCTAATGACCTTTCCTACATTCAATTATGTCAATGAACTATGTAAATGTTGTATAGAAAATAAACAAAACTATGGTAAAAAAATCTTTATATAAAAAAATTATGTTAAACATGTATGTTTTGTTTTATGGTATAGGGGGCAAACGGGTCACCTGATGGTAAGTGACTACTGCCGCCCATGGACACATGCAATCAAGAGTCACAATTGCTCTGCCGGCCTCTGAGGTGGGAGTACGCTCTTTTCTTGAAGGTTTGAAGGTGGTATCGGTCGGGAAATACCGCAGGTGACAATTTATTCCACAGATTGGATGTGCGAGCCAAAAATGTACATCTCTATTTATTGTTGTTTTTAATTTTTGTTCTATTTTGTTAGGGGGTTTTTATACATACATAAACTCACGCCTATATCCCCAAAGGGGTAGCCATAGGCATACTTAACACCCACATTTTGCCATTTATAATTTGGTCCCACTTGCGTAACAGGGGGCAAGCGTATTGCCGTCTACCGGGCACTTTGGGAATTAGAGATGGGAAAATTGAGAGTACATTGAAAGGGTAAGGTAGGTAAACATTAAAGGCAATTGTAGAAGCACCCGTATAAGCAATATCCCTTATATTACTTATACAGATGGATTGGGGAGTATAGGAAATAGCTCGAGCAGGTCAGAGTCGCATCCCCGTAACTCTAACTGGCTGTTACCTGAAAGACAGAAGTCCTCTAACACAGAGTTTTCAACCTGTGGGTCGCGACCCTAAGGGGGGTCTCAAAGCCTTACTCAAGGGGTACTCGCGGGTAAAAGAAGGAATTGTTTGTAGGTCCTACACTACAAAAAAAAACAATTTTAGTGAAAAGGCTTTGCCAGTTTATTTTTTTAACATTTGTTAAAACGTGTTATATTTTTGAAACGTTAATAACCAAATTATTTTTTAATTGAAGTCTATTCCTCTTTTTAGTTTCAATGTCGCAACTTCTTTGAAGAGTGTGCTTAATTTCTTAATCAATAAAGGTTTTTGGGACCTAGGGAAAGAAAATGATAGATTTAATCTTTTAAATCATAACATTTTGTTAATGCCCGTACCAAGTACGGGCATTAACTTTTAAAGGGGTCGCATACTCAAAAAGGCTGAAAAGTACTGTTCTAACACATATGCTTTATACATTTGTGTAAGCAATGTAGAGCAAAATCATGATCCCTTCATTGGATAGCATACCTCCTGTAACTAGAAGATAAACCTGACGTAACCAAATTTTGTGATTGAAAATATCTATTATATCTAAAAATATGTAGAAAACGAATCAATCGTCACGAATCTTGAGCATATATTTTTATTATGTTAAATTATGCGTACCTTCCTCATTTTACTTAATAATGTCAGTATTTGACTTTATAATAATACAATAAAATAATCTTTCCTATCGTGACTCAGGATGGCCGCTGTAATAGTAACCAAAATAATTATTGTTCATTACAAAAAAAAGTCTCAACATCTGTTCTGCATACATCGTTCAGTGTACACAATTACTTCACAAATCAAAACGGAACCCGTACTGACCTCCAGTATTCCGATAATTCACCGACAAACATGTCGGGGGCTTCCGACTGGCGCCAACGTCACTAGATAAAAACCCTTTTGTTTTTAACATCAGCTAAATGGACTGAAACACGATAATGTAAAACACATTTATTTACGTATGCTTTGCACAAAACAGACTGACGACGCCTGCCTTTCAAAGGCGGCGCCATTTTTTTTAACAGTGTAAGTTAGGGGCTCGATTTCACAGACAGCAAGAATAGACTCGTATTTGTCCTTTTTTTCTACACGTTCTTAGCATCTGGCGAAGAAAATTAACAATAGACATGTAAATCCTCTTATCCTTTCCTTGAAGGAGCCACGATATGTGTATTACTTACTGTGGTTTTGTGTATATTATGGCAATCCGTATATACATATAAAAAAGTAAATTACGGTAATTCGCTTAGGGTTAACATTGAGGTAGTATGTGGGTCTCGAACCTAGTAAAACTATTAAGGGTTCTATGACTGGTGGGCCTGTTGCCGTGGGCAAAGGTATAACTTATGAAGGAGGTTCCTTGAACTTCCGAAATTTCGGCAGGCTATTTCTGACTGTAGAACCGCAGAAGGCTACACTTACATTACGAAAGGCGGCTCCCAGCTATTGACCATGTCCACTATACTGTCCATGCTTATGGTATAAGATGATGATGTTATATGCTTATTATAATGCTTGGGACATATTCTGCTATGGGCGTGAAAATTAGGATATTCACGTCAATAAAATGTAATACTGTAGTTACTAACTAATTAAACATAAGCTTTCAGACACAATTTAAAATTATATCGGACTTTTCCATTTGTTTAATATTATTATCATATAAATACGTATTTATGGAACAACATGTCCTAGTTTTTAGAAATGTTATCAGCGGTTTTTTAATAGTCTTCGTTAGATATTACTATTAAAGATTTTGTTTTATTAAAGCTTTAATGTTGAATTAAGTATATTTCTTATTTATGTCGAGAAATTAAAGTAAGAAATTATCATCGGTATCATCTCAGCCTTAGAACGTCCCCGGCTTCTCCGACAACCTGGTTCAAGAAGCACGGTGTTTTCGGATGAAGGCGGACAAAACCGCTTTTTGATGAAGTCTTTGAGGCTCTCCTCATATGCATATCTCGCATTTCATACTGTCGAGCATAGGTCTCTGCTTATATTTATAAATCAGGTCGATAAAAATTTTTAATCGATATAGAACAAGGTTGAACCTTGAGCATCCTATGCATAACGAAATGTCGGAAGTGTACCAGAGAAAATCGGAAAGAAGGCTTTGAATTAATTGGAGGTTTACATATATAACCTTGAATTTTATCATTACGTTCATACGTGAATGGCCATACAATGTAATTACAATGTGTTTTTTAAATTATTATTTGTTGTATAGCAGCTCCAACTTAATGGTTATTGGTTATGGCGAAAATAATATCAAATTTATAGATATAAATAGATGTTATGCGCTTTAAAAGTAGCTTTTTTATGGGATAGGGGCAAACGAGCAGACGGGTCACCTGATTGTAAGCGACTACCGCCCTGCCCATAGGCGGCGTGTGTGTCTTGTGACTCTTGAGTTGCAGGTGCAACTCAAAAGTCACAAGTGCGATGCCGACCTTTAAGGTAGGAGTAGGGGAAGGCGAGGAAGGGGGGAAGAGGGAGAGTGCGGGTAGTGGGAGAAGAGGTGTAGAGGAAAGGTTTAGGGCCTCCGGTAACCTCACTCACTCGGCGAAAAGTAATGCAAGCATTGCTTCACTGCCGGTTTTCTGTGGCCGTGGTATCACTCCGGTCGAGCCGGCCCATACGTGCTGAAGCATGGCTCCCCCACAGTTCAGCTTACTGAAAATACTTGGCCTACTTTTTTTTACCTCACATATATTTACGAAATTCCACATATATATTTATAGCGAAATTATAATTATCCACCAAATTTTCACATTATGTAATGTTGCAACCCTAGCCATACAGCCATTAATACGACTAAGCATTGTGCAACCACGTACGTCGTAACATCATATAGATATTCAACAGATACTTAAGTGTTAAGTTACCTATCAACCTTGGGTACGGAGGCTGCTCAGGTGTCGTCTGACCGTGACGAATGATAAAATGATCGTCTTTACCATATTCTACGTATTAAATTAATAACAATGAATGTTACAAGGTATTGTGAAGCGTCAAGTTTAGATTTGGTTCTTTTGAAGTGAAAACTTCTTTAGCGGCGTTGTGCACTTTTTGGGATGGGTAAAAAATGTTAACCTCGCGTCAGGACACGTGACCTGATCGAAAATTCATAAGATGGAGCCGAGTTTCTTATATTTTAAAACATATAACATTCGAAATCCAAACATTTATGAGCGGTCAGGAGCGCAGAACTTCCGGTGTACCCTATGTATACATTTAGATATGTTATTACCTACTTTTTATTTTAACCTAATTATATATATACAGATGTGTGTGTGTGTGTATGTATATGCAAATACATTGTCAAGTTATGTTTTTACTTCTGACGTGCAGTCCTACGACTGACTGTTTTTTTTATTAGGTACTTTCCTAGTAGCACTTAGTTTCGTAAGCTATGTTCGTTCTTGTAAAGTATAAAGAATTTATAAGGGATGGAAATATTAATTCTATCATATATGTGTGGTTACAAGGGACGTAAATTAAGGCTTACCGTTTACTTGTAGTAAAAGTTTTTATTTCTTTTCTTTTCTTTTTCGTCTTTACTATAATCTGCGTAAATAAATTAATGGCAATAGATGCTGGCAATTCATATTGCGAGGTTTTTGTGAAACGCCAAGCTTAGATTTTGTGGAGAAATTTTATTACTTGGTATGTAAAACTTTATTTCGATAGCCATGTTCGTTCTTGTTATGTCAAGTAAATAAATACAAAGAATTCATAAGATTATAATATCCGCCTTATCATAAACATGGCGACACAAATGAAGGTTTAGAGTACCTCTAGTAAAGTTTTGATGTAATATATGGAAAGCGAACATCATCGCAACTTCTTCTGAAACGGACATATATTTGATATTATTTTACCGTTACGAGCGAATAAAAATTAACAAATGTTACAGTGCGTTAAGCTAGTAAACCTATCCATGTTAAGCTGGAGTTCTCATTCCTCTAAAGTTATTATTTAACTCAATTCAAAAAACATAGCTTCTTGACTGTTCTGTATGACAATAATCCTAGATTATTATAAGAGAAATAAATATCACGCTTTAAAAAAATGTATACCTTCTAGCATTTTAGATCCGATAGATGTTTCTGTCTTTTGCTATGCCCTACCTCTTTCAACGTTTGCTTGAGTTTCGTCATTCAGTTATTTACTCGAGTAAAGGACTTGAAGAAATACGTGTTCTTGTTGACGCGCGTTAGCAAAACGCGCGTTCAACGCCCTTCGTCTTAACGTGGCCTTTTTTTAACGCGACAACACGCGTAACTCGGCGTAAATTTATGACTGAGTATTTGTGTATTTATGTATCTGTCCGTAGTATCATAGCTCCTAAATAAATGGACCGATTTTTATTTAGTTTTTTTTTGTTTGAAAGGTGACCTTATCGAGAGCGTTTTTTAGCTATATATATATATATATATATATATATATATTTCAAGAAAATCTGTTTAGCCGTTTCAAGATGATCACCTCTTTTCTATTTGTTGCTGGGATTCGGCCATTTAAATAACCGTCCGTATACCATTTTCCACATAGCATGCGGTAGGTGACACTTCATTTCATATATTTCACGCAGTTTATTTTTGTATAAAAATAAAATATAGAATACAAGAAATAAACACGAATTGAACGAGAAATAAAAATCTGTTTTAATTTTATATTTTTACGCCATTTTCAACGAATACAGAACTAGAACTGAACGCCACGCACAACAACGCCTGTCATCTGAACATGGCCTTATTCTGCACGTGCTAATATGTTGTAAACTTAACGGTTACTTAAATAACAAAACATTGTTTATGTTACCTTACGTCTCAATAAACATTCGTTCCTGATCACTATAACCAAGGTAAAGTAAAGAATGATGACGTCATTATTTTATTGTTACTCCTCTTCTACTTCCACACGAAGTATAGGTACATTAAGCTAAGTCTTATTCTCTATTTCTACAAACGGCACGTAACTCTGCCTCGTAGCTGAAAGAGTCCACGCTGCACTACTGTAGTAATGCGAGTAGAACTTGAGACGTCGAATCCAGTTATGTATTGAGAACAATAGCCACCATTTTGAACAATTAATCAGTTAAGGGTTAATAGGTAGGTTAGGTAATGTAAGAAAAATTAAAGAAAAATTGTTAAAAATTAGCTCTTTCCTTAAGTATGCCGTATGTCATGACTTGGTGTACTAATAATACAGTATAATTTTTTTAGAAGTCAGTCAAAGGGTTCGATTCCTGGCTAGGATTATTGATTTTTAAAAAATCCAATGATGCAGTTTTAGTTTTCATCAAAATTGGGCCTGCGAATCCATGAATCCATTGATTACTTTTCGCTATTCCTCATAGTTTCGGATTTGGCCATGCACGCCCACTTGAAATTTTCACTCTGTATATAGTATAACCATTGGCCTAATTTATTTTAGCAATGTGTCACAATAAACCGAAACATCTGAAATCTAGATAGTGTTTCGTCATGAGGTCGAAATATAACTTAGGTAGGAAATTGTCGTCACCTAGGAAACGGTAACACCTGCTCAATCGTCCACTGAAGAAATATGTCCTGTCCTGTCCAGAAGACCATTAAAATTACATTGTATTGGATTTATGCGGTGAATGATACTCGCAAACCTAAATAAGGGACCGTTATAAGGTCAGTGACGATATCTTCGTAACGAATAGGTACATAACTTCTAGATAACAGGACAAATGGCTCAAAGATCAATAAAATCTTCAACGGTTGAAAAGCCTACAGGCTTCTGGAAGGCTTCTTCTCTTTTGTTCGTGGGAGAGCCACGATTCAGTACAGCTTCAGTATGGGCCGGCTCGACCGGAGTGATACCACGGCCTCAAAGAAAACCGGCAGTGAAGCAATACTGTCATTGGTTTTCGCCGAGTGAGTGAGGTTACCGGAGGCCCTAACCCTTTCCTTTACCCATTTTCCACCATCTCTCCTCCTATCCCCCCTCTCTCCCCTCTTCCCCTACTTCCACCTTAAAGGCCGGCAACGCATTTATGGCTCTTAAGATGCAGGTGCCCATGAGCGGCGGTAGTCATTTAAAAATATTTATCCTACAAAAAAAGGCGTGCTGTTCTTATAAAATTCAACCAATCACTTATGCTATGAGCAATAGTTTTCTGCTTTTATCTAACAGCTCCCTATTAATATAGTTGTATAAAAACAACATAAGGAATAAGAATAATTTATACTGCAAACATTTGTAGAATAGAGACGGTGACGGGGACTTTGGACAACATCGATTTGGTTGAATAAACTGAAAACTTCCGGTATATATTATTTACACATTACTGTTTGAAATCACTCTTGCTATCTTGTACAACAATTATACGCACAGGGAGCAGCGATTGATGGAAAACAATTGATTTTATTCACCGTGTAACCTTGATGCACGTGATATGTGCGTTCTCACGGCAGCGGCCGCACGCGCACGTCGTTCCTCACACGTTTACAAAATGTACTTGTAGTAGGTGGAGTGCTGTTCTCCACTGGTCCTAAAATGTCGGATTGAAGATTGTCGATACAGCACGAATATGCAATACGTCGGGGCATTATATTATATAAGACTGCAGCACCATACTGAAAACACGTGTACGTATGTCGCAGTGGTTTCAGTGTCACCTTACAAGTGCCCATGGCTCAAGGCTTCGACTATTGTGGGTTCTATCCCAATATCCGGAGTCCGGATGTACGATGTGTTTGTTGTTTCTTAATTAAATCTCTGTGACGCAAAAAGTATTCCCAGATACGGGATTTGTTTAAAGAAAAAATGTTTACGAAGCGTTAGATCAGCCGGTTGTTTCAAAATACGGGTTAGCATTAAAGCGCTTCAGCTTCTATGGAATTTCGAGACCCCAAAAGAGAGATAAAACAATAGTGACTTCTACCGTACCACAGTATTTCCATTACAAGCTCACGTCGACGACAATGGAAAACAACATAATTATAAGTACCTACATCTGCCAGTAACATCGTGTTTGTGTTCCTATTTATTCGACCTTGGTCTTTGTCTAAATATTATTTAGGACCATATTTCTATTAAAATATATATTTCCGCAAAGAATCATCTGAACTATTGACGGAAAAAACTGTAATCCAAAAATTCTTAATAATGACAATAACTCTAATTCATTGATAAACATTTGTTTAGATGACGAGGTAATCCTTTTATTTATGGCTTTGTTAATTGTCTTATTGTGCGTTTAACAAAAGGATAGTGTTATCTATTTGTGTATGCTTCTTACTTTAAAATAATCTAAATACTAAACATTGACACTGTATCCGGATTGCTGGGTTGGGGGCGCTGGTGATGACTGGCGATTATATCAGAAGCCAGTATTCCTAAAAAGTGCGCTATTCGATAGAATCATATTGTTCAAAAACAACGATATTAAATAAATTTACTGACATCATTTTTGTGTATCAAAACGTTTTTTGTGAAATGATTTGATGAATGATTTTATTTAGGAAGTTCTCATTTAAGTGCAGCATCATAATTATCCTCCTTTTTATGGTTTTTAACATTTCTCGTCAGATTATCAAGAATCAAGAGGTGGACTTGTTTGCTCTTTTTAGTTTTGTGTGTTCTAAAATCATATATTTCGACGACTATATTTATTTAAATGGAGTTACGGAATTACAGATGTACATCGACTTATGGAATTGCCTTGTAAACTTATACGAAACACAGTACTATTGGTTTCATATGGAGTCTGGAATGTAATGCAAAAGAAAATGCAACTACAATGTTTATTTTAAAAACTTTACTTAATTCTAAAATATATAACGCACGTAGGTAGCTCAGTGAGATTATCAACCTTTTCGTTAACCCTTTTTACAAAACTGTCAACTGCTATGACCCTTCTCTAAAACAAAAAGCAGCGCATGTAATTTTAGCTGTTCTTTCACTTTGGTATAGATTCACACTTCACAGTCATTCTTTGCGTCAAGAGAAAACATTGATAAGTTGTTTCATACATCAACCTACTTAAACAAAGGCCTGAAGGCAAATTTTTAAATGAAATACTTTGTAAAATCTCTTCAGATTTACCTTACCCGTTAGATACTTAAGTTTAGTAATTCTGCTTCATATTACGACCTATTTGTTTACACAAATTATGCAATTATGCGGTATTTATTTTAGTTTAGTTACCTAGATACCTACACTTGTAGAAGAGTAAGATAATATTATGTTAAAGCATTTTGTGGAAATTAAATACCCTTTACGTGCATCAAAGATAAACAACTTTTAAAAGGTAATTAATGAATACTAGAGATCATCTGGTGGTCGAAATTCAACCATAATTCATAAAATATAGTACCTAGGAGACCGAGCTTTGCTCGGTAGCGTTTGAAAAATCGAATTTTTCATGCATTTTTTAAATTACATTTTTATAGGAAATACAACTATGTAGTTGAACTTAAAATGCAAAACTGTATCTGTGTACAAAATTTCATCAAAATCGTTGGAGCCGTTTCCTAGATTCAGATTATATATATATAATTATAATATACATATAAGAATTGCTCGTTTAAAGGTATTAGATAAATTTTTTATTTATTAATTCCCAGTATAAGTTGAACTTCCCAACTACCAAGACAGTTCAATATGTATACTGGACGCGTGTACGTTGATGTAGCGTAATTTTTAAATTTGTAACATGTTATTTAACATTTTAACTTTCTGCACTTTTTATATATACAGTGTGTTACAGGAAGGTGTGGTCATATTTTAGGGCCGTGTAGTAGACCCCGTGAATAACGTAAAACGTCAACAATTTTATGAAAATTCGTGATTTGTAAAACAAAAATTTTATTTGGAAACTGAAAAATTAAACTTGAATATTGACCAATAAAGTTAATATTTCGTATGTGAGAGGGCTGACATGAATGAAACTATAGGTATTTTATAATAAGGATATTAATGCAATGTCCTGATTTTTCTGAAAATGTCTGCATAAAAAAATAAAAAAACAAAATCATTGAAACTGACATGAAAATTCATTATGCGTTATTTAGAAATGTGCACCAACACTACGAAAAGCATTTTACAAATAATTTTTTTATTTTTATTTTCAGAATCCATTTTTTTTCAAGCTAAATCAACTATTTGTCAGCTAATATATAGGATAAAAGCTCCTAAAATTTTACCACACCTACCATCATACGCGAAATTTCTTAACGTGTGCAAAGAATTCTCTTCACGTAAAAATATATGCATAGATAACCGAATCATTAATCATTAAAATAAATAGTCAAGATGATCGGATGCACCTTGACGATTGAGTCATTTATATCCAAACCAAACAGGCAAATTCGCCTACGACATTCCTTCTTAATCCTGCCTAAGTATGATAGTAAGGTCACCATATATCTCTGTCAATTCATCATCTAAACAAGATTTTACAACTTCCTTCACTCATTTAGCTTAACCTAGAACACAAACCTACAAAACCTACTCGGAGGTATTCGAGTCAGTTGGACGTTATTGAATCAGAAGTGAGTTGGACGTTATTGAATCAGAAGTCAGTTGGACGTTATTGAATCAGAATGAGAGTTACTAGTCATGACAAATTTTATTTATTTACTGAAAAAGTGGTAAAATTTTATTAAATATAATAGAACGGTCTATTACTTTGCTTCTAAAGTTCTGTCATGGATGCATAGTGTTCTATGCACCTGTTTGCATAATAGATAATTTTGCATACTAAGATACAACAACTTTATCTATGTGACCAGTGCTAGTGTTGTTCACTGTAGCTTCCTAAAACCTGGCCAGACAATGTGCAGGCAGCAAGCGTTATTGATTGGATGGAACCTATCTAAAGGTCATCACACACTATAACGGCACTGCAACGGCACAGCTGCAGCATGAAGTAAAGGGTATGGCGCCGCCTGACATTAAGGTTACCAGCGCCAGCGTGCTTTACCACGCATTGCCCGCGAGGTTCGTGCTGCAGCTGTGCCGTTGCAGTGCCGTTATTGTGTGTGATGACCTTAATACTACAAGAAGGTTAATAGTCGGCATTCCATCTATTAACTGATATCGTTGTAGGAATGTTATTGGTAGAATTGCTACGTACTTAGAAAAAAAGTATGCTTGACTTCTTCAGCCTAACGCTGAAGAAGGTCAAACATACTTTTTTCTTCTAAAAACTATGACACTGAAATTACACAATTTAGTTCTTTGTTTTATATGTATATGGAATAAGATTTGATGCGTAAAATCCTTTAAACCACGCGATGTGAAGGGCCCTGACAGATTTTAAGTTAAAGTTTGTATTGTT
Source organism: Euplagia quadripunctaria (assembly GCA_963859945.1). NCBI lineage: Eukaryota > Metazoa > Arthropoda > Insecta > Lepidoptera > Erebidae > Euplagia > Euplagia quadripunctaria. The sequence continues at coordinate 15,177,428 of OY982572.1, read as the reverse complement.
TAAATAAAACCAAGCTTATAATTACATATTAATCTGCCTACACAAATTGATAGATACTTTGTTAATTAAAATCTATCAAGTGTTCGTCGTAACGCGGGTGATATTAAGAAATCCACATACCAAGAGTATGTAAAATGTAACTTCCTTGCTAGAGAACTGCTGAGAACTGAAGAACTGTCCTTCTCGGTTAAACCTATTACAAAATGAAAAATTGAAGCTAGCAGGAATCGTATTATTTGGATTATTGCTACTGATGGTTTTTACTGAAAATATAATTTCAATGATAACGGATGAGCGAATAGATCTTACAACGTCCAATACTACACGGACTGCACTGCACTGTGGTCGCCTCGCCTCCACGCCGCGCCGAATGTTGTGGGTTCAAATCCTACACGGGACAAAAACATTTCTAATCTACAAATATTTGTCCCGAGTCTGAAAGTTCTTTGTGTCCGTTTTTTAAATGTTTGTGAAGCCCTCCGCGACACAGGAATATTCCTAATGCGGAAGTTGTTTTTGACAAAAAAAAACAAAACCTCCTAAGAGTTCGAAAGAAAAATAAAAGTGCCCGTGAAAATGGACAGGCAAACTAAATAAATAAACATGATAGCAAGACGACCTAGTAACAACATGACAGACTAATTATATTAAAAATAAATGGTTTCCGTGATCAGTAATAAAATATTCACAATAACAAGCGATTTTACTCTCCGCGTATCATTGTCGCTTACTTAACTATTCGCTACATTGAATTGTTATTGATTGGCCATTAAATTGATCAGACATGTATGCCGATCACGGTCAATGAACTTTGTATACTGGACCATATCTTTTCGCTATTGGTTATAAAGTTGATATGATAACGTTGGTCATTTTATATTTGTAACTTGTGTGTTTAGCTGCAATATTTGATATTAGATCTTTATCGTTGGTCGTTGATTTAAATAAATGACTAAAGGTCTTCATAAACAATTACATGTTACGTTCACGTTCACACGTCATCACAAATAGTAAAATTCAATAGCACAGTAGATAAAGGTGCAGTACGAAAAATGAATATTTGTTAAAAATTAAGGACTTTATATTTAACAATGTAGAAATGCCTCGTTACTAGTTTATCAATAACTAATCTGTATATCTAAATGTACTGTACTTGTAGAGACAAGAACATAATATAGGTATATAAACTCCGACACTGTTTGATTGATCACCATGAAACCTTTGCCAAAGAGAAGGTTTTAATAAACTATCTATTTTTTTATAGTTACAAAAAAAAAACACTTTATAGACTAGACATTACATACAGATCATCCATTATAGGTATACGGAGTGTATCTGACACTTACTCAACTCACTTAAAAAGCATTACTCTAGCATGCAAAAAGAATTTTAAAAAAATTATCCGTTTACAAGTTAACTTGACACATTCTACCTGCTTTTAAGAGAAATGGAGGTAAAAATACCTAGAAATATAAACGGTCATAACTTAAATTTAAACAATTTATTTCTTTAATTTTTTTTTTGTAACTGAAAGCTAGAGTCCTTTCAGTGATTTAAGTAAGTGTTCCATTACGTAACTATCTATACAGGGTGTATCTGACGATCAATAGATAGTTACGCATTAATATATGTATACACTTGCAGGAAGACATAATTATGCCGGTTTCTGCTAGTGAAAGTGTAGAAAGAGTTATTAAATGAAATGGATCTTACATAATAGCAATTTGTGTTCACAACTTCAGATATGCAAATATTAGGTAATTAATATAACGTAAATATAATTGTTATTTACTTTTTTTTAAATGTTAGCACCGTGGGACACGTATTACTAATATTCTTGTTAACCTCCAACTAAGTGAAATACTTATGTTAGGAGTGAGTTCGCGTCGGTAGTCCACTAGGTGGGGTTCGAACCCGCAACCACTTGATGAAAATTATGAAACAATTTATAAATAATGAGGCTGTGTAAACTACCTATGCAATGCGCATAGGTACTGATTTTTACAATTGTTTATGAAAAATGCATTTAATTTTTCAAATGTATTTATTTCATTAATAGAAATATATTCATTTAAATTTATTGATGTCACGGCTTTAGAAATCTTCGACACGGATATATAAATGCGTTTTCACCAGCTCATCCATATTTCTCAACAACATGAAAATCATTTCGACCAAGGTCTGGTGCATACCTTGAAAAATGGTGCCAAGAAAGTCAGTAAAAGCCATAGTTATGATATAGCTATGACATTTCTTTTAAAAATCAGTAATTGGTGATATGTTTGACGGATGTTAAATTTTTCACTGTTACTGCAGAAACAATTAAATTGCGCGTAAATTTCAAATATGTCTTATATGATGAATGAATTCATACATACATATTCTCGCACCTTATTCCCATTCGGGGTAGGCAGAGACGATAGAGAGCTATTTACCACTATCCTGATATACAGCTTGCGCCTCTTCCACAATCAACAAACCTTTCATACACGCTGGCCGGTTACGGGTGCTTTTGCACCGGCAAGCGTGTTTTCACAAATAAACATAGATAGATTATAGTCTGGAATAGCACATGGGCTACTTTTTATCCCGAAAAAATGGTACAGTTCCCATTGGATAGATTTCACCGCAATTTCCAACCAAACAAAATCGCGGGTAACATTATTTTATAAATAAAAAAACAATCTACACATGCGTAGTTTGGCCTCAGCAGAAGTCGCCATCGAGATATTTTTACATTTTATTCATCGAATTTTAACACAATAATAATTCTTGGGTATCTTAATCTTAATATGTTAATCTCAGGCAATTCATCTATCACGTATCGAATATCGGTTTTAAAACTGCAAGGATCTGATCAAGTCAACTATTTCTATTTCGATCTAAATTCCTTATTCCTAGTTAAAAAAAAAACAGTGAGTCGTAGGACTGCACGTCAGAAGTGAAAACATAAATTCACAATGTATTTACATATACATACACACACATACGCACATCTGTATATATATAATTAGGTTAAAAATAAAAAGTAGGTAATAACATATCTAAATGTATACATAGGGTACACGCTCCTGGCCGCTCATAAATGTTTGAATTTCGAATGTTATATTTTTTTAAATATAAGAAACTCGGCTCCGTCTTACGAATTTTTGATCCGGTCACGTGTCCTGACGCGAGTTTAACAGTTTTTACCCATCCCAAAAAGTGCACAACGCCGCTAAAGAAGTTTTCACTTCAAAAACAAGGCCCTTCTTCAGTAAACTGCAAATATGCATATAATTTTAATTTGAAATTCTATTTAGATTGAAAAGTCGATCGATATTCCCACTCGGCAAATGTTAAAAATCTAACAGTTAATGATTATACGTACACAATCTACAATGCTAGGCCTACAAACAGCAAATTTCAATTATAATCTAAAATATGCATGAATGAGAGAATGTCTATTGAAAACCCACGCCAGTCGTGTTAAACGAAGATCCTACTCATGAAGTTGCCAGTGTTGCCACATTCAAATGACGTTCAACAATAGGTAATAACTCAAGGTGGCAGGTAACAATCGATGCGTAGGTATATTTAGGTAATGGTACTTTTAGAATAAAGTTTTTAAAAGATAATTTTTTATTGCATGGACTGTAAAGGAGGAAAAGAAAGGAAACTGATAAAAGATACCGTTCACCGGTCAGTTGTTTTTCGTATCAGACGATGATACCGCAGACGTAACCACAGTTCAAATTTAAACTGTTTGAATAAATTTTACTTCTATTATAAATGCCTAAGTTTCGATGGATGTTTGTTACTCAAGCAAGCCAGAACGGCTGAATGGATCTGGATGAAATTTGGGACAGATATAGATTATAGTCTGGAATAGCACATAGGTTACTTTTTATCACGGGAAATATACGGTTCCCGTGGGATATGTCCACGAGAACGAAGTCGCGGACAACAGCTAGTATTTTATAAATCAATCTATACACGCATAGTTTGGTCTGAGCAGATCCGTTTAGCAGTTTTTGCGTGAAAAAGTAACAAACATCGACTCGTCCAATCATTCATCCATCCTCACAAACTTTCGGCTAACTACTTTTTAACTAATTTCTATTTTAAAATCTTACACAACTCATCCAGTACCTACGTAACGATATTAAAACCTTAAACCTAATACACGAACATATTACAACCCACTGATGTACAAGTATACATTTACACATATAAAAGTCAAATTACATCAACGTAAATAACAACTAGTTGCGCCGGTAGACGGCGCGGCGCCGCACCTGCGTCTGCACATGTGTGCCATCAAAACCGGCTCCCTATTGGATAAATACCTGGTCAGACAAGCATTGCGTTGCCGCTGTTACCGCAGTTTGTATAAAAAACGATTACCGCTTCATACGATAACATGTCTTAATAAGGCCGATCCTCGCAATGTATTTTACAACAACTTGACTAAAGTCAAATGGTTTTGGTTTCGGTATCATTTGATTTTGCGTCACTTTATGAATCAAATTTTTGATTTCAGCTCCAATTAATTTCTGGATAGTTCAAACGAAGAATTGTATGTAGTCTTTTATAGAAAAGGATCCCCCACACAAATGTTAATAATGCATCTACAAAGTATAGGAATGGCAGTTAGACCAGCATGCCTTTAAGGTTTGCCTGTGTGACTGTGAAGTACAGATTAATGCACAATGAAGACGACGACTTAGACTTATACCAATTGTACTTACCAAATGTCCTTATCCCTAAATATCAAGTTGATCTGATCTTATTATCACTTCGGCCATTTGCATGAAAGTTCATTGAGGTCTCGGTTATGAAAGACCTGGGGGTACTTGACTAACCATTTAAACGCCTTTTGTCAATATTCTGAAAGTGGAAGTATCATTTAACAAATCCATTTTAGTTTGCAATTCTTCACGGAACACCATTGCAGTAATTGTTGTACCTAGTACATAATACTCAAGAAGCTGGTTTGGCCGCCTTCCTATTCACAGAACTGAGAATAAGTAGTAGGTACTTATTTTCAGATCTGTAAATGCGACGGACGTTGTTGATCGTCAAACAAGATCGCAAGTGACGATCGGATCAGTGGCGTAACTATACCATCTGAGGCCTGTGGCTAATTCATTAATACATTTTGTTATTAGTGCCTCCTGTGTTCAGGACCTTTGGTACCCGGGGCCCCTTCGAGTCGGGGGCCCGTGTCATTTAGCCCGTTCTGCCACCCTATTGTTACACCACTGGATCCAATTTAGACTTCTCTTTATTGCGGGGCTATTCAACAAGCTAAGGGAAGTTTCGATTTTATAGTTGTTGAGTACTTTTCTAGCTTTTAATCTTTCCAATTTGACGCAAGGCAGCTGCTAATATTAACGAAGTTTGAGCATAGTATGGGAACTGTAATAATTTCAGTAATATAGAAACTCTTACTAAGGTTATTGTAGTACGAGTAATGCTTGTATGAATCAGGATTTACTCCATTGATGGTCCTGACCGGTAAATAGAGCAAGTGACTAATAGCTTTCTACGCTAACCAGTAATGTGTAAGAATTTTAAGAAAATGAGCGTGAGTGTTGTCACGTTTGTTGTAATAGGCAATTAGTACAACAATATTTCCTGAATGCCACTTAAAATTACAGGTAAACATTAATTTGCGGTTGACTCTAACGTCAAATATTTATTATGAAATTGAAATGCATGGCAGGTGATGCATACGGCGCCTACGGCTGATGTCACCTTCGTTTTATCAATCAATAAAGTACTGTATATATTGACTTGTATAAAAAACGACAGCATACACGTAATATATAATGATAATAGAACGCTACACTGTTGCAAAATTATGTCAAAATGTCTTTTTGTGATAGCATCTTTTTTATATACTACAAAGTTAGCAATAAATCCCTCTATCAACCGGATTTCAAATAGTTACCGGTGGTTTTAAACATTTACAGCAACAGGTGTGTCACTACCGAAAGGGCCAGCCCTATAGATCTATGTAACTTTAGTAACCCTCTTCATCATCATCATCATTTCAGCCATAGGACGTCCACTGTTGGACATAGGCCTCCCTTAGTAACCCTCATAATAGTAATAAAATGATTCATCAAGTTGCCCATAACACTTCTATGTTAAGGGCGATTTTACCTTCGTTAACCATGTCTCGGCTAAAGATTTAAACTACTTTCTGATATTGAGCTGAAATGTCTTTTATTATTATATTTTAATTGTTCATAAAACAATCACTTATAAAACAAAGAAAATGGGATGTACAAACGCGAGCTTAAGTCATTGTTGGGTTCTCTTCCAGCAAACCTTGCAGTGAAGAGAGGTTATTAAAGATAAATAAGAGGAATAGTCGTGTGTATGTAAAGATAATAGAAATATAGAACTATAATTCGTACATAAAGTAACTAAATAAAAAAGTATACCTATAAGTATACTATGAGTACAACAATAAATACATATGTCTTGGTGTTTTACGACTTTAAGTTTTTTCCTTGCATTGTTAGTTGAAAATAAATTTACACTTTTAATTGTAGATTATGTGACTACTGGTACTTCTTGCTTGCTTCATGTAAATTTGTTTCGTTGCATATTTTTCTTTCCATAATTTCGTAGCATGTGGACATGTTACACATTGGGTTGTACTCCGAGGAACTGTTTGACATGATGCCCACGATCGCATTCTAACACGAACCTCCGGCTGAGGAATGAGTTCTCAGCAAAGGTTTGCCGAGGTACTATGGGGTTATTCAAGAAAGGAGTGTAAAGGTTTTTAAAGGGTTGGCAACGCATCGGCAATGCGAGGACACTGTAATTGCAAACGTCCATAGGCTTCGGTGACCGCTTACATCCGACGTGGTATGAAAAAATGGTATCCTTTTTTTGTCCTTCTAAAAATACGTTTCGTAGGTATACATAATGGTAAGCCTATTTTTAGACAGTAGAGCAGTAAAGCTGTAAAAAGTAATTGAATCATTATGTTTATCAATTAAGATAATCAATAATAATCTTTTGTTAAGATTTAGACTTCTAGATAATACAATTTTATATATATAGGCATGTTTGCGGCACGATTGATTTTAATCTTAACTTTGTTAATGATTGACGGGAGACTTGTATAAAAGTATACTATCTGTTCCCGCGACTTCGTTTACTTGGAAATTCAAATTTATCCTACGGGAACCGTACACTTTTCCTGAAAAAAATAGCCTATGTCCTTCCCCAGGATACAATCTATATCCTTGCCAAATTTTATTACAATCCGTTCAGCTGTTTAGATGTCAAAAAGTAACAGACAGAGTTACTTTCGCATGTATAATATTAGTAAGTATGGATGTGCACGTGTTTTGAGTATATTGAATGCTACAACGTGATCTCACGAAACTCTTATTTTAGGTAAATGACAATAAATAAGCGTAGCGTTTCTAAGTTAACATCTAGAGTTACGGGTACTAGTTCAATTTGGCTTTCATAGAAGTCACTGGGCTGTAGAATTCCTGAAAAAACTAAACTAAATATGCTAACTCACGTACTACTGGCATAATTAATTTCTATAACTTAATTACGTTGCCTTACACAATCAGGTTTATTAGACTAATAAACAAAATGGTGGACAGTGCGGACAGCGGACAGGTGGACGTACAGACAGATATTGATGTTTATTGTACGTTTATAAAATACGCGACTACCGATCGCTCTATTTGCGACCAATTAACTTTAGGACTTTCACTTTTATTAGTTTGTTATTAGCAAAACTATGTGGTTGATATGTTAATGAATAAGTCTAGAATAAAACAGTTATAATAATTTTACTAAGTGTATAGTATATAAGCATCTCCATATATTTCTGCAGTCCTTTTTCACTTAATCGTATGTTCAATGGCTAATTTAATATAATTTCTGTAAAATCACGAATTTTCTTCAATCTGCTTTTCGTTATTTACTGGGTTTACTTTACGACTCTAAAATATGAACACACGATTCTATAACATTCTGTTTATATAATTGATTAGAAAAGGAAGGAAACAAGGGAATAAAAAGAAGACAAGGTGCTCCCAGTTGGTAATACTTAAAAATGTTTTTTTTTCTAAAAGTTCTTTTAGAAAAAAAAACATTTTTAAGTAAAGTATCAGACTACCTTATATATATATATGTCATGTTGAACGTAGGGCAACCTACGTTCAACATGACATTGAGACAAATTCTGACAAATATTTTATCGATGGAGAAATATTATTGCTATTAATGCTTTACCCCGTACATTATCGGTAGTGAATCTAACCGAAAACGGACAGCAACAGTTTTTTCATCTTCTAATAGGTATTATCTAGTTTTTTCGGTTAGCCTTTAGAAATTTTCCCTCTTCGTCACTATAGTCTGTTCCTAGTGTGTATGCGTTCCACAATTTTCTCGTACCATCAAGTGAAATCTTTAATCACTTAGTCGTTAAGTTATTTTTAATTAAAATAGAAAGTTGGTTTACAGATTGGCGAATTTAATTTATTAATAAGGCCTCTTTGATTACTGGTTCGCGCTTTGTTTTACATTACCTTATTGCTTATCCTATACTTATTCATTTTATTCTGTGGAACCCTATTCATTCTAGTCCTAGTGGTTAGTCGACACTGAGAGACCTTGTACTAATGTTTATATTGAACGGAAGACGATTAACACTTAAATTGTAGCAACGTGTAGTTCCATGGTATGTGCATTATTGGTTGTATGCAATAGTAAAAGCTGGTATTATACCTATCCTATATGAGCGATCGATAGTAATAATAGGAAAAGTGCTCTCAAGTGATTAGGCATATATGTTATGTTAGGCAACTGCAAATTACGTAAATATGCAAACCACATTTCCAAAAACATAAAATAATTACACTTCCCTGTTTATATATCTTAGAATTGTGTAAATTTGTCAGAAAACATCCAGATTTTTATACTACTTGTGAAGAAACACAAACAAGATACACTACACGACACAATAAAAACAAATTACACAAACCTCAATCCCGACTCAAAATGCACTCAACCAGCCCTTTAGTTATGTCGATAAATATTTATAATCATTTGCCGAGCGAGATTAGAGATGAAAGCAAAACAAATGTATTTATTAATAAATTGAAACAATTTCTTTTATCAAAATCATACAAATCAATCATACTGTATAGTAAAGGAGTTTTTAGATGATAAATTGATTACAAAATAACATAATTATACGTATACTCTCTCTATGTAAGTAAATACTTGTAAGTGATAAGCTCAACTAAGATCAACTAACCGCAACTAATCACTTATGATAAGCTATAACTTGAATTGCCACGTAGCCCTCTTCCTCTCTCCTAATTTGCTGTGCCCGACAGGGTCCATATTGATCATAATTGCTTTTTATATACCACCTTTGTAACATATGTAATGCACTAAAGAATACATGAATTAATAATAGTCCTGTCAAAGTGAATCATCTATTGTACTATTCATTAATTTACGTTAGCGTTGTCTAACTGTGGTTTTCTGTGGGCTGGAGGTACTTTCCCAGTTGTAAAGTAACAAATTTGAACGGGAGATCCCGTCTTTTTTAAAGTTATCCATTCGACACGAATTTGTTCGCTCAGACACACCATATACCCTTACGACGTGCATACCATTATAGACTTAGCTGTTATAGTAAAATGATCTTTAGTTGTCATGTACCAATAGAACGACAATGCTAAAAAACCAATATAATTGTCGTCACCACATCAAAAACTCTTATTTATTTTATTAACATTAGGGACAAACTATAATAGATGATAACACAGTTCACTATTTAATAAGAATAAGTTAATAGAGATTATTTTGACTGGTTATACCGGTACCGCAATGGTATTGGTCGATTGATAAATATTAATGAATAGTGAGGTTATAAAAAGGGTAGGAAAAAGTTCAGAAGGTGGTCTTGAGTGCGAATAGTGGTACGAACAACTTGGCAGTTACTGTTAGTTAGTGATTTTCATATGTTATATCAGTGGTTGTGAGAATGTTTCTTACATAATGATAATAAAGTTACAAAGAAAATGTAGGGTATGTAAGTGTAGAAAGGTATTGATTAAAATCGACGTCTTCCAAGATTAAAGGAGTAAATCTTCTTTACTGAAAAGCGGCCACAATTTAAATAACTTGTAATTGAATTTGAGTGCTTTTGCTTAGTAAATAAAGACTTATCTTTGTAAGAACTTATCATTCTGTATTAAAAAATCATGGAAATTAATTAAAGTCGTTTTTTAAAGCTGTTAAATATCTCTGATATGATTTCACACACCACAAGTACATTTATCCGTATCTGTCTGTGGTGTGTGGTCATTATGAGTAATTTGTTTATTCGAGCTAGTGATAGGAGGTCACATAAGTCATTGCAGTGTATGTAAGAACTTAGTAATTAAAATCCAATATCTAGGTTACTAAGGACCGCAGATATGTGTGTATATTAATGAATATAGGTTTTTTATGGTATTTGGTGCAAACGAGCAGACGGGTCACCTGATGGTAAGTGACTACCGCCGCCCATGGGCACCTGCAACTCTAAAGTCACAAACTTTTTGACTTATGCTGATTGTTTACTGTGTCTCGAACTCCTGCACGGCAAGGAAATCTAGATCCGGGGTTTCCCCGAATTTGTTCCAGTTTTGAGGGCGTCCGTGATGCGTCCGGACGAGGTTTACAAAAGGTGTCCGGGTGAACCTTTACTCGTACCGAATTGTTAACAAGCTATTTAAATTAATACAAAAATGGAAATTGAAAATGCGTTTTTCTAAAAAAAAAGATAAGGGTGTCCAGGAAAAAATCGCGATTTCACACATGTGTCCGGGGTTTTTTAAGTTTTTGTCCAGCGTCGGTAATTTAAGTGATGGCAGGCCTAATCACAGTGACAGATCACCACAATAAACGTACATTCATAACTATAAAAGAAAATATTACATTAAATGCTCAATGTTCATTTATAAAATACTAGCTGCGTCCCGCGGTGTCACCCGCGTAAGTCCTGATGCCGTGAGAATATGGGGATAAAAAGTAGCCTATGTGTTAATCCAGGTGTCCAGCTACCTACAATCGGCTCAGTAGTTTGTGCATGAAAGAGCAGCAGACATCCATACATCCATACATCCTCACAAACTTTCACGTTTATAATAATACTAGGATTTCAATATAATATAAAATAGTTTCATAAATTAAATAACCTAAAAATAATAAGCCCTAATTTTCCATTTTCTGTAATTCTTACTATATATATAATATTATAAATGCGAAAGTAACTCTGTCTGTCGCCCTTTCACGCCAAAACTACTGAACCGATTTAAATGAAATTTAGTACACAGATAGTCTAAAATCTAAGAAAGGACATAGGTTACTTTTTAATGCGAAAAAAGGGGTGTAAGTGTTTGAAAGGTGGGGATGAAAAGTTGTATGGAAGTATCGTCATATTTAGAGCTAGAAGCTTGAAACTTATTTTTTAGGCTGTTGATTCGATATAAATAAGTAAATGACATTCAAAGTTTGTAAAAGTTTTACCTTCAAGGGTGTAAAATAACAATAGAGAATAGGGGATGAAAGTTTGTATGGAAATATGTAAGATTTATGTGAATTTGAAAACGTTAGAGCTATTTTGATGTAACATTTACGAAGTCATTACAAAATGTGAATATGTGCAACTTATTTGGATGCATTGTCGAGGAGACAATGAAAAAAATATATATAGTTGTTGATACGTATAAAAACAGAGTGCCCGGGTCCCTGTGCCGAGATCGCGGTACGGGAGGGGAGTTGACGTCTACGTATAAGGTAGTCCCACGGCTCACTCACGCGGCCTGCTCCTTACGCAATGCACTAGAGCCAAATAGTGATTTTCTTTAAGAAAAATTGAACATTCGATTGAAAATGTTCTTTTTAGAGCTACATTTATTTTAAAGAGTTCTTGTCAGAACTACAACTTGCACATACGAATTTTTTCAATTTAGAAAGTTCATTTGAGAGCTACAAATATTTTGAAAAATTCTTTTTATAAATATTTATGTTAAAAAGTTCTTCTCAGAATCCTTTACAATAAATAGCTACTAATATATCTAGAAGAAGGTTACAACTTTCTAAACAGAACTTCCAGTGTAGGGCAGCCAAAATGCGTCGTATTGGAGAGTCTTCCTCTGAGAGAGAGGATCGTCTTACAAGTCGGAGAGAGTTTGCAACGCAGTAGCGTGATAGAGAGTTTAGCGTGGAACGTTCGCAGCGAATAAGCGAACAAAATGTTAGAACGTCACAGGTTCCAGTGAGGAATCGAGCATTGAGCGCTCGCAACGTCTCCCTGCACAACAAATTAGGATTTCGCAAACACGCGTGAGGAGATCGAGCATTGAGCGGTCACAATGTTCCGCTGCACAACATTTTACGGCGTTGCGAATCAAGCACCGGCCTCCCGTTCACAGCGGCTTATGGTACAAAGAGAAAGACAACGAGCGCGCAATAGAATATTAGCTCACAGTTATAGGTCGGCTTTCAGTTACGATCCAAAATACTGAAAATTTGGAGGAATGATTAAGATTTACCCTAAGTACCATACAAGAAATGGATAGATGAAGCGATTCTTCTCAATATATAGGAACTACCACAACCGATACAAAATCTTTTAACGGATATTCGTCCATTGTCCGCACACTTTTTGGAAAAGTGCAATAGTCTTTTTCATATGACTTCGTTTGGGAATAAAATAAGTTAAGAAATGAAAGAAGGAAACTTCATGCCCACTTTTAAGGCCGGAAACACAGGTTTACCGCCTCATAGGCAGTCTTTTCCCCCAATCAAACTTTTAGTCACAAATAGATTTCCACACGGGCGAAGCCGCGGGCACAGCTAGTTGATCAATATATACCAACGCTTGTATAGCATTGAAGGGATAGCTAAGGATTTATTACATCATCACATTTAGAGAGTAAAATTTTTCCTATACTTATAAAAGGTAAGATTTTTGTTTTTCTTATCAATACACCTGTATTAGTAGATTGGTTTCTGTTACATATACAAATTTTAAAAAGCAAAAGAAGTTAAAAAAAAACATTATAAAAACTGAGTCAGAAAAAAAAACTATCAACGAAAAAACAAATTGTACCCTAATACATGGAAGTAATCGATCGATCATTCGTAAAAAGTCACGGCCATTTTGACACAGCTGGTATCCATTTTGTATACTTGAGACGTAGACAACGCAACACTGGCTTATGCTTGTCAAGATGTAGATAAGTTAATGTCTGTTATATTGTTCTAAATTGTATTTGATTTTATAACTTGAAGTTAAAAGTCAAAGAAAAAGGACGTTAGAACAGTAACATTAGGACAAAACAAATACGCAGTCAAGTAGTATAAAGTCACCCTTGAAAAGAAAACTAAAACACAGACAGATAGACAGACAAACTTGTAAACCAATTTGAAGGAGTAAGTATGTCTTGATATAATGTACTTACCAAACATCGTACATTATTTAAACAGTAAACAATAGAGTTAAAATATTTGCCTACAGAATAGGTTAAATTGTTTAATGATAAAGATTAGCTAAAATGCCTCGTATCCTGATTATATTATTATTATGTTGTAATCTGTAAAACTAGTCTAGTATCTGTCTAATTGTTAGTGATCCCGAATGCTGACCTAGAGGTCGTGGGTTCGATTCCCAAACCAGGACAAATAATTGTGTGATGAGCACGATCATTAATAAATGTTACATCTAAGTAAATGTTTTAAAAATTTTAAATGTAAGATTTTACAAATATGGATAACGTCTAATCCCTTGAGACACTTAACACACACTCCAAACTAGGCAGAGCCTGTACTATGGTAACCAGATTGCTGATAAACATATTTATATATTACTAAATACATACATTTTATATATAAATTACAGCTAGACACAATTGTCCATGTTTATCAGCAATCTGGTTACCATAGTACAGGCTCTGCCTAGTTTGGAGTGTGTGTTAAGTGTCTCAAGGTATTAGACGTTATCCATATTTGTAAAATCTTACATTTAAAATTTTTAAAACATTTACTTAGATGGAACATCAGTTAAAGCGTTATTTATTAGTAAATTTTATAAAAAATATAACTGTAAAACCGAGGAGCATCGACATCGACATTTGACGTCTTCGGTAATGAAGTGTTTATTTTGCCACGTTTTGCGCAGTAATTTCAAAAATAATTTAAGAATTATGTACGAAGAAACATCCTTTACCTGTTAGGCTCTTCATTACCTCCCTAATTACTAATTTACCTTATTGTAATAATTTTATTTGTTATTATTGAATTTATAATCAAAGCAAACGACGATACGACCTTCAAACCTTTAAGAAAAGAGCGTACTCCTATCCCAAAGGCCAACAACGCAACAAGCAGCAAGCATGCAACGCACAAATTCAAATTCAAATTCAAATTGTGACTCTTGCGTTGCAGGTGTCCATGGGCAAAGGTAGTCACTTACTATCAGGTGACCCGTCTGCTCGTTTGCCCCTTATAATATAAAAAAAGAAACATAACATCAGGGCAGAGTTACCTTTACTGCCGATTATTTTAAAAATAAAGGTGTAAGTTCAAGAATACACAATTATGACTATAATTATACTGTAGTAAAATGGTAATGGAGAACCGAATTAAAATGTAAAATTATTCATCTAAGTTAAGTTCCAAAATCCATCTCCTGGCGTCATCCGACCGTATTTTTTTCTTTATTTCTTTTTTTTTTCTTTTAAAAAAGACAACTCCCGCATTAGGAATTAATGCTGTGTCGCGGGAGACTTTACAAACATACAAACAACGGACACAAAGAACACCCAGACTCAGGTGGGAATCGAACCCACGACCTATAAGTATAGCGGTCAGGGTCACTAGCCACTAGACCAACAGGCCAGTCAAATCACCATTACCAAGCCCAATCGATTAGACTAGTCAAAACTAATCATATGAGCCTAAACACGAAGGGTATATATATTAGAAGAAACTGAAGAGTTTCAGATGCCAAATTATAATATAGTCATCCAAACTTCATTAACAGAGGTACAAAGTTTCATTTCGATACGATAATAATTAGAAGTAGGTTAAATTTTACTTCCAAGGTTTGTTTACACAGTTAATTAAAATCAAAATCAAAATTATTTATTTCAAGTAAACCCATTGTAGGTATTTTTGAATTGTCAGGAGGAGTCAGTCAGTATAAGTAGGTCGTGAAGCTAGTTGCCTGTTCCAAAACGTAGATTCTATGGAGAAGAACAGGCAAGAAACTCCAAGGACACTCTTTTCCAACATGTTTTTTTTTATTTTATTTAACAAGAAGTAAAAATCGTATCAAAACTACAATGTCAACAGTGTATAAAATAACACCAATGTTCTATAAAATTGACAATGTCAATAATATAAATAATCAAAATATCAATAAATCTCATTGACAGTGTGACTGTGGAGCAGGACTGGCATTTTGCCATTTTCATCATATAAATAATGATCTAGTTTATAATATGCTCGTTTACATAGCGTGCATTTTATACAAGTTTTAAATTTCTTCTCACTTAGTTGAAGAATATTATCAAGCGAAGCTAATACAAGCGTGTTAAAAATTGATTGATTGATTGATAGGGCTACTTCTCTGGATAAACCGTGTGATACTGGTAACCATGATCGTGATGATCATTAATTAGAAAAAAATATCTACTGCGGTAAAGAGGAAATGACAGGCTAAACATTCACAATAGGAAGTCTATAGCGAATATTTCGGTTCAGTAGTCGGCAAACGGCACAAAATGAAACTAGACAATAGCTAGGATTGGTTCCGTACTGATCCGTATCAAATTAAACGATACGCATAATGAAAGTCATCGCAAACTAATTTGTATTTCAGAAGACTGAAGCAGAACGTTTCGGGAAAATTGGAAAACAAAACGAAGTGACGCCATTAAAGTTGTTTGTTTTTACATATTTGGACGTCATTAAACCGCCTACAAACTATGTCATATTAAACAATACTCTTAAGTTCCTGTGTGTTTTTAAAACGAGAGGAATCTTTATGAATACTAATATACTATAAACTGCCAAAACATATTTTCAAAGCTGAACTTAAGCGCTCTTAGGAGGCTTATTATTTTTTTTATGGTATAGGGTGCAAACGAGCAGACGGGTCACCTGATGGTAAATGACTACCGTCGCCCATGGGCACCTGTAACTCAAGAGTCACAAGTGCTTTAGTGCTTTGCCGCCCTTTAAGGTGGGAGTAGGAGAAGAGGGGGAAGGGGAAAGAGTAGGAAGAGGGGAAGGACGGGAATAGGGGAGGGGGAAGGGTTAGGGCCTCTGGTAACCTCACTCACGCGGCGAAAAGCAATGCAATCATTGCTTCACGGCCGGTTTTCTGTGAGGCCGTGGTTTATGATCACTTCTAGTCATATTTTATGCTAAATTAACCCAACTTTTGATTTAACCAATCTTTGAATTTCGCCCTTCAGCAGACAACATTGCGTAGTGTTTCATTTTGTTGGTATGTAAGGTATAGAAGAGACACATCTTTTACTACGGGTTAAAGACACTAGTGCTGTTAAGAATATTTTATAGACGTAACCTATTACCATTAGACGTGCCGTTTGCTTCCTTGCCAACTTAGATTAATAATGAAAAAGTAACCAGAAGTCGTTTAGAATTACATATATCTTTATTCTGTTGTGGTTAGTTGACCATAGACGCGGTTCAAAGGCGGGGACGACTAGTGATAACATACTTGAATCTGTGACCGTTGTATTGGCTTCAAATAAAAAGAGCAATTTACTCACAGCAACATTAGGGATGCCTAATTGTAAATAATATATCTGCACTAATAGCCATGTGATTATCAAACATGATACAGCTACAATTCTAACTTTGTCTGCACGCGATCAATTGACGACTTGTGTGCTCAGTGACAGGAAAACAATTACGTTTACGTTACATAAAATAATGTTGCCAGATATAATGACATTGTCATAAAGGTAAGATATAAAAAACTGACTGTTAATAAACCTAAACCTAGACACAACAGCACACAGTTATTAATACATATATTTTATGAAATTCTGGGACATATTCCAGAAAGTTTCCAAGATCTTAGCTTAGCTGGTATTATGCGTTCTAGTACAAGGATTTTTTATAATGCATACTAATTATTAAACACCCTATCGACCCTTTTCAATTAATGTTTTTGAGTGCTGTTGATTAAAATTTTTAAATGATATACCTATACTGCGTACCCTGTACCCTTATTTCTATTATATTTTAAGCTGAAATCCAGTTATTGCTGACTCTTTCCTAAACAACAGCTTTTCCTTTTAAGGAATATGCAAAAATAAGAATGGCAACATTCACTGAGATATCTTCGGGAAATGAGAACCCAGCATTAATGTGTATTTAGTTTTTGTTATCTTATAAAATGACTTGTCATTCAGTAGGTATTTGGAATTAATTTTTTTGTGAAGATATTATTTGTGTAAAATTGTTGGTTTAGGAAAAACATGTTCAGTGTTTTGGAAATCATCCTACTAATATTATAAACGTGAAAGTTTATGAGGATGTATGGATATTTGTTGCTTTTGTACGCAAAAACGACTGAACCGAGTGCGATGAAAATTAGTATGTAGATAGCTGGAGACCTGGATTAACACACAGGCTACTTTTTATCTCGATATTCCCACGCCATCAGGACTTACGCGGGTGAACTCGCGGAGCGCAGCTTCTGTATAATAAATATGTATCTACTAAGGATTTCGCAAATTGTAGTTTGTTTACAATATTACATGTTACTATTTATAGTATGTGTAATTGTGTACATACAACTTGATGAACATGCGACTGTGAGTTTATTTGTTTCCGCGCTTTCACGTTCACGCCCTAACTAATCAATCGATCATCTTGAAATTTTGCATTCATATTGTTGGGTGTACAGAAATGGACATAGGACACTTTCATCTAGAAAAAATACTGTCCACGAGAGATAGAAAAATAACACTTATGCGGAGGCAAAAGCTGGTTTATTCATAAAAGGTTTTTTTTGATAAAAACAATTCTGTATATATATGTATAGTAATAAGTGTTCGAGGTTTTCTGCTGATCTCAGAGGACAATTATTTTTTGACTACACATATTTCGCTGTTGTTTATGTGGTCACCATAAATGGAACTGCATCGAGTGTTGTGGCTTCCATGAGACAATGGTTTTCTGTAGTTCATTGATAATGTTTCTTAGTCGGAATGTATTTTGTGAACATTTGTATATTCGAAAAGTGTGACTTTACTAAAAAAAAAAAAAATCTAGTGCGAACTAATCCTTTTTTAATTTACCCATTCACAACGCGTCTCGTGAGGTAACGTTTCACTTCTCCAAGAGGATAAGGTGGCCTGAAATAGTGGTCAGAATCTGTCGGGAGTTGGTTTATTATTCGACGAATTGTTTATATACAGCTTCTCCCGACAATGGTCTGTGGTCGGACACACCGTATGGTAGTCTTCGTCGTGCCCTCGTGCCGAGTGGTAACTGTAGGTTTCAACACTAACAAAAAGGGCTCTTAATATCTTAACATTAATTATTATAATTTATAATGTATTTTATAATTAAATCACAAACTTAATGTTAACGCACCCATAATATACTAATTAAAGTCTGACATAGATATGTCCTGACACAGCTGAATATATAAATTATCTTTTAGTAGTGTGTACTATAAACCTTCAATATATGACATAATTAAGTAAATATTTTACAAACAGTTGGTAGCGGCAAACCACAAACAAAGACCTTCGATGTAGTCCTTTTGAATAAATAAAAACCATTTACCTTATACCTCTACCTATTCGTAAGTGCAATATAATGGTTGAATTAATTACGCAATGTTTACATGGTGAGGTGATATTATAATATTCTCCTTATTAAAAACCAAAGGTGTTATAAGTTTAACATGTATGTATATATGTGTATTTGTGTCTGTCTGTGGCGTCATTGCTCCTAAACAGATGGACTGATTTTGATTTGGTTTTTTTTGTTTGAAAGGTGGCTTGATCGAGAGTGTTCTTAGCTATAATTCAAGAAAATCTGTTCAGCCTTTTCATCAGCTTTCTTTTTGTTAAAGGGATTTTTGAGTAGGGTGTATTTTAAATTTTTAATTTATGTTTTAGCTTTTGATGTTTATTACTTCCGACGGTCGGATGGAAACTGTAATACCTATTTTTTTATATCTAACAGAACAAAATGGCAATAATTTACTTTATACCTGTCTCTATTTTCTCAGACTGTCATCTTTAATTCAAGTAGAAAATAATTAATTGTCAGTCTTACATGTGTAAGGTGGAGCTGCATTCCCAGATGGACTGCTCCCATTCCAGCTTTGTACCACCAATAATAAAAGTAAGTTGGTTTATAACATATTGGTCCCGATTCTATTGTACACTCGACTAAACTAAAACCTGACTTAATTTCTTTATATGAAATCAACCCTGTCTTCTTCGCAACAAGGTCTAATTTTACTGGCATCTATTTCTAAGCGCCACTAAATTTCACTAAAACCTGTCAACATATACTCAACTTTATTTCCACGCAGCGAGAGTCCCCATTTATTCAAATGCCGTATAATTGCCGTATAAAAACTTGTTCAAAACGAACTAAGATGACGTTATTTTAATCGACACCTACGAAGACGCTTACTAAAAACACGGAGCAAAAGAGATGGCATTCAACGGATAGCGGCTCTCGCTACGTGGTATTATTATTTAAGGGTAAGTTTATTTAAGGGTATCAGACTTTAGTCGACAAATAAATTGCTTATTTCGATAGCGACATATGTTACCTACTTGTTTAAATTTGAAATAAGACCTTGTTTCAAAGTGTACAAGGTTTACATTTTGTATGAAGAAAATTTAGTCAATTATAGTCAAGAGAGTGACACAATAGAATTGACACCAATGTGTAAGAATAGTTATCGTGGGAGAGCGATGCTTCGGCACGTATGGGCCGGCTCGACTGGAATAATACCACGGCCTCACAGAAAACGTTGCAGGTGCCCATAGACGGCGACAGTCATGTACTATCAGGTGCCCGTCTGCTTGTTTGCCCCTTTGCCATAAAAAAAAAAAAAATGTTGTATATGAATACAATTGTGAATTGGTACTAAAGTACTACAAGGTGCCTCGCACGGAGGTTTGATCCACGCTGCGTGATCATAAAACATACGATCACGACTTCCACTAGTTGGAAAACTGTTTCAAATAGGAGGTTATAATCTGCATACAGTATATACGAATACATAATTAATGTGAAAATACAACAAGCGAGATGTTAATTCATCGCCCTAAACTCGTGACTGCATATTTATACCTCTGCTGCCAAGTCTCTGTCGATATAAAGAATAAATCGCAAATCACGCCGTGGTATTTGAACGCCTTGTTTCAATATCACGACTCACGGGACTTTTGTTAATAGCTGGTAATATAATAAATCACACACTTGCATGCTTAAAGGATGTATTTTCATAAACTAGCTCTTCTTTTCACCAGGAAGTCAAAGTCAACCTCGTGAATCCTTCACGAGGTTAATAAAATAGAAAAGGTTCTATATTTGATCCAGGCTGTAATACAAACAATAAGTATGTAGGTATGTATTTTATTCAGTCAGTAATTTTTGTAGCCACTTCTTTATTTTATATCTATATAAATAAAAATGAATCGCCAAATGTGTTGCTAAGCGCAAAACTCGACCGATTTGGCTAATTTTTATTTTTCATATTTTCGTTAAAGCACGAGGAAGGTTCTTATGAAGAGAAAAAACGTAAAAATTGCGAGGAAAATAGTAAAAACAACACTTCTTTTCCTATACAAACAACAGATTAAATAATAATTAAAACACATGTCCCCAGCTGTCAAACGTTTGGAGTTAATCAATAACTTTTGACAGAACGAAGTCTGTCGGGGCAGCTAGTTTTGTTATATATTTTTTGTAATTTATATATGGACGCTGATAAAGCTAAGCTTAAGGCAGCCTATGCTGAGGCCTGGATAGTTTATAATAAATAATTCAAAATCAAATGATGTATAGATAAATGCCCTAGGATGAATATTGTTTGAAGTGTTTGCCCCATTACCCATTACCTATTGTCTATGTAGTATTTAATGCATTTGAGAGTCTATAAGAATGGAATACAAGTACAGTATTTATTTAAATTTGTCTCAATATTCATAAAAATAATTATACGTCCATTATTTCAAAAATTAATAGATAAAAGCTTTACATTTTCCTTTTTAATATATTTTATTTGTTTCTACACACAAAAGACGACAATGTTTCCACCTATAAATTTTAAAGGTTGAAGTATCGAATTAATCATGTTTTATCGATTTTTTAACCGACTTCAAAAAAGAAGGAGGTTCTATGTTCCATTGCATTTTTTTTATTATTTTGTATGTTCATCGATTACTCAAAGACGCTTGGATCGATTTGGAAAATTCTTCTTTTGTTTGAAAGGGTATACATCCCAGGTTGTCCCATGGTCATCAGGTCAGGATCTGGATCTTGGAGAAACCGAGGGAACTCTTCAAATTTTATAGGCACACTTGAAGCGATTTGGGTATTTTGAGGCGCATTAAAGTCGGTGATATTTTTTAAAAGATAATTATATTATCTCGAATCTTCTCTTACATACACACATACACTAATGTTGAACTTACGTGAAAAACAAACTACTTATGTAAATTAATAATGGAAAAAGTGTATCATTGTTTTTGGCAGCAGGCCTGGCTTTATTGCTGATAACACTAGTCCTGGTATGTCATCCATTTAGATAAGCACGGTCACTCAATGTGTTGATAGCTATCTCTCTCATAGATATCGAAAAGTGAGTCAAACGTGTACTGCACATGTTTTTCTAACCCTCTTGTAGTAACTTACTCAAACATTTCTAGTATACTGGACAACCTCTTGAAACAGTGAATTAGTTTTCGCAATAAGAGCGTAATAATTTATAATGACGTATTACTAATTGTGTTTAAAAAATGATTAGGTTTTATGAACAAAGACAAAGATATTTGTTTTTGTAAAACATGAGTAGTATGAGTACAAAAATGTGTACATGGTGTTCAGCGATAGAAGCTACATGTTTTGTAAGTTATGGCGTACAAAAATTACATTTTGGTGTGCAAAAAACACCTATATATACAACAATATACATGTTTGTTTTAAAGATATATGTATATTTTTTAATAATATAGGGGGCAAACGAGCAGACGGGTCACCTGATGGTAAGTGACATTCCGCCGCCCAAGGGCACTTGCCACTCAAGAGTCACAAGTGCGTTGCCGGGCTTTAAGGTAGGAGAGGGGAAGACGGGGGAGGAAAGAATTAGGGCCTCCCGTAAACCTCACTCACACGGCGAAAAGCAATGCAATTATTCCTTCACTGCCGGTTTTCTGTGAGGCCGTGGTATCACTCCGGTCGAGCCGGCCCATACGTGCCTAAGCATGGCTCTCCCACGATAGATATTTGGAAAATTTATAAATACATCCTGACCTACTACGTTTAATTACTTCCATTAGGAATTGGTTCATGTCAGGGGCGTCAAAGAGCTTGGAGTTCAGACTCGCTTCACCATTATTACATCACCACATTTCAATTCTCGATTGTACATCCGTACGCTACTGTTTTGGTAGATATTTCTTGTAATATTTGGCATAGCAAAGACTGAGCTAAGGTATAATAAATAGTCTCACCTAATGATAAGCGGGGAAGTACTTACTTCTTAATATCCGCACTAAAAAAACCTAGATCTACAGGATCTTGGTTTTAAATGAATCCTGAATTCACTTCAAAGAACATAAACAAATGGTAGAGGTACCCAATTTTTTTGATATTTATACTACGTACCTACTTCATAAGTCAGGTTATATAGGTACATATAAGCAAACTATTATCTTATCTGTGACATAAGTACTGTGACGTAGTCGTGTGTAAAGCTTACTAACACACGAGCACTTCGTTTCCTTCGCGTGGTAGTCCTAGTTCTAATTTTTGCAACCTACTTAATTACTTAAATCTTTGTTTGAAAATAGTCTCATCTCAGTTAACATTTGACTGGCCTGTTGGTCTAGTGGTTAGTGATCCTGACTACTGAGTCAGAGGTCGTGGTTTCGATTCCCACCCAGAACAAATATTTGTGTGATGAGCATGATTATTTGTTCTGTGTCTGGGTTTAATTTATCTATAATATGTATGTATTTAGAAATTTATAAGCACGAGTATGTTTATCAGCAGTCTGGTTACTGTAGTACCGTGTGTGCGATGTGTTCAGTTATTATTATTATTTGTGTTTTTGAATGGCGGAGTTAATCGAGAGAATTACTACACGAATTTGATTGCAGTTATTGATACTATGATCCACATTCATGAATATATAAAATTTTCCTAACAAAAATTAAAACAGAAACCTTTTTAAGTAGCCGCAACGAACTTTATAATATCATTTCCTACCGTACAGCGGAAAGAGTTTTTATAGATTTCGTAATTAAGTAGTTAGAGTTTTCGCATTCTATGTATTCTGTGTACTCTTAACATAATTATTCGCACATAAAAAATGCAACCAATCAAAACAAACAACGCAATTTGCTTGAGCTAAAGGTCGTCTCACACCGATAATGAAGACATGACATATTGAGGTCTCTTGGTGATACACTGCTGATAACAAGGACTTATGTCTCCATTGTTTTCTGACGGCTCAGACGCACTGGCTGTTCGCTATATTCAGCTCATTTAACTGGCCTTATGCGACGATTTATATTGTTTTGTTTCTCACTGAATAAACCAAATATCATCGGCATCGTCGCTTTTAAATGGTCATTTTTTCCACTACAAGGAGTATTGTGGATTCGATCCTGACATAGCACATTTATCATGGTGAAAATATGATTTCTGAAATAAGAACGCATAAATAGATCTTGCGTATTAAGGGTTCAGAAGGTATCTAAGTACCGTAAAGTAGATCATGTATATGGAGTATTCTATAATCCGCACGGTACGCCTTTCACAACGGAATCGGCAATACCTTAATTTCTTTTCTTTTTCCATCTAACATTCTACTAGGACGTTATTGGGACATGCTCTACTAGCTGATGTGACTAGCTCTGCAAGTCACAACAGAAAAAACAGAAGGTCGAAATGGTTTTATACAGATTTCCGTTCGATAAATTTCGATCAAATATACTATGGATCGAGGGGCATAAATTATAATCCCAAATATTGCCCAGAATCGGAGGGTGGGTTAGCTGTCATTGAGTCTTAGTAGATGCCGCTTGGTTTAACATCCTCCCAGCCAAACCATAAATTTGGTCGATTACAAACAGGCTTTCCCAGTCAATGAAAAAGTTCTATTAAATTGTGTGCAGGTTAGAGAACATATCTTAATAATAATAACACACTTGACACATGTCACACACGGCCGTCTGATCCCAAACTAGGCAGAGCCTGTACTATCGTAACCAGACTGCTGATAAACATACTTATATATTTCTAAATACTTAACTATTATTGATAAATTACACCCAGACACAGAACAAATGATCATGCTCATCACACAATTATTTGTCCGTGGTGGGAATCGAACCCACGACCCCTGGCTTAACAGTCGGGATCACTAACCACCAATAGGCCAGTCAACTCAGTCAGTACTTTTTGATAACCCGACATTTCGATCAATTTGTTCCGATGTTGGTCACGGGTGTGCTGATCAATTCTTAGGCGTACCTTATAAATATTACCGCCTCATATGCATACAGGTCGCGAAAATATAAAAAAAAATACAAATATAACGGTTGTATTTAGTGTAGTTTGTTACAAAGGTGCCACCAAGGTGCGAACGCAAATAAACACCAACCGCCTAAGGGTCATCGATCTACCTGCAGATATTGCAAACTTAAGCTCGCAATGGTGCCGATTCTGTTACATCGCTCTCTAAACTATATTCTGACTAAATTTTCTTCATATAAGATGTACCAGAACCTTGTTTCGAAGTATATAAGGTAAACCTTGTATACTTCGAAACAAAGTCTTATTTCAATTTAAACAAGCAGGTAACATATGTCGCTATCGAAATAAGCAATTTATTTGTCGACTATAGTGTGACACACTTAAATAGATGTCAGTAACAAATATACCTTGTTACGAAAAAGACAAGGTTGATTTCATATGAAGAAATTAAGTCTGATTTTAGTTTAGTGAGTGTGCCATAGAATCGGCACCAATGTCTACTCATTTGGTCACCTCTCAGCATAACTACTTGGTGCTCATGGTAGCTTGTTGCTTAATTTTATCGTAAGTTGAAAACACTGGAGAGTACATTCTCAGGAGATATTTTATAAACAGAATTACAATTGTTATAATAACTTCTGTCACACTCCTACGAGGTTCCTATTGTTTGGTCCACGGATGATTGTTGATTGAAGACCATATTTATAATATTTTTATTGTGCGGGATTTCTTTTATACAAATAAAAGTGCAGAAAAGTACTTACGCAGACTAAGCGATTACTGATGCTCATAAACAATTCCAACGCCAGTGTTGTCACAAGTAAATAAACGACATTCGTTATTTACATTTTGGCTGTCACAGAAATGCACATAAACAGAACACTGTCCATGTAACCGGTTAGCTATCAAGTGTGTTAGTTTGCATTAATAATATAATAATAATAATAATAATAATAATTGTTTATTGAGACAAAAACGAATTACATCCAGTTACATTTATCTCACTATAACACTTTATGTCATTCAAATATACATAATTTCAAAAATGGAGTAATACTTATTAAATAATGAATCATATACTAATATTAAGTTAATTTAGCAAATGTCATAAAATCATAATTAATTATACATGTCAAGGTCATTTAGCGAGTTTTCATTGTTACAGTTACCCCATTGGTCAGTTCGATTTTCACAATACGTCAATAGATTTGTTATTACAGTTTCCCAATTGTCACACAAAATATCAAAATCAGTGTTGGCTGCCGCGAGTGCATTCAAATGGCGACGCGCACGGATTAAGGGTGACATAGAACGGGCCACGGTACGACCTAGATCAACATGGAATAAGTCCGGTAGCCGACCACGTCTATTTACAGGAACTCCAGGCTCGTCAGGCACAAACAACATGCATAGTAGCTCATGCAGGCGGAGGCAGTCAACATTTCCATTAAGCACTTTACAACAGATAGCAAGTTGATCAAGTGTCCTTCGCACTTCTAGGGAGTTGTAGCCAAGCTGTCCCAGAAGGAACTTGGTCGGGTACAGGAAGGGATAGTAGCCATAACATTTTTTATACAGGGCTCTTAGGAACGCTTTTTGGACCTTTTCAAGCATCCGCGTGTAGGTAACATGATATGGGTTCCAAACACATGCGCCCGACTCAAGCTTACTTCTAACCAAACCATTGTACAGTACTCTGACAACCTGGGGGTTTTCAAAGTCTTTAGCATTTCGCAGTACAAACCCTAAGCGACTGTATGCTGTTTTTGTTAGTTCGCTAATATGATCATGGAACGTCAGGCCGCGGTCAAAAATGACTCCCAAATCAGTAACATTACGTGCCCTATTTATAAGTAGGTTGTCTAATTTGTAATTCGAAAGAAGAGGGTTTCTTTTACGGTCAAAGGTCATAACTTTACATTTACTAATATTAAATAACATTTTATTTGTCACACTCCATTCATATCAATGTCATTTTGTAAACTAATACAGTCACAGGGTGAATTTATCTCAAGAAAGAGCTTGAGGTCGTCAGCGTATAATAGGCACCTCGCAGTTTTCAGCACTTTAGGTAAATCGTGTATCATGATTAAGAACAGTAGAGGACCGAGGACTGAGCCCTGACTTACTCCTGATCTAGTGTGATAAGGTTCCGATACGTATATACCATGCTTAACAAACTGGCTCCGATCCCGCATATAGTCAGAGAAAAAGTTAAGGAAGCCTGGAGTGAATCCAATGGCGGATAGCTTACATAATAGCAAGTCATTATCGATTTTATCGAAAGCTTTTTGGAAATCAAAATATATGACATCAACCTGCAACCCTCGATCCATCGCGCTCGATATATAATCGACTAAGCATAACAGGTTCGTGTTCACAGAGCGGCCTGGTCTGAAACCGTGTTGTTCGTCGCCTAATAATTGTTTTACTTGTGCGTATATTATCTTATGTAAGATATATTCAAAAATCTTAGCAGGTGCGCACAGGATTGCTATGGGACGGTATTCATCAACAGACGTCTTATTATTAGTCTTGGGTATGGGAGTCACTCTAGTTAATTTCCACTGGGTGGGATACTTACCGTTTAACAGCGAAAGATTAAATATGTGGCACAGTGGATAAATTAAATATTTTTTATAAGCTTTGAGAACAAAGCCAGGTATGTTATCAGGGCCAGGTGAGCTGCCTGTTTTTAATTTATTTATACCATAGATAATATCCGTGGTGGACAGCGATGGTAAGGTGATGTGTCCACCATGCCCACTGTAATCAACGCCTGCATTGCTATCTAGTACGGGTAAATTATCTAAAAATACACTAGAAAAGTACTCAGCAAATGCCTCAGCGGCGTCCACGCCAGAACACAGCTTGTCCTTGTGTGTAACACAGGGTTCGAACCCGCCTCTGGACCTAATACTTTGTACATGACTCCAGAAACGCTGCGGATTGATCTGTAAATTTTCCTCTATTGAGACCATATAGGCTTTATATGCTTCGGCTATACGAGTTCTTAGGCTAGCACGAAGATTTGAGAAAGAATTGTAGGCTACAATAGATTTAGACTTAATCCAAGCCCTGTGCAACCTGGATTTCAAACGAACATCTCTAATAATATCAGCGTCAAACCAAACCGGATATCTTTTAGATTGGCTAATTCGTCTTTTCTTTTTTGGAACCGCTTGATCGAAAAGTTTATGAAGAATAGTATAGAAAGCATTAGTGGCCCCGAGTACATCCGCAGACTCGAGAACAGGTGCCCAAGAGGTCTGCTCGAGCAGGGAGTGAAATAATTCACTGTTTATTTTATTGAAATTCCAATCCTGCGACGCGTTAATGTTACTAGGTCGTAGCCGATCGTAGTTATTATTATGTATACGTGAGCTCGACACAGCTATGTCAAACGCAGGATGGTACAGCTGATCGATACGGACAAAGCCATCGGTCTCGCATACGCACACCTGTCGCGACTGCGGCCCAGTGCACTCGCGCGCCAACACTACGTCAAGAATACTTCCACGTGAATTCATTACATTATTACATTCAATCAGATTGCAATATGTCAAAAAATAACAATAATAATTCTTAACAATATTAGAAGCGCTATTCATATTTAAGTCACCAATAATAAAAAAGTTATAGTTCAATTTAGGCAAGAATGATTCTACATTGCAAAAAAAATCCATATATACAGCGTCCGAAGCACTAGGTTTAATATAAACGACACATACGATAAAGGAGGTACCTCGATGGGTGACGCATGCCCATAGATCCTCTCCGTGTTCTGACTCGAGCTCTTGTCGACGACGCATAATGACCCCGGGTCTCGCAGCTAGTAGGACTCCCCCGCAGGGAGTGGCACGATCGCGGCGCAGCAGCGTCCAGTTGTCAGGCACCACCTCGGCATCATTCACAGAGGCATCGAGGAAAGTCTCTGTCGCGGCGACCAGTAAATGCTCAGAGACCAGTATGTTAGGGTTCCATGCACGTAGCTTAGTTTTCAATCCTCGCACGTTTTGATAGAATATATGAAATTGTGTCGATAGTGTGTTATGAGTTTGACACGGCTCACTGAGTGCCGACCCCATGTCGAAACGTCTGGCTGGCTTGTGTGGACGCGCGTTTTTTGTAATTAATCCATTTCTTAACGCGCGCATTATCTGGCCAAACATTCACTGAAAAACATTTGTCATAACAATCTTCGGGAACTCCAATTTTGAACGAGTTGTAATCATTTGCCGTATGAAGTTGTTCAACGGTCATAATCCTCTGCGGGCAAAGCTCACTTAGATATTTCTTTATCTCGTCCAGACTGGATACCATGTTCCATAAATGGAAGTGTTTACGCGTCTCAGCAGCTTTAAGTGATGTAACAGACGGGCCGGCAACGCAGCGCAGTGATAACGGCGCGCGTCGCTTTTTGTATTGTACCCTCTTCCATTCATTTTCACAAGTTTGGACATTTTCAATATTCGTATCTTGGTTATTGTCAGATACTTCAGTTGTAATATAATAGTTTGGTTCTATTTTAGTTAAGTTATTTTTTGTAATACATCCGACACAATGTAACAATTGTTTGTGATTATAAATGAATAAATAGTTTTTAAAAAGTTAAAAAAAATAGTTATAATCAGACTTACGCAAAAGATCTCCAGCCTTGGGTTACTACACAAAAATTAAAGCTATAACGAGAGACTCCGAATTTAACTATTGTTATTGAATGACACAGAGTAAACAAAATCAATCGGACGTTATATCGTTGTAATATCTACTATGTATTCTACAGTAATATTTAATGACATCGAACTGACTATTTTTTTATTTCTAGAAACTGTTAGAGGTTTGTAGTACGAACCCGTTCATTAATTGTTATAACCTACATCTAATAAATGAAATAACAAAATAATCATTGTTGGTACATTATCAGCAACCACTATCAGGGACTCTCTATAACTGTTTAAAGAAAGCCAATATCTTCTATTTGCGAGACAGGATGTTTACAAAAGATATAACGCATTTGTCCATAAGCATACTTCCGCTCACAAGTAGTGACCGGGTTAAGGCCCCTTCAATGTCGATTCATACACATAATAAGCATTATGATGTACAAATCTAAAATATAAGGGTGATTTAATATGTCGCACAAGACAAATCTCACTAGCTAAATCCAAATACCTGTAGCTTGCAGTTAATTCGTATTGTGACCGGTATATGTTCCCGTCGCCTGTGTCGCAATGTTTTCTTAAACAATAAAAAATCCTCTTCTGGGACATATTACACAAACCAAAACTTACAAGCTTAATCCAAATATCTGAAGCTCGCTAGTTAATTCGTATTGTGGCCTTTATTTGTCCCCATTGCCTATGTCGCAATGTTTTCTTAAATATAAATCATATATATTCTGTGACATTATGTAAGCCAAAGCTTACTACCTAAATACAAGTACCTGTAGCTCGCTAGTTAATTCCCATTGTGGCCGGTATTTGTTCCCTTTGCCCATGTGGTAAGGTTTTATTAAATAATAATAATACCTATTCTTTGACATATTATGAAGGCCAAAGCTTACAAATCTTACAACCTAAATCCAAATATCTGTAGCTCGCTAGTTAATTCGTATTGTGACCGGTATATGTCAGCTTTGCAAATGTCGCAATGTTTTCTTGAATAATAATACTTAATAATAATAGTCTGTGACATATTATAAAGCGCTCAAATCTAAACTTGTATGTACTAAGGGTTAACAAATTTAGTTTGTCTTGGAAATGCATGTTGTATAATAAGACCAATGAAAATATGTGCATACAAATATTTACACTACACAGTGGAAATCGAACCCGTGACTTCTGACATATGTAGTTCGTCGATTATATATATTTTTTTAATTTGCGTTGTTGTAGAAAATCCGGGTAAGGGTGTTTAAGTCAAAGTCAAGTCAAATATCTTTATTTCATAAAATTCTTTAAAAATTGTTTGAAAATGTATTTTTTATTATTATTAATCAACACAATGTCACCGCAACAATAGGTTACTTTGTGAAAAGTACAATAAATAAAAAATAAATAACACCCTTTTGCAAATAGGTAAGATCCTATCCAATGTCGATCTATAACCGCCGGTTTCCAAGTATTTGAGCTTGTGAGAAGAAATCGGGCAAATGAACACACAGCCACTGTTTTATATCACCAGATAGTTTAATAATACATATTTAATGAAATAATATGATAAACACAACACTGTTTTATCGCGTGCTATTATGTTATTATTGTTATTAAGCAAGATAAAGCTTTGCTCTCTATTATTCGTACGTTCAGTAGCCAATATTCGTAGTAATACACAGATGATATAGCCCGTCCGTGTCGTTTTTTTTTTACTTTTTTGTATAAATTGCCGTAGAACCGAAGAAACCAACATAGCTGTAGCCATTAACAAGCTAAAATGCTGAAGGCTAGTGATTCACCGGTTCAGTCAAGAATTAAACTAGGTTAACTACACGTATCTCTTGCGACCTTCACTATCGATATTGCATGCAACTAAAATGTTGTTAACCATTCAATACTACTTGCATGATTTTAATAAATATATTAATAAATCAGGCGATTGAATAGCTGAAATCCATAATTAGACTGATTATGGATTTCAGCTCCCACTATCCCACTAATATTATAAATGTGAAAGTTTGGATGGATGGATGGATGGATGGAGGTTTGTTACTCTTTCACGCAAAAACCACTGAACTGATTGCGATGAAACTTGGCATGTAGATAGCTGGAGACCTGGATTAACGCATAGGCTACTTTTTATCCCGATATTCCCACGGGATCAGGACTTACGCGGGTGAAACCGCGGGGCACTACTAGTTCAACATAAACACACATGTACTGTTTGTTGGTCGCAACTCAGGTGTATTCTTATCAAAGCGCTGTTTCAATTTAAATTCTTCATCCGTTAACATATCAAAAAGACTTCACCTGTTTCTAGGAACTGACATGTTAGAAATAAATTCTAGTACTTCGAAATCCGACTGATGAGCTGCTCATATATTTCGAACTTTTACTCCCCATTTAAAATTATAATATTTAGCAATTACTGCCATTTTGCTTTTTTAATAACTCGGTTTAACCTAAAAACTCATTCAGTTTGCTTGAAATCAAATAAACTTATACATAAATGGCACACATTGGACAGTTAAGCTAACCTAAACTTAAATGCAGTTAATCTTTTATTGCGATGTTCGGTAACGCACTTTCACAAAATTTATTCAACCAATAGCGCTAACGAATAGATAAACTCCTGATAAAAGTTCCTCAGAAACCAGGCAGCGACTCTTAGCTGTCGCCTGCAGTTGCGACCACGTGGGTAATTGAAATAAGTGTCTTTAACTACTATTTAGAGAGAGTAATGAGAGTACTTGGTTTTTTCATGGTGAAAATCAACTTGAACGTATTTTCCAAGTCTAGGCTAAATTAATTGCAAATAGTTTAGAATTTTATGAAAATGATAACCGATTTCAATAAAATAAATGGACTAAATACCTTTCTTATTTATTTAAATTACTTACGTCCATCCGGTCCGGGATTTAATTCTCGAGGTTTTCTAGGTTCTTCCAAATGTATCTGTATATCTGTAATGTATATAAATGTAAATGTATAGGGGTTATAGATATTGCAATCGATTTTACTACTGACTAGCAGCACCCCGCGGTTTCACCCGCGTAAGTCCCGATCCCGTGGGAATCTCGGGATAAAAAGTAGCCTATGCGTTAATCCAGGTCTCTAGCTATCTACTTACCAAGTTTCATCGCAATCAGTTCAGTGGTTTTTGCGTGAAAGAGTACCAAACATCTATCTATCCATCCATACAAGCTTTCACTTTTATAATATTAGTGGGATCATTCGATTTTCAGGTATACTAAAAATTATGTTGTATATTTAAGATTCACGTTCAACATAAGTAACCTTTTCGTAAAGAAGGTATTATTTGTGGGTTTTAGTTCTGTAGATTACTATTATTTTTGAAGGAGGAAATTATTTTTATTTACGCCATTGTCTTATTATTCCCTAACCACCAATGAGTCAGATTACAGAAATTAATTTAACATAAAATTGTTTTTCAACTATATCTTTATAATATACGCATTGTTCATATTTGTTTATCATACACGGTGGCTGTTCTCAATAACAAATATGGGAAATTCCTGTATGATTCAAAATTAATATGCCTTTAGGAGTGGCGAATCCGATATTGACGTGTCTTGCATTTTTAAATAGTGCATTGAAAACTTTAATATAAACTTCAAAATTGAGTAATCTGAATTCAAAATCCAGTGAATTAGAATAATCAGGCACTTAAATCGGATCTTAAGCAGTATTACCAGCTTTTTTTTGAAAAGCTCTATTAGTCCTTTTGGTGAAAGAAGAAGAAGAAAGGAGAAGAAGTTTCAACATAGCTTAAACTTCTTAATACTTATGAAAGTTTTTGGCAAAAAAGAAATTAAGGGTTTCGAAAAATATAATTAGTTTTTTAAGGTAAGATATTGTTTACTAACATCGAATGATATAAATGAATTTATATATATATTCACCAAAAGGACTACACAAGCTTTTCAAAAAAAACTGGTAATAATGTTGCTTCAAGATCCGATTTAAGTGCCGCGGCGTTCCAATCTTTTCTATTGTTATAAGCTACTCGTATCACCTATTTTACACGACATATTTTATACCTAATTCTGTAAACATTTGTTCATGTCAAATTTCGTACCTACTGGTCACCACTCCTCGATGTCGAAATGTTGTAAACTAACGTACAAAGTGACGCAATTGGAGTGTTTCATTTGCGGAAGGTACGATGTCCTCAAAAGCGGCACTGCTCTAGTTAAAAACACAAATTATCGTATATATTGAAAAAAAATCATGTAGGTAACAAATAACTTAACCACTTAATAACTTTAATTAATATCCCACTAATATTATAAATGTGAAAGTTTGTATGGATGGATGGATAGATGGATGTGTGGATGGATGTTTGTTACTCTTTCACGCAAAAACTACTGAACCGATTGCGATAAAACTTGATATGTAGATAACTGGAGACCTGGATTAACGCATAGGCTACTTTTTATCCCGATATTCCTACGGGACCGGGACTTACGTGGGTGAAACCGCGGGGCGCTGCTAGTTATTTAATAAAAATAAAAAATATTAAATAATTTAATAACTCAACTCGCACAGAGGTTTATTTTTTTAGACTAGATACTAGGTGTAACCTATATTTGTCACACAACTTCGCCAAATAAGTTAAAGCATGTTTTAGAAGTGGGTGGGGTGGGTGGTGTTATAGGCAGGATTGAACCCCCAATCTTTTGATACGTTCGATTACGTAGCCGCTACTGTTACGCCGCTTGGTGCGAAGATACAGTTCCTTTATCAGGTTTTCAAATAGCGGTTACAAAATAAGGATAAATATAATTTAGTGAATTTAAAAACTTATTATTGATACGCATTGTTAGAAATAACTTTTATTGTTAAATCGTATTCAAGACACTTATGGTTATAAGGACTGGGACTTTATAACTGAGTTTGTTTGTTGATAATAAAGAATGTTGAGTACAAAGCGACTATCTTTTTTTATGGGATAAGGGGCAAACGAGTAGACGAATCACCTGATGGTAAGTGCACCTGCAACTCAAGAGTCACAAACAAGTACGTTGCCGGCATTTAAGGTGGGAGTAGGGGAAGAAGGGGTGAGGAAAGGGTTAGGGAATCCGATAACCTCACTCACTCGGCGAAACACAACAAAAGCATTGCTTAACTGTTAGTTTTCTGTGAGGCCGTGGTATCACTCAGGTCGAGCCGACCCATATGTGCCAAAGCATGGCTACACACTTACAAAACTACCTATTACTATCTCATTAGAAGACGTTCATATAGATGTTTTTTTTTTTTTATATATGTAAAAGACAACTCCCGCATTAGGAATTACTCCTGTGTCGCGGGGGACTTTACAGACATACAAATAACGGACACAAAGAACACCCAGACTCGGGTGGGACTCGAACCCACGACCTATGGCATAGCAGTCAGGGTCACTACCACTAGGCCAACACACCAGTCTTAGTTTAATATATTACAATACAGACAAAGCGTTGGTTCTACTCTAAATCGGACGTATTAGTAGCATTATTATTGGGATAACGGACGTCTTTATAACCGTAACCGCAGCCGTTCGTACCTATCCTGTCAATTTTAACGAATAAGCGCTAAAATATTAAACAAACAACAAATAGCGGTCCAAGTTTACAACTGATCCTAAATACCATTGTGTTACTTTTAGAGCTATCACTTATCCTTGGTAAAGCCACATACTCTCCTAACCGCAAGAGTTTGTTTCATGGGATTATAGGCTTATTATTAATACTAAAAGGGATTAAATCTCGTTACATCATGTTGTAAGGTATGCGTGCATATAGCACGTATTTCTGGGTAATTTATATTTGACTATCTATACCTATGTACAAACCGCAAGAGTAACTAAGTGGTGAATAATCAATATGTGAAGGTATACATTTAAGTATATAGGGGCACGAAAAAACAAGAAACTTTCTCTCTTCTTTCCAAATAATAATAATAATAACTTTACACAACTCACACACGGCCGTCTGATCCCAAACTAGGCAAAACCAGACTGCTGATAAACACACTTACATATTTCTAAATACATGTATACTATAGATAAATTACACCAAGATACAGAACAAATAATCATGCTCATCACACAATTATATATTATTATAGTGCACTTAAGTGCAGGCGAAATTTTGTATCTAGCCTCCAGGTGGTTCATTTATTGTATGAAAGTTTTGCAATTTATAAAAAGTTGGAAAAAATATGTAAAATTTACGAAGATATGTGTCATCCCGCTAAAACTTATAACGCTCATCCAAGGATCCTTTAAAAACACTTGCGTGTTATATACAACACATAAACATGGTATTATACGTCTTTTCTGATTACCAATAATAATAGGTATGCATTTATTTTATTATTAGTTTAATACGTCCGAGGAAAATTTATTACGTAAAATATGCAGCAATTAACTTAATTAATCTATATATATTTAATAATACCTTACATGTGGCATATATGTATAACTAAACAAGAATGATTTTTAAGGTTAGAATAAAATGGACTAATAACTATAGACGGATCAGGCGTGATCGTGTTTTTTGGATTCGTTTGGAGGTTGCGAGATTTTATCGAACCTTATTATTCTTTATACAAACCACATGAACACGTCTGAGCCTGTACAAAAAAACACCATTTTCTTTTGACAGCGCAGATCCAGCAGATTTTGATTTGACAGCGCAGTCCTTATCCGGTTCTACCTTAAGATCGTTAACGAGATGACAGTAGTCTTATGGCCCTATTAACAATAACGATTAGGCTTCAGATACCTCTGCTCATAGTATACCGTATACTTACATAGTATCAAAAGCTTTGTGAACTGCTTACTTAAGCTGTAGACGTAACATAACTGAGATGATGAAAATAATGATTTATAATTTCTACGGAAATTAATGCGATCAAGGATCACGATAATTCTCATATAAATCAATATCACCATTAACTTCTTGTCCTTGTGCCAAATTTATTTGGGGTCGACGCATTGTTTTTCTTCTGCCAATCTCCTATATCCTTTCTAGGCCTATCCTCTTTCACGCAGTCCATAAATTATTTCTTTGGTCGTCCTCTACTCTTGTATCCGTCAACTTCCATACATAAAAGTCTCTTCACCACATTTTGTTTATCCCTCCGCATCACATAATCACATGTCTATACCACTATGGTCTTTAGCTACTCATCCACTGGTGCTACTTTCAGACTCCCTGCAATGTATTCATTCCTCACCTTGTCCATCCTAGTCACACCACACATCGATCTTAACATTCGCATTTCAGCTACATGCAGACGTCTCTCATCTGTTCTCTTTGTTGGCCAACATTCAGATCCATGCAGAATGGCAGGTATGGTTTTATAAATTTGTCCTTGCAGTTTGATAGGGAACCAGGGAATGCATATTGTTGCTGTTACCTGCTGCCACTTCATCCACCCTGTGTCAATGCTGTACACACCGGTTTATTTCACCATCGCTTTGTAGGAGCTACGCGATGTACTTGAAATCAGTGCACACTAGCAATATAGAGGCCGCCGAAATTACAGAACGAGTATTCAGTTTTGGTTCTGTTGATTTTAAGCCAACATTCTCAACCAACAATTATAATTATTACACATGTACCAGGGAACGCGAAATTTTAAAAGTTGATAATAATGACGCTGAAAACTTGACAGTTGCAATAAAACAACCACGATGTAATAGTTTAATATTAGAATCTAAATAATACAAAATTAGTATACAATTAAATGATTGAATAATTATTAATTTTATAACTGACCAGTAAATCCCCTAACTCTTAATTAATGCGTTCTTCTGGACCATGATTATAAGAAGGTTCATAGGCAAACAAATGACAATAGAGCACTGGCTCTCTACCTGACAATTTGAAAGCAGAGAATTGTCGTATTCAAAATGGGCAGGTAAAAACAGCGAAAAATAAGTACGTTGTTTTTCTGAAACGCGCGTCGAATTAGTTCGTCATCACAGATGTCACGGCTTTGACAAGCTTACGTGACAAATACGCACGTATAAGTTATTTTATTTCCTGCATACCACTGTAAATACATGTAATGAATAGTTATTAGATTTATGTAGGGTTGTCACACATGTTCACACTGTTCTCACATTATAAGGATTAATTCACATCCTTTTCTGAAAAGTCATGGAGAAATTTTGTGTCTTCAGGTTCCTTGAAGATTTTGACCCGAACTGTTCGAACAAGTAATTAATTACTAATTTCCATTACAAGGTAATCATAATATCGATCTGTGATTTGTTAAGGAAAAATTTATCTATTTCCTATTTTTTCCACAATAATTTCGGTACCTATATCGGGACAGATTGAACGCGACCTGTCAATCCAAATGTACAGGTTCATGGTTATGCCAAATACAAAGTGGCAGCCTGGGTTATAGTACACATAAATGTGCTATATGATCGTAATAAGCAATTGCCGGCCTGTCAATATGATAATAGTATGTATGGTGATCAGTAGATAACCTAGCTAGCTTAGGAGCCTGGTATAAAATGGTGCTATGATATGTTGTTATGAATACCTAATCGTTACTGAATCTCATGAAATGAAAATGTTACAGAAAGGTGGTCTTAGGAACTCTCAACTTCACAGCATATCCATGTCGCGTTTGGGCTCTTGAATTTTTCTTGATTATATACATTTCTTTGACTTTCTTGATGTTAAAGGTCTTATGATGAGAGGGAATTGTTGGGACTAAAGTTTATGTATAAAAATTGTTTTAAAGACTTTTTAATATACTTATTTACATACAGGTGGAATGAAAAACAGTTCGATTGTGACAGGCTCCACTTTTGACGCAGGAACTATAATGTTCGCATTTTGTTTGCTCTTTTTTAACAAACCTTGTTTATCAGCAGTGTGGTTAAAGTAAATTACACCAACACCTTTAATGTTCCATTTAAAAGGTCCTTTCCCTGACGTCATAACTTGCATGCTTCTTTCTACGTACATATCAACAGACTAGAAAAGTGTAAGAAAATAGTCACAATGACAGAATTACCTCTTCGTTGCCTTCCTATAACATCACATGGTTGTAAAGTGACGGTAACTTCATTATATATTAAGGATCGCAACACAATTATTGTAAATAAATAAGGCAGAAATCATAATAATATCCTTTTCAATTCACAAGATAAACATTAAAATTTGAAAATTACTAAATAAAACAGTAGGAAATTAAAATAAATAAATTTACACATTTAACATAGATATCTACTATCGGAATTCTATTAATCACTATATCGAAACTTAAATTGATAACAAGGCCCACACTTTTCTACGCCCTTCGATGATATATTTTTGTCTGTTAACTTTGTTGTTTACTTTAATTTCAAGTTAAAGGTGAAAGAATGATTAAAATCGGTTCAGTAGTTCATGAGTTTGTCGAGTAAAAACAAATAAATCTTTCCCCTATATAATATTATTAGGTTGGATCCAACATTTTTTTTTGTGAATTTTCATTAAGTAACCTCTAGTTTAGCATGATGTTCGAAACGTGCCATTGCTGGTATTCCATTCCTTGCGACTGTTTGTGTACCTATAGCTAGACCAAAAGCTATAAATATGTAAAAAAAAACATGTCTACAATGATATAGAGACATGTCAGATTATTTAAAAAAGACAATTGATTTATGCGCTTTAAAAGCTAGGAACTTGAGTGCCATACTTAACACTCTGCCTCCTAGACTATTCTATACAGTGGGTTGTACATTCCTCTGCGTTTTGCACACATGAATTAAACATAATGTGACGTAACGAGTCCTTGGTTGACCGCATGTCGGTACCCTGTCTACTTCGGTACCGATCGAATCTGTTTAAAATATGAACTTACTAACTTTTGTTCGCGGCTTCGTGCGCATTAGGAAAATATTAGAATCCAAAATAATATACCATTACGCATAGCTTATTATTTCTGGTAACTTTATTTTAAATACGTAGTGTGGAGGAGGGACAGGTGTTATGTCCCTTTAACACAAAGGGAAGCTCCTCGGACCAGGCCAGGTAATCATGCCTGTCGGATCGGCCCAATGGTTGATGTTGAGAAGTTTTTTATAAGTGTTTCATTGCCGGGTTTTTTTTTAGTGAAGTGATGTACTTTTTATAAAGTTATCGTTTCATTTAGGTGTATAAGGAGCGTGAATAATACTAATAAAATATTGTACAAAAAGCTTTTTTTTTCATCGGAATCGATTATTTTCTGACCTATCAAAGGTGGCATTAGTACTATCGTCTATCTTCGTCTTCGGGAGCGTTCACCGAACACCCTGTATGTTTAGGTAGGTACTAGTCCGCGCAAGATCTTTTATTGCGTGATGTAGGATTAATAATTACTTCGTAGTTCGGTGTGTCTTCGTTAGATGACACTGAAGTATGTTTTTGGCTGTACCTATCTGGATAACATCAGAATAGCTTCAGTGATTTTAATAAAATTTCATCATCTGTGGTGAAATAGGAAACATTTTCTCCAAACCCATCCATTTTAATAACGTCTTTGTTGCATGTGTACTTTTAATAATCGGTTTGATATGATGTTGCTTTTTCAACTTTCTATTATTTTATGTCTTTAAGATAGGTTCATATTGGCAGTGTGAAGAAATACTACAGTCATCAAAAGACTGTACGATGAAAGTAGCTGAACGAATATCATTTTATAAAACATTGGAGCAGTATAACGAAGTATTTAAATTGTTATTGGTGAAATAAGAGAGTGTACAATTGAAAGTGGGAAGAATATTCAATTAGGAAATAGTTACATCATTCATTATAATAGGTACATATATCCGCAAACATCACAAACGAGTTACTGGTATATTTGCAGCGTGGTGTTCCGTTAATGAAAACCACCGCGTATTTTTAGACCTGACTTTCTTTTAAGTTTTTTTTTATTTTATTAAGTGTAATTAAGTTCCATTCGAAAAACTGAAAGCATTGTAATCATATTGACTTTATTTCAAAGAACAGTTATCGCTACAGAAAACAACCATTGAATAAACTTCTATCTATAAAAAAGAGTAATAAAACTTGCAATATGAAAAGTGCATACTGACTGACCTCATTACAAAGAAAAAAACATTAATCTTTAATACACAAAAGATAACATTACTAAACGATTTCTTTCT
This sequence comes from Euplagia quadripunctaria, assembly GCA_963859945.1. NCBI lineage: Eukaryota > Metazoa > Arthropoda > Insecta > Lepidoptera > Erebidae > Euplagia > Euplagia quadripunctaria. The sequence continues at coordinate 15,136,790 of OY982572.1, read as the reverse complement.
TAGTTGCATATAATCTAAATTGGCTAGGTAATATTTACATTGTAGCACTGTAATACGTTTGTATTGCACTATCTCAATGAATGGGTGCAGCTGGGTGAGACTGGACTAATTATAGCAAAGCTGTGACCCCACGATAACCTCAAGTCTGAGTGGCAAGTGCTTGCAAACGCCATTTATACACGACGATTTTAATGGCGAACAATGTTTGGACACTCGAATAGTTTGTGACATGTGAAATGTGGACAACAAAAATTAAAGTGACTATTTTTGAATATTTTTATTTGTTTTTTTTTAGTGTAGTTTATATATATTTTATTATACATATGTAGAAATCTTCTATAATTATCATGAACTGGGTTTATGCTTTTCATGAAAACAGAGAATAAAATTCCACGTTGTAGGTAAGAAAAATGTATTAGATGAGATAAGAGTAAGGGTGATGAGGGCTTGACGAAGAATCAATCAATCTCTATAACATTTTTTAAGTATGGTGTATAGATACTTTTTGGATTGCAAAATTATTACCTCAATATTATTAAGACAATGCAGGACAGTATATGGATGCAATAACTAGTACAAAACCATTCAAATCAAATACATACGTCACTTACTAGTCTTCAGTTCAATGGAGATATAACTATCACAGTAATCTATGTAAACCTAGATCGCTTGTTAATTCACTTATCAGTAAATGAACCTGTAATTTCGAAAAATTGTCATATAATAAATTCTAAATTTTATTAAAAGTTTACAATACTTAAGTGTTCAGCCGTGTGAGCCTAAAGCATTCGACAAAAACTAATAGTCCTGCAAAAGTTGCGGGAAATCCCCGGACATCTCCAATGCAACACAAGTACGATATTGTACAAAATACCTAACACAACCAACTAGGTATGAAATCATATTATTTACAGTAATTTACACGATGACACAACCATTCACAAAACCAGACAGTGGGCTATTGTTAATTCAAACACACCAGCCGATGTACCCATGGCAAAGACAAAAAAAAAAACATAAAATAAAGAGCAAGCAGCAGTTCAAACATAGCAGCTTTAGCACTTCTTATGAACATCTTGGTACACTGAAGGACAGGGCTAAGTCGTTTGACTACAAGGATACTCGTATGTCAAATAACTCACTACTAAGGTTACAGTTTGCGAAAATGCCAATCACTAAGAGTCATTTGCAAAATAACTGTGATCCAACTTCATTGCTACGCAAAATGGCAGTAATCCGATCCGAGACACTTATCTGACCATTTGAAAAGGATCGAATTTAATAGATAGTCACTACACAAATGAATATAAACATACTAACACAAATCCAGAGATTAGGTCGTTATATAATAAATTAGCTACCAATGGGGTCATGGAAACATATTGCTTTATTTGAATAATACCATTTTAATCATGTGATAAGTACTGTACAGTAAATACAATTTATAGCTGTAATAAACTGAGTTATGTTTCTATTTACAGATAATACAACAAATCTACACGTGCTGTGACACAATCTGTTCTAAAAGTCTGATTCCTATTTAACAATATATCCATAAATATGTATTTCCTTTTTAACATCTAATCCGAGAATATATACAGAACTAATTTTAGATGAGCTAACGTCCTGGTCAAAGCTATAGGAAAAGGTTCCATGAAGGTTATAAAAAACAGTTTTTGAAGAAAACTACTTCTTCAAAAGACTTTTTCTAAATAAGGAGAGGTCTATATTCAGCAGGGGGCTTCCAGGTCTTGGAGGATTATGACAATGGATCAAAATTGAATAGAAAAATATTTTCGCAACCTAAGAAAAGCTTAACTTTTAGCTTTTACCACATCGCAAGGTATCCCGCAGTTTCGCACTCGGAGGCAATACGCTCAGTTTTTATTGCTTTGGCGTCAACATTAAGGTTTCCCTTAACTTAACGTATTTATTACAGTATAATTTGAACGAGATGAGGGTAAAGGTCTAATCTGGAACAGGTCTCTATGAGTTATATTATGGGTGTTCTATTATCCTAACTAATGTTATAAATGGGAGTGTGAGTATGTTTGTTAGTTTATTATGTTTTCACACTTTAGATACTCAACCGATCATGGCAAAATTTTTCATACACGTTGACAGGATTGGACGTTGAACAGACGTTGTTTTTGATTCCCGGTGGCCTTCTGCAACTAAGTTAAGTTATAGTTCAGAAGTTTAGGATTTGGCCCAAATAGCATACATATGACTATAAAGCGTGGGAATACCTCTGGTTACCTATTCGGGGGAAAAAGGTTGAAGTTTTTGCTATGAGAGTCATCGCTGTAACGGGTCAAAGAGTAAAAGGAAAAAATGATAAGTTTGACCCTGCTTATCAGTTCGCGGAAATAAATGGAATGGTTATAATTAATTATTATCCTTTATTAATAAATATTGTTGTCTGATAAGTAGGTGTTTTTATTGCATTTTGATTGGTTTATAACGTGATTTATAATATGTCGTTTATTATAATTTATTATTATTATTACTTCTATCTGTTAAGCTAGGGGGATTGTTATTGTGTATTATAAAAATAGAAATCTTTTCGAGAACTTTAAGTTCGGTAGTTGAAGTTCAGTACGTTGATTAATAGTAAAAATAAGGTGTTAAAAAACCGAAGAAGTGCGAGTCTGACTCGCGTACCGAGGGTTCCGTAAGCAAACAAACTTGTATGTAGATAGTATGTCCATCTCAGGAATCTATTGTCGAAGATTTTTGCCCGTCTTTTTCAAAAGACAAACTTAACTTTGCAGTTCTAAAAATACTCCCCCATACATTGATTTACGACAAAGTCAACTTTCCAACCTAAACATACAAGTTTTAATCATTTAAACATTTTTTGATGTGATATAACAAAAAAATTAACAGCTTTCGGATTTTTTCCTTTACTTGTGCTTACCAAATTTCATGATTCTAGGTCAATGAGAAGTACCCTATAGGTTTTGATTTACCTGCGAAATGTTTAAATTTGTTAAAATCTACGGCTTTATGGCCGTATCTTTTGATTGCGTTGGCTCAGAAACTAGATTTTCTTAATCTTCAAGGGACTGCAGACAAAGGTATTTAGTATTTTTTTTAACTTGATGCGTCCACGGGTTCCTGAAAAAATAGTCTTGACAGACAGATAGACGGACAACAAAGTGATCCTATAAGGGTTCCTATTTTTCCTTTTGAGGAATGGAACCTTAATAAAATTAGAATTTATTCTTATCCAATTATAGTTTTGTTTTTCCTATTGCACAATTAGATTTAAAAGTAGTTTTACTATTTTTATTAACAAAACTAAGTGACCACATCGCACCGCAGCTACAGATACCTATAGTCGTGTACCCACAGACCGTTCAATAGTAAAGTAAAGTTTATTATAAGTTAATTACTCTCATCAGCTCCAAGAGTCACGCCAAGCTACATAACCATTACTAACTTCCTAACATTCTATAAAATATCTCAACTACGCTGGGTAATCTTATAGTCACAAATGAATTGGATCCACATCCGCATCAGGAATAAATAATAGCCAAACCATATTTATAAAAGTTTCATAGCCGGTCACAACACTTCTCAGAACCTAGTAACTTACAGTGGTTGGTCAATGGTCACAGAATATTTTGGAAAACTTTTGGAAATTCTTATGCTCACAGGAATTTTCAGATCAAAAAGTCAGAGGTTTGCAACTCTGACTTTTGATCTACCACAGATAGAACGGACCTACTAAGGATGAAGGCGATTGTTTGAAAATATATATATAAAATAACAACATTTATTTTATAACAATACTACTACTACTTTTTAAGAAAACTTAGAAACAAGTTTTTTATACTTTTTTATATCATAGGGGGCAAACGAGCAAACGGGTCAACTGATGGTAAGTAACTACCGTCGCCCATGGACACTTACAACTCAAGAGTCACAAGTGTGTTGCCGGCCTTTGAGATGGGAGTACGCTCTTTTCTTGAAGGTTTGAAGGTCGTATCGGTCCGGAAATAATATGATACGCTATTAAACCCATGGAGAGTACGACAAGAGCTTCAATGAAATAACTCTTGGCAATTTCTTGAACCGTCTTCTCTCTAATTCAATTCGTGGGCACAGGGTTGCTTCGAACTATTTTATTAAGTACTAGCGGCCCGGTACGTGCTTCGCTACGTATAAAGTGAATATATCGACCGATTTTGTGCAAACTTCACATAAACCATCTACTAAATAGTCCGAACAAACCCTAAACATTTGTTTTGTATAAGTGAGCCCGTTCTTGAGTTATAAAAGTACAACGAAAAGTGGCATTGATTTTTATATATATTGACTAGCAACCCGCCCCTGCTTCACACGGGTAGCAGAGACATCTTCAACAATCATCAACATATTTCAATCAATTTACACAAAATCTTAACAAATTACACACCTAAACCTTCCTCATGATCACTTTGTCTATTTGTGAAAACTGCATGAAAATCCGTTCAGTAATTTTTCAGTTTATCGCGAATAGACAGACAGACTGACGCGGCGGGGGGCTTCGTTTTATAATATGTAGTGGTAGTGATATTCTTCATATTTTTACATTCTCTAATGATGTTAATTGGTAACTTCCAGCAAGTGGATAAAAATCTATATCTGCCAAACCTTATATTTATACTTACTACTTGCGTGTTGGTCGAATTTCTGTCAGCTGTCATGGTATAAACTTACTATGACAGGTCAACGCATATACTGGACGCTTGTAATTTCATTAAGCCGTTTTCACGTGATTGTTAAAGTTGTAAGACATTTTCTTTAAAAATTTTAGCTTTCTGCACTTCTTCTGTATATAAACTGTAAATATTCCAAAATTCACGTTACTACATTGCTAAATTACTGTACTAAATTTTCTTAAAAAGGGGTACAAAGTATTCTCTTCACGTATTAATATAATGATACCCTATGTCCTTCTCTGATAACTATATATACCCGATAATATGCAAATTGTATGATAATTGGTATAATAGTTAAGGTATGAAAGTGTAACACACAGACAGACAGAGTTATTTTCGTATTTATAATATTAGTATAGAAATAAAGATTTATTCAAAGCATTTTCTACTGATCTCATGTCTTGCCTCGTCTCTTTGTATTGCAAGTGTGGAAGTTATTAAATCAATTTTCACAAAGCCCCTCTGTAGGTAAATTCTTATTTAGTTTACTATATATTTTCCTTATTCCCATAATAGGTATGGCGGAGAACAAACAAGGAAATACCCTGTTGGTATAATCTTTTGTTATTTAATTAATATGCCCCATGAGCCACAAACATAGGTCCTGTTTAATCATTCGTCCATTTCCTCTTGTATTCCTTCTTGAAAATAGGAGTTTTTATTGCCTAATAGCAAAACTAAAACCAGGAGTTATTTTCTCCGTCATATTAATAGAGATATAGTTCAATGTTACAGGTTAAGTATGAGACTGCCTTTACCCCAAAAATATGTTACGTTTTACCATGCTGCATGGCTTTAGCATGAAGTGGGCGGAATGCTTGCTACGGATAAGGTGAGTAATGAAGTGGTAGGTAGGCAGTAGGTGGTGTAATGAGTTGACCGAGTGCTTATACGTGAAAAGTTATTATGGAATTGTATTGTAACTATATTGCTTTATTCATCATTATTTTTATTAAAATTGCACGTTTATTAAGGCATTTATTTTATTTCCTATTTTATACTGATCGTGCTTCACTCACTGGACGTCGAACTTTGAACTCTAATTTTTACGTTTTTCAGATATGCTTCTCACGATCGACCTCCTTTTAAAGGCAAATGTTACACGCTGATTGTTTTATATGTATTCACTATAGTACCTGGGAGATCGAGCTTCGCTCGGTAACTTTTTGTAAAATCGTAATTTTTTTATATATATTTTTTGTAAAATTGCGTTTTCACAGGAAATACAACTATGCAGTTGAACTTAAAATGCAAAACTGTATCTGTATACAAAATTTCATCAAAATCGTTACAACCGTTTTCGAGAAACCCGAAATATTACATACATAAATAAATATACACATACAAGTATTGCTCGTTTAAAGTAATAATATTATGTAAAAATTGCTGCAGAAACTTTGATCCGACTTTATCATATCTACTAATGACAACAATAATCATGTAATAAAAGAAAGCATTGTTAATTAAAAAAGAAATTGTACGTTGTATCAAATTCTAGAATGGAAACCACGGAACGGAAAGCGCAGCGTAAGACGTCCATTATCGCGGTGAACAGACGACCTGGGAAAGATCGCAGGACGTCGGTGGATGCAGGCCGCTTCCAACCGGTCTTCTTGGAAGTCATTAAGGGAGGCCTATGTCCAACAGTGGAAGGGCCTATGGCTGAAATGATGATGATGATGATAGCAGTTTTTTTTATATTACCGCCTATTAAGTTTAAAGATTAATTAAATTCGCTTTGTTCCATAAATAGTAGTATAATTACAAATACTAATATACAATAAACGTTGTAGACTCTCTACATCTATAGCCTACCAAAAGCCTTGTCTGTGACTTGTTAGCTAAAATAATGCGCGGACACAAGAACACGGTACACTGTAAAAACTAAAATCTGGGGTGCAGAATCCTTTGGCGCCGATGCTTTTGCAATTATGTAAGCTCCAAAGTCATTGCTAAGTTTTTAAGTTGTGCATGATTCCTGTATAGATAATTGCATTCACGCTTTGATAAGTTATTAAGATAAATGGCTTTGTTTTTGCATTAGATGTTAGACATGCATCGTAGACGGTTCAAGAGTCACGTATTTTCAGAACTTGAGATTGGCGCTGTGTAATACCGACGGATATTGCAATTTAATTGTTCAAATCTGTAATCGTAATTGTTTATAGTTTCTTTTACCATAAATTCAAGGAAAAACGTTACATCCGATGCTATATTTGAATTAGATATGTACGTGAGTATGACCATCAAATTATTTCCGATGTATTGTACCGGAAGAAGCTATGGTGCCGATTGTATTTGACGTAGGATTATTTAAATATTTACTTGGTACTAAACTAATGAATGTAGGACGCCCCCCAGGCAGATAGATCGACGGCCTGAAGAAGGTAGCAGGGATGAACTGGATGCGGAAGGTGGAGGACCGGGTGCTGTGGCGCTCATTAGGAGAAGCCTATTTTCAGCAGTGGACTATGATAGGCTGATGGATTGAAACTAATAAAAGAAAAAAGAAACATTTAAATACTGAATGTATACGTATCTATTTTGAACAACAAAAGTGACTCACAGACGTTCAAATAGGTCCTTGACACTATGAAAAAAGGTTTGAATTAACTGTCTCTTACCTTGAACAAAATGACAGAGTTTCTTGTGAGTCATGTGCATTTGTTATACTTATATCTTTTATGGTCCATAATTGGGTACCCTGTAGGTCAATTCTGAAAAAAATCGTGAGCATGTCGTTTATTTTCTACTATTTGGAGTTATGACTATATAGACTTATTTGGAGCATCGCAAATTAATTTTACGCACTTCATGAATTTGTTAACTTATGTTGAGACAGTAAATATGTGTCCTATATTTAGAGCTCATCCGTAAGTAAAAATTTGATTAGGTATTTATTGCAAATTGCATGCATGCAAGCTGAACAAAAATTTGTTTGTTTGTTTGTTCATCATTCATCATTTTCAGCATCAGTGAAAAATATTGGGAAAAATAACTGGGAAAATGTACAAACGCAGACAAAGTTGCGCGGGGTAGCTAGTTGCAAATAATTTCGAATTTCGAACACGTATTAAAAGCGATAATATTATTATTTTTTATTATTTCAGGCCACGTTAAGGGTCTAATTGCATGAATTCTGCATTATTGCATCCACTTGATCTTATTTCATTGTCCTTTCTATTCATGCATAGGATTTTTTTTATTTAACAAAATGTATGAATGATGACTTAGATAATATGCAACTCAATTATTCTTTGATATTTATAATTATTTTAACCCAAAGCTTAAGAATTATTTTAAATAATTATAAACATTTAACATAAATAAAATTTGACTCGACGAATACAAAACAGTTTTCTTATAGCTCCCACTACAGTATCGAGGGGTCTGGATTCGATTCCCACAAGCGACAGCTATTTGCGTGGTCCACAAATAAAATTGTTCTGAGTCACTCTGTGTCCCTTATTTGTACATTTTTCAACAACATTTTTTCCCCAAAAATGGTTAACTGTCTTTAAAAATGGTTAACTAGACTTATATGTAGATAGTGATGCCAAATCGATATCCACTTGACCGTCCACTCGAGAAACTAAATATACTTAACACTTTTTAAACGCTATCCTTTCAAGCTTTGTCAAACAACTTCTATATATGTTTTTGAGTTTATTAGTAAAGAAAGTGGCAAGAGTTAAATCAAACTATTCATTCACATGTATAATTTCAAAACCCGTGAATAATTTCAAAGTAGCAAGACTTCTAATTTTCTAATAATCTAATTTTCAGTCGTGACTATGCAGCGGGACCTTTCGAGTTAAAGTTGAAAAAAAAAACTTGACAGTTGTTCGTAATAAGGTTGGCTTTTTAAATGTTTCCTTTATGTATAACTCTTTTCAATGGACATAATAACAGCCGTAAATTATGGTACTTACATTCACCTACCCTATTACTTATCGTCGAAACTAAGAGCATTCACAAATCTTTAATTAAAAATATGCAATATTTTATTTGAGTGTGATGGAAACCTTATTATTTTTTAATACTTCTACGGATTTGCATTAAAAAGTTCCGAAACCTTTTAATCATCAATTTCATTATTTGATGAATATTTTAAGCATGGCTCAATGTTATTCTTGTATATAGATCGATCATCATTAAAAAAAAAAAAAAAAAAATAATAACTTGAGACACCTGACTTACGGCCCTCTGATCCTAAACTAGGCAGTGCTTATCCTTGGTAACCAGATTGCTGATAAACATTGTTGTATATTTCTAAACTAGCATCCCGCCCCGGCTTCGCACGGGTCGCAAAGCATATAATGATTTTTTTCTGACATCTACAATAATCATCGTATATTCAGCCATTTTACACAAAACCCGAATTATTTATACACCTAAACCTACCTCATAAATCACTCCGTCTATTGCTGAAAATTGTATAAAAACCCGTTCGGTAGTTATTGAGTTTATCGCGAACAGACAGACTTTGTTTTATAATATGTAATGATGCATATATTTTATAGATAAATTGTCCTGGGTGGGAATCGACCCCAAGTAATGATTTTATGTTTTATTAACCGACGAAAAAAAAGGAGGTTCTCAATTCGACCGTATATATTTATATATTTTTTTATGTATGTTCAGCCCTCTCTCCGTTATTTAGGAACCGATTTTGATTATTTTTTTTTTGTTAGATAGGGTATATCTCAAGGGTAGTCCCATGTTAAGAAAGTCAGGATCTGATGATGGGATCCTGATAAAATTGAGAGAAACCCTCAAAAATTGTAGGAACGAATAGTGTTTCTGTTTACTTTTCATTACTTTATCAGGTATTTGCGTTCAGAAATCATCACATCATGTAGCTGAGCTGATGATGAAAAAAAATCATCAAAAAAAATTTCTTTTTAACAAAAAATTAAACCGACGAAAATAACTAAAAAGCAAAAAATAAATAAACCTCTTAAGTCTTAAGCTTATTTATATAAACTATCAAATTTTATATTAACTTATTTTGAGTCGGCGCCAAATAAGAAAATGATTAATTACCTACGTATAGCCATGTCCATTTCTACGTAGATACATTTAAAACTTAGATAATTAATCAGTTTGTTGTTTTGCGCCGACTCAAAATAAGTTTATTTAAAATTTGATAGTTTATATAAATAAGCTTAAGACTTAAGAGGTTTATTTATTTTTTGCTTTTTAGTTATTTTCGTCGGTTTATTTTTTTGTTAAAAAGATTTTTATTAGTGTCTTAATCCTTTCCGTTTATTTAAATTATTTTAGACAAGTTGGCAACTTGATGTAAATTAAGTTGCAAATCGATAGACAGAGACACAGGAACGGAAAAAATACTGATGAAAATAACACGTAAGCAACCAAGTATAAAATCACGTTAATCTTGTTATTTACTGAAAAGGGATAGAAAACTGGAATATCCATTGCTCCTATCCCTTTCCACTAATGGTTAAATTTGTATGAAACTGTTCTTATTAACTACATCATTGAAATGATATCAATAGGTCGCGGTACTCGCGGTTAAAAGGGCGATTAGCACGCAACATGAAATGTGCTATACGGCCTTTGATCCCCGAGGTATCTAATATATCGTCAATAATATTCTAACTTTATTCTAACTAATTCTACTCATTGATAAATATAAATGTATATTTTATTCATTTCGTTCCGATTTAATAAAAGACAATTTCATACAGCACAGATAATATGAATGTCATTTTTAATTAAAAAATACGCGTTTCGTTTTTTTTACAGTAACTTGTCTTATAGTAACTTATCTTACAGCAAAGCTTAGACAGCGAGTCAAGTAAAAATGAAACTGACTCAATCAAAAGACGTGGAAGGTTCATTTAATTAATTTACATTCATCTGGTTTTAAGCATTTCCTTTAGTCTAAATTTATTGTACGAATTTTAGGAATACTTTCATTACTTAGATTACTGTTAAAAATAAAAGTTATATTTATTTTCTTACACTTCCGTCTATTTGACAAAATCTTCATAAATAAAAAATGAGATATTAAGTATGCTACTACAATGTGAGACAGACATTTGAAAAGCTAACGAGCACTTTCATCTAGTTATTTCCCCGACTGAGCCGTCCACCTCCACCGTCCTAATATGAGGTAGGTACACTGGCTCTATACAAAAACTGAAACAAAAAAAATGTATAGTCGTGTGTTCTTGCTGGTTTATAGAGTAGCCAAGGCTTCTTGGGAGGTTGAAGAAAATCTTGCTAATGCAGGAGTGACATATTTGGTGTTGATAGTTTAGTGCCTCAAAAGAAGCGCTATACTACTTTGTTCAAAGAGCAGTCGCTTACAACATATAATAAATTTTGTATTCTTTCAAAATTATATATATATATATATATATATATATATATATATATATATATTTATAAATCTAGATTTTTTTTTGGGGCATTTATCTAATAAGGACATGTCAGCCCCATCATACCTTATTACACTGTTATACTTATTTAATTTAAATTAAAGAACTTTCAGGATCGCTGCTGAGCGATTGTAGCAAGATGACAAAATTTTTTAGCTACTTCCGAAGTTGGTTTTGAAAGAACGTACGTAAGAACGAAGAAAAAGTTTATTTTGTATTAAGCCTACGTTCAGTTTATTTAATTTTAGAACGTTCAGCAGCTATTCACCTTCCATTTTATTCCGGATACATTCCATTTCAAAATTATATATGTTTAATTTTGTAGGACGCTTCCTAAACAGATGGTTCGATGATCTGATTAAGCTAGCTATTGGTTTGAAACGTGACGGATCGGGACGTCCAGCAGTGGACTGTGATAGTTTGAGTGATTCATTGAAGGCTTAAACAAAAAAAAAAGTTAAACATTCTAACTCTTTTAAATAATTACTGAAATAATGTTACGTCTTTTATTCAAAATATCTTACACACGACATGGTTAGACTGCACCCCAGTGATTTGATTACACTTAGATACCAGTATGTGTACGTGCACGTACAATTAATTGAGTCATTATTTTAATAACCACTTTATAATGCAAATGTTAGGATAGTGCACATTACGTGAGGTACGAGGTCAGTGTGACTCAACCTCTAATGCACCCATTAAGACTTCTATTCACTATATATCGTACACCTAAATCTAAACAGGCATTAACTCAAAAAAGCACTTTTTTCAAAAAAGGCGAATAACTAATTACTGTTCTGTATAGATTTACCTATATGCAGCTAGAAGAAAGGTATTGTAGGAATCTTGTGTTTTAATCATATTTTGGGGCTGAAAATTGGGTTTTTGTAGTTATTTCCCTACTGCTTAACAATGTATGTATATTTGTTTTATTGTTTTTTTTATTTAGAATTTAGCGTCTAGCGTCGAGTAGTGGTGATATGTTTAAATATTGTTCAATAGGTCGGCAGGTATTGAGATAAGGAATTCGATGGAGTGCATAACTCAAAAAGTTAAATTTTTGAGTTAGCTCCTTTTAGATCTAGGTGTGCGATGTTATGTATATGATGCCATCAGCACAGTATATTTACATGGCCAGGTACACTATCGTATACATTCGCCAAAACTTTAACGTTAAGAGGTTAAATATTTTTTCCATAAACCTCAAACTAATTTGTATATAATTATGAAAACTCCTTTCTAATAACCTAATAGACACTGTTAAGAACTTCTGGAGTAAGCTCGACGAGACATAATCTTTACTAATAATTATTATAAAGCTAAAGAGTTTGTTTGTTTGAATGCGCTAATCTCAGGAACTATTAGTTCGAATTGAAAAATTATTTTAGTGTTGGATAGCCCATTTCTCGAGGAAGGCTATATAACATAACGCTACGAGCAATAGGAGCGGGGCATCAATGAAAAATGAAAAACGGGCAATATTTACAAACGCAGACGAAGTTGCGCGGGTCAGCTAGTCCTTTATATAAATAGATAAAACATTCTCATAAATATTCGAGGAAAAGCAGCGTGTCTGCGAAAAAGAGAGATGAAAGCAGACTTTAGACCTAAAATCGATAACTGCAAAGTGGCACTTTTAAAAAAAAAGATTGCTTCGTTCGTTGAACTTGGAAGTTGCATTACAATTCTTTGCCACTTTTGTAGATTAAAGTGGACGAGAAGGCGGTTTATAACACTTAGCCTTATTTAACCGTGCTCATTAGACAATACTAAAAAAATACCAATCCAATTGAGAACCTCCTCCTTTTTGAAGTCGGTTAAAAATAATAATATACATATAAATACTAGCGGCCCCGACAGGAGGTCCACGGTCTGTCCACCCGTTTAGGAGGAGTTCAGTGACATACACGCGCACAGAAGAAATATATACACATATAACAAACTGGTTTTTAACTTGAGAAAGTGCAACGTAATGTCTTTTACGCGTGCAGTAGCGCCACTTCGCTATAACTATCGAATGGAGGGTGAGCTTATTCCTCGTGTTACCCTCGTACGTGATCTCGGGGTTCTGTTCACTGCTGAATTGACGTTCCGGCGGCATATTATTAATATCTGTACAGCAGCCTTTAGGAATTTAGGATTTATTATACGTGAGACGAAGGATTTCCAGAACACCAGTGCCGTAAAATCACTGTACAACGCACTGGTAAGGAGTAGATTGGAGACGAGTGCTATTATCTGGAACCCCCATGAAACTAAATATAGTGTTATGGTGGAGAAGATGCAAAATAAATTTATGAGATATCTATATTTAAAGCAATATGGTGTATACCCCTTTTACCCGCTTATGTATCCAACACTATTTGTTTTAAGGATGGTTGGGTACTATAAGCTGGAGGTAAGGCGCAATTTGGCTGTAGCAAAATATGTATTTCTAGTGTTTCGCGGAAAATTAAATAATCCCCAGATCCTGGAAGCGTTAAGATTGCTTGTTCCTAACACCAGATTACGACAGGAGCCGCGGGGGGGTTTATTTGAAGTCCCACAATCCCGTACCAACCTTTTGAAGTATGCTCCTCTTGTACGAGCAATACATACAATTAACAGCGTCTCACAGACAATTGATATTTTTATGTGCACATTGGCGGAATTTGTGAAGGTGACACTAGTATATTTGTCTAATTAGTTTTAAGATCTTATGTAAGTACTATGTTGTTGTATTGGGTATTACCTGTAATGACAATGTATGTTATTATAAATAAATAAAAAAAAAAAAAAAAAATATATAAAGATAGCGGACCCGACAGACGTTGTCTTGCTGAAACGTAAAATATATTATTCCTGGAACCCTATCGCAGCGCCATCTACCGGATCCAATTGTAAATCTAAACCATTCTCGAATCCACCTGAAGACACACAAAACATTTCATTGAAATCGGTCCAACCGTTTAGGAGGAGTTCAGTAACATACACACGTACAGAAGAAATATATATATAAAGATACGACCAGATACATTAGGGTTCTAAATCTCAGTTAAGACTGACTTAGTTGTCTACACAGAGGTAATTTTGCATACATACTCTCACGTTATATTCTCACAAGGAGTAGACAAAGACAATAGATTGCCACTTTGTTCGCTCGTTGCTATGTAATATAGGTATTAAATTTATCTTGACATTCATCTATCTTTTCATGAATTGACTTTTATCACTTTCACTGCACAATTTTTTTGTAGGAGAGCCATGCTTCGGCACGTATGGGCCGGCTTGACTCCGCTCGTTACCACGGCCTCACAGAAAACCGGCAGTGAAGCAATGCTTGCATTGCATTTCCCCGCGTGAGTGAGGTCACCGGAGGCCCTAACCCTTCCCTCTCCCCCCTTTTCCCACTCTTCCCCCCTCCCCCATCTTCTCCTACTCCCACCTTAAAGGGCGGCAACGCACTTGTGGCTCTCGAGTTGGAGGTGCCCATGGGCGGCATTATCATAGTCATTTACCATCAGGTGACCCGTCTGCTCGTTTGCCCCCTATAGCATAAAAAAAAAACAATATCGCCTATATATTCCCTAAGGCATCAGAATGATGCTAGTCGTGTAAAGATAGAATACAAGTATACAGTGTTTCCTATAATCTTTGAAAAGAGACAAACATATTCATAAATAGGATTTAGCCTGCGAGAGAATGAGATAGAATACAAATATACAGTGTTTCCTATAATCTTCGTTTGCTAACACGTGTCTTTGCGCCTGCGTACTACGAAGCCTTCTTGTGTCATTCACGTGTATCATTTTTGTGCATTTGCGTTTTAAAATTCGTTGGTTAATTAATTTAGAAATGTCACTTCTGCCGTACCTGAATTGCACACACACACGTTTTTGTTATTTAATTAATACTTTATGCACAATATTTACAGAGATGGGAGGTGTGACTCCTCCGTCGAATGGTAGTCCAGTTTTTGTATCCAAACGCTAACTTTCGTTCATAGTTAACTTCATAGTTTTGTAAGTGGTATAACATACCTACTCGTTAAACTGACCCTCAGTTTATTTACCCTGAATCACTTGTGACTAGTTAGGGTCAGGAAATGATCACGGATGCAACATAATATGACAGAGATATTATGTCACGCAAGTGAATCAGAGTGAACTATGTTCAACCGTTGATCTCGTGTTTGTCATTTGACTTTTCTCAGACATATGGAAACTGAGTTACTATGGTATTATCTTATAATTATGTCCGTCTAGCAACTCCTCTCGATTTGACTAGGCTTAAGAAAATATCCAATGTTCCTATGTGGGTAATGTACCTTTGAAACAGTGATATTAGTACAACCAACCACTTCGTACATTTTAATAGATTTCCAAATCTAAACTAATATTATAAAGAGGAAAGATGTGTTTGTTTATTTGTTTGTTTGTTTGTTACGATTTAACTCAAAATCTACTCGACCGATTTTAAAAATTCTTTTACCGTTAGAAAGCTACATCTTCACCGAGTAATATAGGCTATATTTATTTACAAAAATATCCCTACTAAAACTTGAATAATGTGACCCAAGGTGTAATTTTTTATGTCATAAAATGTCTCTCATCGCATGCGCTGCGGAAACTATTGATGATAGAACAAAACAATGTACTACAATATTAAAGAACATATCAATATCTATAAAAAAGTCCGCGATAGCATATGCCTATCTCCGACGGATAACTCGCAATAACTGCTTTTACCATTAAAATTTTAAATTAAAAAGAATGTTATTTTGCGAAGCTTATTTAACCCATATGGTATTAATTTATATCTAAATATATGTTTGTTAGAACGGAAATTTAATATAGAATATTTGTTCCCATTTTATACTCTATATCATAAAGGAGATCGCAATATAAAAAATATTCGCGCGACAAAATAATTACCCGCGCGACAGTCATTCGGTCCGGCCGTCGCGTCGGTCGCAATGTAGGTACGTGGGGATTCTGGCCTCCGGGAAATTCAAATCCAAAATATTTATTGCACCATAATTTTTAAAAGTACAAGGTCTTATTGTATATTTAATAGTAGGAGATACCTATAGTAATCCTTACTTTAATATAATCTAAACTAATCACTACATATTATAAAACAAAGTCCCCCGCCGCGTCTGTCTGTCTGTTCGCGATAAACTGAAAAACTACTGAACGGATTTTCATGCGGTTTCCACTAATAGATAGAGTGATTCATGAGGAAGGTTTAGGTATATAATTTGTACCCGTGCAAAGCCGGGGCGGATTGCTAGTTATTAAATAATTTGGAAATATTTCAGAGAAGTCCCCAAATACTCACAATATTCGTAGTATTCCTTAATATATTAGTATTATAAGATGGACTGAAGTGACGTCTCTATCTAAATATATAAAGTTAAAACAACCCATGTATCACTTGTGTGTGGCCAACCCTATTCTGCCGCCTTTAGAGTTCTCTAACCCTGTAATACTCACGTAATTAAACGCCCACATTTTGCCGACTATAATTAAGTCCCACTAACGTACGGGGTAAGCCTATTGTCAACCGGGCACTTTGAGAATTAAATGCGAAAATTGGAAATGTATTGAAAGGGAAACCTCCTTTGAATAAATAAATAAATGATTTTTCTTTAATTCTTCTACTTCTACCTAGGTATGGATTGGGATTGGGGAATGTAAGAAATATCTGAAGCAGATCTGGGGTATACCTGTAACTCGAACTAGCTGTTGCCGGGAAGAGCCCTCTAACCCTCTAGTACTCACCAGAAAAAAACAGCATTATGCCAATCAACCTTCATTTTCTGTAGGAGAGGAGAGTGGTTTTGGAGTGTCTTACCTCTTTAAAGTTACTTCATTGATAGAATAAATTATACGCCTTTTTCACAAACTGTTTTAAGCTAATGCGAGTATATTTTTTTCTGTTATCTCTGAAAGTTTTTAAATAAATACTTTCACTTAATGCGTATGTATTAATATTAGTGGCTGGGAGACCGAGCTTCACTCGGTAGCTTTTTGTAAAATCATAATTTTCTTATTTTTTTATTTGTAACTTTTGAATTTTTACAAGAAATACAACTATGTAGTTGAACTTAAAATGCAAAATTGTATCTGTCTACAAAATTTCATCCAAAGCGTTAGAGCCGTTTCCGAGATACCCAGAATATAAATACATACATAAATAAATACATACATACAAGAATTGCTCGTTTAAAGTAATAAGATAAGTATGTTTATTAGCTGGTTACCATGGTACGGGCTCTGCTTAGTTTGGGATCAGACGGCCTTGTGTGAGATGTGTGAAGTTATAAGTTAATTTATAATTTTACTGTGTGGTACTAATATCATGTTTAAAACATACCATTTACCCAACATTCATAATAAAAACTAACATGCACTTTATATAAATAATAACAGCGTTACATAAAACATCTTCAACCCGTTCTTACTTAATGTAGAGTAACATTAAAAATTTCAAAAATAGAACGTCAGATCCGCCCATACATTGCGCAGACGCAGCAACGTTAACAGAAAACATGTCAGCTGTATAATGTAATCTTCAGAAAGTATTACGTGATTTGTGTGACCTTTAAATATCTGTCATCGCCCACTCGTCTAATGTGAAGTTGCTGACGGTACCATATCCCACTTTTACCATTAGAAGATAGATATGTATAACTTAGAAAATTATACCTTAATAATTTTAAACAAGGTATATATTCCTTTGATCGTGTATTTATAATGTACGTTATACAATTCGTGTTTGATAAGCCTCCTTGTGTAAACTTTATGTCTAGCTCACATGTCAACAATCAATTAGGGTGTATCTTTTACATTATACAGAGGCTTTCTTATATATATTTAGGTAATTTGGCGAGTGGAGGTAAATGACGTAATATGATTATGATTGATGTCTCAAAGGCTTCGAGAGTGTTGCTAAGTGCTTGTAAATATACTTTGAAATTTAATACTGGTTTTCCAATGTATAGCAATTGGTATAAACGAAATATTTTTAACTATAATGTTTTACGTTAAGAAATTGTCAGTAGTAGTTATCCCACTAATATAATAAATGTGAAAGTTTGGATGGATGGATGTTTGTTACTCTTTCACGCAAAAACCACTGAACCGATTGCAATGAAACTTGGTATGTAGATAGCTGGAGGCCTGGATTAACGCATAGGTTACTTTTTATTCCGATATTCCCACGCGATCGGGACTTACGCGGGTGAAAGCGCGGGGCCCTGCTAGTGTTACATCCAACTCTGTAGTTTGGGAAGCGCATGCAACTGTGGATCCTTCTTCTGATGTCTCTTCGTGTCGAATTACGGTCCCGGAAGATGCACATATTAGCACACACATTTGTGTGTATCTCTTGTGTGCGCTGTTGGCCAGTCTCATTCATGTTTGGTATATTATTACATATGGACAGAGTTCCGCAGTAATTGTTCATTTTCTTGCTGTAAGTGCTATCCTCGGAGTCTCTTAGGATATTTCTGTGCTGTCTGTAGTGAATAGGAGTCCAAGGTCCTTCCCTCAATTCTTTTATAGCTGCCTTCCACCATTTTCGTTCTCCTTTTACACAATCTGCAGCAAGAAAAAAAACAAAACCCATATCATTCACGAAATTATAACTCCATCCACATAAAGTGGACTTTTGCTGCGTTAACAAGTCTGTTAATGCAGCAAATGTCCACTGTGTACTTGTTGATCCCGGCTTACAGTCGTAAGCCGTGATCGACACCTTAACTATTATCTTATCTGTATAAGATAATAGTTACTACGTAACAGATACTTCACTCCCATACAAACGTGAAAATAATTACGCTATAATAGGCTACAAAACTTTAATAATGTACCTGGCATAAACTGCAACTAGAAACACATACCTACATAATATGATGTGCACACTTGAAAATTGAGGACGCTTTACTCACCAAGCGACCGTCACGTCGTCGTATCGTTGCGTCATTCAGCGCACCAACGAACGCATTAGGGTTGTACAAAAATGTTGACTAATAATTACATAAACTGATAAATGCTTTTTTTTTTTAAAGACAACTCCCGCATTAGGAATTACTCCTGTTTCGCGGGTGACTTTACAAACATAGAAAAAAAGGACATAAAGAACACCCAGACTAAGGTGGGAATCGTACCCACGACCTATAAGCATAGCGATCAGGGTCACTAATCACTAGACCAACAGGCCAGTCAAAATCCCATCCCAAAGTCAAAGTCCCTTTATGTTTATGTACATGTTTTTAATCTTAATAAGTAATGAAATATATATATATATAATATTCTGACACTTTTCGAAATTTTGAAATTGCGTTGACAAATATGTGATGAGAAACAGGCCCTCATTACATATTTGTCAACGCCAACAATTTCGTCAAGCCATCCGTTGCGTCTGAAAAGATGAAAAAATATTATAAAACGAGAACATTCATAGCGTACCCAAAAAAAATTACGGTCAGAAAAGAAAATGTTGAAAGTAAGTTGAAAGAAAATAATGAACAATTAACCTTCTCGCTATTCAATTTTTTCATTTCATATCGTTTAAATTTTTCATTTAGTCATCAGATATGTTTTATAAAATGATAAATAGCTTTATTTCCTTCGCTGAATTCTCTATTATTAAACTTAAAAATTGAAAATACGTGAAGAGAATTCTTAGTATGCATTTTTAAGCATATTTCGCGCACTTAGAAGTTTGGAAGGGACGAGTAGACGAATTTTAAGATGTATATTTTTTTCATTCCCATTCTTGAAATTCTATAAAGTTTTAGTTGATTTAGTACGGTAATTAAGAAAACTTTTCAAGGTAATGTTTGGTTCCTATTAAAACTTAACAAACCCAACAATGGGACGAGATGACGAATGAAAATAATAGAAATTTTGACATTCATCATCTCGTCCCAATGGACCGAGTTTGTTTTGGGACGAGATGACGAATGACCCGTTTGGAATACTTAAATAATGTTTGTATAAGAAGTGCAGAAAGCTAAAGTTTTTAATCAATATATGTTAGAAGTTTCAAAATTATACTGTCTGTATATGTTGACCAATCATGATGCGGAAAGTCTATATGTACAGTGACAGTTCATCTTATACCTACCGGTACAATGATATTAAAACCAAAAAACACACTTTATGTATTATGGTCGATGTTCACCAAGCGATCTCTAGTTTTATCTAATATTCATATGGAAAACAAAAACAAAGTGGAGGAATTTTAACACTTCCTAAATACACACTATTATTTACTAATGGAAGGACTTTTCAATCCACTATTAAATGAGGAATTTTTATTATAAACTTTAAAGGAACTGTTTAGTGTGGTTCTGTTCATTTGACTTGATTTGATTGGAGAGGTCAATAACATCTAGTAATAATGCAGTATACATAAACCATTTCGCCACCCGGCAAAAAAAGTGTCATAATACCTACAAAAACAGCTAATTCGAGAAAACACAACTTTTATGCCGGTGAATTGAACAAAACAGCTCAGTGAAAAGGGGAACATTCTTCCCTTTTTCGCTGAGTTAATATCGATGATTTTACAGCTGACCAAATGCAACATTTGCTATTTAATGCTATAAAAATGTCAAAACGTACCTAACATGTGATATGACACTTTTTTTGTGATATGACACTTTTTTGCCGAGTGGCGATTTAGTAAAACATTTAGGAATAACGAAAAACTGAGCTTTCTTTTTTAAAAAATTACAAATTTTCATTTGTTTTCTGGTTCAAACAGACAGGTGTAAACCTGTCCACTGCACAATAATTCCGTGATTCCGGCATTTTGTTCTTAATTTATACAGGCAAGCATGTGACACCCCAAAAAGCGTGTGCTTCAACTTGTACACTCGGGAATACGCTTGCAGGTAGGTGATAGCGAGTGATGTAGCCCTACCGTCACCGCCACAGATGGGACTGTCGAGAGCACGCATCCGACCTTATTTTTCCTGTCGAAGACAAGAAGAACGTGCAGGCATGGCATGTTAAACCATTTGTGCATCGTGCTAAGTGTTGTATATGTCCGGTGTGATATTAGAGATCTGTCAACTTTTTTGTGTGTATGGACGACCAATTCAAATTGAGGCGACTTGGCCGCACCCTCAGGTCATAGAAACTACAACCTTATTTCTATGATCCGAGGCCGCACCTCAAGTTATTGAGCTCCTGCAGCCGTCGACAGACAAGGCACTTAAACAATATCCCTCCGCAAAATATGAAACTTTTTTAATTTCGGTTTTCATAAAATTATCCTTTTAATGAATCCTAAGTAATATACTACTAATATTATAAAAGTGAAAGTTTGTGAGGATGTATGGATGATTGTTATTATTTCATGCAAAAACTACTAAACTGATTGCGATGAAACTTGGTATCTAGGTAGCTGGTGATCTGGATTAAACTTTTTATCCTGATATTCCCACGGGATCGGGACTTACGCGAGTGAAACCACGGGGTGCAGCTAGTTAGGTATAAATTCGAATGTGAGTTTGTACGTTTGTTTTCTACTCTTTCACGCCTTAACTACTCAACCGATCATCATGAAATTTTACAAACACTTCAAGGATACCGAAAAGAACATTATCATTTAGAAAAAAGTACTATTCCAAAGGGATACTTGAATTTATCAATAAAATCTGCGTTAACTCGAGCGCAACCGCAGACAAAGGCTAGTTCATTAATAAAACTCTGTAATAATAATTTCACGATTATCACGAAGTAAGTAAGTACCTATTATTATCCACAGAAGCTCTAACAAACGTACTCAAAGCATTTATATTTGGACCACCCGCTGACTGATTCATGTTGACGACTGTTCGTCACGTCAGCAGCACCGGGTTAAGTGATGTGGGAACACTTTTAACCCTCCCTTACAAGAACAATAACTGACGCACTTTAGAGCTATGTGGTGCTATGGGTCCATAGCTGGCATTATTTTTACTTGAGTAATACAAAGATTATTTATATATCGCACCTAGATCTAAACAGGTATTAACTCAAAAAAACACTTTTTTCAGAAAAGGCGAAAAACTAATTACTGTGTGTATATTTATGCTTTTTATATGCAGCTAGAAGAAAGATATTGTTGGAATCTTGTGTTTTAATCATATTTTATGGCCGAAAATTGGATTTTTGTAGTTATTTCCGTATTGCTTAACAATGTATATATATTTGTTTTATTTTTTTGAGTTGAGCCCGTGTCAGTGAATTTAGCGTCTAGCGTCGAGTGTTGGTGATATTTTTAAATCTGTTTTATTGGTCGGTAGGTATTGAGATAAGGAATTCGATGGTGTGCATAACTTAAAAATTTAATTTTTTGAGTTAGCTCTCTTTAGATCTAGGTGTGCGATATATGAGAACTCAAAATTGTTTGAGTAGAGAAGAGATTTGAGCTTGAATGAATATTATTCACAATGCAAGTACATAATTTTAAATATGCCATGAATACATGGCTAACGATCGCATTAAGTATTTATTTAATGTAATCAAACATTTAAGTCCTACAAGTTAGATTAAGCGCTAGTTGTGTGTGCGTTTCCATCAACGTTAAGTCACGCTGTCATTTTTAACATCCAACATATGACCTTAGTTTTGCATATAATCTATTTACAGAATCAATTTAAATAAAATTAGGTAACACTGTATTTTTAAATCTCTAAAAATAACCTAATTTAAATTACGTCAGTCATTATCAATTAAAGTCGTAACCGACTGACTACTGGAATTTGGATTTGGAATAGGAGGCAAACGAGCAGACGGGTCACCTGATGGTAAGTAACTACCGCCGCCCATGGGCACCTGCAACTCAAGAGTCACAAGTGCGTTGCCGACCTTTAAGTTGCAAATAGGGGGAGGTGGGAAGAGGGGAAGGGGAGAAGGGGAGAGAAAGTCGAAGGGTTAGGGCCTCCGGTAACTTCACTCACTCGGTGAAACACAACGAAACATCGCTTCATTGCCGGTTTTCTGTGAAGCCGTGGTATCACTCCGGTTGAGCCGGCCCACCACCCTCCTACTTCAAGAACTATTGCATAACAGAAAAGTAAAAAACAGTTAATTTTTTCACCTTACGCCCATGTGACGGTAGCAAAACGGCCAGACCACATATTTTGATTAAGGTGTATAGTTTGTGAAGTTATGGCTTGTAGAGTTAAGGCGTGTAGAGTTAGAAGCTTGGCTCTACATGAAATCTGATAATCTTTTGACAGTGCGAGCCATATGGTCTAGGCAATATTTTACATGAAAATATTTTTGGTGGGACAAATGTTTACATTAAATTAAAAATACGAATAAATTAAGAGCAATAACGAATGCAAAGAGACATGCATACAAATGTTTCCCTGAATTGAAGCCGCGATTATAGTTTCATGCTCGTCTGTCGTGCTTAAAAGGTGGAAAAACTTTAGATATTTACCCTCCACCCTACAACTTTGCTAATCTAACTATCTTTATCATGTTAAATCATAAGGGAATCTTCTCAAACAGTTTTGCAATAAACAATCTGTTCGTAACCAGTTCGTAACTAAATGATATTATTATGATAATGATAGAAATAAATTCAATCGGGCATACATTGACGTGATGTGGGTATATTGTTAACCCTTTCAATGCGATAGAGTAACGATGACATTTAGTTGCCTACGAGTTTTATGGTATCATGGGTACCGACCGACCGACCCTAAATATCGACCCTAGTACAACATTTAAAACTTAATCTAATTCTCGCACAAAACGGGTTATGGAAAATCAAACAAGTTACCGCGACTAAATTGAAGGAAACCGTTTTATCAACAAATATTGCGCCAGTTTTTAAACGAACGCTTTACAAACACGTTCTGATGTAGGTTATTGTGTTAAAAACATAATTAAAAGAAACATTTTCATATATCACTTTATTCAATTAAGTAGGCAATATCATTGCAACACATTTACATGCAATAGAATTTCCACATAATTTATATTAACAAAATATATGTTAATAGCTGCGCCTTGCGTTTTCACCCGCGTAAGGCCCGATGCCGTGGGAATATCAGGATAAAAAGAAGCCTATGTGTTAATCCAGGTCTCCAGCTATCTACATACCAAGTTTCATCGCAATCGGTTCAGTATTTTTTGCGTGAAAGAGTAACAAACATCCATACATCAATACATCCTCACAAACTTTCGCCTTTATAATATTGGTGTGATTAGGAATTGACATATTCGAAGGGTTTCTTTCGCAATGCATTACTTCATTTTTATGATCATATCTTGCATTTCACATCGGGACATTGAACTTTGTTGCAATGATGAGTAGCGTACCTTACTATCTATAAATAACTGGTTTTGTGTGAAATATATTATCGGCTATTCCTTTCATTCAATCGTGTTTGTTGGATTAAAATTTTATAATTTATTGCTACATTAAGGGAACGAAAATAATTAGAAAAAAATATAATCAACATTTTATTGACATGAATATTTCTTTTCTTGAAAAATAATTTTCTAAACACATACACCGTAAGTGGTATGCCTAAAAATATACGTAACACAATCATGTGTATTGCCTATACCAGGGGTCAGCAACCCTTTGAGACCGAAAAGCCAAAAGTTAATTTACAAAATTTTACAATTTTTAAAGAGCCAATTAAATTTGTGTGAGGACATCTCTACCGCAAAATAGTAGAGATTTCTTATACCCACACAGGGTATATGGATAAGAAATCTCTACTATCTCGTAAGTTTCCCAGTTCGGAATACTTTGTAAGACATTTATTGCACATTTGTGAAGACACAGCAACACAGTGATTTCAAAAACACTGTCTTTTGAAATCACTTCATTTTCAGTCTATCGTAAGTAATAGGCCTAATAGGCCTTTCTTAATCTGCGAAAATCGGTATAAAACCGCTGGCTAGCTACCATATTTATTTAGAACGGCGACAATTTAAATAAGTCTTTATTATTACCATTTTTGTTATCATTATATTAATACGCGAAGATAATTCTTTGTACCGTTTGTGTAGTAACGTGAATTTTGAAATATTTACAGTTTATATATAGAAGAAGTGCAGAAAGCTAAAATTGACAATATGTCTTACAACTTTAAGAATTACGTGAAAACGGTTTAATGAAATTACACGCGTCCAGTAGGGTGAAGGAATGTATATTGGTGATGTAAGTAATTTAGTGATATCTCTTTCTTCTAAATTCTTTAGGAAGAATACCATACAGATACCTATACAAACACATACAAAAAACAGCGTTAGTACATGAGTTGACAGGCATAAATTACGCACTGCAGTACACCCTTCCTTCGTTTAGTAAACGAACTTTTTTCTTGATATCACCTAATTACATATATCACCAATATACCTTCCTTTGCCATATTTGTGATTACCTGTCATGGTAAGTAAGTCTATACAATGACAGCTCAAGTTATACTGGCCAATGAAAAAACCATGGTCGAAATTCGACCACCCCGCGATCTCTGGTTTCAATAAATAAAACAAAATCAGCAAGGAGTGCGTGCGCCCTTCACAGTATCGATATCTTCTTGACTTCCTTCTTAAATCTTTATATCCTTTCCAACGGTAAATATGATAGAAAAAGCCTAAATATTATACTTTAATTAAAAAAATACTTTACTGTCGGAAGAGAAATAAAAATTAAACTAGTGTCACTAATATGTATTTATGAATAGGGCGTAGATTAAGTGGCAATCACACCGTAGACAATCTAATTTATCCCGCAATAAGTTTATACCAAAACTCATCTCCAGCATGCTTGGAAATAATACGACTCGGAAAATTTGGTTTCCGCTTATGAAATTGCAACGAGTGCCTCGGAGACAAATTTGTTCGTTTACCAAACTCGTTAAAGGCATCTAGATAAATTTAGCTTTTATTGAATTTTACTAAGGGGCGGGCACTATTCTGAGTTTTCATTCGATTACATCAGATACGCGTGTATGTAACTTACACTGTGATAACAGTGTTTTAAGGAAATTGGTTGTTTCAACTGTCTAATTAAGTTATAGGCTGCCTGACATGAAATGGCAGTTAATTACATTACACTTGGCATAGAGTGTAATGTAATCAACTGTAATTTATGTCCTTGATTTTATTCTTAGGGACTCAGTTGACGGATTTTCTGTGTTAGTTGAAGACAAACTCAGTTGCAGCGTCAGAGTTTTAATTGTAAGTATTCAATGTTAACACAGACGATTTGCAACCTATTTAATGGGACTGAACGTTACATACCAAGAATGGTATTTGCGTCTGCTTTTGGAAAAAAAGGCTTGATATCTATGTATATAAATATATAATTTCTAAATCAATATTTGTTTGAGGTAATTTTGTGTTGGGTAGTAAGTAAAGCTAAGATTACTTTGGACTACGCCGACCCCCCCCCCCCCCCCCCCTCACCCTTAATTTTTTTTAAACTTCGAGAAACCGCAACCGCAGGTATAAGTGTTTGATGTAAATTTCCCTATACGAGTCCCTGAGAAAAAGGGTCTTGACGGACACACAGACAGACAGACGGACAACAAAGTGATCCTAGAAGGATATTTTTTTTTTCCTTTTGAGAAACGCATCCCTAAAAAATTATAATCAAATAACAGTAACTTATTGTAGAATAAAATTACTAGTTATCTGTTTCTATAAATAATTAGCTGACACGCGCGACTCATCCGCGTTTGTAAATTTTCCCTATAATTGCAACATTTTTCATTGATGCTCCGTATAGCCTATAGCCTTCCTCGATAAATGGGCTATCCAACACTAAAAAAAATTTTCAATTCGAACCAGTAGTTCCTGAGATTAGCGCATTCAACCAAACAAACAAACTCTTAGTAATATTAGTATAGATATAAATTACACCTTTAATATACATATGTATAATATAAACGAGGCGAAAATCCATGGGGCTGCATGCTTTATTCCTTTTAGTGAAACAGGCCTCTCCTTGTTCCATAGGTGCATCACTGGTTTATAGCAATTAAAAAAAAGTGAAATTAAATATAAAACCATCCAAATTGAGATTGCAATGGATTTTACTTTGTGGGATATCGAAAGAGCTTCTACATACGGGGGTAAAAATGGTAAGGAGACAAAATCTATATGACTCTTAAGTAATTACTATCAAATTGAAAGTAAGTGCTATGATATAATCATCATTCATCCTTACTAATATTATAAATGCGAAAGTAACTCTGTCTGTCTGTCGCCCTTTCACGCCAAAACTACTGAACCGATTTAAATGAAATTTGATACACAGATAGTCTAGAGCTCAGGCTCTAGACTATCTGTGTACCAAAGCCTATGTCCTTTCACAGGAAAGGAGATAGGCTACTTTTAATGCGGAAAGGGTGTCCATTACACCCCATATTGAAAGGTGGGGATGAAAAGTTGTATAGAAGTATCGTCATATTTAGAGCTAGAAGCTTGAAACTTATTTTTTAGGCTGTTGATGCGATATAAATACACTATTCCACGCGGACGAAGTCGCGGGCACAGCTAGTAATTTTATAAACGTTTGTATGTAAACTAGTGTATTTCGTGTAATACTTCATGTTGTAATTCATTAAATGAAGTATGTCAAGTCAGGTTTTGAATAAGTAGTTCAACATTTGAAGTATTTGAATATCATTCATTGTCCTGACGAATAAAGTCACTTTATGGCTATACGACAGTCATAAAAGATTTCTCAGTAATTTATAACACTTATCGTCTTGTCAAAAGTTGGTAATTAATGACTTCTTTCCAAAACATTCTCATAGAAACACTTATTTTAATTTTTTATAAAAAAGTTACAGTGATAAACCACCAAATGAAAACTATCATATTCATGGATCTAGGTCTCGTATTTTATGCCACTCTGACTAACTGTCAGACTGTCTAGTAGTCGGTAGCCGTCCCACATTGAACTTTCTAGTCTGTGATCGTTCTCGAAATTTTTGCCAAACATTGTTAATTCTCTGGATGGGACTTGGTATTAATACTTTCTTTAATTTGCTAACGGTAAGACACATTTGTTGTTTAAAAAAAACTGTGTGGTGTCGTGGGACACATGATAGGAACGAAGTTCCTTATTATAAAAATATTAATTTCAAGTTCTATTCGAGGTATAAAGAAAAGAATTATTCGGGTATACATTTTTTATAATCATTTTTTTATCGATAAGTTAAAAAAACTACTTTACAAAATTATCATAACACCTTTATTTTATTTACAATGATTTATAAAAATATATAATAATAATAACAGTCATCACGTAGACTATACATTTTATTACTATAATTAGACACTGTATACCCATCATACATAGACTATACATAAAAATGTTACGCTTTTTTTTAACGTTACGGACGTTTTTTGCCGGTTGGGGTACCCCTCCGCAACGCCCCATAAGGAACTTCGTTCCAAAAAAAAAAAGAAAAAAAGAACTTGGTCTCCAACGCATGCTACATCTTTGTACTGAATCTCATCTTGTGGCGAAGCGTCTAATACAGCCCTAAAAGACAATACAATAGTTCACTATCAGGCCAGTTGTGTACTTGTTTATCATCAAATTCGTAAAAATCAATCAATTTCATAGAAATCATACTAATGGCAGTCTTCTTGTCGATCCGACGCGGTCTCATAGTCTATCTTTTACTATATTCTGTCTTCTAGTGTTAATGAAATAGACAGAATAAATTATTGGATTTGATTACCATTTTTATTTTTTATTTTTTTATTTAAAAAGACAACGCCCGCATTAGGAATTACTCCTGGGTCGCGGGGGACTTTACAAACAAAGAAACAACGGACACAAAGAACACCCAGACTCAGGTGGGAATCGAACCCACGACCTATAAGCATAGCGGTCAGGGTCACTAACCACTAGACCAACAGGCCAGTCATTCCTTGAGCAAGGATTCTTAAATGTTAGAATTTTTCCTTACATGCGTCATTTTATCGTTCAAATGTCGTTTTGTTTCAGAGTGGACATTTGGAGTGCTTTCAACTGGTAATCCCGTCCTCAAGATATGAGGATAACTAAAAGGTGGACACTAACTTCGGGCTACCCTATAGACTATCCTTAACATTCTACTTGCGGAGAAACCACTATCTCATAACCGTAAGAAACTTATCTTGAAATGCATTTTTCCTTATTTGGAAATTAGAAGCGTAAAAGTTAAATCCAGGATAACGGATAAAAGTACCCTCTTGTATTTTGGTTTCTATTTTATTATCTTACTATACCTAAGCTGCAAGTCTAAACATTAAAAAAACCGGCCAGTGCGAGTCGGGCTCGCGCAAGATTTAATGAGCAAAAAAACACGTTTCTAGTAGGGAAGCCTCCTTTAATTATTAATTTATTTTTATTATTTGTTGTTATAGCGGCAACCTTAGCAGCAGAACCTTAAAAAACAAGCACGAACCTTTCACTAGTAACGCACTTTTATCCATGATGGAGCAATAGCATATGTGATTTCACACTAGTGATGTTTGCCAAAAAGGCGCTGGAATGGGATTGGAAGAAGATCTGGAAGAGCGCTGATTGATTAAGGACCTCCAGTGACGCCAAATTGAGGTCAAATAAGACATCTCGTCACACTAGCATAAATTGAGACAGGGTGAAAACAAGTTCCGCTCCTGCGTCACTTCCTTAAAGATGCGCATGCCAAGTATCTGTCGTGAGTTAAAGGCGTTTATAGGACATACCTGGGTTCCTGGCCTTAGATGTCTGTGTATATACCGGACCACTAAATGACCTATAGAACATCTTCAACGTGCCTCTTTGATGCGGGGCCCATGAACGTTTCAACTGTGGAACCAGCAAACCCTACCAACCACAAGGGTGTCTTAGATACGGTAATTTACCTATACTATTACCAAACTGCTTATAACTTTTCTAAAGTTTATATTTAAAAAAAAAAATAATACCTATTCATTTCTGTAGCAACCGCAAAATCTTATTACACATAAGTATTCAACGACATAATATACTTTAATGTACATGATAATGAATATGAATCGTCAGCATCCACCCGTTATAAACTTACAGTGCATGATAGCGCGACACGAAATATCTATGGTAATACCATAGGTTTGATTGCTGTGATATGCAAAAAAATGTTTGCAATGAAGAATTAGCATAAAGTTTAAGTGGTTATCGCTCCACATAGTTCATACAATGTTCTTCGTAGTAAATGACAAAGAGCTCTAAAATGTAACTTTTTACGTCTACCTTCACTTTATTACGGTAGAAACGACAATATGACAATATCATATTTAACGCATGTATAAAACCTTATCTCAGAGAGTATTGCACAATTTTACTGTTTGTAAAGGTAATAAGAATTTTTGGCAGGTACCAAGTTCATAATCTGAATCTTTTTAGGTCTGCTCCGATTAAAAAAAAAATTGCATTTACACTTTAAAACCAGGGATGTTGCGGATGCATATTTTTTCACATCCGCGGATGCGGATGCGGATCTTAGGATATTTTTAGAAATTAGCATCTGCCAGCCACTCCGCTCACGCTAACGATCCCACAGAAACCTGGACCTTAAGGCTTTGGTTTAAAATAATTCCAAATTGCACAAAACACTCGAAACGACAACAAATATGTCAAGCACAACTAGCTAAACACGTTATGACTGATTTACGAGAAACAAATGATACATACACAATAACAAACGCGTCGAATCTTGTCACCGAACGAAATCTTCGTTACTTAATTGGTCAAAACACACGTGCATAGGGCTCGCGGACGTCGCCGGCTCCGCCTATTTTCTTTCTTGTCACGACTTGTGGTACATCTGCATCCGCATGAATATCCGCATCCATTGATGTGGATGCAGATGCAGATGTTCAAATCGATGCGGATGCTCCGCAACCGCGGATGCGGATGCGAATATTCGCAACATCCCTACTTAAAACCATTTGTAGAATGAAACTGAAATAATTTGTGACTTCACTTTAGAAGGTCTCTATAAAGGCTCGCTATGTTTTCAGGGTTTAGGCAGCCTCAATATTGTTTGAGTCACTTAACTTACACATACTTACTAGTAATTACTAATAATATTATGTGTTTCTTCATGTGGTGAAAAATGTTTATGTTCAATTTTATTTGGTCGTTAAGTTTTCTTAAATTTTCTAATTTTTCGCGCAAGTTTCTTATTTTTTTCTTTCATAAGAACCTTCGCCTGACAATAATAAATACAAAAAAAAATTGCGAAATCGGTCCAACCGTTCACGCGTGTTGCCGTGACCAAGGGAAATAGAGATTAATTTTTATACATTTACGAGTTGATATAAGTTTAAGATGATTAATTAAAAACAAATGCCGTATTTAAAATGAGCTACATAATATCTTCTTAAATTAAATAGGCAATAATAAATAAATAAATATTTAAGGTGTATCTGCGGGGCAAGCAGTCTTTCGCGGTTGACATAGCAGTTGTTCTGCTCATCTGCATTAAAAAATGCTCTCCATCCTGCTTGCACCAGTCCGCCATGTTCAGCAACGCCAATTTGGTGTGAAATAATAGCAATCAATAATTTTGTTAACAATATTTATTTACACCTTTATGCTGCACACAATCTTAAGAATGATTTTTATCTTTCTTAAGTTCTTTTGAACTACCATCAATCAATTAAATAAAACCTAGGGGGCCTTCACCGTCTTTGCAAGCTCAAAAGCTAGCAATTGCAATTTTTAACTTTGATAGTGTGAGTGTATCAATCATAGGGTACAAAACGTCTAAGCGCACTGTTTTTGTGCACTGTTTTGCACACTGTTTGTCACGGTGCCTCATCAACGTCGACGCGCAACGTTTACGTCGCGGCGCTGCAAAATGGTCGCGGCGCCTCATCAACGTCGAGGCACCAATTCAACTTGCACCTCCACCATGACCATATTGCAAATCTCTTTCTTAATTTTCTTTATAAATCAAGTAATCAATTAATGTACGAGAATATAGAAAACCCTACCCTTGACCTTGACAATGGTTCACGTCCAAGTCAAATTCTTGGACAATTGCATCAAGAAAGAGTCCAGTCCTGTTTTAAAGAGTTACTTACCGCCCTTACAAGCAACAAAACACTCTCGGACTTCAACTTCTTGTCTAGTAGATATGTATAAGTATTTAGACGACTAAGTATGTACAATAGACTGATGCCTGCCTGACAGCAGGTTATTAGCTAGCCCCTATCGTCAATGCCCAAATGATCGTTAGCCGAGGTTAATAATGATTATAGTAAAGAAACATTGACCGGCGCCTGGTGGTAATGTTTCGGTTGATTCTGGCGCGCGCCCCCGCATGACGGCGCCCGGTGCGGTCGAACCTCTCGCACCGCCCTAGGGCCGCCCCAGGATGTAAGAGACACCGTCCCGAATACTGAAATAGTGTATTCAGACCATCATTCTGAGTCGAAAATCATTGGCATTTTCTTTCTTTTTATTTTACATTTCTTTGCTTAAAAGTGATATCACAATTAGTAAATAGAACATTTTACCAAAAAAAAAGTAATAAATACCGCATACCGCCAATAACTGCAACGTAATCAATCAAACAACGTTTAAACACTGTTCACACAAAAACCGTTATGGTTTTGACGGCGCCGAACGTTTAAGGTCATTCACCGTGCCGCACAAAAAGAATACCTACGGCATGTTGCATGTACATTGCGTAGCGCCAAATGAAACTAATGACTATAAATCCTTAATCTCGCATTTTTATGATAAACTGACTTTTGTATTGTGTTAAGTACAAACAGGTAGAGGTTATTGTAAGTCTTTCACGTAGCTCAAACTTACACGCACGTAAAGATAATTCTTTGTACGCATTTTTTAAAACAATTTGTGAACCCAGGAAATGTGAAATTTGGAATATTTAAAGTTTATGTATAGATAAGAAGTGCAGAAAACTAAAAATTTTAAACGTGTCACAAATTTAAAAATTACGTGATAATGGTCAACATCATGACATGATCATGGTACGAAGTCTAAACAATTACAGTTCAAGTTATACTGGCCAATGAAATGAATCAAAAATAAATTGTGGTTGAAAGACAACCAGGCGATCTCCAGTATGATTAAATGTATAAGGTTTGAAATGATATGAAATGAAATTATTTATTTGCCAAGAAGTGTTGGTACAGTAAAGGTCTTTAAATTAGTGTCAGATCCAAAACACTTGTCATTGTAGTGACATGCAAATATTGAATACTAGCAGCGCCCTGCGGTTTCACTCGTGTAAGTACCGATCCCGTGTGAGTATCGGGATAAAAAGTAGCCTTTGCGTTAATCCAAGTCTCCAGGTATCTACATACCAAGTTTTATCGCAATCGGGTCAGTAAACAAACATCCATACATACATACATCCATACATCCTCACAAACTTTCACGTTTATAATATTAGTAGGATAATACAATATTAAATTTTGTCACTTAACAACATAGAAGGCATGTGTCAACTTGCACCAGGCACACATGTGCTATGGGTTGGTGGCTATGGCATTAGAAGCTCAAAATATCCACTTTAAGCTACCCATGACTGCACGGATGATGCAATGGTCAAAGTGTACTCGGCACCATGCCGCGCCGAGTGTTGGGGGTTCGATTCCCACACGGGCAAACATTTGTGTAATCCACTAATAGTTGTCTGTCCCGAGTCTGGGTGTACTTTGTGTCCGTTGATAGAATGTCTGTAAAGTCCCCGCGACACAGGAATAACTAATGCAGGAGTTGTATTTTAAGTTGTCGTGACCTGCCTACTTGGTCGGGCCGTATGCTTTTTTGCAACCCTTGGGTATAAAAAAATATACATATAATAATATCTTCTTCGGCAAGAATTTCCTAAATTTATATGGGGTCGGCGCAATGTTTTTTTCTTTTTTCTCTATTCTCTTATCGTATCATTCATCATAATATAAATGTACATAACTGTATTCCGTAATTATACGTATAGATTTCCTTGTCCTGTACGAAACCCAACAGAGAGTAAAATTTAAATTGCAAAATTCTGCTACATTCATAAATGTAACCACAGAGAAAGTAACAAAAATGAAAATCGTGATGATAAAAACACAATATATTCCATAACTAAATTACTGTTATAGTTAGGCCCATAGGGATCAATAGGGTTGTTACAAAAAAATCTAAACTCAAGATTGATCCAAAGACTTAGGAAGCTTGTTAGTAAAGTTTTGTAACGAAAACAAAATTAATGTCATAATTCGGTAAAGGCCCATTCATTCAATACTGAATAGTAACAAATTACTGTTCTCCCGCACAGATATCCTGCTGAGTCCAGTGATGGATGCTGTGTTTATGTGAATAGTGATGTATTAGCTAAGGGTGGGACGAGAATTAATACGTTAAGATATTTGTTTATTGTTTTGTAGATTCGTGGGAGAGCCATGCTTCGGCACGTATGGGCCGGCTCGACCGGAGGGATACCACGGCCTCACAGAAAACCGGTAGTGAAGCAATTTACTTGCATTGCTTTTCGCCGTGTGAGTGAGGTTACCGGAGGCCCTAAACCTTCCCTCTCCCCCTCTTCCCCCTTCTCTCCCTCTTCCCACTCTTCCCTCCTCTCCCCCTATTCCCCTCCTAAAGAGCGGCACCGCACTTGTGACTTTTGAGTTACAGGTGCCCATGGGCGGCGGTAGTCATTTGATCAGGTGACTCGTCTGCACATTTGTCCCCTATACCATAAAAGAAATTGTAACTCAATTATTACGCATTACTTCTACTACTTAGTTTTAATTATAAACAATACATATAAGATATTACTGCAATGAAGTCCCTGTACCTATCTAACATAAAGAAATTATTACAAAAGTTATGGCACAGAAGATTCTGCGGGAATTGTGTCGTCATCATCCAGAGAACAACGATTAAAAAGCTCTGCCAAAGCAGCTTTATATTTCTGCCAGTGGCTAAAGACGCCACATGGGATAAAGTTAGGGTCCGTGAGATCATCACCATTTATAGCCTTGTATTTGTTTATATGTATGTAGGTGTGTATTAAAAAGATCTGTCACTGTATATCTCATATCACACTACATATCTGCCAGCTGTCATACACACCCACTGCGCATGAATTTACTGATAACGGTACGCTTAGAGTCATCAACGTACACCACATTAATGTATAAGGAACTAGGATATTCATATCATTGGACTTAAAAATTCATGAATTTGTAAATTATTATCTCACCATGGGCTTGATAAATAAGATCAGAATCGCTCAACAAGGGAGAGATATGCAGACGAATGGAGATTACCGATATAGTCCAACGGATCACCAAGTCATAGTGGCAGTGGCCGATGGGGCTTAAAGCTGTGTGAGTGGAGGCCACGAACAAGGTCAACAGATTACCTTATGAAAATCGCAGGTCGACGGTGGATGCAGGCCGCTTCCAATCGGTCTTCTTGATCATTAAGTCATTAAGGGAGGGATATAAGCCTTTTAATCGTTTAACATGAATCAATCAAAACCAGGAACACTATACTTTTTAAACCATTCAAAATTAAAGTTTGAAACCGACTCAAAACAGTAACTTACATTAGTTTATAAACTGAATTGTTGTTATTCAGTTTTCAGTTTTTTGTCGGTGTAATTTAACTCTACGAAATTCAAGCAAAATATGTACATATTATGTCACTATGACATTAGGGGTGTAAACTAAATTGTTTTGTCATTGGATGTAAACCTTAAAAACAGCTAATAAAATATCTATAATTTTGTAAGCCTAAATGTTTTTTTTTGTGGTTTTGAGGTATATAACCTATCCAAAAAAACTACTCTTTAAAAAAATTATGAGATCATGTGTACGTTAAAAATATATACGAAGAAACCTGTTTTTTGTCATTTAATCAAAAATATGTAAACGGTCCGCTTAATAAAATCATTCTTTACGTGTATCTTTTTTTGGATTTTTCTTTATGCAATAGATGGCTATAAGGAAATACTTTTAATAGATTTAAAAATATTAAAGTTCGTAATTATTTAGTTTAGAGTTGGTTTTAACAAAATTGAATTTTTTACCAGTAATTGTCGCACTTAAACCTGATACGTACCATTCAAAATGTAACACAGTGCCGTTGGCACTGTCGCTGGCCTTGCCGCCGGGAAGCCACGGTGCGTCAGGCGGCTTATAAACCCGCTAG
The DNA here is from genome assembly GCA_963859945.1 of Euplagia quadripunctaria. Classification (NCBI taxonomy): domain Eukaryota; kingdom Metazoa; phylum Arthropoda; class Insecta; order Lepidoptera; family Erebidae; genus Euplagia; species Euplagia quadripunctaria. Next base: position 15,100,504 of record OY982572.1, on the reverse strand, counting down.
CTTTGCCGCACAAAGAAGCCGCCCGGGTATGCCGCCGCGTGTCGCGCGGGTTTCAAGGTCAGTTCACTCCCGGCATTCACGAGGTAGTGTTGTGGTTGTGCGCGGTGCATATTTAAGACAAATAAAGTAATTCCGTTTAATTGGGATAATGATACAGTGTTGCTTCTCATTGAACCATTTCAAGCAAATGAGGTTTTGTGGAATCCTCGCAATTCCGATTATAAGGATAGAAATAAACAACTTGACGCGCTAAATGCAATAGTAATCGTTTGCCCCCTATAATAAACAAAAAGAAAAAAGTGTCAATATTTGAAATAGACAAAAATGAAATTGAGAGGAAGTTAAACCAACCTCTCTTTGGCAGGTATTCTCCCCAACCAGTATTTTTTGTAGTGAAAACTTCTTTAGGCACGTTTGTGCACTTTTGCTATGGGGAAAAAGCACCGAACTCGTGTCCGTCACGCTAATAATACATATATAGATCCACTAGAGGGCGCTAATCTAAACATTGAGTTCTGTCAGCTCCTTATTAATTAATGTCAGCAACCTGTTAATGTGCCGTTTTAAGTTCGTCGTTTCGTTTAAGTTTTCACTTCTGTCGGCAGTCCCATGACTGCCTATTTTTTTTCGTAATGTACGCTTCAGTACTATTCAGCAAAAATTCAAAACCTTCGTATGTCATTCTTAAAAACACAAAGAACATACTGTTGCGCAAATGTCGACACACCACATCATCTTTCTTATAATTTTCTATCATTACTATACCATTTTCCAATTTTCTATATTTTAAACTTGGGCGCATCCAAAACCTTATTCTCCTTCTTTTAATTTTTTTATATATATTAAAATAAAAGCTACAGCTGTGATGGCAATGTTGATGGCTTCGTTGTTCATCGTAATCGATAACCAACCAGAAAATGTGCACATCACTGGCGTTCTATACGACTGTCACAACTGGAATGATGCTCGGCGGCTTTGTGCAACTTTCTGCGGCACGTGCCGCTCGGCAAAACCGGCGGTCTGTGCTGCCAGGGTTGTGTGTAGGAGCCTTAAGCAATGCGTACATTACACACTTCTATAAACTGCGTAACGAAGCGTACAATCTATGCGTTCATGCAATGTGGCAATCTTACACGTCAACATCCATATTTGGATACTAGTTTATAAATATACCACATATTTACTAACTGTTCCTAAACTCTTTGCTAAGTAAAGAAAATAATTATTTTGTCCTCTTGAAAAGTGATTCAATATTATATAGAACTTTCAGGCAGACGGGTGGACTGACTATCTTTTCACAAATACTTTAGAAAGCAATGAAATGCATTGCAAACAACACGCATTGCATTGCAACAAAACGTCTTAAGGTATCAATATCAGCTATGTGAATAGATGATATCTTTAGACGTCAGATTAGATTATCAGTTTCTATCATTATCAGATCTTGAGGTTAATCACCCGTCATGCGCATTGGTTATTCACCACATGGCCAGCTAAAAAAGCGATTTAATTTATACTTTAAATAAATCTACAATAAAGTGTGTATTACTACAACATAAGTAATAACATGGTTATACGGAGACCTCCCGCTGCCAGTTTAAAATAACAAATAGCGATGTTATTTTTAGGTTTGCAGATATTCCAAAAATCATTGCTCGATGTTTTTACAAACATTGCTGAGCTAAAACGATTAAACTCAACTAACAACTGTGGAACCTATAGAATTTCACATATTAGTAGTAATGCCAGACGAGCACGAAGATTTCTCGGGGTCTTCCTTCCTAGGAAGTCCGGGTCCGGGAAATACCCGGGTCCCTTGCGATAGACTCACTTGTGACGGAACACCGCGTGGTTTAAGTCGGTTCGATTCCGACATATCACTTCACCAATAGCCTTGGTGAGGTGACGACCCGTGGGGGTTTCCACACGAAAAAAAAAAAAAAATGACAAGGATGAAGACGCAAGATAATTGGTAGAGACAATAGTAATGAGAAAACTTACGGCGGCGACAGATAAATCATTCGCACTTTTAACACGCTTTAATTAGCTTCATTTTTAACTAACTACGAAAATAAATTTTACTGAATTTTAAATGAAACTTTGTAAGTATATGTAGTTTGGATGGCAATACTTACTATAATTTGGCAACTTGCAGCAGATCTGAGGGTAGGGCCAGGAGGTGATAGTGCTCTCTTCAGTGGCTAGGTTGGTCTGATGATGGGGCCACGAGATGGATAGTAAAACTCTTTTTTGCTTTTATATTTGGTTTTGCAATTAATGCGTGTGTTTTAGTTTTACGAAACTAAACTATAATTATTGATTACCACTTATAAGTAAAAGGCCACACGTAAAAAAGAACTTTATGTTATTAATAACTATATAATAGACATATATTTTAATACAACATCATCAATACAAATAAATAAAATTGAAGTGTCTGTTTGTAATGTCAAAATAATAGATTTTTTTAAGCTCATACCGGTATTTGCACGATACCTATGCCTAAAAATCAGTTTTTTAATTTTGTCTGTATGTCTGCCTGTCTGTCTGTTTGTTCCGGCTAATCTCCGGAACAGGTTTACTGATTTCCACGGGACTTTCACTGACAAATAGTTGGTGTTATAAGGAGTAACTTAGGCTACTTTTATTTTGGAAAAAGAATTACGGTTCTGCGTAAAATATATAAATATATTCACGCGAGCGAAGCCGCGCAGGAACTGCTAGTACTTAATATAATCGATTCCTAAAGTGATGTCTACCTGTAGTAGATAAAAAAACAAGAACCACTCCAAAATTTATGAAGGTAATTTTATAAAACGCACCACTTGCAGCCAATTCAAATATTAAAAATTTATTTAAAGAATACTAACTATATTGTGATTGTTTTTGTTGAAAGTTTTATTAAAACACTTGAATGTATTTGGATTCAGCTACATTTTAGCGGCCCAAGTGTCGCAACAGTGCAGCTAAAACAGTTGCATGATCGTATCACTTTGTTGCAAGGCTTAAGTATGTTCACAATGTTCACGTCGGCCGACTTTCGCAAACTAAACAACATAATCGTTAATGGCAAACACGAATAATTATGCCTTTGTTTTTTGTTTGTTCAGCCAGTTTACCAGTTCAATATGAATAGGGGTTTGTTGGTTTGGAGCGATGATCTGACTTAGAGCCAGCAAGGCCTCAAACATCATCACACATTTTCTCAAGAGCATTGAGGCAGTAACTTCAACTTAAAAATTCCACGGTCTGACGTTTAAACTACCATAGTACTGTGTTCCTGTAGGTAAGGAGATTCACCAAAGCTTTATGGGGACGGGGATAGGGTTGCAATGCCCGAGTGACGCTATTAGTACACTTAAACAAGAAAACACATTCAATCAGACTTAAATCACCTCAAGTCGAGTCAAGAAGAAGTGCAAGAGTGCAGATCGCATTTTTAAAGTAGAAATTCTGGGGTTGCATTAACTGGGGTGCAATTTGAGAACCACTGGTTTTATTTGTGGTAATTTGTGTAGTTGAAGTATTGTGCAGATATTAGTTATCTTGGAGATTTTTTTATTAAAATTTTGAATTATTGTGTTCTCATGTTGTAATATTGACAATCATTACCGTGACCGCCTCAGTAACCTATTTCTCACAATTATATAAAATTATAGGTATTATGTATAAATTTTAAGCAAGACAATTAAAATAATAAGATCTCTGGTACAGTCAACACCAAAACTAACAATAGCTTTTCAAAATTTTATACACCAAAGTACATAAGTATATGTCAATATACATAAGTGTACTTCAGATCTTCAGAACAGGCGTACTTCGTCGATGCACATGATGAACATCACCAGTAAATACTTATATACGCTCGTGACCCAAGTGTGCTATTTAACCGGGGTTTTCTGTGCGGTGGATTTACTACCCCAGTCGGGTGACATTAAGAATTTCAACCAGTGATCTGCTGTGCAATTCCACCCACTACCTACCAATAACTTAGCAGTACTGCTCAGTACTATATTTATACAGTTTTTTTAAATGCACGTGTACGTAAATGTATAAGAATTTATTAACAAAACGGAACAACATGTTTAAATAAAAGAAACAGAATATTGTATGTGTGATTATTTTTTTCTTTTTCATACCTAAATACATATACATATTATATATCTTTTGTATGTATACAATAAATGTAGGTCACGCCTTTCTTCCCATGGGCAGCTGCAACTCAAGAGTCACAAGTGCGTTGCCGGCCTTTAAGGTGGGAGTGGGGGAAGGATGGAAGAGGGGGGAGGGGGGAGAGTTAGGGCCTCCGGTAACCTCACTCACTCGACGAAAAGCAATGCATTGCTTCACTGCCGTTTTTCTGTGAGGACGTGGTATCACTCCGGTCGAGCCGGCCCATACGTTCCGAAACATGGCTCTCCCACGATTAAACCATAGTGCCTAAACCATCTCAGCTCCTCTTTCAAGCTACGTTGCTCTTAAATTTCTACATTATTCTTACTATTTACTTACTAAGATTACCCGCGTTTACTCTCCTTTCAATATGTCCTTCGCATCCTCCATCTCTCGATAACAGACTACCCAAGTATAGAAACTCTGACACTTGTTTATTTTCTTCATTCACGTTTTCAAAAATGATAACTTTTATTTTTCAGGGCCATTCGTGCTTTTTACCATTTTTTCTACAAGTCCTCCGCTGATGATAATGAAGTCCTACTACCTTAGGATTTCATTATCAGCATATTAGAGGCTATTTACATGCATTCTGGAAGGGTTGCATGTATAAGAATTCAGAGTCCGCATCAGACAACTGTCCACCCGATACATGGATAATACCGTCCATAACTCATTTTTGTACACCTTATCATAACTCTTTTCCAGATCGAAATGAATGTTCTACCAAAGCGTCAAATACTTTCTGGATTTTGGCACGAAATATTTTCACCACGTAGCGCAAAAAACTTGATCCGTACATCCCATTCCGTTTTAAAATCCTGCCTAGAATATTTGAGTCTTTGGAAATAGAATTAGCAATATTCTATTATGTTACCTATTCACTCGTACGTATTGGTGAAATAAAAATGTTTAAAACATTTGGCAAAAACATTCCGACATAGTTTTCATTCGTTTTTTACGTATGAAAACTATGTCGGAAAACAAACAACGCCTCTTCGTTCCTGAGTAATTAAAAATGTCGGTTGAATTAATAAGAGATGGAGCAATTAAAAAGAAATAGCTGTAATAGTTGTGCCAGTTGATAATTACATACATTAGATGTAGCGTTGTTCGGTCCGCAAGTTCCACACACGCTACTTTAACAAATGACAGGAACAGGAAAACGTAGACACATATGCTTCCTAGATGCAATAATTTTTATAGGTAACGGATGGCTAAATGTTGTTGGCTTAACTTTCCCTATTGACGTCTGATTTTAGCGATTCCAGCAAAATTTCTCCCTCCTCTACCTACACGCAGTAGCTAAGGGTTCAAATAACAATATTCTTACCAGTTTTTTTTCCAGAACAATATTATTATGTCGGAGAAAAAGGTTTGAATGTTCATAAGAGGAGTCCCTGCCAGAATATTTCGCAATAATATTTGAATTAGCAAAATTTTTTGCTGTGTAAATAAGATTGAGGTTGTGTTTTTATCATAGTTCTACTAACTTTGAAACTTTCGCGTTCCATTACATAATTATGTATTTATATGGGAATTAACACGATCAAGAAATAGGTACCTATTACATAAAAAACGTCAGGCAAACAGTAAACGTCAGGCAATTCAGAGGTATGTATACACATTTCTTGATCGCGTTAATTCCCGTATAAATACATAATTTAATTACCCATAGTTTTGTTTATCTCCCTACATAGATCAGAACTCAACCAAGTGACCTGCCTAAATCCACCATAGGCCCGTTGTACAGTAACCCATGTCACGTGTTTCCGCCGCAGAGAGCTAATCCAAAAACGAAACCACACGTGATCTCGCTAATTACAAAATGACAGGCAACCGATTTCAATGAATTGACGCATGTATTACTCACCGCAATCCACAACGATCATTAATTAATCAATCACTTACTTGGTCTTGTCATCGTTGACTTGAAGAGTCTTTAAGTCATTCAACTGAGACCGGTTGACCAATCCTATACAGAAAAGTGTTAAGCTTTAAAAGCGATTTGTTCAAGTGGATGACAATTATTGCAAAAATATAGCATCTTCTGTCACCGGATTGACGTTGTTATTTTTTCTTATCGAAAGTATATTATTTTCCTCCTTAGAAGTAGCTCGAGAAGCTCCCTAGAAACTACTTATTCGACAGTTTGCATACCGATTAACTGCTTTGCTAGCCGAGTGATCCTTAAAAGCAAAATGTATCTAATAAATCTCCCTGCAAATGCGAATTGTGTTTCAATAGAACGCAGTGTGGTAAAATTTATGGAAGACATAAATATTTAAACCACTTACGTTGCCAATAAATTAACACCATCCTATCATCGCCAACCGCGGCTCTTGAGACTTGAACGTCTAGGTTTGACGGAGTGCGTGACGAAAATGACATGGGAATTACATGCATATGTTTTTGTTTATCTTATTACTACAAGCGAATACTTACACAAAAAAGCGGCCTAAGCAAAAAAGTTCTCGCTCGTTAAGCATACTCTTGCTAATAATAGGTAAATTATAATTTTTTACATTCACCGCCATGCTAGTTAATGGCCGTTTATTTATGTGTTTTTAAAGAGTGTAAGTTCTGTTCGCAATGTTACCTCGTTGAACTCCTGTTAAATAGATAGTCAGATATTATATTACACTTTAATATTTAACTCTCCATGCAAAAAGAGGGGTGATGTATTATGTCTATGTATACTGTGTCTTTCTGATGCATCACTACTCATAAGAAAACGAACTGATGTGAATGCAGGAAAGGTAATTTTGCTAGGAAGGTTTGGTTTGATAAGAATCTTATCAGTTGTTTTAAAGTTATCATTTTTATTTATGCGTCACGAGTTCTATTGAACATATACGCACATTAGCTTCTTTATATATATTTTATCTATAAGCGGCGGTAGCGTAATGGCTAAGGCGTTGGACTTGCTATCTAATGGTTGCGGGTTCGAACCCTACCCAGTGTACTACCGTCGTGAACCCACTCCTAACACAAGCGTTAAGCTTAGCTGGAGGGGTCAACAAGATTACTAGTAATGTGTGACCCACGTTACTAGTTAACTTTTACTAAAAAAAAAATGTTTTACTTTGAATTCTTATTTCATTTCTATTTTCCGATAAGCTTTTAGATGAAATGAAACGTCAAGTATCTTTGATCATTTAATATTTGGGACAATTCTCAAAAAATACTCGTTTAGAATACAATGTAATGAACACATGCCACAGTTTTATACTTTCGCAGCTATCATCGTTTCCATTTTGTTTTACTAAAACTGTATTGTTTTTAGTTCCAAATAAACGTTTTATTTATTTAAAAAAAAATGTAATGCAAGCTTATTTGAAAGCACCAGTAGACGGGAAGCATCGTAATGTACCTAGTAATTAAAATTTTCATGTAATAATAATAAATATCAACACAGCAATGTTGGGTGGCTTATACAATTGACAGCCTTATCGCACTGTGACAGTCTCTTACAGGCAACCATGGGCTTGAGAGAACATAGGAAATCGATTAAATTAAATTTAAACGAATAATTATATCACAAGCTGTAAACGCCAAGGCGCTTGGCCTTGGTCTATACAACCGTTAATTAGTTTAGGTCCTCGAGGAGGCAGTTATCTGAAACGATAATTGAAGTTTGACAACGTGAGATGAATTATCTGTTTACGTCTATACAATAGTGACAGCAGACGGTGCAATCCGAAAAATGTATTCCGTAACTCTCTTTTCTTAACTACTACGACAACAAACGAAGCACGCGGTCACCTGATCATTAGCAGTTACCGGCACTCTACACTCTTTCTATTCGTTTATTTTCATTTTGACAGTTGCTTGAGAACGTAACGATGCCAGACTTAGTAAAAAGCAAAATTAAACTTTAAAACACGCACTTGGAAAAATATACAAATTATCTATTTTCATTTGAATACACTATTTATTATATTTACAGATGTTATGATACTGTACATGTAGTATTTATTCAAAATAAATGTTAGCGTAAAATAACGTAATTAAAACAGTAACATATTTACGTTCTATTGTATCTAGTGATGCGAACAAATGTTTGTACTGCATATTTATCAAACGATTTTATTATTTATGAATACCTAGGTATAAAAAGCGTTTCGTCTATGGTTATGAATGGTTCTATTTGCAAAAAACATTTTGTATATTTATTTTTATTTATTTATAACATCAAAATGTTGATATTCAAATTAAACCTAGAGTAATGAATAAATAAAAGATGATACACATTAGATTCCTAACTTCAGTCCTCGGTAACATTAATAATAAACATTTCTAATGTATTATATTAAACGTGGGTTAAAATAATTGATTAAAAAGTGAGTAAAAGTTTTTACTTTTTAAATCAATTAAAACTCTGTAACTGAATTCGATTATTAATTTAAATTGAATCGGCGATGTGTTAGGGCATCACTAATTGACTACCAATCGAACTGTCAAAATGAAAATAAAAAATGAACAAAGTATAGTACTTATTCGATACATCAGCGGTGACACTCGCACGTCCTTAACCCTACATCTCCACTCCATTGAGGTGGCTTGTTACCGACTTCTTTTAAAGAATGGTCATGTTTCCTCTGTAGAATATCTGCAATTCGAACACATGTGTGCAAAACTATGCGTACTGGGAGGTAGCTCTAAGAATAATCATAACGTCTTTCCTTAATCAAACTTTCTTTCCTTCGGTTGCACTCAATTATTTTCTTTTTTCCTTTTATAAATGACTAACATCCAAACAAAATAAAATAAAAAAAAAGTATTTTAGGAAGCAGGATTCAAGGGATTTCCTCTCAAATTCCTTGAATTGCTTAAATTTGATAGAGTCAAAAGTATAGTTAAAAAATGAAAGTACTACCTACATATTTCAGAACTGATATCAAAACGTCATCCACGTTATCATATTTCTATAGTACACAGAAATATAATATCTGACATTACAATCAGACTTCGATAAAAGCGATACCAAATCTTGGAAAAACATGTGGTACATGTAATGACATTCGATTGAGAGGAATCAGCTCTTGGTATACAGATTAGAGTTTATATCTTATCGTAGTGACTTCGTCATCGCAGAAGATTTAGAATACAAAGAATTCAATATCTGCTGGAGACTAAAATTGTTTTCCTTGTAAAATGATTTTCCTCATGTGGTACATTAATTTCTAAAACCATTTTTTCAATTTTCATTTCAATTTTAATTTGATTTGTGTTTTTACACTCCCGGAGAAATCACATGCAACCTGGACAATCATATTATAAGCGGTTACAAGTATTAGGCCTAAAAACACACCAGGCACACCAGGCACCAATTGTTGAACAATTTATATGAAAATTGAACAAATGGTTTTAGAAGTTTATGTACGACATGAGGAAAATCATTTTATAAGGAAAACAATTTACGCTAGGAGTAAGGTTATGTTTAAGACTTTGGTTCAGTGAAAACGAAAACTCCTGTCTTCAGAACATTCTAATTCAAATAATGTAGGTTCTTATTAAAACTCATTACCGACTGCATAACTATCCATTGTTTATTTCAGTTCCTACGCTAATCATCAATTTGTAAAACAAACATTCAGTGGAACATATTGACTGGCCTTTTAACCCGTAACTATGACGACATTTTGCTTAAATTCAATGTTATTTTAACTAATCTACAAACGCTATTAGACTAAGCAACACTGCGGTAGGTCTTCGTCAACAGATTTCACGGTGATCGCACCAAGGATTGACAGGCAGACGAGGCACAATGGGACAGCCATTAAACGAATGTCCTATTATCTCATAATAGTTCGGGTTACGTTGGGTTACAGTGAATGTACCGCTTTTAAATGAATTGATTTGGATTAGGAACGCAGCCATGACTGATGCAGGACGTTCGGGGATTCGACGCCATGTTTGGTAGTATTCAAATTTGGAACGCATTGATTCGAAAAGGCATGATTCTAATTTCGAATTGTAATTCCGTAATACATAATGTAGAAAGGTAACTGTCAAACTATGAGGACATGACGGACATGTTTTTAAATTTGATCAAATTCGGGCTGTGTGTGGAAGACATAGATCAGGCCAACTAAAATGTAATAGTGTAGGGCAAAGATAGGGTTGGCAACGTACAAATGGCTTCACTATTATAACAACCGCACCACTTCCCATTGGATCACTGATATCATTGTCTGTATGTTCGCTCACTTAGTTGTATTAAAAACATAAATTTACAACCTCCGCAAAGGTTTCTTTGCTTGTACAAACAGTCCTTTGCGGAGGTTGTAAATTTAGAAACTTAGCCTCTTTCGTTTACGTCATACTGAAGTATATATACAGAATGGTAATAAAATGTTAAGCGTCTTATCACTCTAACCTATTACTTAGGTAGTACGTTATACGTAGCATGCGTGTAGGGCTCGTTGAGTGTTCACGTACGTTTCGGAACATGAATAGCAAATATCCATGCAATATAATCTAAGAACAAATACTATATTGTTTAAACTAGAAACTGATAGCCGTACAACAAATTTTTCACCGACGAAAAAGCGAAGGAGGTTCTGACCTTAAAAAATGCAAAGATTATCACACCTTCACACGACACTCAAATATTTAAAGCGACAAGCGTGGTTTTAGTTTGTTTTAATTGTCTAGCAGGTTTTCGTAATATTTAATAATTATTATAATTATAAATAATTAATAATAATAAATTTAAATGATTACAAATTTTGAATAGGACGGGTTTTGAAACCGGTTTCTTATTTCATTATAAATATCTAGTTGTATAACGAATTCATGTACATACGCACTCACATGCGTGCCTCATAATTAACTACTCGTAGCTGTTGCCCGGGACATGGCGTAGAAATTCCACGGAAACTGTAATTATTTAAAAAAAAAGGGGATTTTGTCCTTCCTTAGGTTATAATCTATCTCTTTGCCAAACTTCATTAAGATCCGTTCAGCCGTTAGCCACACGAAGGTAACAAACAGAGTTACTTTCGCATTTACAATATTAGTATGGATAGATAACGAGTAGAAGTAAGATGGAATGTATTTTAATACGTGTTCATGTTCACAAGTATTGACAGCAATGAGTTGCGCCGCAACACTGAGCAGAAGTTGCCTACTTAAAACACTTTTATTCAACTTCATATTTAATGGCTCACGAATAGTGAACTACACACTCTTGAGCATCGTCATAAAGTCTCCTGCTTATCCGTGTTTTATAGGATTATTTTGTGAGTGTACGAAAACTCTCTTCGAAATAATTGAACCCTCACCATTCCTTTATTGGACTACTAGACGCAGATAGAGGTTCCATCCATTTGTTGTCGAAATATGGAAAAATCGTACTGAAAGCTTGGCAACTCCTTTTTTGTTCGAGACGCCATAGTCCGATCTTTAATCTTGGAACCTTCAAAAATAGCTTTCTCTCTTTTCACTTAAAATTTTCAATGTAGTTCATACCTTGTAAATCGGTACACTTATTGCCGAGTCTCGTAGATTCTTTCAAAAGATTCTTGTCTCTGACTAGAATTTGCACCATTACCTGTATTGTTAGCCTATCATTAATAACTCGAATGATACCTTCAAACGCTTATACCTAACTTTCTTTCTACCTATTAAGTAATAACAAAACATTGACTCGTGTTTTTATAGCCATCTACGATTATTACATCGGAGAAAGTAGTGTAATTAGAAATCAAACTGGCACTAAATAAGACATCAGCTTATGTAATTATTCAATTCTGTTAGCTGACTATATCTTGCATGTTTACTTGAGTCAATTCGACTTTTTATTTATCTTAGAATCGAAAGATCTAATCTCTAATCTCATATCAGCAACCGAACATCTTTATGTCGCTATTTATCTTCTATCGTTTTTACTTTTATTGCGTTTATTTTTTTTTCTTTATTTTTTTTTTAAGAGTACTAGTAACGTAGGACACATTATTAGTATTCTTGTTAACCCCTCCAGCTAAGCTTAACGCTTGTGTTAGGAGTGACGCTTGTGTTTCATAGAAGTATCGTGAATATGGCCTGCAAACTTACAAGAGGAGGAATATTACGATTTTTTTTATATGGTCAGCAAAAAGCAAATCATCCATGAGTAACGGATAAGGAACCTTGAAAGCTTATCACATACTTAGTAATAATTAAATCAAACATAAAAAAAGAGCGCTCTAGGACCTCAAGCGAATTTGTAACATTGTTAAAAAAACATAAAGTAGTCATTGTGGTGCGAAATTTTAGTCTCAAGTATTCAAAGAACTTTAATTCATAACATAACATATTGATGAAGACCGGCTGGCCCACACATGTGGAGGGTGATGGTGACTGAAAGATAAACAGTACTTAATGTGTAAAGTCAATCAATGGACGTATTCATACAAGTTGATATCTAGCTTCCACACACTGTGGAATGTTACTGGGAAATAGAGTATCGGATTCTGTGGGCTCATTTCCAGATACAAGATAACAGTAGTTATTTTAGAGTTTTTTTTTTTTAGTTTTTTATTATTATTTCTCTTCTTCTTATATTCTCTCATTTTGTTTTACAAGTGTCATGGAGATGAGAAAAACCTGGCAATTGGGAGTCAATCAGGATTTTGTCATAAGAACATGCTTTAATTGCTTTTAAAGTTTGGAATCGTTGGAATGCAAATAAATATTTACTGTTTTATGAAATTCACAATACTGGATTCCATTGATTTATCTCATCAAACTAGACAACGTATGTCACACATTTTTTGTGGAATAATAACAAAGCAAAATTCTTTGTATGATTAATGGCCAATAAAGTAAAAAAAACTTGATAATAATAGTAAAAAACATAAAAAACTTGATAATAGTAAAAAACAAAATAAAAATGTAAAACAAATTATCCAACGCGTTGTTAAACATCGCTACGAAGCGACCGTTAAAGGAGCATCTATACTATCAATTTAAAAAGTAGAAAAAAGAACGATGATTTCTATCATTCATATCTTGTCCAAAGACACCACCCCAATACGTACAATGACATAGATAAAAGTGCAAAAGTAAACGTGAAAGCAAAAGCGTCATTAAAGCGACACGGTATGGATAAAAACTGAATCCTGGTAGGGGATATTCGAACAAAGGTATGTCTTGAACCCGTGGGAACATTTACGGGGTAAAGAGAATTTTGCATCACTGCCTCGTACCAAGAGCGCGTACGGCGATGAATAAATTCGGTATTGTTGTTACTTTGAAGATGGTAATGAAACGGAAATATTTGCTATTGTTGTTATTGTTCGAAGTTATTTAGTGGTTAGTGGCTGAACTGGTTTTTAAAGAGCACCGTTTGATATTTACAATTGCTGGAAAGGGAGGTTGAATTAATTTTCAATTATTACCGCTCAGCGTGTTAATTGAAGAAATGTTCGATTCGGTAGTACTGGAAGTTGATTTAGTCTCAAGGTTTTATACCTTGATATTCAAAGCTCAATTATGTCATTAACATAAAATTGAATAAGTACATAAGCATTTGCGTTCGGTTATTATTACGAAACGCTTTAAGGAAGTATAAATGGTGATAGTAATTCCAAGGAATAAGTCCGGTAATAAATAGTAATAATTACCGTTGATAGTATCAACCATCATATAATCTTTATATTATATTTATATATATATATATATATATATATATATAATACACAAAGCCAATGTGAATCCATCTATGATAACAGAACCCCAAATTGCTTCCTTTTCCACTTAAACCCTATATTTACACTAACACAACTAACGATGTTCCAGTAAAATATTTGGCGAGATAAATTAATAAAGCCTGGCTAATGGCGATCGTTACAAATTGTTTTACCAAACTCCGGTAATGAGAACAATACCAGAATTAACTGGTAATGAGTAATTACGAGAAATAATATACATTGTAAAGTACTATCGCCATTCATTGTTATCTATACTAGGAACAAACGCGCTTAGGCCAGGAGCAAATAGAATTTTTTTTTTGCCAAAATTTAGTATATGAAGTGCGCGCTCACACGTTCTTCACCATACCACCTGTGCAATCGATCGACTGATTAAATAAATTTCATACTGATTGCCAGAGTGATCTAACTATCGGCCTATAAAAAGTCACCAATGCGCAGTGGCGCTAGTATCATAAAGCTGAACAGTTTGTTATTTTGGTTGAATGCACTAATCTCAAGAAATAAAAGTCGGATTTAAATATGTATTTTAGTATTGGATAAGGCGATTTATGAGACAGCTTAGAGGCTTTTTATAATCACGTTACAACTCCTAACAGAGGAGCAGTGACCATAGACGCACGTAAAACTGTGCGAACTGAATGTATTGACAAAAAAATTCGTGGAAATATGTACATAGGTCCCATTAGACGCGAGCAAAGCCGCTCGGGGAACAACTAGTATAAAGATAAAGTATTGGTGTACGGTGTAGCACATACTGAAGATTGTCTGAGGAAAGACAGATAGATGCAACTTTTTCTCTTACTTCATGGTTTTACGACGGTTCTTAAAATAATTATCTTCACTTATTAATATAATAATGATTACCGACCACTACCACTACGCCACTAAGCCACACCTGGCCACACCGCCGAGTGTTATGGGTTCACATCCTAAATGGGACAAAAATTTGTGTGATCCACAAATATTTGTCCCTAGCCTGGGTGTTCTTTGTGTCCGTTGTTTGAATGTTTGTGAAGCCTCTGCGACACAGGAATATTCCTAAAGCGGGAATTGTCTAAAAAAAAAAAAATATAATGTTTAAGGATGAGGATAAGGCTAGGACGTAGTACTTAATCCATTACTTTAGTACATTGAACAAATTGCTTATAACTACTTACGTAACTCTGCATGACTTCCAGGAAATAATAGTAAGTGAAACTGAAAAGGAACTGCTACTTGTTATGTAAATATTATGAGCGTATCCAATCAAGTTTTTATCAATATCTACATCGTCCATTGCGCTTATTAACTATTCTATTCATAGATAAATACTATACAATTACAAAATATTTCCTGCGATCGTGACTGATTGATTGTTCGTGACAAAAAGGGGAAATAATGGTTACAAACAGTACGGTTACAAACAGTAAAATAAGTTACGTTTACGTTTAACTTAGTTTATGAGTCCTTATGACCGATGGCCGCTGGAGTAAATGAGTTCTAAAGTGCACAACGAGAAACCATAAAGCTAAGGTAGGATGCCTCCATTTAGACGAACAGACGACCCGTAGAAGGTACATAGATTGAATAGATAAAAAGCGAAAGATGGAGGGTTGGTTTTTAGTAGACTGCGATTGATTGATTTTTCTTCTTTTGATCTTTTTTTTATTTAATTTAGAAATGGCATAGGCGTTTGTCTTCCAACTCACCTGATAGAAAGCGAAGATGGTAGACGCCCATCCAACACTTGAACGCTCCAGGATTATAATTGATTTTAAAAATAGACGCAGGCAGTTAATTTCACAACTTGGCGACTCGAACCAAAAAGGAGCTGTCAAAGCGTTTAGTTCGACTTTTTGGTGTTTCGACAACGAAAGGATGGAACCTCTGTCACAGAATGATCTTTTTGTATTTCATGAGCTCTAAGTTAGAGCTCATGAAATACAAAAAGATCATTCTGTTATCATAGGAGTTTTTTTGGGCGATAATCGTTCTGCACTTGATCTAAGGTATACTTACAACACACGTGTTCCTTTCGACCTACAGCCCCGGGTTCTTTAAGGAGGCGTGAAAAAGCATCTTTCGAAGCCGGTAAACTGTGGACCACTATTTTTGTATTGTTGGTAGTACGTTTAATGGTAAGTATCTTTAATCTTTAGGGCCGCGTTCACCAACATTGAAACCAATGTTTAAATATATAAACAGGCGATTAATTAAAATTTCATGTTCACCACAGCATAAACGTAGTTTTGACTTTAAACAGGCGATTATGTTAATCTAGGAAACGGACCCCGGTTAACGGCCGTTTACCATAATTAGACAGATTTTTAAGGTTAAATTTGGTTGTTTTGCGTCAGTTTTGTAACAAAACATGCCATAAAAGGTGTCGTACATACACTAGAACCTTAACTGTATTTTAAAATCACTTATCTGTCATAAATATTTCTTTTTTGCGGTTAGAAACTTGCTTTTCTCGTGGTTGATAAAATTAGTCGTTCGCTTTTTGTTATTATCCATAATAAACTATATAATATTAACAAGTATTTCAACTAATTTCAAGTGATCTCAACTCGGTTACTGTAATGGTTTGTATGTAAAACCAAAATAAAAACACCACGCGAAACTGACAACTGTTATGAAATGTGAACTACAAATGAACCAATAGAATCAATAAACAGCACCTTCCAGACTTTGTTGCATAATTGTATATGTACTAATATGTAGCAAAATCAAAACGCATGTGGTGTAAGTGTCATTTGGTAGCATAAACATTGTTCATTCAATCAGTCGTAAACGCTCGGTTTACTAACCGTAGTTAAAATCAAGTTGGTGAACAGCAAAAAACGCATGGTGTTTAACTTATGTTTAAATATTTAACGGCCGTTTCCTAAATCAGCGTTTAAACGAAGGTCGATGAACTCAGGCCTTAATCTATTCTATAATCATTCGAGTTGAGGTCATATTGACAAGCTAAACTAAAAACAACCGGTCAAATGCGAGACTGACTCGCGCGCACCGAGGGTTCCGTAAGGAAACAAACTTGTATGTAGATTTTTGCCCGTCTATTCCGAAAGACAAACTTAACTGAACGGTTCTAAAAATACTCTACCATACATTCACGAAAAAGTCAACTTTCCAACCGCAAAATATAAACTTGTAATCACAAAAACAATTTTTATTGATTATATGATATAACAACAAATTTACGACTTTCAATTGTATTCTCTACTTGTGCTGTCAGACCTTGCTACTTACGAAATTTCAGCATCCCAGATCAATGGGAAGTAGCCTATAGGTTTTGATTTACTTGCAAAGTGTTCAAATTTGGTAAAATCTGATGCTTAAATGGCCGTATCTTTTGATTGCGGTCACTTAGAAGCTTGAATTTTTTACAGCTTCAAGAGACCGCAGACATAAGTATTTGGTATTAATTTCAATTTGATGCATTTACGGTTTCCTGATAAAAACTGTCTTGTCAGATAGACAGACGGACAACAAAGTGACCCTAAGGGTTCCTTTTTTTCCTTTTGAGAAAAGGAACCCTAAAAAAGCTAATAGCTGAGTAGGTAGTCACCTACTCAGTTACTAGCTTTTTAGGGTTAGTTAAATACTGGCATGGGCAGTCACCCATGCCAGTATTTTTTGACGTTATTGTTTCAGTTACGCGCATACATGAAACCGTTATTGGCCGGTATTAGCATTTCTTTTTTTTAGGTCGAACAATTGTCAAAGACATTGATCGATGGCTTGTTGCCATTCCCTTATCGTTTATTTTTATTTACATCACTACAATTCGAAGTAATCGTTATAGTCATTATCCGAACATCTGCGTGATGCTGATTCAAAAAGATAAACCTTTCTATTGTATTGAGGAAATAAAACCATTATCTAACCATAGGACGTTTCGAATTGCAGTCGACTAAAAATCAGTAGTTTATTTTATAAAAAATCATTTTAGCGTCACCCCTAGGATTGTTGAGTTTATCAGCAATTAAAATTTGTCATATATCTGTCTATCGGTGACTGTAAAACTAAAATGGCATTTTATGACACTCTATGTATCCCTACTATTTGCAAATATGTCTGACCTTTGATCTGAGACAGCATTAACAGGCTAATTAAATTTTACATAACCTAAACATTTACTTAACTATTTAATATGTTGGCATGACCACTATGAGCTTCGTAGAATTGTTTCCTTATTAACTACACTCAAATTTAAGGAGGCTGTTGTGGCAGTCTCGTGGAAACATTACTAGTTGATAGCGATGAAGAGAAATGCTACCTTATCACGCACTAATACTGTTCATATTTATACGAGTTTGTGTCACTACTTATAGCTCTGAACCGCAAAAAGTTAATAAATTAATAAAAATCTTTATTTGGCACAAGAGGTTGTACAATGTACAGTATGCGACATCCTACTTCCTACTAATATTATAAACGTGAAAGTTTGTGAGGATGTATGGATGTATGTATGTATGGATGTTTGTTACTCTTTCACGCCAAAACTACTGAACCGATTGCGATGAAACTGGTATGTAGATAGCTGAAGACCTGGATTGACATATAGGCTACTTTTTATCCCGATATTCCCACAGGATCAGGACTTACGCGGGTGAAACCGCAGGGCGCTGCTAGTGTAAAATATGCGCAAGCAATAGCAGTGTATCTTTGAAGGTACTGGTCTAAATGTTAGACACACACCTTATTACATATACAATAACAGAAGCGTACACGCCGAAGACAATGTTATCATTTATTTAAAGCCACCCAGGACAAATAATTGTATGATGAGCATGGTCATTTGGTTTGTGTCTGGGTGTAATTTATGTATAATATGTATGTATTTAGTAATATACAAGTATGTTTATGAATAATGCAGGCTCTGCCTAGTTTGGGATCATACAGCTGTGTGTGAGGTGTTTGTAGTTATCATTATCATTGCTGTGTGAAATTAGAACAAATGAAGACAGCAAAAAATAACAAGTTTTATTGCAGTATTCAAAATAGTTTAGTTTTTTAGTGTAGTTTAGTTTATATATCCGTTGAAATGGAACGAAGCTGAATATACCTACCGCATGTTAAAGTAGCTGTGGTCTAAAGCAGCTACAGACTAGAAGGGCGAGAAAGAGATAACATGAAACGAGAAAGTAATGGTTATTTGGTTTCTTGTCAGTTCTGTTAACCTTATCAGAATAACTGTGTACATGAAAAAATGATCCAGGGCAACTACACACAACCTTTGGCCTGGAGGTCTTTTATAGTTCTTCAATCATGTTTGAGTTGGCCGACCACAACCCGGTAAAGTTCAAAAGGGTATCAAACGGATGAAATGTGGTAATGGTTACGTTCAAACAAATATAATAAAATAACACGTATCGAAATCTGACGGCCGTGCACATAAAGCATAATTCCAGCAGGTCCTGGTCAACACTCCTGGCGATGTATGTAACATCTAAGTAAAATATGTATTTTCATATTCATAGTATAAACTCATACACCTTACATACATTACACGCACACAGACATACACTCACCTACACTTAACATACACACAAACACCATCTACACAATATAGGTAAAACATATTCATTCTCTTATGGTAAATACTGTAAAATGACTAGCCTTATATATATACTAGCAGCGCCCAGCGGTTTCACCCGCGTCAGTCCCGATCCCGTGGGAATATCTGTTGACTGGCCTGTTGGCCTAGTGGTTAGTGACCCTGACTGCTATGCCATAGGTCGTGGGTTCGATTCCCACCCAAGTCTGGGTGTTCTTTGTGTTCGTTGTATGTATGTTTGTAAAGTCCCCCGCGACACAGGAGTAATTCCTAATGCGGGAGTTGCCTTAAAAAAAAAAATATATATATCGGGGTAAAAAGTACATGCCAAGATTCATCGCAATCGGTTCAGTAGTGAGAGTTCAGTGAGTAGTCAGAGTTCGGCGTAAAAGAGTAACAAACATCCATACATACATCCATACATCCTCACAAACTTTCACATTTATAATATTAGTAGGATCGCAAGATTCGGATATGGGCGTTAATGGCTACGACACAGTTTACACTACTGTAGCCATTATGGTTTAATTATTGTAAAATGTAACAAAGGCTTTTAATAAAGTATTATTATTATATTATTATTATTATTCCGTGCCCACATCTCATAGACAAAAGAAAGTAAGTGGTTAAATTTTTTAAACACAGAACGGAAGCTCAGCTCTGTGCAGCGATCCGTTCTACGCTAACATGTAAACGGTTGGCCCTACAAGTGAAAGTTCCAGCCGGCACACGTCCATTCATCATTCGTTTTACTACTATAGTCGCTAGTAGTGCTTACAACGAACGGCTTTTACTATCCGTCTGTCTGCGATTCCATTATTCCGTACAAACTGGCTTATGTAATGCGGAACTTGAGCAGTTTGAGTTCCGTTTTCGAAGATATTGCATGTATTTTTAGGTTTGAAATTGTTTGTATTATTGCAGGTTGTCAGTGCAATGATTTGTCTAAGGAAAAGTTTAAAAGGAGAATAGAAACGACTAGACGAACACATTTATCGATATTTCCGGTCTCAAACGTAGAGAATGTAAGTGGCAGAGATTATGTTATTGTATGTGCTATGCATTAATAAAGAGTTTTAACCGTATCAAAGGTGGTCACGGGTCCTTTCTCTAAATGTCTACGTTACGTTTATGTTACGGCCTTTTAAGCCTTACATTTAAACCTATTTAAACATTTCGCAGGTAAATCAATACCTATAGGGTACTTCCCATTGATATGACAGTGAGATATTATAAAAGTGTCTAAAACGACGTATTTGCAAAATAAATTAATTTATCACTACATATTATAAAACATAGTCCCCCGCCGCGTCTGTCAGTCTGTCTTTTCGCGATAAAATGAAAAAATACTGAACGGATTTTCATGCGGTTTTCACCAATGGATTGAGCGATTCATGAGGAAGGTTTAGGTATATAATTTGTTAAGGTTTTGTGTAAATTAGTTAAAATATGGTGATGATTGTTGAAGATGTCTCTGCTACAAGTGCGTCATTTATAAGAAAATCATCTTTTGTATCAAGAAAACATGTTACCCTATTTAAACAAACCTCAACTGCCAGCGTTAAAGTGTACTAAAATATAATATAAAACTTTTGAGAAATAATTATAGAAAAAAGTTAAGCTAAAGATAATTTACAAATTGGCTTTAATTATCTGTTTGTTTAAATAATCCGTACCTAAGTACATAGTGCGAATAGATTACTTACCGCGATGTGTAGATATTTCAAAACATTCCTTTAAATACATTAAACTAAACGATGCGTTAAGTGAACAGTAATTTACGTTCTATTATTATTAATATCTAGCTAATATTATGTTGTATTGCATAGACCTTGCTTCAAATATTTTACGTTAAAATTACATTAAGTTTGCATTTACGATTCATATTAAACAACGACATTGAGCCATAATAACCGAATTAAAATTACTCTTTACGTTTTGTAAAATGCAAATTCTCTGTTTCTCTAATTGTATACTACGTAGTGGAATCTGATATCCACGCATTTCACGCGTTTTCGTACATATATTTCTTTAAGCTTTACTTATTTATTTTACACAAATTATAAAGAGGTGAAGGCACCAATCGCCCCGTTATAGTGCACCAATTTAGTCCTTACGATAGCGTGAATGAAACTTTATAAAAGTAAATATTTTGATACAATTCGATGAATATTTTTTTGCACACAACTGTATTCAATATTTACAAGGTAAGTAAAAAACTGACTGTAGTCGGATTTGAGTGAGGCGATGTTCCCCATAAAACCTTTCTATTGAATTACTAGCAAGGTCAATTCAAAGTTACATGCAACAACTAAGAGTTAAATAATAAACGATTGTGTTCACAATGTATCGGGCTAAAATAAAAAATAAACTTCTAAAAAATCACGCAACCTATTCTATTCTTACAAAAAAATCATAGCGATTTTGTAAATATTATCACTACATCACTACATATTATAAAACAAAGTCCCCCGCCGCGTCTGTCTGTCTGTTCGCGATAAACTGAAAAACTACTGAACGGATTTTCATGCGTTTTTCACTAATAGAGAGGGTGACTCATGAGGAAGGTTTAGGTGTATAATTTGTACCCGTGCGAAGCCGAGGCGGGTTGCTAGTGTACTTGTAAATCGAGATTTGCTGTAATATTTATTATGTGAAATTTATATGATCGGATTGCAGCTAAGAAATATTTTATTTACCGGGCATTGATCAAACCTAACTAAGTTCGATCGCACCAGAGTAAAGTATCGTCAACTAAACATAGGATAAACAGATCGGTTAATACAAATGTTACTCGTTTTAATTAAGTTATTAACATTTATTGAACAAATAAACCAATTAGTGTTTTTATTTTACGAATTTAAAGTGACAAAATAACTACATGTTATGAATTGTTTACTACTAATTTACGGGTAATGGCTCATTTATTCTCATTACACTAATCGTATCATTTATTAACTAGTGCTACAACAAATGCATGAATTACACATTCTCTTTCCCCAAAGGGTTATGCAGTGGTGTAAGACAACCACGTTTGGCTAGTTTCTGTGAGGTCCCTTAGGCTGCGTTAACACCAGAGATGTGCGAGGATGCATAGCGATGGATGTGTTTGTTAAGAACCAATAGAATCGCTTCATTTACCTAGCCCCGCTCAGCGCTGCTCCTGTGGAAACGGCTTAGCGGAGCGAGGTTTTTGTACGTACAAAACAAGCGAGGGCTGGGTGCCAGAGACGTGCGCGAGAGATGTGTGTGAGGGATGTGTGCTAGACGGTATTTGTTAGAGGTCGATGAGTATTGTACACATCCTCACACCACTCATTTGCGCACTGCTTCACAGTGTCGCTATGCATTCTCGCACCGCTCAGCGGCCTAGCACATCTCTGGTGGAAACCCTCACATCGTTTCGCAGTTTCGTTAGGCAGCCTCGCACCGCTCAGCTACCTCGCATATCTCTGGTGGCAACGCAGCCTTATGGTGAACCTATAACCGTATATGTTTATTTCCAACTTGTAATATTGTGATATACAATACAAATGTGTTCCGAGTCTATGTACCTACGGTGTGTCGTTCCCTTATCGGTCCTTGCAGCCACCAAAAGCGATGTCTCCCTGACATTACTCCATAAATCGTCCACTATAGACGTAAAGGCTGATGATGATGATAGACTCATACAGATTCTCATTACATAAATTCTTTACTTGATCGAAAAATTTTGATAATTGCGTTTGTCACCGGTTTCGATTTAACCTCTATACAGCAGTATACAACACGCATTACGCCACTGTGGAAGTTTCAAGACAGAGGTAGTTCATTCATACATTACACAACAGACTCAGCGTTGCGCTGTGTACATATGTAGAACTGCAACGCTTCCATTTAACCTACCTTTGGCCTAATAGTCATGGCATGTATGATGGGATTATTTTAAATAACTGTTTGCCACAATATATTAATGAACACTACAATATATCAGTCTACCAGTAGCAGGAGGTAGATACATATTTGTGAATAGTGTAACAAGAAGACAGGAGAGATACTCCATACAAGGGACACGGAGGACTCGTGATAAAAGAGCTATTTTGAAATATAATTCTCAATTGTCAATTTTACTCACCAAGTTAGAACCCTCGCTCATAACGCCCACGCAAAAAGCACTTTTTTACAGCCATACGCACTCTCAATTCCTTGCAGCAATCCTGAAGCTTTTGTTAGCTGACTTCGGTATACATCAGGCTTATTTTCATAAAGAAATTTCTTTATCAATGTTTAATAATAAATGTTAAAGAATTACATTTTAAACCTTACTGTTACTTTGTGAAAGAAGAGAAACGTAAGTAACAAGGAAGACAAATTATTAGCTAACTAATACAATGACAAAATCCACTTAGTGAAACAAAACAAACGTTGGTGCAGTACGTTGTTTACCTATTTGAAAGTAAAAGTGTGTGAGCTTGACCCAACCGTTCTTAATTATCGACGCCAAACGCCATTCATGGCACAATGCGACGCGCGAGCTGCGCGAACGCATCCCATCACTCTCACTTTCTGCAACGGTGTAGAAGTAGGAATGATTAGAAGGGAAATGTCCAATTAAATGGTCTAATCTAAAGTCTTTATTACGCATAATTTATTTTTTACATATTAAGTATTTCGTTTTCTCAAACATAGTATAAGTTCAGACACATAAATAACTAGTGCGAGAAATAAAATTTCATTTTAATCTATATGTAATTTGTATATAAAGACGGCAAAAAATTTAACTTAATGTTTGCATCTTTAAAAAAGAATTTGCTCAGTCTGACTCACTTTCATGATTGATTTTGAGTAATTGAGTCAATCAGTAGCTACTTAAAAGAGTAGAGAGCTCGCTATTTACTACAATAACAATCTACCAAAAGAGAAAGTCACATACCACATTTCTCAAAAACCCAGAACAAATCAGACAAATGAGCCTTATTCCCTTAATCACCTTTTCCATCGAGTTCTAAGAATACATTTTTCATTTGAACCAAACCAGGCCGTCGAAGAAGTAACAATCTTTCTAAACAATTTATCAATTACCTACGTACGGTGAAGGAATCCCACACATCCATTAGATGGTAATTGAATCAAATTTAAGTAAGTCGTTATTTTGGAGATACGTGTGTTCATTGACCATCGGAACTTTATAATCTTAGAAGGTGTGACGAAATATTCTCGTATATAAATTATATCGATATTTTAAATGACATAACTGTCAATGCTAAACTTTAAATGCCGGATGTTTAGACATATAGACCGCTTTTCTATTCTGTAATTTTTTCTGAACTTAAAGGATGATCAATGTTTTTTTAGGGAACAAACAAGAGTACGAGACACCAGCTAATGGTAAGCTATATCAATTGATAGGTAGTTAGCAGAGTTTACAAAAAAGTGCCTATTTGCGTAAGGGACATAACTGCTCCCTCCACAGACAGAATAAGCATAATAATGGACAAAAAATTCTTTGGCTCTACAAATCATAAGAAATGACAAAACGTAAAGGTCGTTTAGGTAATCTGTCACTATTTTTCTTCTCAAGAAGGTACTTCCCAAGACCTCACTTAAACAATCTTTACTTTTCTTGAGACATTTACATTGTAATGTCGCAGGAAAAAAGTAAAATAATATATCACACGACACTTGACAACAACTAAAAAGTGAAAGTTGTGTGTTTCTCCTTTGTGTGGTAGAAATGTTGAAATTTGGAATGATCACTACACATAGACAGTTTCCGAAAAAACATACACGCAAAAAGATTCATTTTAAAATTAAATAGAATACTTAGAAACAATTGTGATCTTGATAAAACAGTAGTGAAGTAAATATTGTTCAAAAATGTAAGAGACTAGGATTCTGGAATCTTGAATTATACCAATATATCATATTTCAATATATATAAAAATCAATGCCACTTTTCGTTGTGATTTTATAACTCAAGAACGGGCTCACCTACCCAAACCAAATGCCACTTTCTGCCACAATGCGGCTTTGTTCGGACTATTTAGTAGATGGTTTTTGTGAAGTTTGCACAAAATCTGTCGAGCGGTTCTTCATTTAAAATTTACAAACGCGGACGAAGTTGCGCGGGTCAGCTAGTATAGTATAAGTATAAAAGTCGATACGATTAGTAATATGTTTTAAGGTTACCTGCTTATGGTATTGGAAGGGTATAAGTTCATAAACACTTCACCGTAGTTTTTAACTACAGTTTAACACCTATTCTAGCTTGGACGGAAGCATATATTCGACGGAAAATGGACTAGGGAACAAATTTAAATGCTGTCGTCATGTTGATATCATAAGACTCAATGCTACCTCCCAGGTTCGATGGTAGGCACAGATGATGTCATTTAGATTTCAGTAATCATTTCGCCCACGAATGCACAAGCTTTGGAATCTTGTATCCAAAGCGGTCTTTCAAATTAAGTGCGAGTGTTATTTTCGCAAAAAGGTGGAAGATTGTCTATAATACTGGTATTTCCGTAATGTTTCGTTATGCATTTCCGTGGGCCGTTGAATCATCTATCGGGTTTAAAAATGTTTTTGATGTCAAAACTCAAAAGGTTTATGCCGTATGTTCTGTCTGCTTGTATGTAAGTCTGTGCGAAGGCCTACGACACGACTGTTTGCGGTTCGCTTTGTTTGCCTCCGCTGCCTCAATGCGCTACGTCGTGACGGGCTTTGCTCGTGAAAAAGTTGCGCTTTCACGAATTGAGGTAGGGCTGCGTGTTTAACGATTCGCGCGTCGATTCTTTTAATCGATCGCAATCTAATAATACCACTGGGCATCTAAATAATGTTAATTGTTATTACAGTTTCACAGTTAATATTTCTTTTCTAATAAACACAATAATAGGCATCTATTATTGTGTTTCTAACGTAAACCATTAATTAAATATTCTTCACATATAGAAAAAAACCAGAGAGACTTGCTTTTGATAGGTTATGAGTTTGATAGTTATGACCTAGTGAAGACGACGACCCCCTAACGACTTACCCCTCTTGACTCCGGCTCCTAGTGTAAAAGTAATAAAAGAAACATATCGCAAAACGTTTAAGGTTCGTTCCTATCAAATTATTTAATATTATGATTATTTAGTTACCTTGATATACACTTCATTATTACCGTTTACGTCTTCAGTTTAGATTAAAATAAAAAATAACGGCAAAAGATTTTTACGTCTTAAGTGCTTTCGAGACGCGAGTATAATTGCAGCACTTTCATGGGCGATAACAAATTCAACAGTTAATCGAATCCGTTTTGATTCTAATATCGATTAAAAGTACACAGCCCTACTCTATGTCTAATTGATACCTTACTTGGTATTGTTCTTATTATTATTTCGTTTTTACGCAACACAATATCGCAATCACGTTTATTAACTCAAGTTACACAATGATACTTTTGTCTTTTATTAACCATGTGAATGAGTTTTCATTGATTCTCTTATTACATTATATGCTTACAATGGCAACAACCCTATCTTTTTAACGTATGTGGTATTTTTATGGGCGGTTTAGAAACGAAAGTTCTATATTTTTTTTATTTAATGGATGTTGGTTAAGCTTAGTTCTATACATACATTTTGGACAAACTTTCTTTTGTGTGTGAAAACCCCCACGGGTCGAAAGTCGAAACCACCACCGGGGTTTTCGATGGAGCGGTGTGTAGGAATCTAAGCGACTAAAACCAAACGGTGCGTCATACGTCATACTGCGCCCAAAATAAGAAGGAGCTTCTCTTTTGGGAATATATTATCGGTTTTAGCTAATGTTCTGTTGAGACCAGAGAGTTTTCCATGTACAGACGGTAAAATAGCGCGCAGGACGGACAGGTTTGACGTCTCTAGAATTCTAGATTCGAAATTATCTGTGAGCTATTGTACAAAAGGGCTCAAAAGAGAGATTAGTGAGTGGCTCAAACCGTACTTTACTATCAAGCTTACATACCTAATCACTTAGTAGTACAAAAGCAAATATTCGTAGATATTATTCCATAACAGGCGGCCAAGTCTGCCGGGGTTCACAGGGATTTCCTTTCTAGGGTACACCTGAGGCCCCGGCTATAAGACCCGGTGATGGAACACTGTGTGGTTTTAGTCGGTTCGAGTCCGACATACCACCTCGCCGTTTGGCCCCGGTGAGGTGATGACCCATGGGGGTTTCCACATTTAAAAAAAAAAAAATATTTGTCCATAATTTATTCTAAATACCAGTTTTTATATCGAACTACGCAGCTCTTAATGAAGTAAAAGATGGCCCGCATGACGATGATGAAAAGTTATTTAAGGAGGTTGGTGTTATGACTGAAACTCGCTTTTCCACCTACTATACAATTCGATACACACATACATCTTATCTCTTTTTTGACATTTTGATGCAAGTGGTCCACTTACGAAAACTAGATGTCTCAATCCTCTATTCACTTCGGTTGTTCCCGCCTTAGTAGCAACGGACCCTTATTCTAAAAACTATTTACTCTACACCCTTTACTACAAAGGTCTACAACCAACAGCTGTTTGCAAAACTGGTCTGATTAAAATGTGACTCAACCACCATTATCAAAGCCCACCAACATTTAAAGACCCTCATCCTATTATAATGGCTTTTAAAATTACTTCAAATTCCTTGAGAAATCTGAATGTCGAGGGGTCTTTTTGGTTTGGTGAATGTCATTGTGAGGCACCGGAATTAGGCGCAAGCGAAACGTGGCTCGCAAGTGCCATTTAAATTTGTTAAGTTTGTTTGGAATTATTGTGTTCTAGATACCATTGTGCGTAATTTAATTGTAATGATTGTGTATACAGTCATTACTTGTATAATGTCTTTAAACGGAAATAGTTCGATTCGATTTCATCTAAGAATATCTTTAATGGTCCTTATCCTTAAATTCTATTAACACATGTTTCTCATTGTTTTTGCTCTTCGATTTGTTAAACATAGATTAAGAGTACATTCATATTAAATTGTGGATTTTACTAAAAAATAAATTTACGTAATTAATTTTACTGAAGCGCTCCGTTCAACGCTCACGGTGGTGGAAGTCATTGCTACAGGTCTATGTACAGACATCCACTGAACATAGGGTTCCAAATATCCTAGATAAAAATGAGATAGCTGAAAACCTGTATTAACAGATAGACTACTTTTTATCCCGATATTCCAGTGGTACCGGGACTTACGCAGGTGAAACCGCGGGGCGCAAGGAGAGTTCTTTGTACGCAGTATTAAGCAAACGCGCACAGAGTGGAATGTAATTTTGAAATAGTTATGTTTCTGTGTACAAGAAATGCAGAATGCTATAATTTTTAAACAATATCTATACTAATATTATAAAGAGGGAAAAGTTTGTGAGATTGGATGTTCGGGGTAATCTCCAGTACTTACTACTGATCCGATTTTGAAAATTATTTTAGTGTTAGCCCATTTATCCAAGAAGGCTATAGGTTATATAACATCACGCTACGACCAATAGGAGCGGAGTATCAATGAAAAATGTTTCAAAAATGGGGAAAATTTACAAACGCAGATGAAGTTGCCCGGGTCAGCTAATGTACTACAATGTTTAAAAAATGTAAAAACCATAGGCAAAGCTGTCCCGTCATGGCACAAGAGTCTATACAATGACAATTCAAGTTATACTGGTCAATGAAATAAAAGAAGACGATCAGATCGATCGAAATTCGACCACCAGGCGATCTTTAGTATACATAATTATATCTTCAGTAATTATGTTTTAGAGCCGTTTTTGGTCGAGACGCCAGGGTCATGGGGTCAGAGTGCTCGTTCCGTTTATAAGGAACGAGCTAAGCGACTGATCGACACTTCTCCTGACCAGAAGGTGGGCCTTTTTCTTGCATTGCCATTCAACGTGGCAATGCTGCCAGCCTTTTACGAAACGCTACCATCCTTTTAGGAAACGCTACTAGTAAGCATGCATGTAAATAGTCCATGTTATATTTTTGAAGTGAAAACTTCTTTAGGCACGTTTGTGCACTTTTGCTATGGGAAAAAGGCACTGAACTCATGACCGTCACGCTAATAATACATATATAGATCCACTAGAGGGCGCTAATCTAAACATTGAGTTCTGTCAGCTCCTTATTAATTAATGTCACCAACCTGCTAATGTGACGTTTTAAGTTTGTCGTTTCGTTTAAGTTTTCACTTCTGTCGGCAGTCCCATGACTTATTTATTTTAATAAAACAAACTCGATAATATAAGCCCTCGGACTCACTATTGTCATTCTGAAGTAAAGTGGCGTAACATGATTACGTTATATACTTATGTTTAAACAAGTATGTTCAAACATGTTCAAATATGTTACAAATTCCATTTCACGGTTGTTAAAGTTTATAACGAAGTCATTAACTAAACCAATTACGTTGTTTATGGTCCTCTTTGAGAATATATCATACGAATGACCCCATTAATTAATGTCCCGAAACACTTTCTTTGAATATTAAGTGTATGCTCGAGTCATATTTTAGTACTGCTTTCGTCATTATTTTCTTCTCAGCTAGTGGAGCACGTCCACCACCACTACAGAACACTGGCTTCGTCTAAAAACTGTCTACGTACGTCATAGGGGCTAGTTGAAAGTCAGCGCACTAATAATTGCTCATTTAAGCGTTTTTTTTTTTATTATTGTATATTTAATTTCTTCCTTTTATCTAAACAGGGATAACTAATATTATCTCTTTTTACATAAATAAGGTGCTTTTTAACATGATTATATTAGCTTCATTTGTAACTAACTATATAATGGTAACTATATGGACTGTTGGTCTAGTGGTTAGTGACCCCGACTGCTGAGCCAGAGGTCGTGGGTTCGATTCCCATCCAGGACAAATAATTGTGTGATGAGCATGATCATTTGTTCTGTTTCTGGGTATAATTTATCTATAAATAATATGTATGTAAGAAAAGTAATAAAAAAATCGAACAAACGATTCCTTGCAAATTCGTTTTTAGGCGGTTTTATTTAGCTTGCCCTACTGGTTTTTTGGGTCGGTTAGTAATTGAAAGGACATTGCCCATTTCAGTATGAAAATCAGTTTCACACTTTTTTATGCTGCGTCAAATATGTATAAACTGCACTATTAAGCCTGCACTGAGTATTATCTGAAATATAAACGTATATTGTAACATAACTTGGGGTTATTGAGAAATTAAATGCCAATATTAGGTTCAAAAATAACAACGATAAGTATGATAACAACAACGAGAAAATATTGTGACACGAGGTTAGAGTTTTTTTTTTAAGTATTAGCGGCATCATGTTTTTTGACAGGGATACCATGTATAAATTAAGGCAAAACTAACACTGAGGTATACATTCACTACATAAACTACGACTACATACACGAAACAATAAGATTACTAAACTGCAATATATTTTAATGTGACATTGCAAATTATTATCACGTATATTATTTAATTTAACCATTTTATTTTAAAACGATGTTTATTTGAATTCAACCATTAATGGTTTATTTTATATAAGGGTAATATTTCACTTAAAATGGAAACGGTAATTGATTCAAGTTTTAGTCCTTGTAAGATTTAATTTCAGACCCCAAGTTCTATAGAAGAGATTTAGGGTCGAAAAGTCACATTAAAATCAATATATTTTTTTAACATTTGAAATAATGACGCGCACGTCTAAAAGTGAAACCATGAATGGGCATCCTTTCTTTACCACCAGCAATTTACCACCTCCTGTCGATCGATTGCTCTGGAATTTGGTACACACTTTTAGTTCTGATGACAATACTATTATGTGTATTCAGTATCATTGTAAATCCATGATAGCGGCTAACAGAAATTTCGGATTTCATATTTCTTTTTTAAAATCCTCTCAATACGGATATCAAACTAAAGGGCTTGACTAGTAGACTATAGCACACCATGAAAACAATAACAAATATTAACTTAATAAAAAACTAAAAACTTGAAAAAATACATACATATTTACTCAGATTACGCTAAGCCCCAAGTTCTTTTTTCCGAAATATTGTTTAGGTTTTAGTACAGTATATCTCCATTATTGTTCCTTTAAAATAAAACCGACCTTAAACATTATCTTTACTTATTTTATTTTTAACATTACTTAGAGTTTATGGACATGACTTCAAATCACAATATTATGATATCTAGTTTGCCAACGACAAAACTTATGTAGTGCCCTACATATTCGAACCAGGTACTTTACTCTTAAATGTTGTATGGATTGAAAACGTTTCAAGTATGATGTGTCACTAAACCCTACTTCGAAATTTATATTCGAAGTTTATATATGATCTCGAAGAAGTATAATTACTTAATAATTCTACTAATATTATAGACGTGAAAGTTTATGAGGATCTATGGATGTTTGTTACTTTTTCACGCCTAAACTACTGAACCGATTGCGATGAAACTTGGTACTTAGATAGCTGGAGACCTGGATTAACATATAGGCTTTTATCTTATCATCTATTATCTTATCTACTTTTTATCCCAATATTCCCACGGGATCGGGACTTACGCGGATGAAACCGCGGGGCGCTGCTTGTACTTAATATACCACCACAGATTATTCGGTGTCAACGGTGGTGAACTCTAGACACTAGAATTATAAAAGACATGCAGTAGGCATTCATATACCTAGTGCATTTCTTTTAATGAGCCGTTGCAATAGTCAAGGAAAAGTCTATTATCATTTATAGACTTTTCCTTGGCTATTGCAACGGCTCATTGGACATCGATATGCTTGGTGTAATCTCCTTGTTTAAAATAATGTCTGATGTTGCTGCTGTGATCATGCAATTGTAATAAAGTCGCTGTTTCAGCCACGGTCGGCTGGAGAACTAGGTCCATACGCATATCTAGTATTATTTAAGGATGTTCATAAAATATTATTTACAGCGTATTAGTAGTTTATATGGAAGGCAGTTAATATAGACTTAGAAATAGACATAAAAACCATTTTAGTGCGACAAGGGTTATACCAACACACACACACACATACATACAACATTCTAACTTGACATTTATGAGAACGAAACACATAAAAATCAACTTTGTGCCCTTATCCCAATTATTTAAGGCCTCCAAAATATGTTCTTATTGTCCATAATCTTCATAGAAATTATAAAATGTAATAAAAAAATCTAAAGTGGAAGGCGCATCTACTGTTGATGAAGCGGGATAAAAGGGGTTTATCTGTTGAGCAACAAAAACTTAAAAGTGACGCTCCACAATATGGCAAGCGTATGTTCGTACATCCTTATCGAATTGAGTGACTTGCCTGGCCTGTTGGCCTAGTGGTTAGTGACCCTGACTGCTATGCCATAGGTCGTGGATTCGATTCCCACCAAAGTCTGGGTGTTCTTTGTGTCCGTTGTTTGTATGTTTGTAAAGACCCCCGCGACACAGGAGTAATTCCTAATACGGGAGTTGTCTTTTTATAAAAAAAAATTATAATAATATATATCCCACTAATATTATAAATGTGAAAGTTTGTATGGATAGATGAATGGATGGATGGATGGATGGATGTTTGTTACTCTTTCACGCAAAAACCACTGAACCGATTGCTATGAAACTTAGTATGTAGATAGCTGGAGACCTGGATTAACGCATAGGCTACTTTTTATCCCAATATTCCCACGGGATCGGGACTTACGCGGGTGAAACCGCGGGGCGCTGCTAGTAATAAATAAATTGAAGTATTTTTATGACCATTAAAATTTCTACATCCTTTTTTTAACACCAAAAAACGGTCAATTGTTTGAAGCAATAAAAGAGTTTAATAACCGTTTAAGACTGCAATCGAAATCAATTACATCACTTTCAATATCCTTAGCTCCATGACACATCCATTCCATTTTTAGAACCTTAACCCAGTATGGGTTTACTACGTACTGGCATGAACACTAAACTGGCACCCACACGGTGTTACTCATAAAGAATATAAGATAATCACTTATTCATAAAACCATATTTAAGTAAGGATGCATTCATTAACTTTGACGGTACGCATGACGCAACGGTCAACGTGGTGGCCTTGCTATTAAGCAGTCCCAAGTGTTGTAAGTTCGATTCCCAAACGGGACAAAAATTTGTGTTTTCCACAAATAGTTGTCTCGAGTCTGGGTGTTCGTCAGAAATGAAAAAAGCGGAAGCAGTCTTTAAAAAAAATGAGAAAAGACCGAAATAATGATATTTAAAATTTGTTGTATAAAAAATTGTTAGAGTGCTCGCACATAGAGTAGGCGTACTTGTAGTTATGCCAGTCGCATCTACGGCATAACGCGATTTTTTTTTATAGCATCGTGGCAACCGAGCACACGGGTCACCTAGTCAGGTAAATGACTACCGCCGCCCATGCGCACCTGCAGCTCAAGAGGCACAAGTGTACGTTGCAGGCCTTTAAGAAGTAGGGGAAGGTGGAAGAGGGGGAGTGGGGGGAGGGAAGGTTTAGGGGCTCTGGTAACCTCACTCACTCGGCGAAATGACGGTTTTCTGTGGTGTCACTCTGGTCGAGCCGGCCCATACGTGCCGAAGCATGGCTCTCCCACGATTAAGAATTGTTAACACTCTCCAATCCACCCGTATAAGCAATATCTATTTAATTCCATTGCCTTGCCTATTAATCTACCTTTCCTTTTGAATATACTCTCAATGTTTAATTCCCAAATTGGTTGACGACAAATAGGCTTGCCCTCTATTACGTAAGTGGCACCAAATTATATTTAGTTAGCAAAATGTGGGTGATTAAAAAGTCGCTGCCTACCGCTTCGAGGAAGCATTCGTATGTGTGTGTTTATGAAAGGTAAGTTAGTAAGGTTAATACGTAGAATAGGTAAAATAAAATCCTCTTTTATACTCTAATTGAGTATGATCATTTGTTCTGTGTCTGGGTGTAATTTATCTATAAAATGTATGTATTTCTCTATGTATCTATTTATTATAGTATGTTTATCAGCTGTCTGGTTACCATAGTACAGGCTCTACCTAGTTTGGAATCAGACGGCCGTGTGTGAGATCTGTAAAGTTATTATAAAAAAAATGATAATAATATACTTCCCCGTATTGTACTGTACAACCTCTTCGACTTTAAATATCAAAAATAAACCCTTCAGCTTTTTAGTACTAGTATAGATGTAGATTACATTTCTGTATTTCCTTACCTAATTATGACTAACCAGGCGGCGCCCGTCTCGCCATCGAATGTCGCACGGATTAATTTATAACTCCAGAACCATTGACTCATTGTCTTGAAAATATTCTTTTAAACAAACGGTGACTCAAATATAAGTCATCACGTTCCGTTTCGTTGCCTTTTTCGTATCCCTCCCTTCAGTGGGATACATACAGTTTGAAGTTATGGGCTGTTAATGATTAGGAAATCGGATTTACGAGTAGATTTTCTTGATTAATTTGAACTCATAGGTACCAATAGTAGTGAAATAAACTGTTATTGATATAATTTTCGTTTTTTTTTAGTAGAAAGTAAAACATTTTTCTTTGTATGTCAACCCCCACGGCTCATAACTTCATTATAAGTTACTACATAGCAAAACAAAATAGAATAGCCGCTAGCAATAACCATATACTATCACTAAGAGAATTTGCGTTAAGCCTTTAAATTTACAAAATTAAATACAGTGGACTTGCCTGTTTTATATACTCAAAGACATAAGGGTTTTCCTAAAGATTTCCACGGCCCTATCATTTAATCAGATGGAAAAGTAAGATAACATCCTGTTAGACCAGGAGTCGGCAACCAGCGGCTCCCGAGCCGCTGGTTGTAAAAAAAAAGCTAGAGTCATGACCTTTCAGTGTTTAATTGGCTCTTTAAAAATTGTAAAATTTTGTAAATTGTAATTTTGGCTCTTTCGTCTCATAAGGTTGCCGACCCCTGTGTTAGACTTATCCCGTTATTCCTACTGTTTCAATTATTCAATTTCACATTGATAGTGATTTTTTATACACCGTTCTCCCTCACTTTGTTAACACCTACAATGACAACTGCCAAGGATAACCCTCAACGAATTGTGACCGCCAGGGATGGCAAATCGAACTCCTGTTATAAAAAATATTAGTTACCATCTGTGGTAGGAATCTCCAGACATAATCTTCAAACGTCAACAAAGCACATATTTTTACACAATGCCTGTTAAAGTTAAATTTAATACTAATCCTACTAATATTATAAACGTGAAAGTTTGTGAGGATGTATGTATGTATAGATGTTTGTTATTCTTTCACTTCAAAACTACAGAACCGATTGCGATGAAACTTGGTATGTAGATAGCTGGAGACCTGGATTAACATATAAGTTACTTTTATCCCGATATTCCCCCGGAATCGGGACTTACGCGGGTGAAACCGCGGCGCGCTGCGGGTTTGGTAATAATCTCGGAAATACTGAGTGTAAGATTTTAAAGTCTACGATTAACTTTTCTAAGCATTTGTTGATAGCTAACCTAATATAATATACCGTTATATTATAATATATATATGTATATTATAATATAATAGTACCTAGCTGAAATAAGATATAAAAATAATAAGCAACATGACTTCTAAAATAGGTGATTTCTACAGACATACGGCTGTCACAACTTCGCGGCACCCTTTGCAGAGGGCAAACACGTTACCTTTTTATATGACAGCAATACATACAGTTATTCATTGCATCAGTTATTTGACCACTTACGGTATTTAGGTATATGCAATCAACGTTTCATCGAAATCAAATTAATTAGATTACGACAAGTTGCGTGACTAGATTAATTTTGTAACTATTTATGGCTATTAACGCTGTTTCGGTACCTGGTTAGTAATGAGTTAAGTTACTCGACATTCTAGAGACATTAAATGCAATGTAAGTTATAAATAAACCCGTGTTCTTAGAGAATTCGCAAATATCCTTATTAGAAAAAAATATTATGTTACAACTTCACAAATGCTGAATTATATATTTATACTAGCAACCCGCCCCCCGGCTTCGCACGGGTGCAAATTATACACCTAAACCATCCTCATGAATCACTCTGTCTATTAGTGAAAACCGCATGAAAACCCGTTCAGTAGTTTTTCAGTTTATCGCGAACAGACAGACAGACGCGGCGGGGACTTTATTTTATAATATGTAGTGATACTCTAATTTTATGCAAGAAAATCATAGTATAATAACTCAGTGAAGAAAATAGATCAAGTCAGTTTTTAGTCATTCCAAAAAATATTATTTAGTTCTAAACTGATGGTTATACATCAATCGATATAGTGAAGACGATTAAAAATCTGTTGATAATATTTTGAAGTTCTCATGCTCCTAATGTTGCATATAATATAGCCCTAAAATTATGTT
Source organism: Euplagia quadripunctaria (assembly GCA_963859945.1). Classification (NCBI taxonomy): domain Eukaryota; kingdom Metazoa; phylum Arthropoda; class Insecta; order Lepidoptera; family Erebidae; genus Euplagia; species Euplagia quadripunctaria. The sequence continues at coordinate 15,063,701 of OY982572.1, read as the reverse complement.
TAATAAGATCCAAAGTAGTTTCTTTACTATCCTATCCTATATTTCTTTAGGAAATCCTCCTTACCAACTAAAGCGCAATTCACACATGAAGCGGGCGCAGGCCAGGACGGGACGGGAGTGCGGCGGGTGTAATACCCGCCGCGCTCCCGTCTTGACCCGCGCCCGCTTTGTGTGAATTACGCTTTAAACACACCATGCATAATGCAGTTTGAAAATTATATTCTTCGAGATCAAAGCACTGTTTACAAAAGTAATTATACTAGCCTGTTGGTCTAGTGGTTAGTGATCCTGACTGCTAAGCCAGAGGTCGTGGGTTCGATTCCCCACCCAGGACAAATAATTGTGTGATGACTGTGATGAGCATGATCATTTGTTCTGTGTCTGTGTATAATTTATCTATAACTATAAAATGTATTTAGAAAAATATAAGTATGTTTATCAGCAGTCTAGTTACCATAGTACAGGCTCTGCCTAGTTTGGGATCAGACGGGCGGGTCTCAAATTGTTATTGTCCCTAAAATAATGCCTCTTAATAAAGTTACTACCTGCCTTAAATATAAATATTTACTATGAACTAACAGACCAGACTACTAAAATTGGCATTCAGCAAGATTTTCAATTTCGGCTTAGAATTCATCGAATTTGTTACTCAATAAGTTCTCAGAAACTCGAAGTCCGTTATTTTACCTTGACCTCGAATTTTCGGAGCATCTACTACCAACAGTAGATGAGTTATAAACTCAAAACGTAATATGACATTAATCTTTATCAAAACGATTAGACTTATCAGATGTGACAGCACGAGTATTAGTCCCCCACCGTGAGCACCATGACCTAACTCAACTATTTATTTATTAAGCTATGAACGCTATCTAAGGAATTCCACGCCGCATCGTGTCCGCTAGAGATTATTACCAAATTAGTATTAAATTTAACGTTTATAGGCATTAAGTAAAAATATGTGCTTCGTTGACGTTTGAAGATTATGTTATGTTTGTTGTTGAAGATTTGCCATCCCTGGCGATTACAATTCGTTAAGGGTTTTCCTTGGTAGTTGTCATTATAGGTATTGACAAAGTGAGGGAGAGCCCTCTGCAAATTTATTACTTTACTTGGATTTACCATGCTCTTATGGCTAAATAATTTTACCAAAATTATTAATTATTATTTTACAATTTATTTAAAGGAAAATTAGAAATTATTTTTGTTATTTAACATTTTCTCAAGAATTATAAATATTTTTCTTAGAATTTTTGATCTCAAAAAATATTTGAATTAACTCTCGAAATATTTAAACACATGGAGAGTTACGAGTGTTATTTCTGAACCGGTAGTAAATAATTAATTACTTGTGAACAATAAACTGCTATGGACAATGGAGATTCATAACATTTTTAGATTTCGGAACCTATAACCTCTTTTGTAAGCCTCCATGACATATGTGCAACTTGGTCTTTAAAAAAAAAATAATAAGAATACAGATTCAAATATTCGACGAGAGGTCTCAGCCGTTCCAATAATATAATGTCATTGAACTATCAAGTTCATCATTCAATTAGAGATAAACCCTTATCTGTTATTGAAAGTAATATTAAATCACCAAACATCCGTTTCCGAATTCAATTCTACATAAATATTGAATATTAATATGATGGCTGAGGTATTTATGATATTGTTAGGAACCGTTGCAGGGAGTGGAGGAGAAAGCTTTTATTGGAGGTATTTTGAATGTTCCATTCGAAATTAGAACATTTATGAACGCGTTCCTGTAACTGTCGGTATTGATTGTATTCTATTCCGTAATATAAAAATTAACGGTTGCGTTTGAATTATGCTTTACAATAGTATGACTAATTAACTGAAGAAAGTGTTTTGAATTTAATACCTTTATTTCTTTCAAATACTACCTGCGTGTAGAGTTTTCGTCGTGTCGTTTTCGCATAGTGGCGTCTCTTTTTGAGAAGTCTTGGTGTTTTTAAAGAATTTACAGATATACAGAATATATAGATTCTAGAAAGGACTTTTAGATTTTAGAAGTGAAATAGCTTTTGTGTTGTCTACATTTACTAAACACCAGTGCGGTTGATATGTCAGCAGAGCTTTTTATTATTACACATAAGAAAATCACACTAATACTAAAAAGGCGAAAGTTTGTGAATGTGTGTGTATGTTTGTTACTATTTCACGCAAAAACTACTGAACCGATTCCTATGAAACTTGGTATGTATATAGCTGAAGACCTGGATTAACACATAGGCTACTTTTTATCCCGATATACCTACAAGATCAGGATCTACGCGGGTGAAACCGCGGGGCGCTGCTAATATTGATATAATTGTGAAAAACGACTCTTAAATTGATTTATAACCTTTTTAAGGTGAGTGGAACGTCGAAAATTACGCAGGGCCATTCATGCAATGTTATTATTTAGCAACGTTTCGAGTTTAATATTCGAATGATAACATCAGCCTTCCTCGTATTGCACTGCCCTACCTTTTCGAATTAATCTGTCTGGTATGTAATAAAAGGTGGCAATAGGCTTTTATCCACTATATTACGATCATTACTTGCTCAAGACCAAGTAGCAATTAACCCAGACATAATTGGGCAGAAATGGGGATTGTTCATGTCTTGACACACATAACAATTAAAATAATTCTTTGAGCAATATTCCTCTGTTACCGATTTAAATGTGAGAATCTGGTGCTAAAGTATGGTTGAAACAATGGATTATTGCAATGACTTTGTTATGTAAGCGGTACTTTTTCATATCATAACTGTTGTGTCATTTCACCTTAGTGTAACAATTACTAAATGTTTTTAAGCAGTGTTACAGAAGAATTCAAAATGGAAGAAAAGGAATTTTTACATTTTAATTTCAAACGTCTTCAAAAAAAGAGGTTCTCTATTTGTTTCTTTTATATATTTCTTTAGAGACACGGTAATATTATCTATCCAGTATAGTAACTCGGCGCTGATCTTGAAATAATTACCTACAGCCGTGCGGTACGTAAACACGCGGGCTACCCGCCTACAGTATTTTAATTTCATCTACCCATTTGAGTTTCTTTCTAGTTTTGTGAAATAGGAAGTATTCAATAAAAATACATGTCATTGTATTTTTTGATTAATATATTTACTAAAAAACCACCATTATTTATTTGAAACTGAAAAATATTTGCGCCTCGACTGAAACGTAGAAAAAAACTTTATTGTTAAATTTAATCGCTTAAAAAATCCATTGCCACATTAAGTACGTACTTGTACCTATTTCAATCAATTACACAAATCGCACGCTTACTGCTTACAAAACCATCCCACCATTCGTTCGTCTCTGCGGCGCATTCGCGATTGATTGTGTACCGAGTGTATACTGAACTCGATGCGAGTAAGTATGACTCGCGTTCTGACTGTTCATATGAAGATAGAATACTGGATATATAAAATTAACGTGCCCGAGACGTCTGAATGGATTTGCGTGATTCTTTTTTGTTGGTATTTACATACTAGAGGTGTTCTCATATGTACATGCTGGTATCTGATGATGAAATCTGGAGATAAACAATGGAAATCTTTAACGAATGAATGAACTGTTAGCACACATGATACTAGTTAATTTCTTGTTATTTTGTAAAATAACCAACTCACCAACCAGACCAGGACCTGATGATGGTTTTAAATAAAAGAACTTTCTATCGGAGTTAATACCTGTTTAGATCTAGGTGTGCGATATGTGTATATGTATACAAACCTTTGTAAGAACATGTTAACTTGTCCCAGTAAAATTGACAATTGACATTGAGATTACGAAATAATAATCCTCATTCATCAAGATTTCGATAATGTCTTAAATCTTAGGCACATTTACAATTGATAGTAACACTTTCAAATGATTGTTTGTAGATTGATGTTCTTAGGTAAGGTCGGAAAGATAAGATAAAGTGGAAACCGTTTTAAAAACTGGGACCGTGTGATTCTAAAAGTACATTACACCACACCGTAGTTGATATAACTTTTTGCTATGTCTAGATTCGCATTCAGATTCCTTTCTTGTGGAACTCCTTTTGGATCAGACCATCTAACCAATAGCTAATACACTCGATATTTACAGTATTGAGGGTATAATGTAATAAGTGGTAGTGATACACTTACTACACTACTACTATAACTGCATATTTCTTTCAACTTTGAAATTAAGTTATAATAAGAAAGACTCATATATTATATCGAATTAAATAAAAATTATCAAGGATAGAAGTCAGAAACAAGTATTGAAGTGAGACCAAAACGAACACTAGAGGTTAAAAGTCCAATGCTCCAAATATCCTGATTTTAAGGTAACATGGAAATACTTTCATATCAGGTGACCATATTTCTAATTACTGTAACTCGTGTAACAGATAAATTTAACAACAAAGATTAACGATAACAAATGTTATCGGAAAGTTCATGAGTCAGCGTGCATAGCTGGATAAGATTTTAGAACATGCAAATTATATGGTACTTAGTCAACCAGTCTGTGGTACAGTTACGTCTCTGTCGATTGTGTTGAGGCCTCTGCCTTACCCCGATACAGTATTAATATCCTGGAACAAATTACACAGCGCTATCTAGACCCAAACTAAGCATAGGTTATACTATGGGCACGGAATACATAATAGTACAGGTACAGAAGTCTCACTCCGCTAAATTATTCATATAAATAGCGACTCTTACTCTAACAAAATAAGGTCGCAATTCAGGTCGCACAGTGCTAAGTACCTACATTTATATTAACCTAGAAATTGCCTCTCTTTCTATCTCGTAACTCTTATCTGTTGTGACCACGCGTCGACGCCGCGACTTTAGGGTTTAGAATTAATTAACTTAGGCTAGGTTAGGAAGGTGCTAATAACCCGATAGTCTAGATACGAATGGGGGACGCCACGCAGCGTGTGAGTGAGCTAACTAACGATTTTTTTAAACTTTAACATAAACTAAATTACCATTTAAAGAACTCTGCCTTCTTGCATATATCGCATCTTATATTCTATCCTAGACTTACAAAGACATATATAATAATAGTTAACTTTAAATATTGAAATACAAATGTATAACAAATAATTTAATGAATCTGATTGTGATATTACTATATTCCTTTATTTTTTTGTATCTTACGTAAAGAAATTGGACTTGGTGTGACTTTATTTATATTAAAATAACTTAAAAATATATATATATATATATATAAATAACATTTGATTTTTTTTGATTATTTTTGTGATAGTCTGAAAAGACTAACTGTAACAGAGGAAGAAGGTACATTTGTATAAGGAAATAATGGGAGAGGAACTTAGGGTATACCGTAAGTCTCGGATGGGGAATAGGACTGAGACTGCTGCTAATTTATATTACGAAACATCTGATTAGCTAGTTCACTCAGTTTCAGAGGTATCATCATTACTTATGTAAGGTCATTGAACTCTATGAATCCATGATTTTGTCTTTTGGTAGTGATTACTAGAAATTGGTAAAAAACACCTTTCTGAATATATTAAAAATATTAAAATTGATTGGCAATTTAAAACAACAAAAATTTTAACATTTGAATTATAAATTTGAAGATTCTTTATCCTCTACGCACGAAGAAGTGAAATAATAATTAAAAATATTTATAATAAGTTACCTAGATATACTTAATAAGAGATGGCTTACTTCAACAAGTCTTATAAACGGGGCACGTTACAAATGAATAAAGTAATAATAATGTTGATAGCAATATATAAATACATATTCCTATGGAACACGCGCGCCGGGTGTGATATATAGGTACTTAATTGATATGAAACCATATGCTAGTGAATTAATAATATTTATTAAATAAATTCAGTCGAGTAAGAATCATTGTTAGCCTCTGTTGAAATTCACAAAACATAACACAACTATATGTGTAACTATAAAATCTGTAAAAAAGAACATCATGAACAATAGATTTCTATTCTAATTGGAACCAACAATCTAGAAGATTTAGAGAGCAGGTTGGTAAGTGCTTATCAGCAGGGTATGTTTTAAGAGAACTTAGTTACATAAAAAGTCGCTGTCATGCATTACACTCGCATTAGATTACATATCTTTGTGAATTATTTTTTCGTTAATCACCGTCCCTGTTACACGGGTAAAATCAAATATTTCTCCATCATCATCATCATTCATCCATGGTGATTGTTCCATATCAAACTTGTAGTTACAAGTAGCTTAAACGAAATGAAGGTGGTTAAGCGTAAAGAAAGCCTTGCCAGCTTCGTTCGAAATTCGAAAAATTAATCGAACAGATCTGGTTCACACGCGACCCCTAGGATATCGATCAATCAAATCAAAATTACTCATATCTTAACTGCCTTCATGACGTTTAAGCTACTTCTAGAGACAAGTTTGATATGGGATAATCACCATGGATGAATGATCAGCTTTACAAATGAAATTTATTAATTCATATAATTTCTCAATAGTTAATGGCTCCCTTTGGACAGGAGCAGCTTTCACGCCCTGTTGAGGGTGCGGGCGTTAGTACTTTTTTGGACAATGACCCAAATTAAATGTTAGTGACACAGTTGAATTTTTTTGATATAGTATTTTTAACAAATTACATTTTTAATAATAATAATAATAATAATTTATTTGCGTAAAATGATTCGGCTGTCAGGAAAGATTTTCATTAAATACAGTTAGGAGGTACACCTAATAAATTATTTTATAAATTAAGTACTCTTTAATCTACACTAGAACAAAAATAATATATAGATATGTGACACATAAAATTTGCAATGGGCGGCATTATCACAAAAGACAATATCTTCCACGCAACCTTTCGATGGACATGACTACATGAGTGTATTAACACGGTTCTGATGTCAAAAGATCTAAGAAACACTATGGGAATTCATGCAATCTGTGGATGGATTGCACAAATATTAATACATACTTACGTAATTATATTCCATATATCTATAAACACACATTTAAATTTAAAGAAGGTATTAGTATATACAAGATTATAATAATATGTATATATAAGTAGACAGGAATCTTTTCATTATCAAGTCTTTTCGCGCTACGAGATAGTCATTTCCACTTACATTTTATTATAATTTAGGAAGAGTATGTAATCACGCGCCAATAAACTTGATTCCACCGTCTAAGACAACTTGTATTAAACCGTCTTTCTGCCTGTTATCTTTGTCTCACCGTTATAATATACCTGTATAAAAAAAAGAAAACTATTCTATTTTCAAATGAAGAAAACCATTCCTCCTACGTAACACCTATCGTAGCCAGAATTTGTTTATAATCTACATATTTGCCAGATTTAACTAAAACTGTAGATCAAATACGCTCCACAGACACTGCAAAATATTTGCACAACACAACACCCACATGAAGCAGCTTCACAGTAGAAAATAATTTTCAACTAACTACTATCAAAATTGCTCACTCATTGAAATACCGCAAGTACAAGCATCAAAAATGTGGTCGCATTGTTCTGATACAGTTTTTTAAGAGCTAACTGTACAAACGCCCATGATATGATAAACAGTGTTGTGTTTTTATAGCTACTGGAGCTGGTTTGTAGTTTTGATTAACATTTTACAGTAGGTAGATTTCTCCTCGTATTAGATTCGCCTAAGTGCGGGAGCACCTTCATTCCTTAGGAGACCATGGTTACCAGCGTTACTACCATAACGTAGGTATATCTACGTTTCAAAACAGTACCATGTTAGTATCAGAACCTAATGTCAAAAACATTTTAGTAAATTTATTTATAAGTCCAAAAAATGTAAATGTTTGAATTGAGTGAAATGTGTGTCTGTCGCCAGAGTTCGATTTGGAATAGGGTGGCACCTACCACGCGAATTATTTCTTTGTCAAATTAGTTGTATAAAAACAACAGGCAGATATGATACCAATCTTTCTAGAATTTTACTATTACTGTAAGTATTTTGTTCGAATCGAATCAGTACAAGTTATTGGAAGGTGTTCACCAAATCACTTACAACCAGGCGGAATTCTTACGGCCTTTACAATAATTTAAAAATTTTGTTTTAAGAACAAGTCCTGCTAAGAGTTGATCATAACATGATCAATAAAACAGTATGATTTACAACAGCTGACGACGAGCTCGTAAAAATAATTGAAGTAACATGTCTAGTTCAAATGGTGTTAATATGTTGCGTTCAAATATTTCAATTGCTCGCGTTTAGTTGACCATCTAAGATCTTGCGACACACTATTTGAACACCTATGTTTTTAAACATGGGCCATCATAACTGTTAGGTGTTGGTATAGTTTTTAATTACCAGAAGTGCAAACTGCGACTCCACTCCGTTGTTAATTATTTCATTATTTGATTTTGCAGTTGCGATAGTGAGGAACACTTTTTATTGTCATAAAACCTAAAGTAGTTTTATAAAAGTTGCATTGCAACTCTTTATATAGCTTTTTAATACTCTCAATTCATATTACTCGTAAAATATATATTAAATATATTCTTTGTTTCTATTCATACCGATCAACGACAATAAAATTTAACAGAAATTCGTAAACACATTTCAAAAGACGCCCCAATACAGAATTGTAGGGCATTTCATAATAAATGATGTAATTAATATGGGTCCCGTCCTAGTTCTTTTATTGATTACGAAGAAGTCGAACTGTGAGCGGCATTTTCAAAGGCTTTGTTAAGTTCATTACAAACAGAGTCGCAGACTAATTGGTCAGAGTTCAGATAAATGGGTCATTGTTTCTGTTTGTCGTAGCGTTTAGGAGTGTTACTATATTTATAACGGGAGATTAAACCGATAATGTCTGATTGAATTGCTTCTTTTTTGTTTTACCAATGTTGTGAAATAGCAATATATAATGTTACTAATAATCTAATCTAATCTATCTATCTAAGTATCTGCGTAAAATATTGATTAGGTAGTAGATAAGCTTAGATTAGTAAAAAATATATTCGCTTTTCCTGGTGAAATTTACATTTATAACTAAACGTCTCACTTTTCCGATGTTTTGGTAATCCAATGTCAATTATTAAAATCGCACACTGCGACTCGCGTAATAATGAACATCATTGTTTTTATTATATATAATTAATAATTATCATAGAACGCGAATATTTAAAAGTTAGTATGTGTAGCCACAGAATAAGTTTGCCGAGAGAAACGAAATATGGACACATACTATTTTGAAAACAAAGTTCATTTCACTAAAATTACGTATTATTATTTAAACTTTGATTTGTTTTTAGGTTATTAACTTATTAACAACACAGTACACAGTTTAATACATCTTTTCAAAAGCACACAATTACACAAAACTATACTAAATCCTTAGACCAGAAAACGGTCTTCAACGAAAATTTTAAGGGTACTTACAAATTTAAGGCGCCCATTACACGGTAGTTTTTGTTGTCAGTTTTGCCACAATCAAAACGGTGACTGACTAATAACCTATCGTCTAATCCAATGATTGACGGTTGCATGATGAGATTTTAATGTCGATATTATTTCATCAGTCACCAACGAACATCCGTCAATCATGATTTTTCGTAATTTGACGTTTGCATGAGCGTCTAATGGACGCCTAACACAGTTATAGTTTTGTAAATACACAAACTTAAATTCTTTACCCACCGTCAGTGGTCAGTTCTAACAATAACCTAACAAGTGGGTCACTTTAATAAGAACAACAACAGTTGAGAGTAGATTAAATTGTCACCGTCCGTACGACTGACCGATCAAAAGAATCTCGGAGAAATAAAAAATGGCTTGATTATTCCATCCCTTCAGTTAAACCCTTTCGTTCTATTGTCGGTGACTTGTACTTAATCCACAAAACTAGACTGTTCTCATAGACACAAAGGAGTGTCCTGTGTCTAGTCTATCGGGTTGTAAGACGTACTTTGATTCCCACAGACACAACTGGTTTTGCGAATGAATTTAATTGGATTTATAGATCTGAGAATCTTATAACGGCTACTGGTCACATGCTCATCTATTTATCTTTACAACTTGTCTACAATATATTGTGTATGGTGACGGAGTATATACAGATACAGATGTACCTGATTTAGTCTTTTTTGTGGATAAAGATGTATTGTGACATTGAAAGCGGAATCATTATTGAAAAAAGAATGGACCTTGTATCTCAGTGGCGATATTTGCGCATAATTAAATTACAACAAAGTAAAACCAACTTAAAGAAATTGATTCGAAAAATAGCACTACAAAGTAAAATAAAATCATCTCCTATTTATTGGGAAATTGTTTTTGCCTCAAATAAAAATAAATGAAATGATATAAAAATGAAATGAAATGTTAATGACGAAGTTTTGCGGTAACAAACATAAAAAAAATCAATCGAATTGAGAACCGCCTCTTTTATAGGGTTCCGTTCCTCAAAAGGAAAAAAGAAACCCTTATAGGACCACATTGTTGTCCGTCTGTCTGTCTGTCTGTCTGTCTGTCAAGATCCTTTTTCTCAGGAACCCGTAGACGCATCAAGTTGGAATTAATATCACATACTTATGTCTGCGGTCCCTTGAAGCTGTAAAAAAATCAAGCTTCTAAGTCAACGCAATCAAAAGATTAACCATTAAGCCTTAGATTTTAACAAATTTCAATATTTCACAGGTAAATCAAAACCTATAGGGTACTTCCCATTTGCCTAGCACCATGCAATTTGGTAAAAAGCAAGGTCTGAAAGCACAAGTAAAGGAAAAAATCCGAAAGTCGTTAGTTGTTGTTGTTGTTATATCACATAAAAAATAGTTTTTGCGATACAAACTTTTTGCGGTTGAAAAGTTGACTTTGTCGGAAATCGATGTATGGGAGATTATTTTTAGAACTGCAAAGTTAAATATGTCTTTCGGAAAACACGGGCAAAAATCTTCGTGAATTGATTCCCGAAATGGACGTACTATCTGCACACAAGTTTGTTTGCTTACGGAACCCTCGTTGCGCGAGTCAGACTTATCCGGTATACACTTATCCGGTGTTTGAAATCGGTTAAATAAGGCTTTGCGGCAGTTAATTCAAAGATGTCTCCGATAGTCACTCCATACATATTTCCTCATTGTTTCGACTAGCGAGGTTTACTATGGCCCAACCCCTTTCAAAATGGGAGGAGAAGCGTGCCCAGCTGTAGAGTACTGAATAAATTGGGCATAAGATGATATCGATTCTGATAATTTTACTTAACAAACTTCAAGGCTATGATGGTAATTATTTACTGTACAAACAACCGCCTATACACCAGGGATATCATTACGATGGTAGTGACTTTTATCCGCGGTCTTCCCTGGTCGGGCGACTACTTTTCGAATAGAAATTAGCTGTTCTGTGCCTCCTCGGGAAAGTAGTTTTTGGTGTATCCATTACGTTTATATGGAAGGCGAAGGACCGGTGCTGTGGCGCGCATGGGGAGAGGCCTATGTCCAACTGTTTAGTATGATAGGCTTATTGACCCGTCAGCTCGTTTGCCCCCATTATATTAAAAAATATATATGTTCACACACTTATGGTGTAGTGGAATGTCATGACTCCCGATTAATCAACACCGAATCACGAATCAGTAAGCGAATAACCACACTGAACCTTTCTAGCAACCAGTTCATGGTCGTTTCTTACTACATTATTCACATAGAGCTGACATTTATTATTGCTGAGGGATTTTGATCCTTAAATTCTATGGAGTGCTATGCACGTTCTTGTATATTGGCATAATGATTGTATCGCGACATAGCTAACCTTATTCGTACTAACCTTGCACCTGCTGTTTAACATTCTAATGTATTATTTTTTTTTTGTCATATCACTCAGTTTGGAAGTTATCCTTGATGAAACGAATGCTGACAGCATTGATCTGTTATTTTTTTAAATGTAGTTCTCAATGAGAATTGATAGCGAATAGTAGTGACGAGTGTTATCGAATAATCGATATATTTACCGACTTACAGCATATCTGCGAAAATGGTGGCAATCTAAAATATTATAAGGAGGGATTCAACAACCTTGGTCTTACACGTAAACTATTAATTTCATACTACAACATACATGCAGAGTTAGAAATGTAAAGAGAGTTCCTAAATGACACACATGCGAGGAAAATCCACGACTGAAAATACCCTTGCATTCCACAAATTTTCGTCACTAATCGTTTACGGTACATGCATCTCGCCTGTGGAATGCATAGCCTGAATCCACTAGGCGTAATCAGTTGCTTCCCGTTTAAAAAAAATGGTTTCTGATCACTATCTGCCACAGTAATAATACTGGATATTTGTTTCTAATATCGGCATGTATTTGTATGTGTTTATTTTTTTTCTCGTGCACCTGTTAACTGCCCTATACACAAATCCATTGCATCTGTCCATCTAAAGGTTGTCTGTAAGCAATCGCAAATAGCGCCAATACCATTGTACCATTATTTGTTTGTCTTAGGAAATATTGTAAACTGTTTCTCATGGTGTACAATAAAGAGTGTTGTAATATAAAAGCGAAGTAATAACCAAGGCAGGCAAGGCATAATGCGAATCATTCGACAGATACATAATTTAACGATTTTTAATTAATTTTACAATTTTTACTAAAGATATTTTTATACAATTAAGTTTGTGACACTGCAGACCGATTTTTATACCTAGTTATTTATACACTCCTAACAATCGTTCCTATTAAACGTGGCAACCCTGCAATAGTGCAACTCCAGTCTCTGGCAACCATAGTTTTTTATACAACTATGTTGTGAAATAAATGTTTTTTTCAATATGCACTGTCAACACCAATCGCGTCTCTTGTTCGTTGGCAACTCTCCCCTCTTATAGAGTTAACCCGTCAGTAGGTACTAACGTAATTCAGTAGTACTACTTACGTAGTAACTACTTAGTAATCTGTGGTACTACGACGGAAGTAGTGTTTGTTTATTTAAGGCCTACTAACAGTTTTCACAGCGGCGAATGTTTACATATATATGCATATTTACATATATAAAAAATAAAAAAAAATTGCCCAACAGTGTTTCCCTTATATTGTGATTATTGTGGAGCTGTATGCGATAGAAGGCGTATAAATCAAATTACAGTGGAAGTACAATCATTTATAACTTACATTTTACTAACTAGTCTAGCCACCGTTTGATAAATGTTTTTGAGGCTAATATACCCACGGGTGCTTTGATGTTTGTCATCAATTAATGCATGAATACAGATTAGTTTGACAGCGTATGACCGCGATCTTTAAAAACGAAAGAGCCGCGCGCGAGCCGATCACGTTTTTAATTTTCCTAAGGACAACCCGCTAAAGGCAATGCATCTTCATATAAAAATGAGTTCTTTGGGTGATGTGGTTTCTCTAATTTTTAATAAATTATTCCGTTTTGAGACGTTAGAGGCCGTTTTTTAAGTTTTTGCATTATTAACGTAGAATTAGGTATAAAAGGAAACAGAAATAGATTATTAAAAATCAGTCGTGTCCAGTGACACCAAAATCAAAAGTGTAATTTAGGAGTACATAATTCTTATCATTATATCCTACTAATATTTTAAACGTGAAAGTTTGTGAAGATGTATGAATGTTTGTTGCTCTTTCACGCAAAAACTATTGAACCGATTGCGATGAAACTTGGATGTAGATAGCTGGAGACCTGGATGAACACATAGGCTACTTTTTATCCCGATATTCCCACCGCATCGGGACTTACGCGTTTGAAACCGCGGGGCGCAGCTAGTTTGAATTAGTTTAAAAAGGTACTATCCCAAACGCTGTCGCTGCAAATTTGGCTACACACGCAGTATTAATTTTTTTTAATATGCCGTCGGTAAGTAAGTAGCCCAACCAGATACGAATCAGTAAAATTCAATTTATACTTTATTTTACTAGGACGTAATATTGATAAACTAAAATACTTAATACTAGTTTTTATAAGGTTCCAGTAAATAGAACTGTACCACTTCAAAAAACGGTATTGCCAGTCACGTTCAAGGCCAGAGCATTCACTGACCGAGTTATCTGATTGATATTGGCTGTGTGGACGGATACCTTTGCTCACAACGAACTGTTTATACTTTTCATGTTAATTTTAAATTGAACGCCGTATGCTGAAACTGGAGTACGTGCCGTTCTTGTACAAAATTTGAATCTCAAGGATTTACTCAGTAAAATTATATTACTTATCCTAACAAAATCGTGGTAAAATGTGGATACATTGTTGCACGATTTTAAGTAGTACATCTAAGTGTATTGTGTAGTATGTAAGTTCGACAGCTCGGTTTTGTACAAATGACGTCCCTCGTAAATCGTACTGTATACTCCCTACTGCAGCTGAAGGGCGTGTTTTGGATTATTCGAGCTGTATTAACTACGTCGTTCCGTTAATGTGTATTCTCGTTCTGGACTGTACCTACCTATCCCACTTTTAATCATAAAGGTCTTAGGTCACTAAAGTATTTTTTTTGTTGTAAGGATGATATGACATACGGTGTGGACATATTTACCTGCTTTTCTTCCAGTTTGAGTTTTGTCGGCAGTTTTTTTATGGATAAAACCCAAAATGTGGTCGGTACGGCAGATGTGAAATATCGATATTGATGGTTATTGAAAGTTAAAGAAAACCAATAAATAGCGAATCTACTATCGACTATCTTCGTTTTCGTCGTCAATTTCCATGAAGTGAGATGGAAGACAAACGCCTATTCCAATTATCAATAATAATAAAAATAGAATAAAAGGGAATGGAGAGTCACAGGACTGGCCTGCTGGTCTACTGGTTAGTAATCCTAATTGCTGAGCCAGAGGTCGTGGGTTCGATTCCCACCCAGAACAAATAATTGTGTGATGAACAAGATCATTTGTTTTGTGTCTTGGTGTAATTTATCTATAGTATTTAGAAATATATAATTATGTTTATCAGCACTCTGGTTACCATAGTACCGGCTCTGCCTACTTTGGGATCAGACAGCTGTGTGTAAGATGTGTCAAGTCATTAGTATTATCCCCAAGGCGCGCCAATAGATGTGTCAATTCCAAAATGCATTAAAATATACGAACACCCAATGGAAAGCGGCATGTATAAAACTTCTTTATAACTTCATGTAAATGAAGTGCTCCCTATGAAAGGTGTAGTCATTATAATGAATAAGCACCTGAGAGATAACGCGCAACTTAAAACGGACCCGGAGAGACATTTCTATCTTCGGAGAAGTATTTTATGAACACGGAAGATTTCACTGAAATTTAACAGATAAGGTCATCATACACTATAACGGCACTGCAACGCACAGCTGCAGCACAGCGCCGCGCCGACTGAAATTGAGGCTACCTCTAGCCATCGTCTTCATGTGCGACACGACGCGAAGTTTTTTCGGTGGCGGCTTGCATTCGGCGCGCTGTCAGAACGCGGACCGCGCGGTGTGAGCGAGCTGACCGCGAGCTTACAGCGCGCCGACTGCGAGTCTAGATGTATAGTCGCAGCAAGTGCACTTACTGCCCGCCGTTAGGTTTTTCATATTGTCACTATGAAATATATTATACGACCACGTTTTAATGCTCAGATTTGAATGACAACTTAATTGCTGGGTTGGAGACGTGCCGTTACGGTATAGTGTGAGACGACCTTAAGAGCAAGAAATTTGGTACCGCTGTTTCTATGTGAAATCTATCGCGATCACAGTCGGTAGCGGGAAGCCAGTAAGTTATAAAAAAGTCAACAACGTTGTTGAAAGATAACCGTTACGTTTAAGTGTTATTGAGATTGAAATTTAGGCTACCATATAACTGGGTTTCTTAGTTCTGTTTATTTGTGGACGTTAAAAAAGTCCGAGTTTGTGTGGAAAATTAACCGGCGTGCATGTGGTTTACGGAGAAAAAGTTTTCCTAGAGATAAAAAGAAGCTAGGTTGATTTCCAGACTCAGAAAACTATCTCGTCCGCGAGAATAACACAAAGCATTCAATTCCTATTCAGAAAAGATACAATAATAGGATTTTATACAATTTCTTAACAACGTTTCAGTTAGTGAACCGCAGTTTTAATTCCTCTTGCTATGAAAAGAAATATCTACGTAATTAGTTATCTTAGTTAGTTCAAAAGTTGTATCGCTACCATAGGTAAAGTGTTTGTAGTCTTTGAATAAGCAGAACGTTATTAGTAGGTATTGTATGTAATATACCCACAGATAAAAATAACGGTCTCTGCTATGTTAGGTCAATCATCAATTTTTGAATTTAGAGATACAACTTAGAGGTTTAGACGACGACAAGGCGACGGCTATTATGATCGATATATTAATACGTAAAGAGAATTCTTTGTACCTCTTTTTAAGCATAGTTCGCGCACGGAGGAATGTGAAATTTTCAATAGTTAAAGTTTATTTGTAGAAGAAGTGCAGAAAGCTAAAGTTTTTAATCAATATGTGTTAGAATGTTAAATGATGCGAAAACGACTACAAAAAGCTACAGGGGTATATGTTTTGGTTTAGGTTTCCGATGGACGGATACGATGATACGGAGTATCTATACAATGACAGTCTGTATAGGCCAGTTAGGTTGTACACTATAGGATAGTTGTTAAGTAGTTAATTGAGCACGCAGGAAAGACAGCCAAAGGTAAATAGTAAGTATATTCTACTAAAGTTATATAAAATGTGTAGAGTAGCGAATCTTTCCTTGATATTCCAATTTATACAGATTTGGATAGACAAATCTGTGTCTGTGATCATCAATACAAATAAATAAAATTGAAGTGTATGTTTGTGTTTGTTTTTTTTTCAGCTCATACAGTTAATTGCACGATACCTAAAAATCAGTTTTAAATTTGATAGCAACAGGCAGACAGCTGGTGTTATAAGGAGTAACTTAAGCTAATTTTATTGTGGAAAAAGGATTAGTGTTCCGCGCAAAATATATAAATATGTACACGCGAGCGAAGCCACGCAGGAACTGCTAGTTAGTAATAAAAATCGCCAAAAGTTTAAAAATAGAACATGCACTATCTCCTTCAAACGGTACGTCATTTTACGACTATGACCGTTAAAAACTTTTATATGTATTCTATCAAAATTCTTAGTGATCCGCTACCTGTCTCATCCCTCGGCGCCCTTTATGTTTTTTCCTTTCCTAAACTATCTCTATTGTACGTTTTTTTTAGATTGAATTACGGGTTTGTGAGGTTGCAGCCAACATTCGACACGGCCACATTCCGGCTGCTAATTTGGTAGTATTAAATGAAACACCCATGTTATGATGGGACGGATCCTGTGGTCTCTTTCTATATTTATATGGTAGAAAGAAATGGAAGGTGGATCATATTTTATAATGGATCATGGTGTAGCGTGCTTTTGATTATGTAGCGTACTGACATACGCAAGCTTGAATGAAGTTTCCGTTGGTCGCTTTCGGAAGGTAGGTAAGTTTGAAGACACTGTAAGCTAATTAGGGATATCTATCTATCTAATACCTTTAAACGAGCAATTCTTGTGTATATGAGTATAGGTAAATATAATCTGAATCTAGGAAACGGCTCCAACGATTTTGATGACATTTTGTATTCAATACAGTTTTGCATTTTAAGTTCAACTGTATAGTTGTATTTCCTGTAAAAATGCAATTTCACAACAAAAAAAATACGATTTTACAAAAAGCTACAGAGTAAACCTCGGTCTCCTTGAGTATTCGGTAATAGTAACAAGACACAAGCTATCCGCTCAATAAAACATATTTATTTGAATCAATAATAGATACCTATAGATAGAGAGGTAGGTACTAAGTTGCTGGTACTGTTTTTTTACTACCGTCTCGGCAATCTTGAGAATTCTAATTCGAATCCATACCTGGCAACTAGTATTCGGTAATAGTGACAAGACACAAATTATCCGTTCAATAAAACATAAATTGAATCAATAATAGATAGGTACCTATATATAGGTAGGTAGGTACTAAGTCGCTGGTGGCTGGTATTGTTTTTTTACTACCGTCTCGCCAATCTTGAGAATTCTGATTCAAATCCATACCTGTAACTAGTATTTGGTTATGGTAACGAGACACAAACTATCCGCTTAATAAAACATTAATTTGAATCAATAATAATAGATACCTACCTATAGATAGGTAGGTACTAAGTTGCTGGTACTGTTTTTTACTACCGTCTCGCCAATCTTGAGAATTCTGATTCGAATCCATACCTGGCAACTATCTACTGATGACAATCAGCTCTTGGAGGCTCTTGGAGATCCTGGGTTCAATGCCATGTATCGGAAAAGTCGTCATTAGGATTTTTGTTAGGAAATTCTAAATACTGGTATGGAGTCTATTAGATGAAACCAAAAATATAGCTGACTTAATGCAGTGCCTGAACATTAAGTCAGCTCTGCTTTGACTTACTATTATAATTAAAACCCCTTCGGGTAAATACCTGCTCGTATGTTTGTAATGTAGGTATAGTTGTGACTAACGTTGCCATCTCTAAAAATCCGGAAAACCGGAATTACCCGTTAAAAAAACCGGACTTTTGGGTCCCACGGCCGGATGGACGCCAAAAAAAAGGTTTTTTGACTAAAAGTTCAAATAAAACACATATTTTTAAAAGAAAGTTTTAGTCGGTATTATCATTTTCATATTTTTCTTTGGTAGAAACCTGCTTTAAAAGCTCAACCTCCTTAATAATTATGCTAACCCGGGTAGAGTGAAGCGTGTGTGCGGCTTGCGTCAAAAGAAAGAACGATGGAAGTATGAAAATAAAAAGCCGGACGGGCCGGATGCAGTCAAATTGGCCCGGACAAGGCTCACAAGAGGTCAAAAAGCCTAACGGCTAAATCCGGACAGATGGCAACGCTAGTTGTGACAAACAAAAAATTCATTACCCAAAGGCTGGTTACAATTATGTATTTAACTTTTTGCCCTTACCCCGATTTAAAATATAACTTTATAGTTTTACATAATCATAGAAAACGACGTAGGGGTTTTAACATGCGAATAGGGATCAGTTGAGGGGGAAATTAACGGCAGTTTTGTTTGGCAGTGGTATTGCCACCTGTCATTAACTATTGGCCCACCTACATATAAACCCGTATCTGTACAGTAAATAAATAATTGATAAATTTAAAACACCCCCGACTCGAAAATCCCTTCAAAGATTACAAAATGCCTTACATCATTTTGGAAGAGAGATACTCTTACACTGCTGGACCGATATTTACCAAACATAGCTAAGAACCACCGCAAGGAAACTGGCTTTCAAATGACATTTATGTGGGAGAGCCATGCTTTGGCACGTATGGGCCGGCTCGACTCCGCTCGTTACCACGGCCTCACAGAAAACCGGCCGTGAAGCAATGCTTGCATTGCATTTTGCCGAGTGAGTGAGGTTACCTGAGGCCCTAACCCTTCCCTCTCCTATATTACCGTCTTTCCCCCCTCCCCCTCTTCTACTCCCACCTTAAATGGCGTCAACGCACTTGTGACTCTCGAGTTGCAGGTGCCCATGGGCGGCGGTAGTCATTTACCATCAGATGACCCGTCTGCTCGTTTGCCCCCTATACCATAAAAAAAAACAAAATCGCATCGAAAAATTGACGTAATAATTACACCATTCGTCATTGTCCGGTGTCAGTTGTGGCCGGTGATATTACAACATGGCTATAATAGAATATTCATTATAGCATTTTGTAAAAGAATAAGCGTTTATTTACAAAGGTAGCAAAACATACACATCTCATACACGGCCGATCCCAAACTAGGCAAAGCCTGTACTATGGTAACCAGACTGTTGGCATACTTGTATATTTCTAAATACATACATATTATAAATAAATTATACCCAGACACAGAACAAATGATCATGCTCATCACTAAGGACCGGATTATATGCAACATAAAGTTTGAAATATGCATGCAAATAAGCATGATAAATATGCAACACTAAAGTTTTAGAAAATGAAAAAAGGTAAAAAGTGGTAGGTTTTAATTTTTTTATTTCTAAATCAGCATGCAGCATGCATAACATTACTGAATTATTCAATCATAAATTATCAATCCCAAAATGTAACAATTTTGTAGACGATAATAAGGGACTAAAACGAAATATTATTTAACATTTTTGTAAACGTAAACAATCAGGTAGGTAGGTATTCTAAACGAATAGTTTTCAATCAATCAAAATATATTTATAAGTGAAAATTGTGTGGTGTGTATTTGGCGAAATTTTGGTTATAAAGTTTATTCTTACACTTATCAACCGGGTAACCTACCGAAAAATATAACAAATATAGCCAAAATATGCATCATCACTAGATATTCGATATAATATGCAACTTTCGCTGAGAATGGGGTAAATATACAATTTTATATGCAAATGCATATAATCCGGTCTCTACTCATCACACATTTATTTGTCCTGGGTGGCAATTGAACCCACGACCTCAGGATCAGTCAGGATCAATAACCAGTAGACCAACAGTGATGCTTTTACATTTGTTATCCAGTAATATCCGTAGTAAATAACAATGCTAGTAATTAGAGTTATTGCTAACACTTTCCAATCGTTCCGTATAAGCTATATCTATCTCTTTCCTTCTTACCCATCATTCCATTTCAATATACTCCTAATTGTCCTATTTTTAATTCCCCAAGTGCCCGGTTGACGGCAATAGAGTTGCCATCTATTGCGTAAATGGTATGTAATGGCAAATTACAGTTGGCAAATTGTACGACTTTGCCTACCCATTAGGAGATAGAGGCGTGAATGTACCAATAAAGCGTGATGTTTTTTTAGCAACTATTAACCTCCCCTTCACCCCCCTGGTGATACGTGGTTTTAGACTAACCCCCCCAGCCAAAAACAAGTGTATTTTTTAAGTTCAAAATATATTTAAAAATATCAAAATATTATCTTTAAATACAGATATTATTGCGCGTTCTACGAAAAACTAAATACACGTGATAGATATCACGGATTATTACAAGGGGGGAGGGGGGGTATAGTGAGATACTATACCCCCCCTCCCCCTTGTAATATTTCGTGCCCTTTCGAGCCTCACGTGATTAATGGACAATCCCAATGCTTGCCATAGTAAGCGAATAGGAAGAGATAAGATAGGTTACAATATTTTTATTGCAAATTACTTAGCCACAGCAACGCGTGGCTGAGTAGCTAGTATTCATATAATTTGCGTTGCTTTGGCTTCTCACGATGGGTGGGGGTTATAGTTTACTCCACGGTTGCACACCTCTAACTTCGAAGTTCATGGTCGTATGAGCAACCGCTTGCGTTGATATTGAAGGAAAATTATCTTAATCTACATATTTGAAAGGTCTCCAAGGTTCTTGAAGGTACCTGATGTTCGAAAACCGAGTTTGAGGCTTGCGACTGCAACGTTAGTTGTAGCACTAGGTAGAAGATTCGATTCCAGCTCAGTCATTTTCGTATGGTAATGGTTAAAGTGGTCGCCTCGCCAGTACGCCGCGTTGAGTGCGATTTCACACGGGATAAAAATGTGTGATCCAAAATTAGTTGTCCCGAGTCTGGGTGTTCTTTAAACCTTTATTCGTGGTCCCCAAAAAAAGTTTTTAGAATAGACCAGTAAAAAAAGCAGCCGATGAAAAATTTATTTAAATTTCGAATTAGGAACTCTTTGGGAATCTGTAGACGTTTAATGATTTCAAATGTCATTTGTTTTTACAAATTGGCGGCAATTTAAAAAGTGTCTGTCGCGCATCGAAATGGATTTGATTAGAGAACATTTTCGTTCACTGATTTATTACGACTTCCGTTGCGGTCTTGCTAACCAATAATAACTAGTTTAATGAGTTTAAACGTGGTCGAAGCAAACTCTCTCTCTCGAGAAGGACGTCCTTCTACGGCGTATACCTATGCTTAAAGCATTGGTATGAATCAAGTATAAAAAGTCTTACACGAACACTTAGGCGTCAGAAAGCTTTGTACTAGATGGATACCTCATAATTTGACCGAAGATCAAAAACGCCGTCATTTGGATTGGTGCCGCTCAATGCTTGAAATGACGGAGGTGACTCGAATGCTGCCTATATATGACATCGTCACAGGTGATGAAAGCTGGATATGTTATTACAAAGCCGAAACCAAAAGACAATCTGCGCTACGGATGTTTCCATTCGAAGGTTTGCCGACAAAAGTAAAGAAGCCAGAAGGGCAGAAGTCAAGGGAAAAAGATGATTGCCTCATTCTTTGGACGGACTGGTCATTTCGCAACAATCATTCTAGAAGATAAAAGGACTGTTACTGCAGATTGGTACGTCAGTCATTGTCAACCAGTTGTCTTGGAAAATGTTGGACAGCAGCGCCCAAGAAGCAGGATCCTCCTCCAGCACGACAACACTTCAGCTCACTCCGCCAGACTTATGACTTTTATTTCTAAAAATAAAAGATAAACTTAAAGGAATTTGTTTTATGAAGCCTGAAGATGCCGTGGCTGCGTTTGAAAAAGGCGTGGAAGAGATCCCTAAAGAAGAGTGGGCTCACTGCCTCAGTCAATGGTTCTATCGCATGCGACGGTGCTTAGAAAGGAACGGAGACTACTTCGAAAAGCAATAAAAATATTAACAGGCTTCTATAGATATCATTCCGTTTTTTATTTTCTAAAAACTTTCAGCGTGACAGCTGTATAATAGTATAGACAGACTGGGTATACAATAATAAAAATATTTCATTGATTGATGAAAATGATTTATTAAATCATTGTCATCATCAATCAATAAAATATTTGAACAAGAAGTTATTTGTTCCTTAGTACTTACTGTAAATAACCTAAACACCTCTTACCCACACCGACACAATTACAGATAATTTCTCAATGTAAATCTTCTCTTTCATCTCCGTGAACGTACGTGACCTGCCACAGGTATC
Source organism: Euplagia quadripunctaria (assembly GCA_963859945.1). Classification (NCBI taxonomy): domain Eukaryota; kingdom Metazoa; phylum Arthropoda; class Insecta; order Lepidoptera; family Erebidae; genus Euplagia; species Euplagia quadripunctaria. The sequence goes on along the minus strand of OY982572.1, from coordinate 15,040,795 downwards.
CACCACTTTTAAATGATATCATTTCCATTAAAAATTAATCTTATGAGAGGTTTGAAAGCCTTTGTATTGAAAAGGGTCTATAGTTATCAACTGTGAGTCAATAAATTTGTTAATCGTTCCGATTTTTTTTTTTTGGAAATTTTATCATTCGTGCAGACCATTTTCCTTTATAATAATAGAAAGGAGCATTCTCACGACGACATATTCAAGTACCTAAGGAGAACTATGCCATATGAAAAGTTTGATCACGCATGTGCTGCAAACTTGGCGACAAACTCTTAAATGTTCAAGGTAACTTGTATTACTTTGAAAGCAATTTGCATAATAGTAATACAAAGTACCTACGTTATTTTGCTCTAAGTTGAACTAAATGGGCACTTACCGTTCTGTTATAATTTTGACAATTGAACACACAACAACAATAGCTATGTGCGGCGTTTAAAGTTAAGAAATATAATGTGCTTACAACAGAGTAAGACAACTTCGAGGACACGAGCACCGTAACAGTCGACCTTTGCGCGCACTGACATTTCACCTCCTTCGTACACAAATACTGTATAAAATATAATGACTTACTACACCAATTGCCTCGTGACAAATTGACTTTTCAATAAAGACAATACATCGAGACAGAACAAGGCTACATAAATCATTACATTCGATTGAGTTTACGCAAGACATGTCCTACGATCGACACAGCTCCTCAACACAGGGTCAAAGTCACAATAAAACTTGCTGAATAATAGACAATACATCTCATTTTATTTATATTAGGTACATCTATAACAATACTTTTAACAGTCTTAAAACGAACGACTTAGTGAGATAGCGGTCAACGCCTAATTCTATCTACAATATTTACAAAAAAGTATGCGTCAGGCGCACGTGAGTGAGGTAAAGGCGCGCGGCACGGGGTTAGGCGGCGCACTATGGCGCTGCACACCGCAACTACCCGCGCCGCGCGCCACCGCCTCGAAGAACTGCCTGAGGTCGCTCACTGAACGCGTCGGCGGTGCTTGTAGGTCGTGAAGTGAGGCTGCCCGTCTCGGTGTTGTCTCCGCGGGCGCTCTCTCGATACGAGCCAGCTGCTCGCTACTCCGTGCTAGACTACTCGCCGTCGTTCGGGACATTGATTCAAACAATGCCCTACGTTCCCGCACAGGTACATACTTAGCTATAGCTTCATGTACATTCGGAGAGCATGATCTCGCCCGGTTTTCCATCGACGCAGTTTTGCGTCTAGCCGCCTCCATTGCGTACCGGCCCCTTTCTGCGCCTCCCGCCGTCCCCTCCCATCTTTTCAAGTATCGGCGACCTTGTTCCGATTCTGAGCGTGCGGCACGCGGCAACGTGTGATGTTGCTGAGTTCCCGCGTTTAGTTTGCTACAATTGTTACATTTGATGACCTCTGCCATCCGTACTGGCGCATCGACCACGTCTGTGGTCTTCAAGGCGTCGAGGGACAGGGTTAAGTCGAGGCTGCGGTCGGACGAAGAGTCGTAGTCGTCGTCTTCGACGACGATGCCTTCATCCGTTGCTGCGGGGGAATGATCCCTGCGCGGCAGTAACGTCTCAGTCGACGTCATCAACCTCCGACGAGCTCGCGGGGGCGCTTTTGGCGGACATAGGGGAGTCTCAAGTTGAGGAGCTTCTTTCTTTGGTTCCCGGCTCGCAGTATCCGTGGCGGGTAGTACGTCCAAAAATCGTACTTGTGGTAGTGGAGTCTGGCCCAGGATTTCGACACAGAGCGCACGCACCCATCTCGTATATTCAGCCGCATTGCAAGTCTGCAACAATAAACTTAATTGTAACATTCAACTTGGCGACCAGATTTATGACTTAATCTTCTAAAGGATCGTTACTATTTGCATAATATAATTTAAAAAAGTTTTATCCTTGAATGAATATTAAAAAGTGGGCAAGTCATTTTCATAGGGTAACAATAATAGAACATCTGATCTTAAGGACAAAACGAGTCACGGTCATATTGCATTAATAGATATTTTTTGTACTGCCAGGGTATTATTAAAGGGAGTTTTCTTAAACGTGTTTCTTTATGTGTCAACACCTTCGCGCTTCTAGCCCTTTTTATGGTGAATAGGTACATGAAAAGGTCGCGGTGCACAAAGGTCTTTGATTTACGGATGTTTCGTTTTATTGAGGTCTATTAAAGTGTACGAATCGTGAGAAAGGCGTTACTCGAAAGGGGTCTAACGTCTTGTAAAACGTGAATGACATTAACTGAACTGAGTATATATATCTACTTATTAGTAGGAATCTCCACTGGGTTTCATAAAAAAATTGTGTTTTTCTTGATGAAATCGAATTTCGCCAGACCCTTATAAGAAAATCCGTTATTGATAGTATCGACTTATTTATTATATTACTTGCCATACTGACTACGGTGAAATTTTTGCTACATCGCTCCTTAAATACTGCAATACGTTTCATGAAACACAAGACACGCTTATAATTTGTAATACACGCGGCGCGCAATCGCGAGCATAGTGCATTCCACTACTACATACATACATGTGTTACTAAAACAATATCTTTGATCCAATGTAGCTTAGTATTTAAGTACTTAGTAATTATTCTCCAAAATTAATTTCAGGATTGAGAGGTGAACATAGAAAACCGTTAATAATCTCCAGAAGAGTAACCTTTAAGACCAACATTTTCGTTATAATCTGTTTAGACCGTTTAGACCGAACCACTAAACAACTATAATCTGTATCTTTAGTATGAGGTTTTAAGTAAATATAGGATGTTGTAGCATTTTCGCATGACTTTCGTTTCCGTCAGGACTGTCGGCAAATACACAGGAGATATATATGTATACATAGGTAGTTTATGTCCCAGAGAATCAACACCTGCCAAAGAAATTGCAAGTGAGTTTGTTATCTAAATCTGCTTGTGTATATGCATAAATATCTTAACAAAAATCTTAAGAGTGCTTCTTAAACAGACATGTCAATGTATAAATATTTTTCATTTATTCTGCATTAGTTTTCTGATAGTGTCATATGACATCTGTGTAGATAATTATTTATGAAAGCATTGTCTTCTAGACAATGACCGTCGTACGTGACTGCATAGTGTAGTATATTTGATACAGAATCATTACAATCACTTGACGCGTATTTTAAGCGTTCTTCTTTTGGTTACACGTATGTTTAAAAGAGGATTTATTTAATTTAAAGAAGTAGCACGGTCGAAGTTTTGTAGGAACACGTTTTATAGTAAGGTAAGACCATGAACTGGTTGCTAGAACGGTTTAGCGTGGTTAAGTGTGCTAGAGTGTAATTTTTAGAAGAGACTGGGCAAGTCCACCCTCCAGAAGAGCTAACCAATACTACTACTAGCTTAGTAGGGTAGTTTCTTTTTTATCTTCAAGAACAAAATCATTTGGTCAAGAGTAATAAACCATTTACAAATACATACTTAACTAGGAAATGTTCTTTTGGAAAATATATCTAATTACGGCAATAAATGTGCTACTGGTCGTAAATTATATATCGCGCAGTCGCACGTAACCTATCATATTAAAAAGTTAGTATTAAATGTCATTGTAACTACTATACATTACTACTACAACCACAAGGCCTATTATATATCGTATTGACCAAAGACAGTCCGTAAATGACGGTTGTAAGACTTGTAAGGTAAATGATGAATAGCAGTTTTCAATAAAACGAATTAGCTACGCAATGAAATATCATCAATCAAGAATAAGCATTCTTATGAAACGATCTTGACCTTGACTTGAAAGTTCAACCATTTCAATGCCTCTTTACTATTATCATGCGACTTAAAAATCATTATCTATATTTCCACTTTGTCGAAAAAGTAATTTTCAAAATAAAAAACAATGAAATATGTTCAGTTTAATAAAAGTACAACATTGAACTTTATGCTACTTAAATTACATTAAAATTGCTACTCATGGCTTTAACTAAAATCAAGTAAATCTGCAGTGTACACTCCAGACTGGTTAATCCGAGAAAATCACATATCAAAGATAGTATAACTGTATAGGGATTTATGCCTAAGGGTTGATCAAGTTAGGGGTAAGTTACAAGTTTGAAGTCGGAATCAGAAGTCTCTCGTATTAAACAAATATGTACTCGAACATCTGTTAAACATCTGTTAAGAATTGGCCAGAAACGAGTTATATAAATATAATCTCTACCAGCATAGTAGCCTAGGCAGAAGCGTTATAAACCGGAACTAAATACGAATCATTGACAGTTCTTCATTCGTGTGATTTACCGTGCAATTGCTAATCAAATTTTCATACGTGTACTTGTCAAGTGATTTAAAGACAAAAAGTAAACATAAAATGACGATAATATTATAGAAATACAATCACATGGTTGACATGTTCATTTCAAAAACATACCGTGTATACAATCTCGTGATTTTTTCATTGGCTAAGTGCTAACAAGTGAGCTGATTTATGCAAACAAGTGACTGAACGTGATGGTGCAATTTGCAACTATATTAAAAGGATTTATGTTGTTGCAGTCTGTACAAATGTCAGTGAACGCACAAAAGGGCGCCTAACCGTAACCCGAATTAGTGTTCAATTTGTTTTTCGAATATTCTGTATCAGGGATCTTTTGATTGTACGGTAATTTAGCGCAATAATAACTCTTGGTGAGGCTAGTAATAGTGTGATTCACTAATTACCCAATTCTTCCGTTTAAACATCGTTACATGGTATGCCAAAGAAGCAGCCGGTGGAAGCACATTAGGTACCGTCCGTCCATCCCGCTGAATATAATAAAGCCCCAGAGGCTTTAGGATATTTTATATCCATGTATTGATATTCTCGAACAAGTCTTAGAGAGTATGTATTAGGGATGTTGAAAGATGATGAAATTATTGAATAATTACCTGAAACGTGGCGACGGCAGAGTCGTCGTGGAGCCGGGAGAGCTGGAACGCGTTTGGCAACAATGTAGCGGTGCGAAGGTGCAAGTCCCTGAGTGGTAAGCGAGCCGCAGCCCTTCTGGGAAGAGTGCCGTCCCTCCAAGCAAGGAGGCAACCGCTTCGGACGGCTGCTCGCACCCAAGCCCAGGATTCTGTGTCGTCATTGTAATACTGACGGAGTACGCCTGGAGGACAAAAGAAATGAAAGTTAGATGTAAACGAAAATCAGTATTTCTTCGTAACTAATTGAACCTTTTTGAGAAAGGTTCAATTAGTTACGTACACAAATGACCTTTGCAGACAAAAACTATAATCCAGCATGTGTATTGATTTATGCTAAACGCAAATTTGGACGAAGTTGTTTGTGCCGAGATAATTCTTACCGGTACTAGATCCAGACATCGATACCTTAATTGGCAAACCCGCGAACTTCATTACCTATTTTTTTTTAATACTACTAGTAACGTGGGTCACACATTACTAGTATTCTTGTTAACCCCTCCAGCTAGGCTAAATGCTTGTGCTAGGAGTGGGTTCACGTTCAGGAGACGCTTAATACTCTATAGAACCTTTATTTTTTAGCCTACTTATCGAAAAAATAACTATAAGTCTAAAACTGGGTTTTAAAGTCCGTCATTGCGTCGCGTGTCGTTTGTAATAATAGTTCTTTAAAAAACATCCAACAAGATGCAAAATGTGTTTCTGACGTTTCGTCGAGAGCTCGATAACACGTGGGACAATATTTGTCTTATTTATAGATTCTAGTTTTGAGACTTGGTATACATTGTGCCCTAAAATTTTCGTCTTTTAAGACACTGATATTTGTGAGCTAGGGCAATATTTATTTGACAATGTTAACTCCTAATTTGCTCAGGCGTTTTTGTCTTAGAAAGGATGTTATTGTAATTTGATGATGATACAAGTTATTCCAGCTGATCCCTGGTCTGGTCTGGGGTAACCCGGCGACATTATACAAGACGAATTTCCGTGTTGTTAGTTTCTGAAGTAATGTAGTGCCTCTCCTTTTATAGCCCGTTTGTTAAAATCGTCGCGGGTTTAGATAAAATTTACCGGTTATAACAGAGCGCCATGCTTGGTGTTTCTGGCGCACTAACAGTAGCAGCGTAAGCCAGATCGCCGATTTACAAGATTTTTGAACAAATATGGAAATATGTTTTCTGACCAGGTTTGAGTACTTATACATTTAGTTACGATAACTAACCTCTTCACACATTACATATCATATTTTACATTTACCGTTTGACTAAAATAGTTTTGATAACTTTGGACCAAAAATTTTATGACGTTTATGCAACTGAAAAAAAAACTTACAGGTGTTTTAATTTTATGTTTAATACATGGCAGTCATTACAAAAAACGGAAAACCGAGTACAAAAATTAGTTTAATTAGTAACTGATTGAAATAGAAATATGTAGCTTAGGAAAAGTATTCAAATAGATAGAGGGAACAGAATAGTAATAATAACTCCACACATCTCACACACAGCCGTCTGATCCCAAACTAGGCAGAGCCTGTACTATGGTAAGCAGACTGCTGATAAACATACTTATATATTTTTAAATACATACATATTATAGATTAATTACACAGAACAAATTATCGTGCTCATCACACAATTATTTGTCCTGGGTGGGAATCGAATCCAAAATAAATTGTAATGTCGATGCTGTGGCGATTGGTGAAGTGACCACTACATCGCCAATTGGGTAGATGCCTATGCTCAAAATAAATGATTTCGCCAAGTCGGCCAACAAAATAACTTACAACACTGAAAACTGTCGTCCAATTTTATTTTAACGTATTTAATTTCTTTAATTATCGTCAAAATGTTGTCGTATCGTATAAAAAATGATTGATTTGACAAAACTAAGACCGTTTTGATGATAACTAAAAAGATACCGATTTGACTTGACAGTCATTCTATTGCCACAGAGCGCTGAGTGTTGACTGTTGAATCCTTACATTGAACAATTATTATTATTCGTTTGACTCACAAATAATTGTTCTGATTGTAGGTGTACATTATATCCGTTGGTAGTATCTGTAGTTATCTGTCAAGTCTTTGCAATGAGGGGAGAATTCTTTTGTATGGAAGTTGCCAGTTAAAAAAATAACTTAGCATCGCAAACCAGCGTGATGAAAAAAAAAATAATGGGAACAGCGTTTGATATTTATTTTTTGCTAGATAATATTCCTTCTGATAGCATAGTGTAGCTTTTAAAAGCATTGGGGAAATGTTGCACTATTATCTTAGCATTGCTAAGATATTAGTGCGAATCTAGGGTAACTTTCATGTATGAGACACTGTTTTGTTTGTGACTAAAGGGTTAACAACACTCTAGAAGCCACAATCACAATGTATGATCATAAATTACAATAGCTGTCAATACAATCACTCAAGGAAAAGTTCAAGGACTTTGAACGAAGTATTATGCCATATCCAAACTTTCATTCGATTGTTAATAAACGTTTTATATCAATCACATTATTAAAGGTTCTTTTAAAGTATATATGAGCAATGAGTGCGCTTTTATGAGCCAGTTTTCTCGATGGACGCACTTTTCCAATCGCTGGGGTTCAACGCGAGTAGTTTCGCGCTGCCCTATTTAGGGCAGTATGTACAGGAATATGTTCGAATTGAACTCCGGGTAAAAACAACATAACTAGTATAGTCAGCGTAAAATAAAATTCATTGTCCATAGAATAAATTATACGGAGTTCATTTAAGTCTTATTTAAATGTGCGGCCTTTGCACGATTGTAAAGATCACACATTAAAAAACTAAAGCTGAAGAGTTTTTTTTTGTTTGGTTGTGGTTGTATTTATATTAGTATACAAGTCAAAATAATAATAATAATAATACCTTCACACATCTCAAACACGGCCGTCTGATCCCAAACTAGGTAGAGCCTGTACTATAGTAACCAGACAGATGATAAACATATTTATATATTTCTAAACACATACATATTATAGATAAATTACACCCAGACACAGAACAAATGATCGTGTTCATCACACAATTATTGGTCCTGGGTGGGAATCGAACCCACGACCTCTGGCTTAGCAGTCAGGGTCACTAACCACTAAACCAACAGGAAAGTCAAAATAAAACCTAAAATCGAGTAGAAAAATGCGCGATGAAGCTTCTAGAATTACAAAGGAGATTCCAACCACGGTCGCCTCGCGTACCTCAAATTCGTAAGCATTCTATCATACATCGCAAGGTTTATATAAAGGTACAATGACACGTCTTACCACAATGGCAGTTACTTCCACCCTTTGTAAAATTCCTGACACTATTGTGTAAATAAAAACAATAGAACTCTTCCCCGGACAACATACAATAACCACATTAAAAAGAAAGTTTTTTCTTTAAATATTTTTCTCATGAGACAGAAAATATATTATTTGAATGTCTTACTCTCTTTTTTTTTACGTGGAATAAAGTTATACGACACAATCATCGCGGTGTGGAGTTTATGGTATATCTATACTTCCCACTAATATTATTAATGTGAAAGTTTGGATGGATGGATGGATGGATGGATGGATGGATGGATGGATGGATGGATGTTACTCTTTCACGCAAAAACCACTGAACCGATTGCGATGAAACTTGGTATGTAGATAGTTGGAGACCTGGAATAACACATAGGCTACTTTTTATCCCGATATTCTTACGGAATCGGGACTTACGCGGGTGAAACAGAGGGTTCTGCTAGTAATATTATAAAGCTGAAGAGTTTGTTTGTTTGCTTGAACGCGCTTATCTCAGGAACTACTGGTTCGAATTGAAAAATTATTTTAGTGTTGGATAGCCCATTTATCGAGGAAGGCTATACGCTAAAGAACATCACGCTACGACCAATAGGAGCGGAGCAGTGACCATAAACGTAGGTGAAACTGCGGGGAGGGCTAGTAATATAAGGTAGATAGATTGGTGTGACATTTGACTAGGGTTTGAATATAACTAAAGTGCTAAACTACAACACTATGATAGTCCAAAAGCTGTAAAAAGGCCAAATTGCTATCGTATTTTGTGGCTTAATTAAAATTCATTTGAAAATGGTCCATCACCTTGAAAATTACAATGAACTATATTTGCATCTAAGTTTTAATTATGATAAGTATTCCAATTATCCTCTATTTTATTATCATATTGCATCTTAATAGATTATTATTAAAAAAAAAAACTTATGTCCGTTACTCCGTCCGCTTGGTATTTGAAAAAATTATTAAAGACCTCCATGAAATAACGCAAATAAGTGCCAAATGTCATGGTGATTGGTCCAACGGTGTTGGATTTTATCAATGTCAAACATAAATTAATATATACATACATATTATACATATACATAAATCTGAAATGTGTTGTTTGGTTTAATTTGCCACTCGAGCATATATAGCTTACTCTCCCTCATTCATCAGTATAATAAGGCATTATCCCTTTTTTTCATTGCTTTCCTTCTTACGTAATTTTCCCCTTTTTCATGGGTTGGGGGCAAACGAGCAGACGGGTACGGACCTAATGGTAAGTGACTACCGCCGCCCATGGGCACCTGCAAAGTCACAAGTGTGTTGCCGGCCTTTAAGGTGGGAGTAGGGAAAGAGGGGAGAGTGTGGGAGAAGGGTGAGAGGGAAGGGTTAGGGCCTCCGGTAACCTCACTCACTCGGTGAAATACAACTCAAGCATTGCTTTACTGCCGGTTTTCTGTGAGGCCGTGGTATCACCCCGGTCGAGCCGGCCCATACGTGCCGAAGCATGGGTTTCCTACTGTAAAAACTTTTCCAACTTAAATTCCCAAATTATCCGGTTAACGGCAATGGCCTTGTCCGTGATACGTGAGTGGGACCATATTATAGTTGGCAAAATGTGGGTGAATGGATACAGACGTGAGTGTGTGTATACACGGGCGTACCGTGTTTTTAGCCCAGGGAGGCCAATTTTTTGTCAGCCTAGGAGTGGAGCAAAATTTTTGTCAGATCAGGGCGGGAAAAATAAAAAATTTGACACAAAATTACCTTAGTACTATTTAAGCTTACAAAAGCCAGGGGGGGACAGCTGCCCTCTCTTGCCGCGTCACTTCCCCCTCGGTAAGCTCATGTGTCAATATATAATACTAGCGATCCCCGCAGTTTCACCTGCGTTTACGGTCACTGCTCTGCTCCTAAGGGCCTTAGCGTGATGTTACATAGCCTATACTGTTCCTCGTGAATCTGGCTACCATATACAAAAAGATTTTTCCAAATCCGACGGGTAGTTTCAGAGATTAGCGCGTTTAAACAAACAAAAAACTCTTCAGCTTTATTATATTAATATAGATAAATATTATGAACGCTTCTACAATATGCATAAACCCTTTTATAGGTATATTCCGAGCTACAGATTGATATATCATCATGATTGAGTCACCTTTGTCATTCCATTCACGAGACACTGTGTACATCCGTAATCCAGTGACTCGCGTACATCTCCACTTGCTCACTTGACATATTGCACGCCTGTTAAGTAGAAGCACGTAATATGATTTGGTTTACTTATTTATAATAATAGCACCTGCATCTCTTGTAGCTATGTTTTCCTTTATCGTAAATGAATATGTTTAAACAGCTACTTCTGATATGGACGTTAGACAAAGACAGAGTATCTGGTGAGTTCGTGGATGAATGACATATACCTACAATTTATTAGTCACAAGTCGCAACACAGCATTGTTTACTACTACTGCTGGGACTGTTCTTCAAATTAATAGTCTTAGGTTATGCCTATTTTATCAAAGAAAATAATAAGCTAGATCTTTTGAATATCTTTAGGACAGTATGTTATGTAGAAACAGCTCATAAATCGCTCATCGATAACGCTTTTCAAAAAACGATTCCTACCAGCAGACACTAAGCTATCGAAATTTACATAATTGTAGAATAAAATACTAAGACCAGCTATAATACCAGCTATAATTAAGCAGGCCGTTAACAAATAATCCTAAAGAAGACTCACAGACACCAAACGATTCATGTTGAGAATTATGCTACGTTATTATTCGTAACTAAGAAATCCGCGGGAGGAACAAACTAACCGATCTAGTTATTTTCTTTAGCAAGAGAAAGAGGCATTGGGCTTGCACATAGCTTTGTAGGTTCCTATAGGAATATGGTCAAGATGATAACGATGATCAATACAGACAATTTTGATAATCTGAAAGTTCGTAAACCGTCCAATATGCGAATTTCAGTACTTCTTAATCTACTGAACGGTCCTTACGATGTGGAATGAACTTCATTAAACATCCTTGACACCAAATAAACAATTCTTATCAATAAACGGCATTTTAGTGTCCTTAACCTAAACAAGGCATTACTAACATCGGAATTTGCAGACAGTGTCAACAAACCTTTTAACTAATAACAATCATTCCTAAATTGTTGACTAAACAGTTTCCATTGCATTTGTTGTTTACAGTATTCTTATACATATGAAAGGATATGTCAGCTGTATATTATAATTGCGGAATAATAACAGGATATTTTTATCAATATTCTTAAGTACCTAGTAAAGTAAACCAAAATACTCATTAAGGATTATTCACATTAGACCATGCCGGTTGCGAGCCGGCGAACCCGAGGCACGGCTGTGTTCGTGGACATCTGGTGCGTCGCTCGTCCTCGTTACTCGTACGTGTCACGGCTCCCTCTCGGCATGTTCAATGTGAATCATCCTTTATCGTGCAGATATCTATACTATACTACCAAACTTGAACACAGTAAACTCTGGAACTAAAGGTGTTCCAAAATTATTTTGCACTAGCTGCGCCCCGCGTAAGTCGGGGTGCCGTGGGAATATCGGGCTAAAAAAAGCCTATGTGTTAATCCGGGTCTCCAGCTATCTACATACCAAGTTTCATAGCAATCGGTTCAGGAGTTATTGCGTGAAAGAGTAATAAACATTCGTACATCCTCAGAATCTTTTACGTTTATAACATTAGTAGGATTTGGTAGTTCCATTCTTGAGGAACTATATAGTCTACTCTAGATCACGCTACAAGGCTTAGCAGCACAGCAGTGAGCACAACCGCGAGTGTTCACTCCGTCGTACCACCACATCTACCTGTTCAGGTAGATGTGTTGGCACGGATCTTTTCTCTGCTTGAAGTATCGTAGGCAGATACAAAATAATGTTTTTCGTAAGGTATGAGCACATTGTCATTGACGATAAACAGCTCTATCTATCTCATGTTCTATCTCATGCACAGCAGATTTATCTTCCTATTGTTGTTTAACGCAAAATCTTCACGGTTCTTTGGCGGTTATTATAGTTAAAAAATTGGTATCGTGACATCGCCAGGTAAGAATTGTAAAGGTGATAAAAACGAAAGAAAAGTATGGGAACTACGTAACCAGATGGGTCGTTTAATCCTTACTAGGTAACTTGTAGGTCCTCAACAACTCTGTCCACTTGGATCCCCTGCCTCTTATCCACGCTAATACTCCGAAATATTAATATTACTTAAATGTGCAAATTATTTGGGAACAAGAGAAGTGCTAAATGTGAAGAAATACTTCATGTATATCTTGGGGCATCGTTTTTTAATAGGGTAATGGCCGTAAAATCCAGATACTGGAGAATTCTGGTGGAGTAGTAAGACATATTATTTAAGTAGCATTCGAGCAGGAATAACTAAAAAGGGAATAAGGTATAATGCCGATAGAGAAAAGGGCCTGTACCTACATATTGAGCTTTTTAGAAGCTCGGTGAGGAACAAGAAAATATTAGATTTATGCTGGTATGCTAGCCGTCCTGGCTAAACGTAGCCTGACCGTCTAGACTGTGACTCCAAAAACTATCGATCGCAACTTGTCTAGACTTCAAGACTAGTCAGACTCCATGCCCGTGAATTAGGAAAATTGACAGAATTTACATTAAATGAATAAAACGATTTAACGTTCATTGAATGGATTTTACATAATATTGTGAGGTCAAGTCGGACTTAGGTATTGGGTAATTTTCGTTAAAGTTAGGTTACATATGCATGATTTAATAATCAATAAGAATTGTATGAGATTATGCTTTGAAGGAAATTACAGCATACCTACATACCTAATCTTACTTGGCGTTGTAAGATGTCAAAATCGGGGTTGAATTTGTAAGGACCCTTTTCATTTCTACTATAATACTGAGGTGAAGTTATTTTTATGAGACAGCATTAGACAATTGTTGTATTTCATATTTCAATACAATGGACAACATGCGAATTTCGTTAAATAACCCGGTAGTGCAGCATGTGCGAACCAACTGATGCGTTTGAACAAAGTAATTAATATAATGGTGGACGAACAAGACTTGCAAATAATTCACAACCATTAATTTCCTTTTACCAAAGATGTTTTTCAAAAAGACGGCAGACGGCATTTCAGGTGGCAGACGAAGCAAGAAGCATAAGGAACAAAAGAAATGGATAGTTATGTAGATACTGAACAGTATATTTTAATGCTCAAACGTCCTGTGTATTCGAACGTTAATTATTTATTATTAAATATGATAATGTTGATATAGTAACTGTCTGGCGGTTTGTTTACTAACCTGATATCCTAAAATCAGGATCTACAGGCGTTGGAATAGGTCCAGGTGTCAATTCAGGTCGTAGTTTCCTTAAACCGGCCACCACCCGTGGTGCCGGCGACTGTTCCCCTACAAGCATCGCCTTACCACAACATTGCACAGAAAAACACTTTCCACCACTTTTCAATAACAATTCTCACAAATATCACTTAAACAAATCAGTTTCACAGCTTATTAGTTTACAATTTTTATCCAAGTCAAAATATTAACTGTCAAATTCGTATTCAAACGTCGAAATAGTTCGTTACAAATAGCGCGCAGCGCATGTTGTCATTCGTTCAACACGGCCTCTCTCTAAGCTACTTTCTTACTGACTGGCTGGCGGGTCGCCGTGTCTATCAATGAATGAAGTTGATTCGCGCGCCCCACTTTACCCACTTCACTACCTACTACAAAAGCAATATGAATAAAAGACATTATTTTTAACATTTGCCCTCTATTGGTGAGTAGCAAAAGGCTTAATCGTGTTCACTCATTACTTTTACTGTTTTTAGAAGTAGACCCAAAGAGCTAGTAGACCTGATATAACCACCTGACCACTGTTTTCTTTCATTTAAATCTTAATTTAGAGTTTATAGCTATTAACAATAGTTAATAAATCTCGTATATTTCTCATACCCGTTTAAGAAAACCGGCAATTTTATTGAACACATTTTTCGTAACATTTGTTAAATGTCAGTTAAAAAACGAAAAATATAATGAAAAATAGTACTGTTTTTTATTTGATAAATATGAATAAATATGAAGAGTTTAAGCACATTTACGTTTATTAACATAACTTTTAAAAGTGTCATCTATCGGTAAATAGAAATTAAAAACTTGTTATCCTTTCTATTTACTGCCATCTAAGTGTTTAATATAGTAATAATAGTTGCATAAAAATCCAAAAGATGTCAGATAATTGTGCCATCTATTAGTGTACTACTAAAACACTTTATTAAATTTAGAGTCCATAGTACCTCAAGGTTTGCCTAGATGGCGTAAATTACTTCATCATCCCACCTTGTAACCTAATGTAAGGATACAAATTATAATTCAAGATTTGTACACAATCTCCCTAGATGGCAGTGGTAAACTTTTTAATTTACTATCAGTTGGACTAGAGGTCACTGTGTGTACATTTGAAATAATTTAAAGGAGGATTTTTTTGTAAAAAAAAAGATTAGTATTTTTCAAGGGTACGTTATGCGTGGTTAAATATACTTTTGCTTTAAGTAAGCGAAAAAAAAAAAAATCAGGAGCGCATTTTCCTGAAAATAATATCCTCGCCCTTTTCCAATTTTTTTATGGTCGGTGCAATAATACGTCTCTGACCTTAACACACTCTTCAGAACCGTCATCTCCTCAATCTTTCCTTCTACCCATGTCATTATTCAAGCATTCCAGTCGTTTACTCTACTTCTCTGATCTTCAACCTACTTAGGTCTTTTTTTTAATATATAGTTCTCATTGTATATTAATACCTACTGTGAAAGGCGTAGGTTAAGTTTAACCATATTTTCTCTGATTAAATGATTCCTTATTCTATCCATTCTTATCACGCAATGTAATTATATATTGCAAGATGCACTTTCCGTTCTGTTGTTTTTGATATTTAGCTTAATATAGATTTAGCCTAAGCACAAAGCAATAGATGGTGAGCTATGGAACAAAACGCCTCACATTTTAAGGTTTATTGGGTTCGAATGCCTTGATTCACTAATATACTAAGATACATACATTTTTTATTACAAATCTGTCACGTATATGATTGCGCACGAAAGAAAGACTTAAGTTATCCGGGTTTAGCTCTCGCGCTTCCTTCTGTCTTTAAAGGACGATAGATCATTGGTCGTCATTGGCGAGATAAGAAATCAAAACTCAGTTTCTCGTATGGTCATAGGGCCATTTGTCAACAAGAAATATAAAAATAAAACTGAGTTATAATACTTTTACTTCGTGTGGCAAACTTAGTGAAGGTGTAGATAAATGAGTAACGCAAACTTAAAAAATTGATACTTCGTTTATTACAATTTCAGTTCAATCATTTCCTGTACATGGAAGACTACACGCATTTATTCGTATATAAGTACAAAATATAGGAAGACATCGAGATCAAAACAATACATGGCACATAAATAACGTTCAGTGCTTATCCGTTAACAGTTTTAAAGTATAATAAGGCACTTATTCACTTATACTACAATAATAAAACTACATAGATAAATTAAAACAAATTAAAGCTTTTTCGTGGAAGAAGAGACTATTAATATCACAATAGGCGAGTGTCACGACACTTCACCACGGGCGCCACTTATTTTCTTCATCCGCTGGCGGGCCTTCGACTTTTTTGTCGCACAACGCCTCGAGTTCACGGCGGGCCGCCTCCTGCTTTTTGTACTCCTGGTACTCGATTAATTTCCTTTTCTTTTTAGGTGGTAGGTTGCTGTAATCCATGAGCAATTCGCATTGTTCCGGAACATTAGGAATCACTTCCACTTTGCTTTTTGGAGTCGGATCTAATTGATTAGTGCCGGAGAGGGCGACAGACTTTTTCGGTGAGTACACAGTTTCGCTAGACTTCACCGGTGATCTAACCTTCCTGAGATCAAGTGTGTCTGTGTTTGCAGTTGGTGGCGAATATTGATACGCAAACTCGGCTCTGTATGGATCGTCTCTTTGTAAATATTTTGGTTGGGGCGCTGATTCTGCGCTCGCATTAATGTCAACGATGTCGTTACCGCGTTTGTCCATTATATGTTGTCTAATTTTTTGTAATATGACATCTTTAGCTTCAGCCTGAACTCTTTTGAAATACGTTCCATTTCTCTGTATGTTTGGGTCCGCAGGATGATGGTTTAATTTATCAATCGTTGTAAGAAGTCCTGTGGGTGGTACTTTATGATTAGGCCTCACAGCAGCTACCTGTCTATTATATCCCCATTGTTTCGGTGCCTCACCGGAGTATATAGAATCCTCCGCGTCTGATGATGATCTGTCATGATCACTGTAATAGTGATGTCTGTCAGAGATAACTGATGATGGTGAAGTTGGTGGTGAGAACGGAGGTCTCTCTGGTACTTGAATTGTGAGGGGCTGAGCGGTGACGAGCCTTGATAGGTGACTTACCAAATTTTGGCTGACGTTAGCGTCTAAGTCCGGTACAGACATAATAAACCGGCAAGCTTCAGCGGCACATTGGCCGAAACCGGCTTGAAACTTCTTTGCTTCCAAAACCGGGTCTCTAGGACTGTGCAACTTTGTAAGATGGTTAACGGTTAACTCAAGGATGTCTGCCTTCTCCAACTTGCTCAGGTTGTCGTCATCGATCTGTGTAAAAAGATAAAAGTGAGTAAAGTGAAGGCAGGTGTGCAGTTTGTTTCTCACGGTACGGACGTCATACGTATAAATATAACTGTATATATGCGGGTAAGCGACTCCTGTTCCTTAATGGAACTTGTATTTTTATATTCCAGTTTAGAGTCGGTACGCTTGATAAGTACAATAATGAATAGAAGGACGACCAGTTTGATAAAAATAAATTGCGCACTAATCATAAACGGCAATTTGATGAAGTAAATACGAATAGGTAAATACGATATTTTTTGGTAACATTATTGATCCAATATGTTACTTAATAGCAATTTTTGTATTGTATGCCGTGCCGCAATATTTGGAAGACTATCAATATTTGTATTTAAAAATAACAAGCCGTTGCCAATTTGGTGTCATTATCAATTCAATGTCAATTGGTCCGTCATGAAACATTCTAGGTGTAGTTAAAACAATAATAAATGACAATTTATATCTAGAAATATTCAATTCCTTTGTAAAATATTTAATGTATGTTAGAATAATAAGAAATAATATAAACAAACCTCAAGAGCGCCGACCATAAGGTCTTTAAGTTCATCCAAACATCGGTTAATCCGCGCACGACGCTTTCTTTCCAAAAGTGGTTTCGTTATCTTCTTGTATTTCGCTGTCTTCGACAACGGTGCTGGGTCCGACGACATTTTCAAATCTAATAAATAGAATACCGAATAGTTAGATTGAGTCTTTTAATTTGTTAATTAAACACAATTATTTTTTTATTAAAGTAAATAGCCAATTTTCTTATTATTAACGGATATTAGTATTGTTAACAAATATTAAAATTTTACGTGTAAACCATTTTTAATTAAAAATAACTTCCAGATTTGCAAAAAAGTTTTCATAAGATGAAGAATCCAAAACACGAATCGGCGCCTAACTTCAGGTAAAAGGACCGAAAATAACGGGCGTGTGTTCATTTAAACAATGTCATAACATATTTGTATGTATATCATAAAATGTATTAATTGTTCGTACTTACAAATTATAAAACTTCCAAAACTGACACTTGACACTCACAAACAGTCTTTAAAATTAGCACAATATTAAGATACGAGCTTGTAAGCACAGGACGCGCGTCTCCGCCCGCGCCTTGCCTCGTACTGCCTGAAAAAAGCCTTCGCCCCTCACCCCGCACACCTCGGCCCTTCCCCACCCTTGCCCTGTCCCATTCATACGCTGCGCGGGAGCACGTGTGGCCCAACGATCGAGTTTCAAGCATGCGTAACATACTTTCCCAGGGAATTCTTGGAGATTTGAGAACACTTTGGTTTTTGTGCCATATAAAATATTTTAATAACTTTCTGTGGTTATATAAACAACATTATAAGTTCATGAGGTATTCCATGATGGTCCTGGAAACCAGAGGGCACGTGGATGTTTTTTTTTCTGAGAAATATGACAAAGACTGTCGTGTGATGTTTTTGGTGCGCAGGTAACTAAATATATGGAGGTAACAGGAATTTGAGGTCTGTTAGAATGTTAACGGAGTGATATGACACATTCTGATCTACGCTTACACAATATCCGGGATTTAAATGACTTGATAGCTTTCAAATTGATAGGTACTTGATTTTATATAAATAGTTCGTAACGAGAACGTGCGCGATTATTATCTGAACATTTTTAATGTCTTGTGTCAACGCATAGGGGAAATATGAGAGAAACAAGTCATGTATTTATCTTATTTTTTACATAATGATATGTTATATATTTGGACATAGACAAATGGAGGTCTGTTCTATACTCAATGGAATAAAAGCGTAAGTTAATGACTGCTTGTTTGTATTTGGAACAACTTATTATTTTTGACAATATCAGTGAGCTACTAAAGATGATGATAATTTTGTTAAACGTCACTAATACAATGAAAAGTATATAATAGTAGTAAATAAAAATACAACAAATAAATTAATTATAACAAAGCTTTTAGTTCTTGTATTTTCTGTTATGATCTATATGTCATTTGTGTGTTACGTGAAGAAAATTCTTTGCACGTATTTTTAAGAAAATGAATGAAAACTAAGGAAACTGAAATTTGGAATATTTTAACTTTATGTATAGAAGTACAGAAAAACGAACATTTTTAATCAATATGTGTTATAAATTTAAATATTAGGAAAGTGAAAACGGCTCCTATTCGAGTCGCCAGTCTGGAATGAACTGCTTCCATCAGGTGAGTTGGAAGACAAACGCCTATTTCATATGCCAATAAAAAAATAAATCAAGCTACACGCGTCTAGTGTATAATCATATGTTGACCTGTCTGGCACGTAAGTCAATTCCTATACAATGACAGTTCAGGTTATACTGGCCTGTAATAAAGCAAAAATGAATTATAGTCGAAATTGGACCACCAGGCGATCTCTGGTAATAATGAATTAATGTTTGATTGTTTGTATTAGGATTTTGATCTTTATATTGTACGCCCTGAATCTATTGGACTGTAATGTTGTATCTAGGAGTAACTATTGACGTTTATTTTCTTTGGTATTCATTCTGTTTTTAAGATAAGATTAATATTATTTTATTTTTTTATGTGGAGGTTAAGATGTTTACTCTTTTTTATTTGGTTTTAATTAGTTAATTATGTCATGTTTTATTATAATTAGAATTGTTAGGAATGTTTATGTGTCGGATTAAATTTTATCTATGCAACGTGTATCTTTCTTTACCAAAAAGTTTATTCTGACAATTAGTACTATTTATTTTTAGTAGACATTTATATTTAGATTTACAGATTAAATAATCAAGATTTAGATGTGTTTCCTTAGATCAATTATCAAGTAGATACACGATCTCCTACCAAAGTCGTATCAAATAGTCTCACGACGTGTCTGGTAGCTCAACTACATTCATAACTGCATTCAAAATTTTAGTTGGTGCCAATTTTTGAAACCCGATCAAACATCTATGAATCTATGGTATAATGAATTAATGATCGAAGTGTGTTTCCATTATTGATTAAAATATCATTAAAAAGTTGTTTATATCATAATTATTCACTGAAATAAGTTTTAGTACTTACCTAAAGACCTTGATGATTTATTTCGTGCTAGTTTGCACTCTGAACTTAGGTTTGCATAATAATTATGATCATGACGTTCTAGGCTCAAAATGCAAATACTATATAGATATGTGTAATAAATACACTTCAATCCTTTTTAGGACATGTATTTGTGTAGAAAGAAGGTTAGTAAAGTAATTCGTATCTTTTTAGTAAGTTATATTGTAAGTAAACATACACACATACAAATATGCGTAGGTATGCACGCATGTAAGCACGCATCTATGCACGTATGTAAGCACGCATCTATGCACGTATGTATGAGCATATTTTTTATAGTACATTATTTTAGCAAGGTTATATACTTTTACCACCCTGATTGATACTTTCCTAGAGGTATTTATACACATTTAAAACCAAAACACCCTGCCCATTGTCCTTCGAACACTAACTAAACATTATCCATCACCATAATAGATTTTATTACCCATAATGTACCTTTAAAACCAAAATGTAATCAGTGTTGCCATGTTAACGGTGTTTCCTCTAATTGATGTTGCCGCCTTTGGACTCCTATATTGGCGGTGTTTTCTTAAAGTGACTTAGACAAAAGGTCTACATAAAAAGTCCTACGTAATAAATGGCATGGGCCAAAACGAGTCAAGTTAAATGGGGCCTGTGCAGTCCCTTTTTTTCTTGTGATGGCCAGGTAAAGGCGCGAGCCATGCTTAAGATTAGTCCGCCTTTTGTCGTTTCGTATGTCTTTGAAATTGCCTTTTAAAAACTTTATAATTATAGGGGTTTCGGACGGTTTTAAATTCCATTGAATTTTTTGTTTGTTTTAAAAAAGCGGTTAATTATGATATTTAAAAAAAATATGAACTTATTTGGTAATTTTAAATATTAGATTATTTTTACCTTTATTTATTTATTAAGTACTTTGAGTCTATTAAGGATAATCTCAAAATTAATTTTACATTCAATGCTAGATGATGTTGCGATGAATTATTGAAACTTTTATTAATTATATTTTAACCAGAATCCTATTTAATTTTTAATATTTTATAAAAACTTTTATTTTCAACTTGCAGAAGTAGAAGTCAGAGTATAACATTTAACAATTGAAATTAATTGCATTCTTGTTTGTTGGTAGGTATTTATATTGTTGTAAATGTGTTGGTTGTTGGTTAATTGGCCATAAACATAAATACCAGTTCTCCTTCGATACTAAAATATAATAATTTTGGTTTAAAAAAAATAAAAAACACGCTTTTATAGAAAATTCAACTAAAAAAAATAAAAAATTTAATCGAATTATTGCATCGTCATCGGTCTTTGACACGTGTGCAAAATTTGAATGAAATCTGGCCGTTTAAAGTGGGTCAAAATCGCGCCCAAAGGAGTCGGTTACAAACATACAAGTGAAGTTAATTTAAAGCGTGTAAAAATGATCAAAGTTTACAACTTTTATGGAAGATTTCATTACAATGTTAAGGTGACCAAAACCCATACCATTAAAATATTGCATACAATAATAATTAAGTATTAATAATAATGTAAGTCACTGATTATTAGAATGACTCATTAGGGTTTTCCAATGAAATGTAAAATTTACCGGAATTAAGACTCGAGTCTGATTTTCCCAGTCACACATATAAAGTACAATAAATGAAATGAATCAGTTTTCCTTCACAAGATTCCACAAAATCTTAATCATAATTCTGATCTTACACCCGACCCCCATAATCTCTATATATTCGCCGAATGGTGGGAAGGGACCCTTCCCACCATTCCACCAGTGGAGAGGATGTTTTAATCGTTTACGTATTTAGTGACTCAGAGGATAGAAATACGAAATACTAATTCCCTAATTCCATGCGGATGACGCCGCGGGTGACAGCTAGTAAATTATAAATCTCAAAGTCTACAAACATCTTTTGATATTGTTTAATCAATCACCTTACCATTTGTACGGATTTGCCAGGATTTGAATGAAATTAAGTACTCAGATAGTTTTTTTTTTTAAGTTTATCATACAGGAATATAGTAACCGAGATCCATTAGGGGAAGTCATCGGAGTAAGCTAGACACCACTTAGACTCCGATTAGTTTGAAGTCGGCTAGATTAGAGACAACAAAAAAAAGCAAATGACTTTCAATCCAGCATATTTTTTTATATTGCGTTAGCAATTAATAAATAATAATAATAAATAAAAAAATATACATAGGTAGTACGGTCGAATTGAAAACCTCCTCCTTTTTTTTTCGTCGGTTAAAAAATATCATAAAATCTGTTCACTATTGGTAAAAATATTACTTAACATACAAAAAAAAATACAGTACCTTTAGAAGTCGGTTAATAATACTAAAGTGCCCTTCGTGTATGACTACCTACATATTATCTTAAACCATTTGCTAACAAAACTGTTCAAGAACCATTCTACTACCACAAGTAAATATAAAGACTTCCCACACTCTGACATAAAGCTTGTCCACATACTTGTCATTCATGGAGACATTGTAAAACCTGTTATCGTTGTAGTTTGTAATATCCCGAGAGCCTACTCCGTCAATGTGGTCTACAAATAGTGCGTACGCAAACGAAACTTTAGTCTCAACAATGACACACGCTAACTAAATGTGCTGGGATAAGCTGTATCTGGGCAATCGCTTTAATAGTTACTTGATAAGAAGCGACATTGACGTCTACTTGCAGTAACTTGCGTATTTAAAACTAGGCAACTTGCCCGCGACTTCGTTTGCTTGGATATTTTAGTGAAATTTATCTCTCACGAACCGTACATTTTTCCAGGATAAAAGTGACCTACGTGCCATTCAAGAATATTATTTTTTATGGTATAGAGGGCAAACGAGCAGACGGGTCACCTGATGGCAAATGACAAAAAAAAATCAAGCTTCTAAATCAACGCAATCAAAAGATATATAGCCACTTAACACTTAGATTTTACCAAATTTGAACATTTCTATAGGTTGTATGTATTTCCCATTGACCTAGAATCATGAAATTTGGTAGGAAGCAAGGTCTCACAGAACAAGTAAAGTTTCGGAAAAGACGGGCAAAAATCTTCGAGAAAAAAAATGCTTATTTTTTTCCTCGAAGATAAAAAATGCTTACGGAATCCCCGGTACACACTTTAAGGACCACTGGTACAGGATGCCTAAGGCGTTAATTCAATATTTGTACTTCATATCATACAAAAAGTTTTCAATAGATAAAAATAAAAACTGTAATTAAAGTAAAATACTATTTATTCTATCGGTAAAATTAGGTTACTATCAATATAACTATTTCTTCTCTGAGATACAATACACTACACAGTTACACACAATTTATACACACACATATTCACATATCACATACACATTCCAAACTTTTTGAAGTAATACTTCTTTTGGCGCGTTAGGGAAATGAGAGTAAATTTTTACGATGCGCGCGCAGACCGTCACAAAAAACCGATACCCTGAAGGTAGCTAGTCAACATTTAATTTTTCAAAAAAAGTTCCAACTTCACTCACTTCATAGTGATAAAAAGGGTTTTTACATATTACTTTGATTACGTTTGTAGAATTTAAGGTTAGTTGACGGTATGTATTATTTTATTTATTATGATATTTAAATAAACTTTATTTAACTAGATAAAAGTATAACTTCTTACGTGCGTACTTAAGTACACACACACATTTTTTTAATCTGCATAGTAGGTAATAGGAACTGGGTATGTTATTATATTAATACTAATAAGTACTACTAATAATACTAATAGTATACTTGCTTTTAAAATTACCCTAGTCTAATTTTTATGAATATCTAGGAAATGGTTTTATATTGTGATATTAACGACAAAAAATAAAAATAAAATGGTCTCAAAAAGCTGAATTCAATTAAAAAGCATCTTGTTATATGACACACTACAAACTCCGTCATACAATATAGATTATAAATTAAACAAAGCAGTTAATGTAACAAGTTCAGACGTGTCACTGACTATTATATGACGTCATTGGTCACCACTCACCACAATATGATGTAATCCTTGACCACAATATGACCTGATTAGTGACGTAGGTCTTCGTAAAAGGAAAGAGGGTATGATACTTGCACTTCGGTGGAGATACCTATTGAAACAATAGGGACATGCTACGTCATTTGTAGTGATGCGAATGTAGTGAAATCATTGTTGACGTCACGTTACAACGTCTATGAAGATAGGGTGGTGACGTAATGTTATCGTTTCTAATTTTATTTGTTTTGTCTTTAAATAAGTTAAATGGGGCCAGATAACTTTTAGATTAATGGGTAACTTTAGCATGTCGACGATTAAGTGAAAAGTTATAATGAAAGTGAAAATTAGGGGCGTTTTCGTTTTATATTGTATTAGCTTTAGCCTTACCCACCCCGGCTTCGCACGGGTAGCAAAACATTTATTGATTTTTGCCGAAATCTTCAACAAGCATCGTTATATTTGAGTCAATTTATACAACACATTAGTGAATTACACGAAAAATCATCAGAATCACTCCGTCTATTGGTGAAAATCGTATGAAAATTCGTTCCGTAGTTATTCAGTTGATCGCGAACAAACAAACAGACAGAAACGGCGGGGATCTTAGTTTTATAACATAATTAATAAATATAAAGAATAGAGATAAGCCGAAATTCGGGTGCAAGCCATTCAATGTATGGTAATAACTAGGTTTGCAATGAATATTCGGCAAATATTCGGTATTCGGCCTATTCGACTACTTTCATACTATTCGGCCTATAACCAAATACTATAGGGTATCTATCTAAATACAATACTATACGGTTGGTTTATTAGTGGCTTCTGTGAGTGGGTGAGTGGGTGCGGATAGGCCTCGAATGACGGATACTGTCCAGATCGGCAGTATACTGAAGAAGGGTTAAGAAAGGTCTGATGACAGCAATATGGCGTGAGAGTAAGTACATTTATATTTATTTATTGTAGCCTGATAATTGGTAAAAGAAATAGATTAATTTAATTTTCTTGTACTCTTTTTTTTATTCTCTCAATAAAATACTCGTACATAATTAACTTCCATAATCTGAAAAAACAAAATCTGTTCATGCATTGGAATCGTAAAAAAATTTGCAGAATTTTCCGGCAATAGTTGCAACTGAGTTTTATCTTTCGATGTCTCGATATTGGCTATGCTTTCTTTGCAGAATACTCCTCGTAGCAATCATGCGTGATTAAAGCAGTGGAAAGTAGAAATAAGAAACAAGAATGTCGATAAAAGTTTCCTGCCACGCGTCAGCCGAATACTTTTGCCGAATAATCGGCTATTCGGCCAGGAAATCTGCCGAATATTCGGCATGTAGCCGAATACACTATTCGTTGCAAGTCTAATAATAACAATAAATCTCCGTTCAAGGCAGTTAAAATTATAAGTGTTTGAAATACTATTTTTATTATAGCTATTAAACGAAAGAAATAAAGTAGAAAATCGGTTGTCAAAAGTGGTAATGAACAGGCTTGTCTTTGTCTATTTATATATTATATGATTTAGATATCAGATATAGCAATATACTAAATACATATATACTAAGTACACTCACGCCCATATCCCCGTCGGGGTATGCAGAGGTGATTAAACACCCACATTTAAGTAAAATATTATTTTCGTTGTCGTAGAAGAATGACAGGTGGTAAATAAATAGGGTGTAAATAACTGATTCATTTATTTCTAAAATTTCTGGTCAAGGGATTGGTTTACTAAAAATTACATATTTAAGTTACGGAGGGGTTGCGTTAAATATTAACCGTGTTGACAAGAGAACGGTTAATATTTAACGCGTCACTGATCAGAATATGACGTCACCTTTATACGATTATATTGTTGAACACAATGTCGTCTGATTAGTGACGTAGACATTCATACAAGGAAAATGAAGTACATAAATTACGAGTTTTTTTGTGACGTGTAGTGAAATCATTCAAAGCGCATGTCACGGCTCAACATAATTGATGAAAGGTCAGTGGTATAACTTTGAATGTTGATACGGTCAGTGTCACAGTTTTTACTTCCTTATCTCTTAGATTTAATATTAATTGAATTAATTAGTAAAGAATGGTGAAATATATGGTCACTCTCACAATAATAGACAAATTGTTGAAATAATAACTTTTTTTTTTCATTGTTTATTTGGACCATGTCGAACAGAAATGGACCGGCCCATAAACTGGCTAAACTTTTAGCATTGATGCCAAGCCAAACGGCTACGTCCCCGTTGGACCTCCAAGTTTAGACCCTATCACAAATGTACCCGTTCGACCTCATTTTTAGGTCCCTTTGGACCCTCTTCAAAATATAATAGTCTAAGTGCCGATTGGAGCTCTTTTTTAGTACCCTTTGGACCTCCAAAATTAAAACTACCAAAAAAGGACCCGTTGGACCTCTTTTTTAGTACCCTTTGGACCTTCAAAAAAATATGAGTTTATTTCGTATTCGTTCGATTTTATTTAGTTAGAAAAGGTACAGTTATGTTGAAAATTGTTAATCAAATAGTAAAAATATGGTGAAATACCATAAGCAAATACAGGCACACTAGCAACACATAGTACTCCGTAGTCCTTCATGTACAAACATCAGTAACACTTAGGTATACCGCATAGTGTAATAGGTTTTATACTAAAAAAAAAAAAAAAACATTGAATCGTCAGACTACAAAGTTTTATTTTTGAGAAAAGCCGCCATTCCAGCCAACGCTAGCCGCCGGACTGTATTATGATTCACTATACACGTATGATAAAAAAAAAATACATAAATCTGTTATTTGTAACTAAACAGAAAAAAAACATTCAGTCATCAGAATCAAGAGTTTTGTGCACGATTGTATTTTGGCTTTTCATACGAAGATGTATAAATGAGGTCCAACGGAACACGTTGTTTCATAGAGGGTCCAATGGGCACTAAAGTACAGGTAAAATCCAAGTTTGAAGGTCCAAACGGTACAGGGAGGTCCAAAGGGTCATATTGGTAGATGAGGTCCAAATTTGGAGGTCCTACGGGTACGTAGCCAGCCAAACTATCAAAAGTAATCTGTATTCTTATTTGTAAAATAGTAATTTAATTCTGATGGCTGGAAAAGCCTTTTATGATGTGTTATAGTAACCCACAACTGCGTAAATGTATGTAGATCACTTTCGATGTTTTGGCATCAACACTTTAATTTTGGCTTGTTTGTGAATTGGATCATTGCTATATAGTATGATCCATTTGCTATAAATAAAAGTGTTATTTAAGCCCTACTCTAACTTATTGTATTCTCAGGTATTTCGGCCTTATGGCCTGTCGCCAACCAGAGAACATTGACAAGCTGGTCGTAGTAGACGAGACGAAATGGGAAGGAAAGAGATCAAAAGGCCGCGCAGTGCGCACCAATCCGCGTGTGACCAAGTAACCGCTCTAACTGGTCTCTCGGTCATAAATGTACTGAGGGAAGCCGAAAACAGAACAAGATGGAAGCAAATAACTGACACGAAACAATTTCAAGGACACCATCTTCAGAAATAAAAAAACATGAATAAAGAAGAAAAAATATTACTGAAAGTACCTATCTAGTCTAATCTAAAAAGTGTTACCAATGTCCTATCTGTTTGAATGCCTACTTGTAAGCAATTAAAAGGGCTATGTGCTAGACTGTGTTAGATTAGGCTTGGTAATTATGATTGGAATAAATTTCACAAAATGATGTCATTAGTAGTGACGTTCATGTAGTGTCATCTTTAGACGAACGTCACACTAAAACGTCACTGATGACATAAGTAGAACGTGGATCGAAGTCGCATGTTGGCTGAGTCACAGAAATAAAAAAAAACTGATACCCAGTTTTATTTTTTTTATTTCTGTGAATTGTAGGTATGACTGATTAAAACTGGTCAGATGAATCAGCCATGGAGAGCCTATATTGGACTTTTTACTTTTTACCTTTGATTCACTCATGCTGTTAAACAGGGGTAAAAGCCGTGTTGTTTATGATAACAACAATATACAAGGCTTTCTAGTACAGTTTGTGCTTGTAATATAGGTTCTAAAACGCATATATACTCGTTTAAATACGTGTACGTTAAACATAGGATCATACAAATCAATGCAAAAATACTTGTTCATGCTTAAAAATATAAGAAACCAACCGATCGGTCGCCGTATTTCGTCAATGTTATATTACGTATATATTAAGATATAACAAAATTTAATAGACTAGATTGCATAACTTGTTTGCATACATAACATTAGATTAGGAACAAAAACGTCAATGTGTGACATCATTCGCCAAATCCTTCGAGAATCAAAGTAATTTGTGTTATCGCAAAGGTCCATTTGTGAATGTAATAGGAATGTTTGGTATGTGTATAAGTATTACCGCGATTGACATTCCATTCATATTCGACTCAGATTTTGTATAATATAAATATTTGTTGAGTCGTTGTATACCAAACGTGAGTGAGAAGTTAGATGTGAGTTTTGACATCTTTAGTCATGTAAACATGACAAGCGACTAACCTTAGTTCCAATTGAAGGCGCGCCATTGGGAAATAATGTACCTACACTACGTAGACACTACAGAAGTCGTCAAGCACTATCTGGGTAATGTTGTATTTTTACTTTTGATTGAGGTCATCACATCAGAGTTCAGGGCACCCATGGACACTATTCAGCTTCGTCAGCGTGGTCGTGCCTTTGAGTATATTATATTTTAGTTTATGGTCGTGCCTGCTTACGTGCGATTTATACCACCATCCTATGACTGAAAATAAACTCTCCTCATTGGTCCATTTAAATTTTAGCATAGAGTACCTAAAAGAGTTCTATTGATAAATAATTACTTCCTTATCATTAGGCCGAACAGCCAAAACTTATGCGTGGGTGTTTTTGTTTATCTGTGGCACGCGTGGGAAATGTGCAGAGAACCGTTCCCACATGTGGACAGATACCTACCATGCGACGTAGTGATGCGTTAATTTAAAAACTTGACATCGATTTTTTGTACCTATCGGTTTTGATTTTCGCAGCGATAATCTACATTAATACTGGTTTGTGTACTGTTAGCCTTCTAGATGATTATGTGAGAATAATATTATAATATAACATATAATTATCAATTAAATACAAGAATTTTGAAATTTGAGTTCTTTTGATATCTAAAATCTTATTACTCAGTGTTTTTATGGGCACGGAAATAGAATTACATACAAAAGGGACACAAAAATATAGTATGAAATGCCATAAAAAAGTAAAGCCATTGTTATAAAATTGTTTTGTGCATTATATCAAGTTAGACAATTAACGGTAAGTGAAGGTATAACATTCAAATTTCTTATTAACTTATTATAGAGACAAGTCATTGTTTACGTATTTGCTAAATATTTACATAAGAATTCAAATAAAATAAACCCTAGCATACTGTGAGAAAGACCAATGACCTCTTGAATATATTTTCCACAATAAGCATGATTACTAATCGAAATTCCGTGTTCGATTCTCTTTAATCGATATCAAAATACTTTTGTGAATGGCGTCACTATCAAAGTGCGTCATTGAGCTGATGGCGCAAAGATGTGTGAAGAGTGAAGAACCTGTAATGGTTTTATTATGATAAAAAAACGTTGAGTCATTTTGGAATAGAAGTTTATATCCATGGCAAGAAAACAAAACCAAATCTGGCGACCCCGATGTCTGTTTACGTAATACCTACTGCCTTTTTAATTATTCTGTAGGTATAGCGCATAATAGAAGTTAATGTAAAATAAGTATCTATTAGTAGCCTAGTAGAGTACAAAATTATGATAACTTGCCCGAAAGACGATACCTGGTCGTAAAAAGAAGTCATGGTTGCGAAATATCCGTGAATGCACGAGTATAGAGACTGCGGCCGAACTTTTTGACCTTGCTAAAGACAAAGTCAAATGAAGCGCTGATTGCCAACCAAAGACTACAATAGTACCTGTATAAGATTTGTTCACGGGAGTGCCATGCTTCGGCACGTATGGGCTGGCTCAACCGGAGTAATACCACGGCCTCACAGAAAACCGGTAGCCTAACCCTTCCCTCTCCCCTCTTCCCACTCTTCCCCCCTCTCTCCCCTCTTCCCCTACTCCCACCTTAAAGGCCGGCAACGTACTTGTGACTCTTGAATTGCAGGTGTCCATGGGCGGCGGTAGTCATTTATCAGGTGACCCTTCTTCGGTTTCGCACGGGTAGCAGAGACATCTTCAACAATCATCAACATATTTCAATCAATTTACATAAAATCTTAACAAATTATTATTAATTATTACACCTAAACCTTCCTCATGAATCACTCTGTCTATTAGTGAAAACCGCATGAAATTCCGTTCAGTAGTTTTTCAGTTTATCGTGAACAGACTTACAGACACGCGGCGGGGGACTTTGTTTTATAATATGTAGTGATTTACACATGCTGATTTTAAATCGTTTCCCCTCATTCAAATCATAGCTTTAAATATTGTAACAGTAATTTAAGTTCGTCTATCTACCCTTACGATGGCACTGTACTCAATAAAAAAAAATATTAACTTTTGTTCCTAGTTGCCATAGCATGCTGCCAATCTTCATTAATTGGAGAGGTACCCAAAGCAGAAAAAGTGCAGAAAAAGATTTGGTGAGGTCAATATATCAAAGGTAAAAAAATAGACACTGTAAAAGTTTAACAAGCCCAAAAGGGACAGGGTTGGACTTTGTTGGAAACGTTTTGGCTTCTACTTAGTAAAAAGATACGGGTTATTGATAAAGCGGTTAAGAAGTTAATCTTTATAAAATATTGTTCAAGGGTCTCATGCAGCTCCGTAACTTGGAGAGAGAATGTCAAAAACTGTCTATTGCGGTCCCTATAGCAAACTCCTTTGGCGGTTTTAGTCCTTATGTTTGTATCCATATTTTTTATACAAAAAGTGAGGTGAGATGCAAACCCTGTACCCCCTCAGTCCAATATATCCGCGGTGACCACACACGAGCAGAAAAACGGTCCTCGGGCCACTCAGGCGGCTTAAATCGTGATGATATTTAATTAGGTTGTTTTGAAAGTGACAATGTAAGTGTAACTTCCAACAGCATGAGAAGCCACTGATAACATATTTCGGTTATCAATACATTTAGATGTGTGGAATCATAAAAAGATTTTAAATACTGAATGAGTTCATTCGTATTTTATTTTATTTTTATTTTATTTTATTTGTAATGTAGGTACAGATACAGACAACAGTTTAATTACTTCTTAAACTAAAAGTCACCTTATACAATTTGTAAACCTGGAGTCCAATTACAGCTGTACATGACAATTACTGGTTGATTAGCTTCCTTGAGAAAAAAAAAATTAGAAATGATTACAAGTAATAAGCAAAAAAATAATTTATAAAAAATTAACAAAAATGAAATAGTAATTTGCCTTATACTATAACACATTATTTCAGCTGAAAAATGTCTTTATATAAAGCTTTTTTAAAATTAGGATAATTTTCATGGAAAACGCCTACTCGAGAGCATATGCTATTATATTGCTTACACATTCTTACCAATTGATTGTTTTGGGATACATTGTTGTTAGAAGTAGGAATGACAGAAGTAGGTATGGTTTTGAATAATTTCGTACTTAAAACTGTTGCTCGCAAACATGCTATTTTCAGTTTCAGAAGGCATTTCGTGTTGATTCTTTGACAGTGTTCAGACCACAGACTACCAAATTGGGGCTGCAACCTATCAGAGTCTCGTCGTGAAGTGTTACTTCTCCTAATTGTGCCTATATTTTTCGTAAACTAGACGAAGTACTCATCTTTATATCTAAGTAGTAGTCTTTAATATGAAAGCACTTCCAAGTACCAAAATTCTCTTGGTAAGTAAAATAAATGGAACTACAATATCTTTTAATAATGTAACGTACTGAGAATTTTCTTGGAAAAAGAAAATTCTCACTAAGTTACGTGCTCCATCGAGTTTGCGCTTGGAAAATTTACCTAACCAATAATATGGACTCCATTACTAAAGATTTTTTTCATCTGCAAACGAGAATAATCTTCTTATACATATTATTTCTTATAGACTCTATCCCGCGCGAAGAATCAGCGAAGAAATTCCGCCAAATTATATAAGTTAGTAAATAACAAAAACCTAAAAAAATAGTACGATGTCTATTCGTCCATCTTGAGAAAAAAAAACACAAGTCAACTATCTTCTTACCTCTCCTGTAAATTCAATGTTAAATGCCATCGAATATTCATGTTATAGACAATGTGACACCCGATGACATCAGCTAGACAAAGTTAACTTTAGCCCAAACATTTAATAACTATGAAATGAAAATTTTCACGACCTTACAATAAAATAATTAAACCGCACAAAATAAATTAGTCATCGATAGTTTCAATCAGAAATCAATATTAACAATTCAATTTACATACACATTCAACCATTTCTATAGTACCGTTAGTTATATGAAAAATTCACGAGCATTCTGCCAATATTGGCCAGAACAAAAAGCCAACGTTCAGTAATAAAATTTTGCATAGTCCGGCTATTTACAATCCGGTACTGTTAGGTTACAATAAAATGTTTAGACAAATCGTCTGGTACACGACAGTAAAGGTCTTTGCCGACTGAAGGCCTTTGTTTATGGCCTTTGTTAAGTAAAACAAGGCCGACGAAAATGCGGGTTCATAATAAAAAAAAAAAAACAACGAACAAACTTAAATGTAATTATTGATGTTTATTGTATCGGGAATTTTAAATAAATGTTTACACTTTGTTAAAATAAAAGTGTCCTAGATTGCAGTGATTGATGTTTTTGAATTTCACTATGTCACAGAGATCATGTCAAGTATAATATCAATAAAAACTAAATACCACTATTGCTTTTTGTCTATATTAATGATATGCAAAAAGCTATATATCCCTCAAGTAGTTGACAACACAATTGTTTTAATATTATAATCAATATATCCGGAGCAGATATCAATAAAAGTCTAATGAAAACGTCTCATAAAGGTCTGAAATAACAACCAAACATGAAACTAATAAGAAATTTTTTTTGAGATTGCGGTTACAAATTAATGCCATTTATTATGCCGTATAAGATTTAAGCAACATAGCTGCACTTCATTACAGTAAGTGTTATATTGTTGAGAAATTCTGCAGATAGATAGTTTTTATAGCCCAGAAGAAATGTTCCAGAGCATTCCAACGACCGATAGTTATAATTTGCATTTTCCTAGACTAGCGAGAACTATCGACCCACCCCGGCTCCGCACGGGTGTAATGTAGATACTAATGTGGTGAACAATTATCGTCATATCATTATACAAATTAACGCAAAACAATATTTAACTATACGTATAAACCTTCCTCTTGAATCGCTCTATCTAATGCTGAAAACCGAATTAAAATCCGTTGCGTAGTTTAAAAGATCTAAGTGTACAGACGAATTCCTATGCCTGTATAATACATAGGTATTTGAAAGAAGAGTTTGATAGATATCCCCGATATCCGATAGTAAACGAAATATAAATTTAGTTCATTTAAAACCTCATAAAATAGGCTATTCAAAGAGTTCATTAAGTACGGAGCAAAGAATTTTTAATAAATTGCCGAAAGATATTCGAATGGCAAGTAATTTATGTTAAAACAATGTTAGTATAAATCTTGTTGGTAAAAAGGCTATATTACTCGGTGAATGAATTATTAACAGATGAAGGTAATTTGTTTAGGGATATTTAAAGAGGAGTCCGATTTTCTTCTCATAAGCACATTTATATGATATATACTGTTATTAATTATATTATAGCTAATGTCGACATTAATACCAGCTACAAAATCACGACGTTACATAATCACGTTAATACCTATCTATCTTTTCAAATTAGAAATATGAATTTGAGAATAAAAGATTCAGCACACCAATAGTACTTTTGATTAATCATCCTTCTTCATCGGCTAAACCTATTATTTACTTTTAACATTTAATTAGCTGAAAAAATAAAGAGAATTTGGGAAGCTCATTGGAAATGACAGTGCGACCGCTTTCGTCTTAAGATCTAAATACAGGAATTTATAATAATTTGTGTTTCCTTATTTCTTGGTCTAAACTCTTATATTCCAGTACCAATAATGAGGTGAGAAAATGGTCAAAATTTAGACTGTTACCAATATACACAGTATTTAAACATTAAACCGCAGGAGTTATAAATACTGAATCAGAAATCCTTTGCAACAAATCGCCCACTTTCCTTCTAATGAACGGAAGCCGAACTCAACGTCAGCGTTTATCGTGGGCCCTATCATCGCTATAGCCAGTGTGCACGTGCCCTAAAGAGCCGACAGATCGAAACTAGTCCGCAGCGCCCGCGCAACTAATTGACGGCACTTCTCCAGCGGAAGCGATAGCAAAACCATTGGCGATTTGTTATGATATTTTTTTTGTGGTTTTCCTTTAACGATATTGACTTCAGGCAGCAAAACTTTTATTCATGTTTTAAAGTAGCACAGGTTTTAAATAACAATTGCAATAATAACATACATAATAATATATACTTAACAAAGAAACAATGGAATGAGGAAATTTTTGAAATACAAATTAATATCTTAAGCGTTAGAGTTATTGACATCAATCATTAATGATTCAAAGATTCAAAGATTCAAATCAAGAAGGTAAGAGTTAATGCTTGCTAAAAAACACATTTTTATTTTGTTATGGTCAATGATCAGCCTTTGCATAAAGTCTGCTATTGTATACTTTTATCTTGAGCATACATACACACATACACTCACGGCTTTATCACCGAAGGGGTAAGCAGAGGCGTATGAAACACCCACACGGGCGGAGGACATCCATGAGGATCGTCCACCTCACAAAAAAAAAACAGTAACTGGTTCCCGGGAAGCCCAAGCTCTCTAACATAACTTGAGCTTGGGATAAAACAATCCGTTAGAAATAAATAAACAGTATTTGTGTTTGAAAAACTACATGAACTCGAGACGCTGCTTGTTCAATAACGAAAACGTAAAAGTAATGTATCAATTAAATGACCTGACCGACTAAACGAACCGTGAAAATAAATAAGTAAGTGTTTGTACAAGAATAGACCATTAGTTTCTTTGAAAGCAGAACTATACAGATGTCAAAAAAGTTGAATAATAAAGAAAAAAAATTAATCACAACAAACGATTTATCATTTCATTGTTTGTGCTATCGCTACCAATATAGTTAATTCTGAAGATATCTGTCAAAATTCGCCTCGGCCGGAAGGCTTGCCGTGGGAACCGGGGACGATCGGTTTTCTCAAAAACAACTATATCTATTACAAATAAATATAACTCTTTCCTTTTGATACATTTTTTTGCGAATCGTGAAACGGACGATTGGAAATGAGTTTTTATTGTGTTGCAGATTATTTTATGTTTTTTTTGTTCGGTTTTACCAATCGCGGCTGTGAGTGACTGTTTATTTTCATATTAAAATGTATGACTTATGGTATTACCTTATAATACGAGTAATCGGGATTTAAAACAGCACTGTATGAAGGCGAAGGAAGGATTAAAATGAACCAGAATAACTCATCGCCAATAAACACACACACACACAAACAGATGTAAGTAGATATAATTATGTAAGTAGGAGGCGCCAAGCTCAGAGCAATAGTAATTATTGCTCTTAGGCGCCAATGTCTATATCACAGCTTTAATCTACCACAGACATTCACTCTGTCTCCAAATTTCACTGTTGTTCTTTATTAAAATTTTAAATTGTATTCCTGTATAGACAGATTGAAATATTTTATATTTCACGTCGAATACTTTTTAATATAATAATAATTTTATTTAAGCCATTATTTACAATAGGGAAGGAATACATTTTACAGAGATATGATATCTTGCATTATCTGTCCCCTTTATAAATTGCCTACATTTGTATATTTACAGGATGCTGTTTGATTTAGACTACAGTGTGCTTCAGGAAAGCATAGAACTTTACACGACTCGATGCCAAACATGCCTAATGCATCTCAGAAACAGGACATTTCCACCAGCAGCAGAAACAATTAATGTATAATGTAATTTTGTAAGAAAACACGATCGTTTCTCCGCCGTTTTACATTAATATTTTTGTTTGCGTGTGTAACCGTGATTGTTAAATTACATTCCCATTTACATTTCTCATTTCCAATTCTGCCGTCGTAAATGAAAACACAGTAACTACAGTCATACAGTAATTGGAGTTACTGTGTTTTCATTTACGACGGCAGAATTAAGCAAAAACACACGTTTTAGCTCAGTTAAGAATGCTAGTAGACTGTTCGTTTTACATTGTCTGTCTATGTATTTGTATCATGACTCCACTACATGATGCCCATTAAGTCGGACCACTGCAATGGTCTGGTTTGGCCTCGGTTTTGGATTTTTGCTCGCGGCCGCACGATAAAGAATAGTGGGCCAGTGAAGACGTTACGCACAACCACTTGGCTTTCTGTCCGGTATCTACTTGAATGTAAAGTTTAAAAAATATTTACGTTTGTGTTCATCTTTAGTGAAATATAATGAAATTAGAATTTGTCATCGTGTAGATGCGTAGCGACCATTTACTTGGCTATCTTATTTGATGGGCCATCGTGCAGAGACGCTTATGTGCATTATACAAAATAGTGCTTGTAGATTTTACGATTATTTCTGAGGAATCTATTTACAGAATTGACTACATCAATACTGTTGACTATAAATTAAGGTGACCTATTTGAGTTAGGTCTTGAATACAGTCGTATAAATGTGAACAGTTTCATCGTACCTCGTGCAGCATCGTTGGACAGTTTGAATTTGGTCATTGTTTATTAAACAGTAGGCTATATTTGAAACTAGCAGCGCCTCCGGTTTCACTTGCGTAAGTCCCGATCCCGTGAGAATATCGGGATAAAAAGTAGCCATAGGATAAGTTTCATGGCAATCGGTTCAGTGGTTTTTGCGTAAAAGAGTAACAAACATCCATCCATCCATCCAAACATTCACATTTATAATATTAGTGCTAAGTGGGATGAATTTTTAATAAAAAAATAATAAATGTATTTTTTTAGAAAATTACAACCGACTTCGATGCGTCTAAATCATGACCCTTGAAACTTTTATTAATTGTCTTGCCACCATCGGCGTACGTTTCCTTTTTCAAGTTTATATGGGTTGACTATGGCGTAAAATGCAAAGAACCCCTTATTTTTTAAATCAGTTAAGACGTTTACTAAAGATCAATTATTAGATTACTAAGTAGTTAAACTTCGAATACTGATTAACTCCTGACTTAATGCTGACTTAATTTTTATTAAGGCTTTACGTTCACAAAAGGGCGGCACGGGTCTATAATTATAGTATGTGAGTTCGAAGCTTCTATAATGAACAGATTATATACCCTTTAAAGAACCGACTGACTAATCAAGAGGTGTATAAATCAGGAGTAAGGAATGGCTTTTAAGATTACGGTTTAGTGGTTTAGGGATTTGGAAGTGAATGAGTTTCGGTTGATTTTGTTTTGGCAATTAAGTTTTTTTAAGCAACTGATTCATTAAAAAATTTGCTTGTTTATCTACTATAGAGTTTATATTCTGGTATTCTGAGGGTTAAATTATCGCTTATCCAGTACAAAAATATGGGTTGCTTACGACTTATGCTTTTCGAAACTTCCACCACCACGGAAATCTTTTTTTCGGAGGTTTTCTTCCCTTTAACCCCGAAAAGCATCGGTTTCTGTTCGTTGCCGTGCCGGGTCGTCGGCCGGGAGGTCTGTGGATATAGGAATGAATCAATATGTGAACGAACGTGTAAAGATGTATTCTAATTATATTCCTAGCAGCCCCAAAACGCCACCATTCATGTATATTGCAAAGGTAGAAGCTAGACCGTGTCAACCGCCGCCTAATGAACAAAGAGATGGCAAACCTGCCTGAAGCCCTGACGACGGTTTGGAATTTTTTCAGAAGAGTATGCGATCCTATCTGTTGCGAGCCTGTCTTATAATTTAAATTGAACGGAGCTATACAGAGATAGCGATTGATGTCTCTATAGCTGTATAGCTCTGTATGACTCTGTATAACATAATAATGTGAAAACAACATAAAAGTCCACTTGTTATTATTAAATCGTGTGAGAGCCATGCTTCGGCACGTTTGGACCGGCTCGGAGTGATACCACGGCCTCACATAAAACCGGCCGTGAAACTATGCTTGCATGACTTTTCGCCGCGTGAGTGAGGTTACCGGAGGCCCTTCTCTCTCCCA
This sequence comes from Euplagia quadripunctaria, assembly GCA_963859945.1. Taxonomy (NCBI): domain Eukaryota; kingdom Metazoa; phylum Arthropoda; class Insecta; order Lepidoptera; family Erebidae; genus Euplagia; species Euplagia quadripunctaria. Next base: position 15,002,552 of record OY982572.1, on the reverse strand, counting down.
CTCTCCCCTCTTCTCGCTCTTCCCCCTTCTTCCCCTACTCCCACCTTAAAGGCCGGCAACGCATTTGTGACTCTTGAGTTGCAGGTGTCATTTACCATCAGGTGACCGTCTGCTCGTTTGCCCCCTTTACCATAAAAAAAAATATATATATTAACATATTCTTTTTTATTAGATAGCAAAGGCATACATTTTATAAATGATACATCCATTTCAGAGGCCTTTCTAATTTCAGCATTGTCTTGTTTGTATTTAATATTATTTTCATTTAATTAAGTTATAATCGATGTGTTTCTTATACACTCCACAAAGACATTTAAATACACTCCATACTTTCTTATGCCCGTTCTCAAATTCACTAAACACAACAAAACGATTGGAGGAGGTCAATGGAGTAAATTAAAAATCATTTTTTAAGTCATTAAACTTCATATAAAACATAATGCTTAAATTGGGATAAGAAAACAAACAGGTTTAGTTCCAACACAACTTGTGATTTCTACTCCTGCATCGAGGCCCTAAGGACTGTGAGTGAAAGTGAAATTCGTTTCACACTTGCATGAAAGGGAACTTTGAATTATGGACACAATGTGAGGATCTCAGTCTTATGTTCATCGTTATAAGGTTGTTTTTTACATACGTATATGGAACAATAATGTCTGTTTATTTATTTGACCTATTTTGTAGATTCAAGTTTTCATAGGTTTTTTAGGTTTCAAACCAAATCAAATTACTTTTACATTAAGTTGTGATAGGTAGCTGGTTAGCGGAGTTAAAAGTTAAATTTGCACTATTCTCATCGAATTCCCCATTTAAAAACCTAACAACACTCTTCTAGACATCTCTCTCTTTCTACCATACTAAGCTCGTACGGCCTGGGAATAATACGGGCAGATCGATTTACCAATATCGCTGACAAGCTAAAAATAAATTAAGCTTTGTCAGATTGCTTTCTGACAATATTCAGCTTTCACCAGTGCTGGTTGGCTAAAATTTGACCTAAAAAAGCTCAGAAAAAGAATTTGTTCGACCACTCTGCATCGCTAGGACTGAAGTAAAGTGTCTTAGCAAAATTTATTGGTGTATAGAACAACAAATGCCGTGGGTCCTATGTGATGAGAAACAGTACAGCCGTCTCTGATAAATAATTTTAACGGTACCATAAAGTAACTGAAGGTAGAGATATTAATTTGAAGCCCGTAGTAGTGATCCGTTGGCAAAAATGATAAAATTACTTTAGAGTCTAATGAACAATAATGAAAGTGTAGTAAAACATTAATACCATTTTACATAGATAGATAAAAGTACCTAATCTACTCACTCTTGTGCTAATGAAAATATTAATACAACATGTAAATTAATAACCTCAGATCCCGAAGGTCGTTTGATTGTCAAAATCGAAATCGTAATTTTTAAAATTATGACCTTAGAGTATTATGCACAATATTCACGGATGAATATGTAGTAAAACATTTAAACCGTTTAACATACATATAATCTCACTCCTCCACTCTAGTTGCAAATAAACTCAGGACCCGAAGGGAGTATGTTCAAAATCAAAATACTAAATCGGTAATTTCTATAAACAAATAACCACCAGATTTATAATGTAAATAGTTTAATACGATCCACGATAATACTAATAATTTGCTTTTTATCCTTTTCATACTTATGATATACCTACTTACCTCATTATTAGCATAGTAAGTAGCGTAATACGCTATCGTCTCAGTCAAATCATATTCATGTAATCTTAGACCATTGATATGTAATGTAGTATATATATTTTTGTACGGCATTGGGCAGCTAGGAAATATTGATTTGCTATTCCGAAGATTGGAATCATTCCCGAAAAAGGCAATAGGCATTGTTACTGCACAAACCCACATGACACTGAACATAATCTATCGAAGGTGAAAGTTTCAAACACCACTGACTATTCCTTCAGGGCATAATAGCGTCCGTCTTCGCATGTTCTTTAATTGAGGCGATATTTTGTTAGCCATTTAATAACACCTTTCGACCAAAAGACAAGAGCAGTAACTTCAAGGCGGATGAAAATTCATGGAATAGCTAGTAAAGCTCGCTATATAAAGTTATCTCAAGATTTTCCCATAGAATACTGATATCATAACATATATGTAAGAGGTCTACGTCCTTTAATGATAATATTGTCAAATTAACTATCGACCAAAACATCACTCATTTCAATCAAGTTAAACTAGTATACATTAACCAGTCTCGATCTATTAAGAAATGAATTGGCCATCGTTACCACAAGTGCTGCACGACTGGATGAAAAAGACGTTTGTTTCGTCGCGTATACTCGTGAATTGAGTACTTGATTTCTCGGTAGTGTAATACGGTAGGCTGAGGGGGGCGGGTATGCAAATGGCAGAGCTATACTTGGCCACGAAGCAGGCCGCCCGCGACCGTGGGAAAACTATCGCCTGTGGCGAGTTGTTGGCAGGCCCGGATTTAGATTATGACATTCTTCGTTTAAAGTTACAAGTTGATTGATGTTGAATAAATTAGATGTTGGAAGTTTAATAAATTTAGATACTGGATGACACGGAAATTGCGGTAGTCATTTATGTCTTACTTATTTTGAGACTGTGTAATTGGTAATAAAATCAAAAGTGTTTTTTAGCAATTACTTATATATTTTAAACGTATTCATGTCGGCTCGTAGCATGTAGGGCACAACAGATGTCTGCTCTATTTGCCGCTTCACTGGAAAGAATCTCATCCCTACCTGCGCGGTTAAACAGCACTATAAGCATAGTCAAATGCATCTGAATATTATTTACAGAATTTTTGCTACCTTGGCGAGGCAATGGTTTATATCAGATCATACCCGTCGTCTTTGAAACCATTTTCAGACACAGAAACCATATTGCCGACTAGGGCTTTTTTAAAGAAGTTTTCTTATTCGCAGTTATGCGTAGGAAAAAATCGCCGTTTCGTGGCAAACCACGAAACGGCGATTTTTGAAAGATACAATGGACAAATCCATTGTATCTTTTAGTAGCAGAGGGAAATACGGAGACGCCGTATATCAAAAACGCTCGGCGGAACATTAGTAACAAATGAAAATAACTGCTATTTTCATTGACTGCAATGACGAGGACGTTTTATAGTCAAGCACTCCCTAAAACTAAACTAGACTAGACTAAACATATGCAGTATCTTTTGTACGTTTTCTAACAACTCTGGTAATATAATCTTAAATTACTTGATCTAAACACAGCTAACACAGTTCGTCCCTGTTCGCTCGTGCATGGCCCACGGGCGCGTGACGGCGATCGGCGCGCGCCGCAATCACGAAGCTTCTGACGTGCGACTTTTGACGCAACCGCGGTCGCTCGCCTAACGTAACACTTTACTTTTGTTCTTTTAAAGTAATCTCCAATAAAAGCCTATGTCTATTACATCGCGCTCTTGATTAATAAGACGTGTATGAAGAAATGGCATTATGAATTGCAAAAAATGATAGCGGTAATTGGTTTTGGCCACAAGATGTGTAGATTCAGTCTTCTCTTCATTGAAAGATTGTGAAACTATTGTTTGATAGTTCAACTTCAGTGAAAAGATAAGGCGTTTGTTGTAATATCATCTACATATTTAGTTCGCATTAATTAAGAAGCTTTACTTTTGATATGATTTACATAATTGTATGACATACATAATACAGTGACCTCTTAGCAGAAAAGGCGATGACGATCCCTTTGAACTTGTTATTTTTAAATGTTAATAACATTCTTAAAGTTACATCCGTATTCATAAACATTATTGTGATCTCTCTCAGACTCAACGAGCGCAAATTTCTTGATTCTATGGGTTCCTTCGTTGTCCGTAAATATTTAAATAGATGTTCAAGATAATAAGCTTATAATAATTTCATTTCATCTATAGATGTAGTAAAAAATGCAGCCAACATAAGTCTTTGCATCTTTTTTCTTTACCTTTGCAAATAAAATGGCTTAATGTAGCAGAGTTTCTATTCTACTTGGCATAGTAAACGTAGAATATTTTTGCATTTGTAATCAGACTCGCAATTTTCAGTTCAATTACTTTCAATTCTTCTTCATCCTCTTTTTTCACCAACCTTAAAACATCAACAACTGAATGGAGCAGTGACTATAAATATCATAATTCGAATGGGATCAAACCGCAGGTAAGGCAGCTTGTAATTTGAAAACTTGGTACGAGGTCCTTTATGGCTGTCGAGAATTCGAACACCTCCTTTTGATGGTGTATCTAGACCCCGAGGCATGAGCCCCGTGACGTAACAATAAGTGGTTACATTAGGTCGGAGTCCGACATAGCCACTTCCAAACACAAAAAGGAGGTTTGACATTGCCATAATAAGTAAAATTGTCTATGCATCGTAAAGTCTTTCGTTAAACCAATTTATCTTTATTTTTGTTAGTTCTAGTTGAGTGAGCGGCTGTTTATGTAAATGTTGGGCCCATCTGTCAAACTTCGGTGCTCTTAAATTACCTAATAACGTTGCGTTAGTGTTACAAACCGATGTCTTTGTTAGGGGTGGCCGTGTTGATTACGAGATATTCATCTAAAGAAATAACTAGACATGAGCCGAAGACATTTGGCAGTATAAAGTAAATCGTAGTTTAAGTGATTAAGAAACGCTTGACTAACCATTTTAGAAATTAGAATTTACCATTTAGAAATATAGAGCATGTAAATCGGTCAGTCCCGTCTATATGATACATCTGACATGGTCTACATGTTGGGGATAGTCTAGAAGAAACAGGTACACGGGTACATTAGGTCTGCTTGAATTAACCTTTGCTCTGTAGAATACCGCTATCACCTAGCATTACCAACTACTGTCCTTTTTAGTCGACTGCGCCGAAGCCAAAAAAAACGAGGGTTTTTGTTTGACCTGTATGTATTGATATGTCGTTAAATTTATGTTCATTAAGCGAGTGTCACTATAAATTATAATATTACTTATATTAAAATAGAATAAAAAAGCAAAATGGTAGATTTGTGATGTATATTTTCAAAACAAAAACATCTATTCAACCTATCGAGTGGGATTTCAAAATGAAGGGTTTTAAAAGGTGATTACGAAAATATCTTTTATATATTTATTAGTAAGTATTGTAGTTGGATTTTTTGTTTCATTTAATCATCTCTTGTACCTGACTATCTTTTTATAGTACTTAAATTGCAATTAAGAATACAACCTGCCTGATTTTAGTCGGTTAGCGATGTGTATAAACTCCCACAGAACCACTGCACGGTGTAAAATGTGCGGTGTAAAGTGTGTGAAACTTATTCTCATCGAGGCTCAGCGACCCTGCTCAACAGAACACACATACAAAAGTAACGCTGGCTACTCTCTAACCGCAATCTTTTGTAAGTAGGGTGGAGGTGTCAATCTAATGAGGTAACTTTATTGTACCAGTGTTGGAAAATTTTAAGAAAATTATAAAATTATATCTATGTACTAGCAACCCGCCCCAGTTTTGCACGGGTAGTAGAGACATCTTCAACAATCATCGTCATATTTCCACCAATTTACACAAAAAATTAACAAAGTATACACCTAAACCGTCCTCACGAATCACTCTGTCTATTGGTGAAAACTTGTAATGTAATGATAAGAAGCCTGAATGTTTTTTTTTTGGTTATTTTTAGACAAAAACAATAAAGTTTTTTTCACACTTTTTCATGCGCTTTTCCATTTCCGTCGATGGCTAGCCCTGACGGATCGTTGAAACGGAACTCTAAAAACACATCAGCGACCATCGACACGGCTTCGCGAGTTTTTTTACAACAATCAATTAACTATTGCTTTAAGCAGTTTAAAGCGAGAGGTCGTCACGATTCTAATTTATTTTTATTTAATTTTGTTGATGTGTGCATCGCCTGACACACACAAGGATATTAGTAATTGAAATTGAGATGTCTTATTAGTAATTTAGGTTATAATGTGATAGTTAACATGTTCACGTTTGTGTGTTGAATGAGAGAAACTATCCGTTTGTGGCAATCACTTATATAGGAAATAGGGGATGATGTAGAGAAGAATCTTACTACTATGTATTTATAGGGTAGATATCGCGTAATATAATATGCACACAAAAAATAACTGTCGAATCAGAACCTCCTCCTTTTGTCGGTAAGTCGGTTAAAAACCAGTGGCACCGTTGATTACTTTTGCTACTTTTGCCAACCATATTCCCTTCAGATGGAGTTCTTTTGACACTACTCTACAGCTTAATTAAAACAACACTATTCTATAGTCCCACATAACTGAGGTCTTCTGGAAGACAATATGACAGTGGAGAGCTAGCAATGCTAGTAGAATTCTGCTCTAACCTTTCCTAGGTAGAGATGGGTAATCATCCGGGTTTTTACCCAGTTAACCCGGGTGATTACCCATCTCTACTCCTAGGTAACTACTTAACCCGGGTGTTTACCCATCTCTACTCCTAGGTAACTACTTAACCCGGGTGATTACCCATCTCTATTCCTAGGTAAGTACTTAACCCGGGTGATTATCCATCTCTACTCCTAGATAACTACCTAACCCGGGTGATTACCTATCTCTACTCCTAGGTAACTACTTACGGCCAAATACTACAACGAAACTCAATAATAAGACCAGAGACACAGTGTCGGTAGGAGGCTTAACGACACTTCTTTATGACACTGTGCCAATAGTGTATTGCAGGGAAAGCGTTAGATTAGCCCTTTTAAGTTATCGGTCTGGAATTTTCTTTGCCATTACTTTATTTATATCGTCATCATCACCACACACGTGGGCATGACAAATGAAGGTAACAAAATGGAAATACTCAATTCTCACGATTACTTTAATAAATATATAATAAGCTGTACATTATTCAGTGTACACACACCCACACACACCCACAACTTAAATACCATCGACTATAACTTCTTTTGATATTTCTATGAGTACTCATAATTTTTAGGGGTCACAGAAGATATATCATTGCTTTGACTACTGTCGATTTCACGAATCGATTTATACATTTTAATCGTTTTTTTTTGGTAGGCCTATAGACCCAGAGTTGTCTTATAAAAAAATCCAACCATAAGGGAGTCAAAATAGCCAATAAAATATACAAGTGGTATGATTTAGACGCATTGGAGTTAACGTGACTACGGTGTTTTTCTTGTGTTAACCAGTTATGCAAGATGAGCTATTATTTATGCATAGATAATTGTAAATGACGTGTTCTCTCACAACAAATATTAATATCTGCCGAGTCCGAAATCTCAATTTATTTTATAAAGGCCCAAGTTTATAATTGAATAAACGACCATTCCAGCCACCTTTTTTCCTTTATTTTAAGTAAGTCATGAACAGGCTTACTAATATAATGAAGGACAAATTGTTTGGTTTAAATTTGGTTTAGATTATGGATTGTAAAATGTCTATGTTGACATATTACAAAGCGCTACCTCGACATAGTCCTCTATAATATGTTCGAGAATATTATAATTAGGTATTATGACTATGTGTATGTGTTATTATAACTAGTATGAGAGCCATGCTTCGGCACGTATGGGCCGGCTCGACCGGAGTGACACCACGGCCTCACAGGAAACCGGCCTCATAGCAACGGTTGTGTTTCGCAGAGTGAATGAGGTTACCGGAGGCCCTAACCCTTCCCTCTCACCCTTCTCCCACACTCTCCCCTCTTTCCCTACTCCCACCTTAAAGGCCGGCAATGCACTTGTGACTCTTAAGTTGCAGGTGCTCAGGGTAGCGGGAGTCACTTACCATCAGGTGATCCGTCTGCTCGTTAGCCCCCTATAAAAAGTACTAAAACGTGACTTTATAACTCATGGTATACCTACACTTCTTTAAAGTGTGGTCAGCTGTCAAACTTTTCCACCAATGACTTCCTATAGCTATTACAAAAATGTAATTTTTATGAATTTCTTGCGTTTCCGTAATCAATTGTTATATTTATTACAAGTGAGGTAAGTAGAAATGCCGTTGATCGGTAGAACATGAGTATCGATAAACTCGTTGGTAACGAAAGGGACTTACGTAAAACTAGAAGCAGGTCCGTATTGTGGCTATGACTTTTACTTTTTATTAAATTACGCTTTCGGCTCTAAACCTACTATTGGCTGTAGTAGGCCGTAGACAAATTGATTAAATACTCACATAAACCCTATGGTTCTTTAGTCAGTTATATACTGTTGATATAACGAAGAATGTTTAATTTACTATATTAAAGGTTTACGTAACATTAACAAGTTATATTGTAAAGATTGAGGGCGTACGTATGTATGAGAAAAGTATAATTAATAGATAGGAACTAATAAAAATTAAAATACAGTATGAATAAATTAAGAAATAAATAATAAACAAATAAAAAGCGGCGGTAGCGTAATGGCTAAGGCGTCGGACTTGCGATCAAGTGGTTGTGGGTTCGAACCCCACCCAGTACACTACCGTTGTGAACCCACTCCTTTTTTTTTTTTTTTGTGCGTGTGGAGACCCCCTCGGGCCGTCACCCCGCCGGGGTTTTCGGCGGGGCGGTGTGTCGGAATCGAACCGACTAAAACCACACGGTGTGCCGTACTGCGCCTTAAGTAGGAGGAATCCGGGAACAGCTTTATTAAGACATCCGGAACCCACTCCTAACACAAGCGTTAAGCTTAGCTGGAGGGGTTAACGAGATTACTAGTAATGTGTGACCCACGTTACTAGTAATCATTATTTAAAAAAAAAAAAGTTTAATTGATATTTGTGCTTATGGTTTCGGCCCATCGACAACAATCAAGCAACGTCGTACGAGAATCGCAGGGTATCATTTGCCTCTTAAGTCTTAAATCGTAAGTAGGTCCCTTAGTAAAAGCCAATTCCACGGATAGGACGGGGGGAGGGCGACTATCATCTCATAATAAAAATTATTTGACGTTTACTTATTATGTGTTTATGAACTCATGACTCATGAACTCATGAGTCAGGACATTTATATAAAATCCAAACACGCATGAGATAGTACCATTACCATATTTAGCATTACGATACGGAATACAATTAACAAAATCGATTCGTGTTCGAATCGAGTAGGAAGTTGTTTGTCCGAGTATTTATATTGTTTTATGTAATTAAGCTGTTGCGACGATAGTGAGACGAGCACGCGATGTTAACATATAACTGTAGACTTGCCTCAAATAACTTGTTGGCATTTTTGACAGTGAAGGTATTTTAAAGCTTAATTAAATTACGATAAAGTCAATCACCTTTATCATTGTATTCGATTTTTTTATGTTCCTGATATTTACCTTAAATACATAATTTTAACTAACTGACATAGTACGGACTGATCTCTTAAGTATTAAAACTTTTACAAAACCATGTCTATAATTTTGACACACAAATGCATTTTTAGCTGACTGGACATTTTAGTGTCTCCCTGGTAGGTTAAACGATGAACAAAACTATATTCCACTTTACACGACAATAACAAGGCCACACAAAAGAAGACACTACAGTTCATGATTAAATACAAATGTTCCTTTAGATTTTACATAAATTTACATTCACGATGTGTGACTCGTATCCTTGATGATGTGGTTTTAAAAGAATGCATTTTTGTTGACAGTATTTATTGCACCTTAGAAAATTTCACCTCATCATACCAGGTCAAGCCTCAAATTAAACTGAGTGGTAGGATTGAAATCTTGGTTCCCGGAGGACTCTTTCCTAGGGTATACCCGGGTTCCCCTGCAATAGACCCACTTGTGACGGAACACCGTGTAGTTTTAGTCGGTTCGATTCCGACATACCACTTTACCGTTAGCTCCGGTGAGGTGATGACCCGTGGGGGTTCCCACACGATAAAAAAAAAAAAAGGAATGAAATCTTGCAATTCTTCAACTTTAACTCACTTTCACTGACTGATTTATTTACCAACATACACATGTATTTATAAAGAACAAATAGCAATTCACCAATTTTACAAAAAATATAAATACAGAGGTACATCATCAGCATCCTCCGCGTCTTTTCCCAACTAAGGGTTGGGTCGGGGTCGGCTTGCAGTCTAACTAAGTACGATACGGCCGAACTTTGATATAAATAACTTTAAATTAAAAATTTAAAAACACCTCCGACTCGAAAATCCCTTCAACGATTACAAAATGCCTTACATAATTTTGGAAAAGAGTACTTACACTGCTGGACTGATGTTAACCAAACATAGCTCAGAACCACAGCAAGGAAACTGGCTTTCAAATGAAAAAACCGCATCGAAAGCGGTCCACCGTTTGAGAGCTACGATGCCACAGACACACACACACACACACACATACATCGAACACACACACAGACATCGACGTCAAACTTATAACACCCCATCGTTTTTGCGTCGGGGGTTAAAAATATAATACATACAATATAATACATATAATATAATACATACATTAGATAATAATGTATTATTATATTGGTTGAAGAGATATATTTTAAATTAAAGCAAACCATAGCTTATTATTAATATTTTTTAATTTACATCATTCACGTTATTCTTGTAAAAATCAAATTTAAAAAAAATCACGTATTTACTTCATTTACACTAAGTGAAATCCAGCACCTTTACCTTTTTACAATTATTGATTAAAAGCTTGCAATGGCCCGTGATTATGTAATATTTTGTAACAATTTTTAACACAATTTCTTACAATCTATTCAACGGGTTTTCGGAAATAAAGATTCATTATACGCGACTCAACACCTCACGATAGTACTGCCTTGAGTTAATCAAGAACTAGCAAATTCACTAAACAAAAATGGGTTTGTTTCGTGAATTTGTTAGTGCGTTTTATAAATCTGTGTACCACAATGATATTATAATGGTATAATTCTGTTGTAAATCTGAGTAACATAATAAAGTAAATATATTTGTAACTTGAGTCAATGAAATCCATAAAATATAAGAAAACTATGAAATTCAAATTAACGCTCTTACGAATCTATCAGTGACCCTTTCCTGCTGGTATGCTTGTAATTAAAATAAAATAGTGGCCTTAATAACGCAAGACTGATTATATACTGTTAAGGTAATTTCTTATTTCACTAGTCTCACTATAATAAATTTACTTCTAGATATTCAAGCGATCTAGCCCAAGTACAGATCAGTCAAACGTAGTGAGGCGAATTGTAACGAATTTTCTTAATTAAACATCGATTGAGATCCGGCAGCTTTCTCGACACGCGATCGGTTGAAAATTTTTCGATCGAAGATGTTAAACCTTCTAAAAAAAATTCTGTTATGTCAGCACGGAAAAAAATCACAGTAAAAGGCTTATTGCTGCTCTAAAAAGCAAGCGTATCAAAAAATGCCATGTAATGAAAGACACGAATGTGTTTATAACTTCGTATTAGTATTAAAAATTGATAAGTACAAAGGCGGCTATCGCTAAAAGCAATTTGTTCCAGACAACCTTGGGATGTAGAAATAATGAATGGTAGTTAATTTAATTGTTTTAATGTAAAAAGCACTTTCACTCGATATGTCAAAGCGATGTGCATATATCTTAGTAAAACAACATCTCTATTGCGGATGGCGTCCAGCTTATGCGGATACGGCTAATTAAAAGTATACATTCACACGATACAACTACCGCTTGACCTTTGCAACGTACCTAGTATGAAAACTGGCTACGATCATTTGATCTACTTGTTTCTATTCTCAGATTACACTTTCACACCTCTTTCTGCGTTTGAGCATAAATAGGCGTCTATTAGACGCTCATGCAAACGTCAATCATTATCAAAACCTTTTCATGATTGACGGATGTTCGTTGGTGATTAATGAAATAATATCGATATCAAATTCTCAACATGCAGCGCTATCCGTACCGAAAAAATATTTACAATGGTGCGTATAATCTGTCCGTGTAAACTTAAAAAGTTAGATGGAATGAATTACTACTTTACCCTATCGAAACAGAAAGAGTCTGTCTGTCTGTTGCGATAAACTCAAAAACTACTGAAGAGATTTTCATGCGGTTTTCACCAATAGAGTGTGATTCATGAAGAAGGTTTATATTTTTTAAGATTTTATGTAAATTGCTTGAAATATGTTAACGATTGCTAAAGATGTCTCTGCTACCCGTGCGAAGCCGGGACGGGTTGCTAGTATTTAATAAACGAAAATTTATTCCGGTATTGTCACCTGACTTTCTCTCATAAAGCATATTCACTGAATGTCAAATGAAAACTTGTCATCAGTAGGTGTCAATTGTTACTATTATGAGAGCGTGTTGATTGATAATGACTCTTAACAATGCAATGTCGTCAATACAATCGAGATAGTGTACGTTTTTGTCACAATTATGTTGTCATTGATATCTCTTACGGTATTTAGTTATCGCAAATTAAATTTTAAACTTTCTATAGTTATGAAATGTTTTATTAACTGAATACTTATTGAATAATATGGAAAATACTAGTTGTTCCCCACAGTTTAACGTGCGTTTATGGTCACTTCTCCCCTCCTAAAGATTATAGCGTGATGTTGCCATAGCCTTTAACCTTCCTCGAAGCTCTATCCAATACAGAATAATAATAACTTGACACATCTCACACACGGCCGTCTGACCCCAAACTAGTCAGAGCCTGTACTATGGTAACCAGGCTGATAAACATATATTTTTCGAAATACATACATATTATAGATAAATTATACCCAGACACAGAACAAATGATCATGTTCATCACACAATTATTTGTCCTGGGTGGGAATCGCTGGACTACCAGGCCAGTGAGTTGGAATTGACGGACTTACATTGTTAAAATAATTAGTACGAGGCTCTCACTCCTATACAAAACAAAAATGATTTATCAGTACGGTGCTGTCCAAGATGTAAGAAACTCATAGGCTACAGGAATTACCATCAATCATGTAACACGATTCCTATATAGATTGTATACTGAATAGTGGTAGCAACGTTTACTTTTTTACTGTTTCTGAAATAAACATTGCAATTATTGGCTATTGAAGCAGAGCGGCCGTGAGTTTTTATTGCAAGATTCTTTTCTCACGAGCGCTCTACTTGCTGTATAGCCAATCTTTCAGTCAATGTAAAAGGATCTTAACATTCATATGTGTTACTTTTTAATATAAAACTATTTTATCTTTAATTTCTAGTAATTTCTAAACCCTAGTGGTATGCTTCTTAGCCAAACTAGTAAATTAAAAAGTAAGGTAATCTTTTCCGTCTATTTTCAGGATTGCGTTCCTTAAAACAAAAAAGGAACCTTAATAGAAGATACGGCCATTTAAGGCTTTAAGATTCAACCAAATTTGAACATTTCCCAGGTGTTTTTTCCTTTCGGTATAGATTTTGATATCTATAAGGTACTTCCCATTGCCCTAGAATCATGAAATTTGTTAAGAAGCAAAGTCTCACAGAACAAGTAAAGGAAAAAATCCGAAAGTCGGTAATTTGTTGAAATATCACATAAAAAAACATTTTTTGTGATTACAAACTTACATTTTTCGGATGGAAAGTTGATTTTGTTGTAAATCGATGTACCTATGGGAGAGTATTTTTACAACTGCAAAGTTAAGTTTTTCTTTCGGAGAAAAACGGACAAAAATCGTCTAGAATTGATTCCCGAAATGGGAACTTCTGGACGCACTCCGGTTTTCAAGCTTTACTACAACTAAGAGGCGTTGTGTGGAAACCTTCATGGGTACATCACTAGGGCTATCGGTTAGGCTGTATGTCGGACTGAAACCGCCTAAAACAACACAGTGTGCCATATATTTTCTAGAAGAGAAGAAGATAGACATATAGTGTTGCTATATTATAATAGATCTTTTAAGGAGGAATAATTCCTTGTTGCTCTCAGCTTGCAGCACTCAGCATGTTTTTTCCGACATCTTCAATGATCGTCGTCATATTTCAGTTATTTTTAAAAAACTTTATTGACTTAGACTGATAAACTTTCCTCACGAAACACTCTATCTGTTGGCGAAAACCGTATAAAAATCCGTTCGGTACTTTTGGAGTTTATCAAGTTCCGACAGACAGACAGAAACACAAATGACAGGGACTTCATTTTATATATATATGTAGATGTAGATTGTAGTTGTGATATACTACTCGTAGTTCGAGTTTGTAGTATTCGCGACTAGTTGGGGGCCCTTTATTAAAGAGCGAAGCGACCTACGTAGCTGTCACTTCAGCGATAATAAAGTGATGATACAGGGCTCCTGTCATGGCCGAAAACAGTCGGGTAACTCCGAAATACATACGTAAGTAAACCCCTATATCTTTAATAATTTAATCGTGGGAGAACCATGCTTCGGCACGTATGGGCCGGCTCGACCGGACCACCATACATACCACGGCCTTACAGAAAACCGGCAGTGAAGCAATGCTTACATTGCTTTTCGCTGAGTGAGTGAGGTTACCGGAGGCCCTAACCCTTCCTTCCTCCTCTTCCACCCTTCCTCTACTCCCACCTTAGAGGCCGGCAACGCACTTGTGACTCTTGACTTGCAGGTGTCAATAGGCGGTGGTAGTCATTTACCATGAGGTGACCCGTCTGCTCGTTTGGTCCTATACCATTTAAAATAAATATGTATCTAAGGTTCTGGGTTTAACCTAACAAATAGTATTCCTCACATTTTTTGCAAGAAATCTCAGGAATATAATCTTCAATTTCTTTACTGAAGCGAATTCAAAGTGTTACTTACACATCAACTCTCAGTTTATCATTTGATACAAAAAATCTTAGGTACTGCCGTAACTAAATCCCAAATTGCGGCTGGCCGTAGTATTTTCACCGGGCGTTTCCCACGGTTGCGCTCACGCAAGCGCGTTCCGAATGTTCCAATTACGTTGTACAGAACTAATTCCTATGCTCATGCGCATTCGAAGCCCGTAACCGCTTCTTCTAAAATGGTAGTGAACTTTTTGGAGAATCCCGTTTTGTAAGTCATTAATCAGCAAGCTCTTCGTTTCAAAAGTAATCTAGATGTGATTTCGTATTCAATGTTTATTATTGCATGATCGTGGGTGGCGATGGTTGGGCATCCTTAAAGGAAAACTGGGTCACCCTAAAGACATTTTGTCTATAGCTTGGTTCTTAGTAAAAAATATAGCTATTTAAGGAAACCAGAGAGTTGAGAAATGGGAGTAGCACTTAGATATGTTGGGAGTGTTTAGAGCTACCAGTAACCACATACCAACAATCTTGAAGATGCTTCTTGTAGAGGCGAAACAAGTATCGAAGATTCACGTTGTATAGGTGAAGTTTGCTTATTACGGGTCTGGATGTACTTATAAGGTAAATGGTATTGTTATTGCCCGTACTAATAGTACTAAAAAAAGAAAATTAAACAAATAATAGAAATCTCTTAAAGATAAAAGCTAACGCTAAGCGCTTTGTGTTTTTGATTTGAACGTAAAATTAGTTTTAAATTTTACCCGGCAATCAAATTAGTTCGGTCTTTTTGTTGGTACATAACGAATTAGCTGCAAAATCGGGGCACATTAATTTGGTACCGTTAGCTTCAATCACGCGATTTAATATTACTCAAAGAAAAGATATTGAAGACTTTGCCTACATTGTTTATTGCCATTCATACTATTGAGAGTCGTGATTGTCCGTCGCGCATAGCTATCTGTGACATTGTTTCTACGTTTTGGACTATTTTTTTATTTTATACTGCTTTTGTTCCTAACTCTAGTGTCTTGGTATTACAATGCAAAATAGAATCTTATCTCTGAAGCAAAGCGGAACATAAAAGCACAAAAATGAGGAACTTATAAAGGCGAGATTGCGCCATTAAGTATTTCAGATTACAGCTTCTATTACTGTGAGCTAAGATTGTAATTTAATATTGAGATAAACCATATCGCGCTTTTCCCTAAAATGGGTTTATAAAGACCACACTGAGTGACGCGACGCGGATGATTCAGTAAATATATATTTAGTTACCTATGCGATCAATGACAAATACAAAACTCCCGCTTATAAGGGCTTTACTCTCTTTTAACGAATACTAATATTAGTCATAGGATCTTATACCTAGTTTGTACAAAAGTAGCTATGGTAGTATACCAAATTTTTTACCCCAATCTATTTGAGAACCATGGTATTTTTTTTATGGTAATCACTTGAGACATCTTCATACACGGCCTGATCTTAAACTAGGCAGAACCTGTACTATGGTAACCAGACTGCTGATAAACATACATCATATTATAGATAAATAATAAGTATTAAACCCAGACACAGGACAAATGATCGTGCTTATAACAAAATTATTTGTCCTGGGTGCTAATCGAACCCACGATCAATTATGGAACTATTCAATTCAGGATTAGAGAGCATTAATCTGTACTAAGCCTTGACTACCTACTTCATATTCCGTGAAACGCAAAACTAAAAGCTTTGATTTATAAGTTAGCTTAGCTCTTAGAGCTTTAAAATCTTGTTATTTATATCGACACATTATTACAATAAGCTACTTAATAATGACGAGAAGAGCACGGTCGTCGAACACCGTGAGAACGATATACAATACGAAGTTTACTTGAAAATTTCATTAAACATCACTGAAGTGATTTCATAATGACTAAGAAGTGCAATAAGATCTGTGTAAGGCAATTTGAAATTTAAAAGGAGAGTTTTAAGAAATATTTTAACTTGTACACAAGATTTTTCTCATGCAATTGCTGTTTCAAAGGAAGTAAGATATAAGTAATTATTGCGTGTACAAGTGCAATATCAAAACAATTAAGTTTTTAATTTATTATAATGAAATGAACAATTTTACAATCGGTTAAAGATAGTATCTGAGTACATTGTCTATGCTTTGCTACGATTATTATCGAACCAAAAGAATTTCAGCAGATATAAATGGATAAAATAATTATAGTAGTAATATAATAGTAAAAGGGATAAAAAATAACGTGAAAGTTTAAGTTATTTTACTATGTTCCAAATAAAAATACATATATAATAATAAAATGGAAATGAGTTTATGATTGATACTAAATAGATAGATCTTAGATATATGGGATGCAATCAAAACAAATATTATTACAAAACTTGTTTATTGTCTTTGCCATAATTCAATAATCATGCAGTAGATGTAATCTACTTATAACCTAACAATTCCTATCAGAGAAACTATTTATCACAGCATTCTTAGGTGCTATATACACTATGGTACTTATTGTAAAGGCTTCCGTGGAAGACGTTGAAGTTAGGAATATAAAAATAACAGATATTGAACAAAAATCTTAATTTATTAAATTAATAAAACACAACTTCAACAAGCAAAGCGAGTAGGACTATCCATACTACGTTAACACACATCAGTTCTAGGAACGTTAATAGAAACAAACAATAATATTGATTATCACACGGTACTTCCTCACATTGTATTAAAATTTGTACACAATCGCATTTCTACATCCAAAGTCATTAAGAAAAAATCTTTATGAATGATTCGTCTTGCCACACTCTTGACTTGGAGTACATATAATATGAGATATGCAGTCACACGGTCCTTAAGCATGCATCATGAGGAGCAGGGTCACCACGGCCGCCACATCGACTGGGCGGAGTCTGTCTCGGAGGCGGGGCTGTGCGGCGGAGAAGGCGGCGCGTACGCACGCTTTGCTAGCGTCGCTTCCGAATCCATCGGCTCTGCCAGCCTTTTCACTGCTCGATCTGGAAGTACTGTTCTTTGTATAGGAGCCTGTTGTGGGATAGGTCCAGGAGCAATCGGCTGCAACGGCGTTGGCCTCGCTACACCGTTCGGCACAACTGGCTGAGGCTGTACCACTTGAGGATTCTCTAATCTTCTTATACAATTACTCAGATGTTGCAGCAACCTTGCACCAGCTTGAGGATCGACAGGACCCTGTCGCTGCATTGCGTTCGCAGCCAACGTAGCATTTGCAATAAACTGTGACACTTCTGTAGCACACTGAGTAAATCCAGCACGAAAGCGCTCGGCGTAAGACGTTTCTGGTTTCAACACTAATTGTCCCCGTCTCTTAAGGCTGTGGAGGTGTCGGACAGTAAGTTCCAGAATATCTGCTTTTTCGAGTTTGGAGACGTTTTCTCCTTCTGCTTGGAGGGCGGTAACCATGAGATCTTTGAGCTCATCGAGGCAGCGATTGATTCGAGCTCTGCGTTTTCTTTCAAGCATGGGTTTCATGACTTTTCTGTATTGGTATGTGCGGGAGACGGGTTCCTCGTCTGGTTGCGCGTGCGCCGGCGGGTGAAAAGCGCCGTGCGGCGGCGACATTGTACGGGCGGGAAGAATCATTGGTGCGCGCGCGACGGTCTATGAGCGAATGGCGCGCGCGCCGCTCGTCGCATCGCTTTTATGCGCCCTACACCGATTGTGGGCAAAATGCCCGTGATAAAAGTAGGGATGGCACTGAAGGAAAATATATTTAGTTAATTTTATTGGTTAATTTTATTAGACAAATTGTATAAGTACATTTTATTATTTATTGGATTTAATGTATGTAGTAATGAAGAAGTAAAATTAAGATAATTAATGTTAGTTAAAAAAAACAAACAAAAAAACGTCCGATGAATTAAAATGAATAAGATAGAAAGTAAAAATAAAGTATTTGAAAATTGATATGAAAATGTATACCACCATCATCATCATCTGAACATAAGTCTCTCCTACCTATATAATAAGATTGAATGTAATTAAGACGTATTTGTTATTTACTAGTTAGATATGTATGTAAAATATAAACTCCTGTATATATGTATAATGTAAAATATAGACAATATAGACAGTAGGTATATATCACTAGAAAATCAAAATAGGATGCTTAAAATTAATTCAGTATATTAAGTTGTGATAGTCCTTTTCTGGATATCATTGTTATATAGCAATACCAGAGAGATCTAACAGCTGTTCGCCAAAAATTACTGAGGGTCTCAGATGATGGCACCTGGCCAGCACGCGTTCCCACGCGCACCCTCCTTACCAAACCTGAGCAGACGCATGGCAAGACGCTCCCCTTGATTTGCGCGCCAGTAATGTACGCTAACGTCACAACGACCATTATTCTTTGATTTGTCTATGTGACTCGTGGCACTGAATTCTATTTTAGAAGGAATGACGTTAAAGATTTTTCAGAAGAAAAAATACAAGAAATTAAGTAAAATACATATTTTTTTACTGTAACTTGCTCACGTATTTGTCTAGACAGCACATTTGTAATTTGTGTCAAGTTTTGTTATAATTATTCCAAATATAATATTTAAATAAAATGATGTGGGTGGCAACCCTATATGATTGGCGGTGCGAGCCCAGGTTCGCGGCGACACGAGGCGTGTTATCGCCTCCGTCGGTCACACAGACAGACTGACGAATAGAAATTATTACCGTCGCACTTTTTACTGCTTACCGCTGTTATTAATTATTATTTGTGGCCTACTTTGGAAAACGTTGCCGCTACCTACCGGAATTTTACGACAAGTCTTAAGCAAGTCAATAACACAAAATGTAAGTTACCTTTCAAAATATATATTTGTATAATCAGTTAATCACTGTTATATTTAAAGCTTATCACATTAAATACTTTTTGTTAGTACCTACAACATCTATGTAAGAAAAACAATTGTACATACAATATTACAATCAATGTGTTCTCATGATTTTGATATATTTAGCCTTTGAAGTATATGTTTCGTAATGTAATAAATTAATATAATTATTCATTACTAATCCGAAAATAAATGTATTTCTAATCCGAAAACAGAACGTGAAGTAAGTATTCAACATCAACGCATCCTTGAGCAATAAAAACATGATCCTAATTAGTCAATGAAAACAATAACATTGACTATCACCTTGCAAAGGTGTGAGTTTGTTCCCAGCACCGCTAGTCGACTCGACACCGACCCATTGTGCGGTCGAAGCCGCGTGACGCTACTTACTCCAATTCTGTCTTAGGAAGCTAGACGGCAAAACGTCTTATGTATCAGCAGCGCTTTAAGAATAGGCGAGGAACGATGTACGGCGCGGATCGCTTCGTACTTAAGACCTGTCGACACTAGAACTCGTTTGACACGCGATCGGATAACGACGTAAGCGACGCTTCTGTATACAGCCAATGAGACGTTCTTCGTCGTAGTACAGCCGCGTGGGAAAGCCCGTGCCGCGCGCGTTCCCACACACTCGGCCGGCACAAGCCAACCGATAAATTATCATAATTCCATTGTGAGTGAGACGGTACTAAGAAATTTTATACTTCATCAATCGCCGCGTTGAATACATTAGCGCGTGGGCACGGCTTTGTTGATACGGTGACGCAAGGATCAAGGATATGTTGATATGAAGTAGTATGATACGATCGACCCACCGGAGTCGTCCTTTTATTTTTTCTATCACGTATCTTTTTTATGACAAGCACGGCTATAAATTCCTTGGAGACGACACAGTATGCTGATGATATACACCCTAATGTTGGGTTTTTGTGTGAAAAGTAAACCGTTCATTTCACCCACGTTGTCTGCAAGTAACGTTAACTAAGATAATATTTACTTTTCACATAATATCGATAATAAACATTTTAAATAAGTAAGTAGACTTTTATGTAAAATTCTGTTTGTCACGTAAGCTATACTAAAAAAAACCGACGTATGGTGAAGGCAATATGTCTGTCTATCAAGACAGCAAATATTGTTACCTCGTATTTGTTCAATGTTTCCTTGAAATTAATCTTTTTTTTATAATAGCCATGACACGAAAACCAAGCCTCCTGTATAATACTTTAAACTTTGATGGGAAAAGTAAACCTACATTCAAGTAAAACTAAATTAAGTTACAATATTCAGTAGATGAATATTCTATAAGTCTAACGTTACAACACCTTAGAACTTTATACAATGAGGGTTCAATAACTGATAATGATATATTGTAAGTCGCATAGAAAAATAGGCAGTCATGGGACTGCCGACAGAAGACAGAAGTGAAAACTTAAACGAAACGACGAACTTAAAACATTAGCAGGTTGGTGAGATTAATTAATAAGGAGCTGAAAGAACTCAATGTTTAGATTAGCGCCCTTTAGTGGTCTATATATGTATTATTAGCGTGACGGTCACGAGCTCAGTGCTTTTTCCCCATAGCAAAAGTGCACAAACTTGCCTAAAGAAGTTTTTACTTCAAAAAATCTCTCATCAATCATCATCATCAATCTAAATGCAACCATAACACAAACATACAAAGTATCGAATAAGAAAATATTTCGAAATATTTTCAATCCGCAGAACTAAGTAACATGTTATTTTACTTTCAAATAGACCAGGTTTTATAGTGGCAAAATAAATAACTATATACTTTTTACAAATGCGAATACCTTTACCTGTTGCGATTGCGAATGCGTCCTGTTTTTATTTATACTTGTATTCTTACTAAAACCGTCTACCACGTCACGCTTTTTTAAAATGACTTATTATCGAGATTTTCTGTGTTTTTTTTTCACAGGCACACAGTAATAGACATGGGATCGTAGTCCTAATTATAGGTACAGTAACTGTCAAAAGACAGAATAAAAGATACTTGTACAAGATACAATGTAAATTCTTAGTAAATGTTCGAGAAACAAATGTTTAAAAATAAAATTCATAAAACATGTACATGTTCCTATGTATCCTAAAATTCTTTGACGATTTTTTTTTTATTTTTACCCAAAGTTGCGTATGCGTACACCTTTATTTTTGTTTACTAACTAAACAGCGCTATCGCGGGACTCATTATAAGTGGTTCGTCCCACGACAGTTTCGTCGGACTGTTTCGAGGGATGAATCACAGAATTTCAATAATGTATTATTTTTCGGCCAGTGATTCGTCACGTTGTTTTTATAGTCCTGCACCCGTTCACCAATTAAGTTGTGCACCCATTGCTTAAAAAAGTTATTTTCCCCCTATTAAGGTATCCAACCGCCACTTGCTACGGGCCAAAATATTTTTAATATCTTTGAAGCACCCGTTTGCCCCCTTGTAAATATATGTATGTACGTCAAAAACAGTACACTTATGAACGAAATTCTAAAAGCAGGCAGGTTATTACACAAGACACCAGTGTGGATTTAAACTGCCGTTAATACTATATGAACTACCATTAAATTAATTTTAACTGAATCAATCAATCTACACAATTACACATACCTTAAATAAGAACAGAACCAATAGTAACTGAATTAAAAAGACGTTAAAAAAGGTTAGATATAAAATAAATGTAACAAGGATTTGTAACTTCGTGATACATATATTATATGTATCCGTTACAATTATGTATAATATTTATTTAGAAAAGTTAATTTACTGTCCTGAGACTTGCTGGAATATACCTACATACATATGTACATAGGGCCGTACCGAAAGTTCTGCGCTCCTGGCCGCTCATAAATGTTTGAATTTTGAATGTTACTTATATTTTTTTTAAACATTTCTTATGTTTCTCTCCTCAATCACTGATTTAAAAAAAAATTACGGGAAATCGCGTGTCAATTGTTTTTATCACAAGTTGAAGTTCGTCATCCGTAGCAAAAATGAAATTAACGCGAAAAGATTTTAGGGCGATGATTTTTTATGATTTTAAAAGTGCACTGACTCCGCAAGACTTTGCTTTTTTACTTTGCTCTTACATAATATTACATTATTATTCTCTTTATGGTATTTCTGTGGGTTTTTGTCTTTGATCTTCTGTGTGATAGACCTAGCCGTACTAGCCCGGTGGCCTAGGCGACTATAGTAAAATTATTTACTCGCTGCAGACTCGGTCATAAATCATCGAAGCGTGATAACAATATTTCGCTCTCTTTCCCACTTATGAGTAGGTCATGGCTCTTTGAGTCAGATTTATTTTTTATTACTAATTAATAATTTAATTACCTTAAACAAATCGTCAATAAATTTTGTTGTAACAGTGAAATAAAGAATTGAAATAAACAAAACACAACAATAATAAGCAGTGTAAAATGAAAATTCAGTTTCTCTTTTATCGATAATGAGCTTGCGTTCGCGCTACATTCCGCAACACTGATGCCACCCATCAGTGTTTATGACTGAGTCTGCACTGAGTAAATAATTTTATTAAAGATGACGAAATGCTCCCAGCGCTCAGGGAAGAAACTGAACTTAGCTTTTCGGACGGTAGGGAAGCAGTACTTTCCGGTTCCCTTCCTGCAGCTTATCTACGTTACCAAACCGGAGCGGTACCTTTACCATTTTATGTTGTGATTGTGACGCAGTCAACATAACTTACTCTTCCAAGAACGTTTTAAATAAAAAATATAACTTCCAGAATTGAATAAGTTTAAATATTTGATTAAACTTCGGGGGTATCGAACCTTTTACACCGTAAGCGGGCTCGATCAGTGCTTAATCTACAAAAAATCAACATAAGACATATCTTATATTTACTTTGAGCACTTGATAGTAAAATAAAATGTGTTATCTAAAGTCGGTAAGCAATAAGGTACTGAAATAAACAGGTGTGTGCTATGGACTTTTAAAAGTCACTCTAAAGTTTGAATGTCAAACGAAAAATAGTTTAGTACCTTAGATTAAGAACTTAAAGATTTAACAATGATTTGTAATCGATTTGTTACTTTGCAAAGTAAGATGTAGCGTGTAGGGTTTTGTTTCCTTTTTACCGGCTCACTGGTTGCTAAGTGTTGCATTTAGTAAAACATACAAAATATCTTGTCATGAATTGATTGAAGTGAACCTTAAAAGGCATAGACCCTATTAGTTTGCACTTGGCATTAACAGTTTTTGTTTCATTTAATTTTTGTTTATTATTTTTTTTAGTATGCCAGGTAATTTGCTGTCACATACACATTAGTTATCGGCAATGTTGTGTCTACATCTACAGGTGATTTATCGGAGTCTCATTACTCACTACTTTATTGCAGTCTATAACGGAGTAACGAAAAATTGTTATTTCAGTATTTACTGGATAGACTTCGCAAGGTATTACGTGAATTGATTAAGCTATGTAATATTCATTGGTATTTTTGATAAGGTTGGTTCATAACTATGCTTATTATTATAAGTTGATAGTGGTAAGTACATAAGATATATATTTTCTAATGAAAACTAACCAGGCTACAAAAAAACATAGAATACTATTTGCGTTAATTATATTCAGAATTCTTCGGCCTTACATCATCATTATTAATCTGCATTAGTCAAAAATGTTGTTTTGGTATTAGCGACTCGAATACTTTCGTTCAATCTTTTTTATACTCGATACTATGTTTCTTTCTTTTTAAAACGTGCAACAATTTATCGTGAATAAAAATTACATCCAATTTGACTAAAACCGCTTCTGTTTTTTTTTAAATTCACAACAGTACCTGAAGAGAGTATACATTAAATAAAAATATATTTTTTCAGAAACCTGAAATAAAACGATCGAAAGATATATTTTTATTTTGTTTGTAAAATGATTAAGTAACTTTCAGAATACAAAGCACTACAGCCCTTTTAGTAGCAGAATGATGGCAAGCCATAGGATATAATGTTGGCCGACCGGGGATTAGTAGATTTGAAAACCCTTTGAGTACCTTTAAATGCAGGTTTCTTCCAAATGATAATGCTTCTGTTTTAAACTACTTTACTATTTTTTTAATAATAATAATTGACTTGACGGAGAGGCATAACTATTATAACATCGTAAACCCTCTGGAATAGTAACCGCAAGCCAATTAAGTTGGAGGTGCCATCTGCAAAGGTATATCTAGCCTACAGAAGATCGCATTAACCAGTAGGTACTGCTAGTATTGTGGTGTTCTTTGCTGGCGAGTGGCATTGCTAGACAGCCATGAAGGCTTGCTATGCTACACCCTAAGTTTAGGCTAAAGTTGGTGATATAACAGCTCACCGTTAGGCGGGCCGTATGCTTTGTAAGCTTTGCTATTTTTTTTAACGAGGTCAGTCAGGATATCCATATGTTTAACTAGCTGCACCCCGTGGTTTCACCCGCGTAGGTCCCGATACCGTGGGAATATCGGGATAAAAGGTAGCCTATGTGTTAATACAGGTGTCCAGCTATCTATATACCATCATATCATATTTCATCGCAATCGGTTCAGTAGCTTCTGCGTGAAAGAGCAACAAACATCCATACATACTCACAAACTTGCACGTTTATAATATTAGTAAGATTTGTCTGTTGAGCGCGACATAACTAGGTATTACACTCCATTTACACCTTTAAGCGACTTTTTTATTTCTCATGATCGCAAGCGTGAACAAAAATAAATTTATTCTAATTCCAATATCACTATAGCTTAGAGCTATTACGTAAGCTATAAAGGTAAGTTATCTAATAATGTAACGTGAATTGTTGGGTTATGAAAAAAAATTACTGAAAGGAACTTTTGACTAGACAGTTTAGAAAACAAAGAACTAATAGTTTAGGTTAAGAAGAATACGTAATCGGTGTAGTTACTGTCGGTGACCCTACTCTATGTCCAAGACCAACGACGGTCTATAGAGATAACCTTCTTTGACGTAATTCTTTTTTCATAAAGTGATAAGAAGAATCAGGTTTATTAAAGGATTTATTTAAATATGGAATCTTGTAAGTATAGTAAGGATATTTCATATAATAGCCCAGTAAAAGAACTAAAATACTGAAATTTTGGATTACCACGCATTTTTATTTTTGGATGAATAAGTAAAAAAATGCGCTTATTAAGAATTTCGATCCCGCAGTCTTGACAAGTGGGGTGTAATATTTTTTAACAAGTTGATGAAAAAAAAAGACTTTTTTTAACATTTCGTGTGAAGTCACTAAAGAAGTGCTTTTGTTTAACAGCAAATAAAGGTCAAATTTAAAAAAAAAAAGGCCAAGTGCAAGTCGGACTCGCGCATGAAGGGTTCCGCACCATCGTACAAGATTTAATACTATAAGCCAAAATAAAATACGTCTATAGTAGGGGAGTCCCCTTTAATTTTTAATTTATTTTTATTATTTGTTTTTATGGCGGCAACAGATATACACATTCTCTGCAAATTTCAACTGTCTAACTATCACGGTTCATGAGATACAGCCTGGTATCGTGGAATAGGATAAAAATGCGTGGTAATCGAATGTCCATTTTTGATCATAAAACAGCTAGGTTTACTGGGCTATAGGCTTAGGGCTTTACGTTTGAAATGAAAAAAAAAAATTCGTGGCGCGCCATCAAGTCCTATTATTATATTTCATTTTAAAGTATTTGTGAAGTTTTTTTCTAGTTATCGAATCAAAACAAACAGAATAGGAGCTGGTATACATACTTAGCAGCGCTATGTGAGATGTGTCTACCCTTTAAGACCAACCAAATATCAAAATATTTTTTTACAACCAAACAGTATTTTCGAAGTAATTAGAGTAAGTAAAAAAAACAGAAATTATTTTCCTTATTTCCATAGAAACATGACTAATTAACCAGTAAAATACTTCATAAAATTATTTTAACTCCTTAAAAAATATGTAGTACTCTCGCCTACTATTTGTTTAAAGATATACATAATATCCAGGCCCCTCATAAACTTACACTTATTGAATGAAATACAAAAAAAGCAATTTAAAATAAATACCTACTAAAGTAAATAAAACATTTACTGACAATATTACGGTGTTTGGTTAAAGTAATTAAAATTAAATTAATTACAGCCGATGACGTATTTAATTCTGGTTATGTATCTTTTCCGTGGCAAAAAGGTAATTGCGAAATCTTTTGCATTAATTTTCGTGTTTCTTTGTGTAATGTGTACACTTATATTTGTTTTTTTATCTAGGTATGCTTATCCGGGTTTTAAAAGTCATAGCAAAATCCAGGTATGCTTAGTAAGAGTCTAGACCTGATACCTGTGTAATAGATCACGGAATTATTACTGTACTAGCATCCATAATTATAATACATACATGTATAGAACTGGTAACCCATACCTTAAATTAGTAGTTACTTGGTTCGCGCCTCTGGCGCCCTCAGAGGGTTATGGCGGTTACAGCCATACGCGGATACCGCACCCGTGTCGACGGAGGCGGCGTGCGCGTTCGCTGGGACCCCCCCGTGGGATTTGGAGGCGGAAGTGCTCGACGAAGTATATCGGCGAGCACTTCGGCTGAGTTCCGGGCGGGAAGCGGCAGTCGGCCCGCGCCCGAAGAAGTACGCGAATGGCGTGAGGCCGCTCGCCGAGCCACCATGGCTCGTTGGTCGTCCCGGCTGGAGCGCCTCCACGGCGGCAAAGCCAACACGAGTCAGTCAGTCAGTCATCATCGAGTGGGCAGGGCGGCAGCACGGGACCCTTTCCTTCCGACTGACGCAGGTTCTTTCCGGGCACGGCTGCTTCGGGAAGTACCTGCACTCGGTCGCTAGGAGGGAATTGAGTCCTGCCTGTCACCACTGCGACTGCAGTGTGACTGCGACTGAGTGGAGGATGACCTCCACTCGGACTTAATTCGCCGCCGGCGAACCGGGTGGCGGAGGCGCGCTTACCAGCGCCTCATGCCGCCCTGAGTGTGGCCGTGGGTGGACGGGACGGGTTTTCCCCTCCACCCGCTACAGTGGCCCCCCGCGAGAAGGCGGCGTCCGCGTGTGCCTGGACGTCGCCTAATTGAGAGGTTCTAAGTTTTTACCCGGAGGTGGTGCCCGCGCTTTTGCGGGCAGGCGCCAGGGGGGGTCCGGATGTCTTAATAAAAGCTGTTCCCGGATCCCTCCTACTTGAAGCGCAGTACGGCACACCGTGTGGTTTTAGTCGGTTTGATTCCGACACACCGCCCCACCGAAAACCCCGGTGGGGTGACGGCCCGAGGGGGTTTCCACACGCACAAAAAAAGTAGTTACTTGGTTAAACTACATATTTTATCTATAAGTTGTTTGACTTATTTGACAAATTGACAACCACCATGTTCTATAAACGTTTTATTGATTTAATAGCCTTCCCAATTTCCTTATGACTATTTATTAATCATGGATAAAATTATCTGCATTCCAATTTAATTTGATCCTCTAAAGGACCAAGTTGTAATTAAGTAACAAAATATTCCCTCCGATAGAAAAGAGAACCTTTCAGTGTCCCTGTTTTTCTTTCGGACAACTGATTACTATAATTTGATAAAAGAATAAGCTAAATCGATGTAGACGTTGTCGAGTAATCCGCTTACCAAAGCATTTAATTTTATTCACATGTATAGATAACATTACATTTTCTCGCGTCTGATATTTACATCTCTTATCCATACTCGTCGGGCGCTGTAATCAAATTAACAACTTAATCAGCTCAGCACATAGCGTGTCCGTAATCGAATATCGTATACCAAATATTTACAGAATATATTACGAGACAGCTTTTCATTTATTTATCTAGTTTATTTGTTTTAAAGTAATTGAATGCAGTCGATGTAGTATTCAATTCTGGTTACGTGGCTTTTGAGTTGCAAAAGAAAATTCTTTTTTTATTTACATGCAAGGGGATTAAAAGGCTCCTAGATAGGCTGGATGATGATCGGTAAACCAAGGCAGGTACAGAGCTCAAATTGTGAGGCGAACATACTACACATATAATTTGATAATTATACCATAAATGTTTGATTGGCGCTCAAAAAATGGCTTTAACTTAGTTGTAATAACAGTTGAGCTATCTATCAGACGCTTCGTGCCCGCGCTAGAGGTGTGACGTTGCAGGTGTAGCCGAAAAATATATACTAAAACTATGCTTTCGACATTCCAAAAAGGCATGAAATGTCGTACTTTTGAAAAGTATAATATTTTTATGATACCTTTTTTTAAGTATAATAAGGGCTCCGTAACAAACGATAATTTGAGAGTTGGTTATTTTTTGAAACCATACTTGTGCATCTGTAGATGCTTTTCAATCTTGCGATGGTGACCACTTACCATCAAGTGTTGTAGTAATTGGTACATTAGTGCACGTGATAAAACTTAGTTACTGCGTTACTGTTTAGTTCTATCAAATTTAAATGAAGCTGTTGAAAGTTCATTGCCAATCAGTTTCAGATCGTAATTGAGCTGTAGGTCCTAAAAATGTTTAGGTACCAAGTATTAATAGGTATAATGAAAAAGTGTATATGTGAATGAGACCACTTAGACCGCATTAGTCATATAACCTGTACATGACGCTAAGTAGTTTTCGCTAATTGACAACGAATAGCTGTTAAAATACACTCACAAGAGAGCCTTAAGTAAGTGTTCTAATAATGAAAAGAAAAAGCTATACTCGGAATACCAACCAGAAAAAGTGATGTTAACCACGGCCATGTGCAGTAGGCACTTTCCCAGTCGGATGCTAATAGATTGATGATATGATATGATTGATGACTGATATCGTAGCCTACCTTCTACAAAAGAACAACAAAACCGAATGTTGGTAAGCTTTCGTCACCTTACACGAAAATCAATTATGGTTTTTTGTAAAGATTACTAAAACGTATTCTTGTTAATTTCTCCAATCTTAGATAAGTGTTTTAGGGTAAACTCCCTTTTTAGGGGTAGTTTCACACGTCACGTGGTTTTTATCGGTGGGTTTCCGACAACTACACACAGCCCCACCGAACGCCTCGGTGGCAGGTTTCCACACAAAAAAAAGGAGAAAGCTCCAATTTGAGTTTTAATCCGTAACCTCTAGATCGTAACTCCGACTACTTAGCTTAATAGCTAAGCTGTTAGGTTAGTTTGTCTTGTTCTCGAGTGCTTTTACCCCTTCACCGATCTATATCGTGACATCATGCCTACACATACCGTCTACATACCATGTCGACGCCTACCGCCACGCCTGTGCAAATACACGAGTTGTACAAACACGATATGTTGACATATACCGGTGATTGTTCACTGTCCGATGTCTGTTGACAAAGTTAGAGTGAAATGACGGCAACTCAGTGTCACTCAAGTTCTGTAAAATATTGCATTTAAATGACGCGATGAAGGTATTTTTATTCGGCTGTAAATGAGTCTACGTTTTACGAGTTTCAGGAAATGTATCTGGAATTGTTTACACTTTTGAAACGTCCTATGGCATATGTTTTAAACAAAGAGGTGTCTATCAATTTGTTAAAACTCTGACTGGTAGTGAGTTGGTCAAAGACTAGGGTTTATTTTCATCGAACCAAGATGGCAGCCGCGATATTGAGTGACATAATTACTCAATAAGTCCTTTAAAATAATTTCTTAGATTACTTTACAGATAGGTATACACTCTGTTAAGTAATTAGACAAGTGGAACATTGAAGGAAATTAAAAAGACAATATAATTAAAGTATATTAAGAAAATAAAAGACCCAGCAAGAGAGAGTAGATACATTAAATATGTTTATTCAATTAACTATAAAAATAATTGATGTCAGATCTGACTCACACATTTAACAGAAGTTGCAGCAACTGAAACATGTAACTTATGCTCTCTGAAATTATTTCATGTTTCAGAAGAAAAATATCGATAACATATGTTATCTATTTATGTAGATAACATGTGTTGTCGATATTTTTTTACTCAATAAATTTATAAAGTACTCAAAAGCTGTAGTCTTAATTAAAGATCTTTGCTAAAAAACTTATAACTATGTACATTTTCAAAGCTATACTTATTATGCGTCATATTTTCTGTAAAACTTGGTGTACAATTAAAATATTATCTATCTATCTATTATGAAAACAAAAAAGCAAACTGAAGATATTCAAACGCCTATAGAATTTATTATTACTAGAGATCGCTTGGTGGTCGAATTTCGACCATGGTTTATTTCATTGGCCAATATTACTTGACCTGTCATTGTATAGACTTTTGTATCATGACAGGTCAAAATTTATACTGGACACCCATAGCTGTATGTACCCGTTTTTGCATTTTTTTTAACTTTGTAGCAAATATTGTTCAAAAATTTTAGCATTCGTCACTTCTTCTCTGTATAAACTATACGTGTGCGAAATTTCATACTCCTCCGTCCGCCCAATTTTCGTAAAAAGGGATCCAAAGTT
The DNA here is from genome assembly GCA_963859945.1 of Euplagia quadripunctaria. Taxonomy (NCBI): domain Eukaryota; kingdom Metazoa; phylum Arthropoda; class Insecta; order Lepidoptera; family Erebidae; genus Euplagia; species Euplagia quadripunctaria. The sequence continues at coordinate 14,971,522 of OY982572.1, read as the reverse complement.
TTCGCTTCACGTATTAATATATAGATATATATTCATTATTAACACAGACAACGATTGATGTAATTTATTTGATGTAAGCCCTCTCTATTACGAAATTAATAATATATATAATAATACATTTAATAATTAACTTATTTGCAGATATAAAATATTGTTTCTTTTAAAAACTAGGTTACAACTCTAAATAATACCTACGTATTAGGAGATATCCTACTAATATTATAAACGTGAAAGTTTGTGAGGATGTATGAATGTATGTATGTATGGATGTTTGTTACTCTTTCACGCAAAAACTACTGAACCGATTGCGATGAAACTTGGTATGTAGATATCTGAAGACCTGAATTAACACATAGGTTACTTTTTATCCCGATATTCAAACTGCGGGGTGCAGCTAGATTTATAATAAATTAATCCATTTTTTGTATTAACTTTTGTTATATATATAACAAAAATTACACAAAAACATTTATTGTTATTGAGTAAATATTTGTTTTTTGTTATAGGAATCGTAGACAGTGTCTCAACATTCTTTTCTAGACGAGGATTTAAAGAAAACCTGCTGTTATAATCTTGAATGACGTTGTTCAACATTTTCCTTAATCATTTTATAATTTAAAACCGGTCGTTTGACGCAATACTATCAAGGCTAAGTGATAACTACATGCAAAAAAGAACAGTAGAGTTATCTACGTAATGTGCATATATTATTGTTACCTATTTACTTTAGTATTTAATCATTAAAAAAATGTTGGTTTTCGCCAAAATTTTTAAGTAAATTGGAATTAAATTGTGAACATTTTAAATGTACCAACTTAATACCCTAGAGATATTAATGGAGGGGATTAAGTGGTGCAGTACTTTAGCCTGTTTATGTGTATATTTAAAAACAAAGTTTAAAGTAGCGATGTAAGTTAACACCTTATTTTTTATTGGTTTAAAGTCAACACATAAGAACTGTAGACACAGACGACCATTAGGGACCTTGGGTTCGTACCGTAAACTGCCAAGCTGTAACTTAAAACTTTTGCGTACACTCTACTGAACGGCATTAATCTTCAGTCTCGTCAACTTCACCGAATAAATTACAGTTGTTAGTCGATCTCGATTAAGACTCACTTTAAGTAAATTAATTTTTATTTTTTTATTTATTTACGTCATAGGTGGCAAACGAGCAGACAGGTCACCTGATGGTAAGTGACTTCCGCCGTCCATGAGTACCTGCAGCTGAAGAGTAAAGGGGGAAGAGGGAAATTCCCCCTTTACTCTTCAAATTGGGAAGAGTAGTAGTGGGGGGGGGGGGGGAGGGGAGATGGGGGAAGAGTGGGAGAGAGAACAGTTAGTGCCTTTTTTTTTGTGCGTGTGGAAACCTCCTCGGACCGTCACCCCACCGGGATTTTCGGTGGGGCGGGAAGGGTTAGTGCCTCCGGTAACCTCACTCACTCGGGGAAACACAATGAAAGTATTGCATCTTGGAAGCCTTTAATACTTAGTAAAAAAAATGTCTCTGCCATTTTTGTCTTAATGTACCTACTGTATCGATGGTATGGTAAAAAACTTTTCGGTAAATGAAAATTAAAACTGTAAACCAGAGCATTCGGCCTTCGGATCAGAGAACTAATATTATGCAATGTAAGACGATTTAATAACACATTTTGGACCGGATTTCCTGGAATTCATATTGCCCCTACACAGGTTTTTTACTGTATTTATTTGACTTTAATTAACCCGTAACCTCACATATTTTATTTCTAACTTTTACGTATTATCTCAGACATCTTTACTACGATACTTTACTACATCATGAATATGTATATCACTTGAAAGGTATTTTACGTAAACATTTTGAAGGCATCTACCTAATTGGTAGACAAGGAATATCAGCAGTGATCTACTTAAAAGAAACCAGTTCGTTATGTAAAAAGGTTTGAATAAGATTGTATCATTGAAAGTGACGAAGCCATCACTTTCTATGGGGAGACCTTATCTGCGAGTGAATTTACGGTACCGTTAGCACTATTATCTGTTTCTTGAAAAAAGAATAATAGCATTTTTCTTCGTAAACTCCATAAAACATAGTCGGTATACTTTTTGCAGCTAGTATCAAATGTTTGTGATTAAACTTTTTAAACCTCTTTATATTTTGATTATACATTAAAAAAATAGAAGCAAAACATTTATTGACTGGCCTGTTGGTCTAGTGGTTGGTGGTGACCCTGACTGCTGAGCCAGAGGTCGGGGTTCGATTCTCACCGTGAGGAGCAAGATCATTGGTTCTGTGCCTGAGTGTAATTTATTTACAATATGTAAGTATTTAGAAATATATAAGTACGTTTATCAGCAGTCTGGTTACCATAGTATAGGCTCTGCCTAGTTTGGGATCACACGGCCGTGTGTGAGATGTATGAAGTTATTATTATTATATTAAAAAAAATAAAAATAACAATTAGAAAGTAATCATCATGGAGTCTATATTTAGAAAATGAAATACTAATAAAATGAGGTCAAAACAATGAACATTAAATCTTCATTGTTTTGCACTAAAGTATTTTGTGTAAGCAACAAAGTAATTACTGTCGGCATATTTTTTATCAGACGCAGCCGAAAAGGTTGCCATTGTACACCTACATCTTTCACTTTGTTAGACACATTATGACTTTATTACTATCCGCTATTGTTAACCAATCAACAAAAAAGCTGAGGTAAATAATTCTTTAACAACATATTTTCCTTTCCTTGACCATATTTTAGAAACAGATTTTTTTTTCTTTAAAATACATCCCGCATTAGGAATTATTCCTGTGTCGCGGGGGACTTTACAAACATACAAAGTACGGACACAAAAAACACCCACACTCGGGTGGGAATCAAATCCACGACCTATGGCAGTCAGGGTCACTAACCACTAGGCCAACAGGCGGGTAAAAGTAGTGACCGTTGGTTTCCATAAATAAATGTTTTTTCCTTGTGCACTGTACAATTTTCATGAAGAGTTTTGTGGAAACTTTATTCATCATTACATATTCTATGGTTAGTCTCCAGATTTTATCTAAAATAACGTTGTTTTAGTGAAGGCTGAAGGTATTTGAAACGTAATGCTGTTTAAGATTGAATACAGATTTCTCTCTGCCAGAGATTGTCAACTTGTAACTTTCGCCTTATCTCTATATCTAAGTTAGGTTTATAACATTCTATTTTTGAAAAGATTTGTATTTTTTATACCAAATTACTTTAAAAATTATTACTACCTATAGCCCGCGACTTCGTTCGCGTGGAAATTTTGGTGAAATCTATCCTACGGGAACCGTACATTTTATTCGGATAAAAAGTAGTCTATGTGCTATTTCAGACTATCATCTATATCTGTGCCAAATTTCATCCAGGTCCGTTCAGCCGTTTTTGCGTGGAAGAGTAACAATCCATCCATCCATCCTCACAAACTTTCGCTTCTATAATATTAGTAAGAATTGTTGATTATGTATGTTTCTTCTTCATTAGTATACAATCGTTTTATATTTATTAGGTTTAATAAGGTATTTAAGGTAAAACCAAAAGGCTTTTTCTAGAAAACTTCAGGTATAGCCAGTAAGAATTCGTTCTGCTCTTAATTGATTTATTTATCAATTTCAACTTTTTGCACATTTAGTAAATATTGTGATAGGGAATAGTAGGCCCTTTAGAATAATAATAAGAATATAATATACAAAAAAAATATATGATGTATTTTTGTCATTAAAAATGTATACACTGTATATTTATAGGTATGTATAATCAATTTACCGGTTGACGCAGGTACTCACCGGACACGGCTGTTTTGGTAAGTACCTGTGTCGTATAGGCCGGGAGCCGTCGCCTGCGTGCCACCACTGCGGAGGCTGTCGCGAGGACACTGCACTCCACACTTTGGTGGAGTGCTCAGCATGGACGCAGCAGCGAAACGATCTCGTGACAGCTATTGGGGTGGGAAGCTTCTCGCTAGAGACCATGGTTCTGTCCATGCTTCAAAGTGAGAGTGCGTGGGCTATTGTCCACATATAAAATGTTAACTTCGTTGTAATGAAAAAATAAATAAAGAACTAGCATTAGTTTAACAGCAGCATTTTTTTTTTTATTTAAAAAACTTCCTGCAGTTTACAATGCACGAGGCGGACTTAATGCCACATGGCATTATCTACCAGTCAACCTTTGGATGATTCAGAGATGGACATGGCAGGTGTATGAGAACGAATTTCTTAAATATGGTTATACTTACAAATACAATTACAACAATTACAATTGCTTATACATAATACATAGATACATAAATACTTATAGATATAATATATATATAAATAAATACTATTTATAGATACAAAATATACCTTTAGTTACGAGGTTATGATGATATTTCTGCCAACTGTTTCCTGTAAAATTCACGGACCTTTGCTTTAAACGTGTCTCTGTTGGTGGACGTCCTAATCTCAGGAGGGAGCGCATTCCATAGTAAGATAGAATGGATAGCAAATGAAGAGTGAACAAGAGAAGAAGTGTGTGTAGGGCATAGGAGTAAAAGATTATTTGTGGAGCGAAGATCTCTGTCATGGTTGGAACAAAGAAGTTGAAGATGTGAGGTCAGATATGTGGGGGCTGTAGGGTTATTAAGTAGAGAATAAAGTGTAGTCAAAGCACGTAGGCTACGACGCTGACGTATAGGTAACCATGACAGTTGGGAACGATAAGTAGACTCATGGTCGTACTTACGAAGATTGAAAATGAACCGAATGCAATTATTGAGAAGTCGGTCTAGTTTATTGAGTAGATCTGCATTCAGGTCGAGATAGCATACATCACCGTAATCGAGGATAGGGAAGATCAAGGACTGTACAAGTTTCAACTTAGTGCTGGTCGGGAGAAGGTTTTTAAGTCGATAGAGTGATCGCAAGGTCCCGGTGACTTTCTGACTGACGTTCGCAATGTGAGGTTGCCAGGACAGAGTAGAGTCAATCCATAAGCAGAGGTCTTTGACAGATGAGTTGATTGGTAAAATGGCCTCATTATAAACCACGGCGGGCAGTATTAAAGTGTCCATTCTGCCAACCATTCGTGGACTACCCGTTATAATTGCTAGGCATTTGGACGGATTAACACACACGCTAAAACGCTCAGACCAGTTGTTGATGGCCTCCAAATCACGGTTCACATTGATGATTGCTTCTGACAAATTATCCAGCCTAGCCTAAGAATAAATTTGAAGATCGTCCGCATACAAGTGATACGCACACTGAAGTTCGAGAGTAATGAGATTGATAAACATCGAAAATAATAATGGAGACAGAATGCCACCTCGTGGAACACCAGTGTCAAGTTTACACCAACTTGATGATAATTCATCGATGCGGACTGACTGTTGACGTCCACGAAGATAAGATGAAAACCATTCCAGTGCGTCAGAGGAGACCATATAATGAGTGAGGATGGATACTAGGACGTCGTGATTTACGGTGTTGAATGCATTAGTGAAGTCGATTACGACTAAAACGGTTAGTTTTGCATCCTCCACGCCACTCCTAACATCGCTAGTCATTTTAAGCATAGCAAGCAGTAACTGTGCTATGCCCAGGTCTGAATTCCGATTGATATGGACTGAGGATATTATTATGAAGGATAAACTTGGAGAGTTGTTTCTGAGCACATGTCTCAAGAACTTTGGATAGAAAAGGGAGGATTGATATGGGTCGGAAATGATTAGGAAGGGAAGGATCTTCGGAAGAGGGCGAACGTAAGCCTTGCGCCATACGGCTGGGAAGAGTCCAGAGTCAAGGGAAAAATTTACTATGTGGGTAATTACTGGCAGAAGCTGGTCTAAAATGGTGACTATCATGAACCGATTTATATCGTCACAGCCCACAGCCTTTGATTTGAAAGATAATATGGTCTTTTTGATCTAAGAAAAAAACTTTAATGTTACGCCGAGGTAGATCAGTTACATAACAGAGTGTTTGACTCTTAGTTTGTGACGGCATTAACGGAGCTTCACTGAAATGTCGGTTCATGTCGTCCAATCCAGTAGTCATAGGTGTACTGGAAGGTTGAACCTTACCAATACCCAAAGTCCTCAGGAATTTCCAAATATCGGCAGGAGACGAATTAGAAATATTGAAGCATTTTGAAGTTGGGCTGACGATATTTGTCAGTTTTATTGAAACTCTTATCTTAACTCCTGAAGATCATGTTTGTGATTGAGTAACATCCTCTCTGTCAGTCTTCAAGCCTTTTACTTGCAGCATTCTGATTTATCTATATCGTATGTTTTTTAAATATTTTTTTACTAACGAGGTTTTGTCCATAAAGGTACGTCAATTCCAAAGTTGGTTATATAAGCAGGAAGTACTCTTTAAATAGTAAATTTATTCGTTTATAAGTAGAGACGGGTATAAACAAATGTAAAGTCCAATTACTATAATGATGTGTGCATATAAATTCGAGTTTCAATAGTAATTACCTTACAGGATATTGTTCTGTTATTGGCGTTCGTTCACTTAATACGAACATGCGAAATTGTACACGTTACAAATAAAAACAGGTTTTGAGTTCGGCTGACAGATTTAGCTAAAGTACAGTAGTCGAAGTAGCAACACGATTTTTGACCTTCTTGTTTTGAGATGCTGATAAAAAAAAGATTATAGATTAAAATCTTCTTAAAGAAGTCAAAATACTGCACTGCATTCGATATTTCGTGAAAAGAAATGAGTAATGCACTTGTTGAGATAGTCTTAGCCGCTGCAGCGGGTGGTTACACTGTCTGCAAAATTTGTTGGAAGGTCCAGAGTACAGATCAGTTTTAATTCAAACTAGAAAAGAACGGCGAAGGCGAAGGCACATCCACTTCCTGTTTTATAAAGTTCTTGAAAGGAGTTTCACACCGAGTTTAGTCTAGTTTTACGTGTGCAACGTGAATCAATGACGATTTATAGTGATTTACAACTGTGTATAATGCTAAGTACAAAAGTACCTGACGCCAGGTATGAAAGTACCTGAAGAGTAGAATTAAAACTACAGATATCACTGTTGAATCCACCATATACCACACGCACTTTTCGCATTCACACCTTATTGTGTAGAAATACTGTTTACGCGCGGTGCAGCTTTGAGTTCGACCACAATTGCTATATGTGTACCATATTTACTGCTACAGGCGACCCCTTGCATTTAAAGAGCAAAGCCCCGCCTCACCTCTAACCCTTTAATCATTAAAGAGTTGAAAGCAGCGACTTTCTCATTATTATGATATTGCAAGTCGTTTTATGCAGTGTTTATGGCTTAACTAGCTTCCCGCCCACGGTCGTTCGTGTTCACGCACGCAATGGGTATTAATATTAATACCTACAATGTTAGAACTAAATTAAGCGTCAGCATCGTCGAAGGGCATTCAAGAGGTTGCTGGTTTAGATCTCACTCAGGATATTGTGGATTTATACATACATTTTTTGAAGTGAAAACTTCTTTAGCGGCATTGAGCACTTTTTGGGATGGGTAAAAAATGTTAAACTCGCGTCAGGACACGTCACCCTGATCGAAAATCTGTCCGAGTGTCGTATATTTAAAAAATGGAGGGAGGGAGGGAGGGAAAAAGTGTGCGTCAGAGCAGACACACACTTTTTTTTAAAGTGTAAACTTCTTTAGCCATGTTTGTGCATTTTGCTGATTGCTGAACTCGTGACCGTCACGCTAATAATACATATATACATCCACTAGGGGGCGCTAATTTAAACATTGAATTCTGTCAGCTCTTTATTAATTAATGTCACCAACCTGTTAATGTGACGTTTTAAGTTCGTCGTTTCGTTTAAGTTTTCACTTCTGTCGGCAGTCCCATGACTGCCTTTTTCTTTTGTTCGAGCGAGAACCCCCTCTGCTACCGGGGTTTTCAGTGGGGCGCGCGGGCGGTGTGTCGGAATCAAAGCGACTAAAACCACATAGTGTGCCATATGGTGCCTAAGAATGTGACCACACACTCAAACTAATTTTATTAGCTTAGTTTTATGGGTTATAAAGAATAGCAGTAATAACTCATTCATGTTATTTTCGAACAAAAAAACAACACGAAAACATTACTGCCCATCTAAACTATTGCCTGCTTTCTAGCCTTGTTTTGAGTAAACGAAAAAAATAGCTTAAAATTGACTTCCTAGATTTGTTTACAGTTTTAGTTACAAGTGAAGCTAATAATAAAAATAAACTAACATTCTATAAACATTTTTAGTGGAAGAGCCACGCTTCGGCACGTATGGGCAGGCTTGACCGGAGTAATACCACGGCTTCACAGAAAAGCGGCAGTGAAGCAATGTTTACATTGCTTTTCGCCGGGTGAGTGAGGTTACCGAAGGCCCTAACCCTTCCCTCTCCCTCTCTTTCCCTCTCTCCCTCCTTCACACCCTCTCCCCCTCTTCCCCTTCCCCTACTACCACCTTAAAGGCCGGCAACGCACTTGTGACTCTTGAGTTGCAGGTGCCCATGGGCGGCGGTAGTCACTTACCATCAGGTGACCCGTCTGTTCGTTTACCCCCTATACCACAAAAAAAGAAACCCCCGCTTAGACTACCTTGAATACCTAAATAAAGAGTGGATAATTTTTTATTTTTTTAAATCTTTTATTGAGTAGGGGTTTTAATCTATTTAGACATGTCAACCCCATTGTACCCTCTATATTTATAGCTTACAAATTGTACATCACTGTAGAAACATTGAACCGCTAATACACAGTTGTTTGGATATCTCAGATATTGGTAGTGAAAGAATAGTCTGCGCAATTCCTACAGCAATCTGGTTCAAATTCAATGTTTCCATCAGTGCTTTTCTTTCTGTTCGGTTCTTGACACATTCCATCAGCACGTGTTGTACATCCTCTTCAACTCCACATAAGCTGCAGCTCGGAGAGTTTTTCTTTTTCATTAAGTATGCAAACTTATTCGATGGAATGTGTCCAGAACGAAGTCTCAATATCATTTTTAAGTGGTTTCTATTAATGTAACATCCAATAAACCATGGTATATAAAGAGGCTCAGACTGTATAGTACGATACCAAATTCCTTTCGTTTCAGATTTCTCCTTAAACTGTATTTTCCATTTATTATAATTTTGTATTTTAAATTTAGGTAATATTTCCAAATAATCCGGTAAAACATTAATTTCGACTCCTTGTAAGCAGCCCACTTTAGCCATTCTGTCCGCTTCTTCGTTACCATGTAATCCAATATGAGCCGGAACCCATTGCAACTTCAGGAGTGGATAAATTTGGGGGCACACATCTTACTAATATTTTAAAGACGAAAGTTTGTGAGGATGTATGGATGTTTGTTACTCCTTCACGCGAAAATGGCTGAACAGATCTAGTTGAAATTTGGCACAGAGATAGATTATAGTCTGGAATAGCGTATTGACTACTTTTTATCCCAGAAAAATTTACTGTTCCCGTGGGATAGATTTCACCAAAATTTCCACGTAAAAGAAGTTGCGGGCATCAGCTAGTAAGAAATATTATCTTGGTATCTTCTTTAGGTATTCTAAAAATACATATATCCCATAAAATTCCAAATGTTTATGCCCAGATCGGCTTTAGGCGTCCATTAGACGCTCATGGAAACGTCAATCATTACCAAAATTCACGATTGACGGATGTTCGTTGGTGATTGACGAAATAATATTGACATTAAAATCTCATCATGCAACTGTCAATCACTGCATTAGACGATAAGTTATTCGTCAATCACCGTTTTGATTATGGTAAAACCGACAGCAAAACCTACCGTCTAATGGGCGCCTTAGACTGTATTGTGCCAGTTTGGCTTTATAGGTGTAGATTAACTATGTCGTTAAACCGAGTTCCGTATCATGTGACAATATATGCCAGGATAGGTGGTACTTATTTCGCAAGCCGCGGCACGTGCAATAAACATGCAATCAAATTTTCGCATAAGCATATATTATATCTTTGTATTTAGGGGCATCATATACATATTACATCTTGAATCTGAGAAAGGTAATTTAGCTCCTACATAGAAACCCTCCCCTCTACGTACGATCACTTGTTATGAAATAACGTAATTTAGCGATTTGATAGTCCTTTAGCGATGATCAAGTGACCAAATGTATTATTGCATCGGGTATTGAATAAGCAACGAAGATATCAGTCTCTGACCCTATGAGCACAGTATAAGAGTATCGTGTGTGCGGAGTCCCTTAGACACGAGTTTTTACAACTAGTGCATATTAATATAAACAATGCAGGTTTAATTAGGTAATTGTTTTACTGATGAATCTGTAAAATATTGCAGCGTTGCAGAAATACGTGACTCTGATCATGAGTAGACGCTAGGCTAGACGTAGTGATTAGGCACGTCGTGACTAATGGTAGGCAGTTGTTTTATAGAAACAGTGCTGTTTTTTTTTTTAAATTTAATATAAAGACTTCAATTAAAGGTCAAAGGTCAAACATATTTATTATGACTTGAAAAAAAAGTAAAACCAGAAGCATAACATTTGAATAATTTACATGCGTATGTCTATGTATTTATAACACATTATGTAAGAACAACACCCTGGACAAAACCTGTACTTCATTCAGTACATTTAAATTCAGTGAATATATGTAATGCATATAAATATATTACAGGCAAAAGGTAAGAAAAGTAAATTTTTTAAACTTCTGCCATTTTACATACATCGCACAAGTAATCAATTTTTTCTATCGTTTAAAAAAAATACAAATGTTTCCTGTAGTCGTAATCATTGCAAGAGGAAATTGATACCTAATCATTAATAAAAGAAAATGACAAAAGTAAAATATATCCCATCAGGATTGTATCATTATTGCATATTATATATATATTTTTTTAAAGAATAAAAAGATATTTATATATTTTTTTTCTTTAGTTAAATTTATAAATTACGAACCTCTTGGCGCCTATGGCTAAGTTACCAATAAGAAACTGAATACATTCTTACTTTATATTCCAGTTGTCTCAAATCAAGCTTACGTCGTTTTTGACTTTTCGGCAAATGTAGTAAATAAATAAGTACCTATATTTTCCGAAAACCGGAAATGTGTATGTTATACTGTATCTACATTTGGGTTTGAACTCAACAAAATTGGATTTTCAGCAAAATATTGTTAGGCGGCTCTTTACTTCATTATTATATTATCATTTTCTCACCTACTCTAAAATAGTTATTTTTATATTGTTCTTGACGTATCTACAAATTTTACAATCAAATTTTATCTACAGAAATGAAACCTTTTGAATTGGAATTACAACTTAGGTTGTGGTGAGCGACACTTAAATAGAAGTTTTATAAGAGACTACTTACTTAGCCTATCAGTACAGTGACAAGACAATACAGTGAAAAGATAAATAACAAAAAACAAAATTCAAAAATTCTAATTAATTTCTGTAATCGTTGTTTAGTTAAATATTACGGTTACCAGGGAATTAACCGTTATTTTGTAAAGTACACAATTACAAAGTGAAAGTTTTTCTTTCCTTGTAATTGCACCCTCTAGCTATGGTAGCGCCACCTAACGGACTTTCGACGGACACTTTTTCAAATACAGAGATGGTGTTCTTTGGCGCTACCTTCTATACTAAGATGTCCTAAAGACATAAAGGCCGCTTTACATTATCCTATTTGTATAATGTTAAATTAGTTTACTAGTATAACTAGAGTGTAAGTAATTGTTGGTGAGTCAATAAATAAAAAATTGGCAGTCATGGGATTGCCGACAGAAGTGAAAACCTAAACAAAACGACGAACTAAAAACATCACGTTAGCAGGTTGGTGACATTAATTAATAAGGAGCTGACAGAGCTCAATGTTTAGATTAGCGCCCTCTAATGGATCTATATATGTATTATCAGCGTGACGGTCCCGAGTTCAGTGTTTTTTCCCCATAGCAAAAGTGCACAAATGTGCCTAAAGAAGTTTTCACTTCAAAAAAAGGTGCAATACCTAGTGCACTGCATGAGCAAGTGTACCATACAATCATACTTGATTCGAATACAATTATAAGAATTTTACTCACACTACGTCATTTAGCATTAAGCGCTCCGTCAAATTGGATAATGGAAACGGTCTTTATGCGACCATATGTTATGGTGACAGTTAATGTAAAACTGAAAAAAAAACCAACCTACTACTCCGTAATTATTTTGAGTACTGGGTCGTGAGTGGCCTTGGGTTTATTGGAACCAGACTCACTCTCGACAATGTAAAATTCAAGCCTCAGGCGTTAAATAAAACATACGACATTCAAGACAATAATTGGTAGCCGGAGTGGGCAAGTATATGGATTGTTTGAGTTACAAAAAATTCACGTATAATATAAATTACTTGGGAATAAGCATACAATCGCTAACGATCCTTATCGAGAGTACTATTTATATCCTTATGGATATAATTTACGATATCAACACGAATTGAGGCGCAGATATCATGAAAATAATCACATCACGATATAGGTTAATCACATCATGGAATAGGTTATTCAATCAGAGTCAGTGTTGAAAACTAAGATGTAAAAGACGAATATTTGCGGAGTATGAATTCTGGACATTAATAACATAATATTACACATTATTTAATAACACAATAAGGCTAAAACAAAGTTAAGTAATGCTCGGACATTACGTACTCATATTTTTTAATTTAATGATGTGAATGTTTAATAAATTGGCTGGTTTGTCTGTCTAGTCTCTTATACGTCAGTCGCTTTAATGGCAGTTATAATTTGGGAAAGACCATGAAAAAGTAAAACCTTGGTGAGGGTTCGAACAAATTTATAGCCAGCATTGAATACAAAGACAGTCGCAATGACATATTTTAAAATACATAACTACAAAATAGTTATTGAGTTTTGAAGACTTAATGTCATAACCTAAAAAAGAGTGTAGTTACCTACTTTTGTCATAATATATAGACTGTCGTTGTGTTCTATGATAGATACAAAATCTGCCCCGCCAAGACGAGCCCAGCGAAGCGTAAGGGCACTACCTACCTTTTCTCGAAACTTGGGTTAGGATTATACCAGATACACAAAATTCTCGGGATATAATGTCAATAGTAGACTTATTAAATCTATTAAGTTTCAATTGCATAGCTTTTATGCTTTAAGATTTTATTGATATCTAAAAACGCCAATTTCGTCACTGACTCACTCACTGATGATCATCAAAATTCTTAAGGTACTTTCTGAAGTCCTAGAAAGCTGAAATTTGATATGTAAGCTAGTATTAGTATACAAACAACAAAAAATTCTAAAACTTGGAACTTTTAACCCCCAACCCTTAAAGGGATGGAAATTTGTCTGAGAATTCCCCAAATTTTCATGTAACATTTTAACTAAAAATGTTTTTGGTGGGATTCATTTTTCTAAATCATTATTTAAAGCTTTTAATAAATAAGAAATTAGTAGTGATGAAATTAAAATCGATTACCTTCTATTCGATTCTGTCTAATGATATACATTATGGGCGTAAGAAAAAGAACTCGGTTTAAAAAAAATATGCAATCAGATATCTTTATAATCTTATTTTATACTTCAACCGTTTATTATTCAAAGAAAGTCTGACGTGACATATACTTGAATAAAATAAGCACATTTCTTTATAAAGTAAGCGTTAATAAGTAAAGAATGATCATACCATAAGAATCGTGGCATATATGAACCATTAGCGTAGACGCGTATTATTTGTAGGACAATTGAGCTCCCTTTATTGGACAAATTGCCTTAGGGCACCAGCACTAACATTTAAATCAGTCTTAATGGAACCCATTTCCATAAGTAATGCAAAGATGTCCTTCGGGGATATAATGTTGTTGAGACGGATGCGGTATTAAAATATATGCGATGGAATGCTGTAAATAATATAATCATTTTATTTTTCAAGATATATTTTATAATATTTATGTACATAATTTTATTGAAATATCTATAATAAAATGTCTAGGGTTATACATTGGTTTGGTGTTTTATTTAATTTTTCTTATAAATCAACTTGTTATACTTTTATAGCTATTATAGCTATTTCAATGAAATAGCTATAATATGTTTAATAAATTTAATAAATAGCTATAGAATATTTCAATAAAGATACGTGGGTTATACACATATGTTTTTTTTATTAAAAAATAGTAAATGAGTACTTTTTTCGTAAAAAATAAAATACTGATTTGTTCCTTCATTTGAAATTTTGAGCGGCTCTCCGTCTTCCTACCAAGGTTACTAAATCGGCAAACTGATTTATCTGAACAAACTCTCAAATATTTTTAAATGTGGTGTTGAATAAACTCAATAATCAATTAGAAAAAAAGTACACCTGTTTATTTTATTAATTACTAGCAGCGCCCCGCGGTTTCACCCGCGTAAGTCCCGATCCCGTGGGAATATCGGGATAAAAAGTAGCCTATATGTTAATCCAGGTCTCCAGCTATCTACATACCAAGTTTCATCGCAATCGGTTCAGTAGTTTTGGCGTGAAAGAGTAACACACATGCGGTAATGCGGATTGGATATAAGGCATGAATGAATGAATGAAATATATGCAGATGAGAATGTGTTTTTGTACCTAGAGTATATTCTTAAGCTAAACTCTCGTGATGAACACTTAAGATATACATAAATATGTATATCGTAAGTAAGATTAGGTGTTTAATTCATGACTTGCATAAAAATTTCTTAGAAGTACGACTAACCCGACCAACCAGCATCTCTCTAATAAATGGAGACACGTGACGCAGTGGCGACCGCGCGGATCATGATTTGCATTGGTTAAACGGCGAGCGTCGTATCGTTTCACAGTGCACCGACACATATATGTACATTAGGTTGGAAGGAAGTCACTACCATAAATATCTCGTCTAGCTATGGAGAAGGATAAGGTAGGGCTCAGCGGATATTGGAGCTTCGGAAGCACGTCTACCCTGCAGAAGCCTGCAACTAATCAGTACTTTTGGCGTATTTCTGTCGATCAGAAAGTAGTGTCGATTACAAAAATGTCAAAACTCGAAAGTGCATTTTTGGAGAGGATTAGGTTGCTCACCATTACCTCTTACCACCAAGTGGCCCTGATACTAATTAAAAAAAATGAATAAAAAATAAATATTTGATAATAATAAATCTAAGGAATATGTCTTGATCTTAGTACCTCACAAACACGGCAATCACAGACTCATAGATCCTGGCCATATTCCGCATACAATTGAGTTATCATGTTAATGCGTTTTAAATTGGCCGTTGGGCTGTTTGACATCTGTGCCGACCTATGGGAACGATTTGGCGACAAGAAGCTTCATCTACATGAGGGTTTACCATCAATTATGCAATCCCTGGATATTTCTATTTATAGGTTATGCCTCACGATGATTTATACTAAGGTTATTTAACCCAAATGTGGTTTAGTTAGCCTAATAAAGAGAGATAATATATAGAGAATAAAAAAACGAATCCCTGTAGCTACATAATTGGTTGTACAGCCTAAAGCAAGTTATTTGTCACTTCCGTCATCATAATTGTCTTTGAAAAACTATCGTATTATTTAATTTTAATTATTGAAGTGAAAACTTCTTTAGGCACGTTGGGCACTTTTGGTAATGGGAAAAAGCACTAAACTCGCGTGACCGTCACGATCAGATGACATATGACATGATGACAATACATATAGATGTGTGCGTAGGTCATAAACTTAGTATACCTACTAGCGTAAAGTATACTAAGTTTATGGTGTAGGTATATGTAATTATATGTGTATGAGTTTTCACTTCTGACGTGCAGTCCTACGACTGACAGTTTTTTATAATACGGTGCCCTTTTGTGAAGTGTGTCCTACTGTTGCAACATTTGATTTGATTTTGATTAGTTAAATCAATCTCGAATAGTCAGTAGCCAGTCATAACGTAAAGTTTCTAGATTTTCTTAACAACTTCAGTATATCTAGTTTATTTCACACATTCTATATAATATTCACACATTCTGTAATAGTTATTTAATTTATTCAATGTAGTTCTTGCTTTGGAAGTATTTCTTCCACCGATGATATATTATAAAATACCACAAATAATATTATGATCGACAAATACAATTTAATATCTAAATACCTACTTGAGATTTAATTCTTAAATTTTTTACCTTGACTTTATTTATATTACAATAAATTTACGTTTTCCTCGTAAGCATTATCCCGACTATCCACTGATTTCCATATTTATGGAATCCCTACCGACGTGTGACTTATTGTGGTCAATCCAACTAAAGTACGCGTGTCCGTGAATAATTCTCCGGCCATATTGCGTTTTTGCATACATCTGCTTACAGAAGTACTTGTACTGGTAGGTACACTGAATTAGTCAGTTTTTGTGACGCTAATGCGGTCATTACTGACAATGCGGTTTGCTATGGATAGTGTAAGTTGCAGTACACGGTAACGAATTAAAGTTATAGGTATATTTTATATTAAAGATTTTAGCATAAGTATACTTATAGGTTTATTTTCCTTGTTCTAAAATTTGCCATGTTAAATTTATTATGAAACATTTAGTTTACAGATTCCAAGTAAATGAACAAATCACATGGTTTTTGCGAATAACAAAAGCTGTAAAATGAAATTGACTGATGGATGGGTGTTTCCACAAAAATCCGGCAACTTTGTGTCCGCAGCACTTTTCACTTGATAATGTTAATAATTAATAATTATTTTATTTTAAGATTGCTAAGTAACAGTTCAAAATATGTTTTATCTATGTCACAAACATCGTTTAAAATAATAATACACTATACTCTTGAAATCATTTTTATTGACCCGAAATGTCCCTAGCCATGTCCGCGCATCTGAATTTTGTGTTGTTGAATATTAATATATTTACTATTATTGTATTTACAAACAATTTCTTAATTTATTGTAATTAAAAAAAAATAATAAATATTTTTCCTGAACTCGAAATTAGTGTCCTCAACTTTAATCATCAGTCCCTAGCCATTAACGAATTTTAAAAACTCGCGGCATAGTGCGAAGTGAATATAAATCAATTAAATTTAAAGAAATATATCTAAATTATCCGCACGCTACACTCCCTTTGTAGCGGTTTAGATGTTTTAATACTTAAGAAAGAAATATCTTTTTTCATAATAGTACCATCATCCATAATGCACAATACATTTTCTTTGGTTATTCCCCATGATCACAAGATATAGTTGTACGGCTGTATTAGATTTATATATGTATAAGATTATTATAATTACCATAATTAAATACTTTCAAATATCAGTTAAATAGACAACATTCAGTCAGCATTAGCGATTTTAAAGATAAACATTCGCATTGTGAAAAATTCATTTGTTACATCACTTTATAATTTGTTAGATCATAAAATAATTAAAGAGGTAATTATCGTGTTATTGTATTCTATTTTTAACGGACTTAAAAAAAAGGTTATTGAATTAATGTGACGTATATCATCGTTGAACATTTTAGATGACAGTTTTACTACAGGACTCACCCCTACTAGAAGTTATTGCAAGCATTGCACCCATTAGGCATTATTAGACTCGGTTTAACGATCGCACAACAACTTGCTTTACGACGATTCATTTGTTTCAATGCACAATCCATCCATCGTAAGTTGACAATTGTCGTGATTGCAGGATGGTGATGACTAAACTGTAGGGTTGTCACTAAGTGTATTGAGTTACCATTACTCTAGAACTACTAAGGTGGTTAACAAGCATACAACCTGCGTACGTGCGTAATATGTCACAAAATCTTTAAAAAAACTCAGTGGTTTTACATATGGAAAATTACTCTTAAACCAAATGATAAGAACACGTTCAAAAATATTCAATCGTGTGAGAATGTAGAATGTAGAGTGAGGTTAGAGGTTCCATCTATTTATGGAACCAACTCCACCCTACAGCAGACCGGGGTTAGTAGAGTAACAATAGCAAAATTATTTACTTGCTGCAGACTAGTGCAGACCCGGTCACAAAGATCGAAACATGACAATCTTTCTCTTGTGTTAGCGGTGGGTTGAGAATCAGTGCGGAGCGAAGCATCAATTTTTAAGACAGTGTGATTTATGTCCGAGTCTGAAATAATTTTTTTGTATATCTGCTGGTATGTAACATCGAGAGAGATTTAGGAGATATACAGAAGGAAAAGGAAACGTATAATGCATAGACACCGGTATTTGGTTAATGTCAGGTAGAACGTACTACGTCATTGTTTCCGGCAATATAAAAAGTCACAAATATGTTGACTTATTATGAACTTTTATAAAATATTTATTCATTGATCTTTTCTATTTCTAACTTTAGATTTTTAATTTTCTTAACAGTATCTCATCTGTCACAGTATACGTCAGCAACATGTGCTTTATCGCGCATGGCTACTCTACACATAGGCATTAAGTGACCAATCTCGACATTATGTTTTCTATTTGTGTGAGTTTGGCGCCACCAGTCCCCTTCAAAACTAGCCATGAGAATATTTTCTCTTGTATTTCAATTCCTTGTTTTTTTATTCTGCAGTACATTTTGCAATTTCTGAAATAAAAATAAATTGTCAACCCTACGAATAAGATATAATTTAATATGATTTGCAGACACAATTGAAGCAAAATTGTAATTGCAATTAAATTGTTGGTAATGTTCGATGTTGGATACGACCGTGGACACAAATTCAATTGATAACTGTCTCTTTGGCATCGATCTGTCTCTTATGACATCTTTGTATTTGACATATATACAACAAAAACTTAGTAAGCCATAAAAACGTTAACGTTATTTCATTAATAAGATGTGTGTTTATAGATGGTACATGGAGGGTTATGATTTAACCCTGCAATACCTTTGTCCAAACCTTTGTCCTTTACTTTTGGTGTACTGAACTTATTATTTTATCTGTGACTGAGCTATTATGAGGAGCTTAAAAATAGGTTGGTAAAGCTATAAACAATAAATTACTCTGATTTCAAAACGTTACTTGTACATAATGAAATATCGAAAAGCCGTGTGCTGTGTAGATGTTGTTTTTTAAGTTAAGTTTTTCCATCCCTAAATGAAATAACCGAAAGGTGCTACCATTCAATCTATTTGAACACTTACTTACCATTTACGACAAGCACCATCCGTTCACGAGTCAACAATGTATATCGCCTCTAGATGTCCAAACTTCCACATCAATATTTTATTAATTCTAAGCAACTAAGCAACAGTTTCACGCAGTAGCTATTAATTAACAAAAACACAATTATACTGATCCATACTAATTCATCTATTAAACCTATTTAAAGGCGGAATCTATATAGGAATAAAAATTTATTGGTTTTTCATGGAAGTTCAATATACATATTTCAATTGAGTAACAACTTTAACATGTATCTTTGGTGGTAGAACGTCATTGAAAATTGAGTTTTATGTTCATTGCTCTAGGGAAAAAGTTGATTTGATTATATGCATATAAAGTTATCGTGGTAATTTATGTTAAAATCAACGTAACGTAATAAATGATTATGGATTTTAAATATATAGGGAAAAGTGATTAAAAATCCAGTTTTAATGGATATAATATTAAGATCATCGAAACAGCTGGTCGTAGAATAGGTCGCTTACTGTTTATAACACGCTTTTATTAGTTTGGTATGTATGTATGTAACGGAATCTTTGAAAGTGATTTTCACCCCCTTCAAAACGTCGGATTAACTTGAAACTTTGCACACTTACGAAGGACCGATGACAATGCAAAAATTTAAACAGTTTGTTCCATGATCCTGATCAGGATTAGCGATTTTGATATCCGAAGACACGGTAGTGTCTTGCGCCAAGTACGCGTTTAATATAAATATTCCGGAGAGGGAGCCTGAGAAACGGCGACAAAATTCGCGGAAAGGCAGCAGGAGCTAAACACATTTCTTATTCATGAAATTACGTTTACGTTTTTATGACTTACTAAGTTCTTGTTGTATCTATGTCAAATTACCTACTCCCATCATAGGGAAGTAGTTACAACCTTAATGAATTATCGTTGAGAAAATTAAAAACCGTATGATAATTTATACGCATTAATTGAACTACAAAGGGAAAAATAAAACCAAACTAAGTAACTAACTTATTATTTATTTAATATTTTAATTTGCGGTAGGTATTTTTAACGCTTTGAGTATTGGTGTTTCAAGTTGTGAGATTTAGATTTTTTATGTATTTGCTGACAAAAGTCCCGGTAATAAGTTTAACTATTTAAAATAATATATGGAGAGTGGAGACGACTCTGATCGTGTTTCTGAAAAAAATCCTTACTATAGTTTAGTACACATTTCAATAAACTTAGATCCACTTCCATGCGTTTTCGTAAATTGGAACTGTGCTAAATAAACATCTACGTTCCAACGTACCTGTACCTATAACAACGCGTGGTTAAAACATTGCAAAGCACCGTTGTAAAGTTCTCAGTCTCCTTCTGCTTCTGCCTAACTATGAAAATATTTATTTTGTTTTCAAAAATATTTCATGTTCAATTTTTTCAATATTCGGTTCAAAAGAATTCTCAGAAATAATTTTAGAATTCTGATCATCAGAATTTGAAAATTTACCGATGCAGACTTTTCTTATTATTTTTTTAGCGTCACACTTTATTAACGGGGTGTATTATATGTGTAATTATAATTTTAAATGTAACTAAACCTTTCTGCAACACGTCGTATAGTATACGTAGTACATTTTATACATAAATGTACTTATAATTGTTCATTATGTGTACTTCTTTTAATTTGAGCCGCTTCCATACCTCCGAACCAAATTAAAAAGAAGCCTAACAAAAAAATAAAAAACATATTTTTAATTAATTGTTCATATTTAGCCTTCCAACATTGTATCACAGCTTCCGTAGATCATTTATGTTGGCGTCGATAGCTGGGTGGTCCTAACCTGCGCTTGCGCAACCGTAGAAAACCAAACAATTAATTATATACACCTGTTGTTTAGTGAATATTAATGACTGTGATTTGATTGTTAAAATAAAGAGGCCAGCATAGAGCTGTTATGCTTCTTTGTCTAATGTAATTTATAATAGATATGTAGTTGGTTCTGAAAAGAAGTAAGCATATTGAATAATTTTCAAATAACTTCAATTTCTAGAAAGTTTTAGTCAAACAACACTATTTTGCATAATATTGTACTTTAAAAAAATGCCCAGTCACTCAAATGACACTTAATTATAGGACGTCGTTAAGTCACGTACCCTCACTAACTTATAGTTGCTTTGTAGCGAAAGAACTAAACTCAAAGTGTGTTTTATAAACAAGGAACGTTTGAGTATTCGGCTAAAAGTACTTATTACAATTGGGGGCATTGGCCTAATTAAACGTTGGAGTCCAATAAAAATGTAGTGACTGTGACCTGCATCGTTAGCATTCTATTAATAATTAAAACAGAAGAAATGTAGTACAGCGTAGTAAATGATTGATTATGAATATATTTGAATGTCACTTTCGTGTGTGAATATACAAACCGGCCCCCACCCCTCTTCCATTTTTAAAAATATTAAGCTTTGAAGGACAGGGTTATTAAAACAAACTATTCTATTCTTTATACACAAGGTTTAGGAGGGGAAGGACCTAGCTAGTTGTGGTGAGCGATAGATCTCTTTTAAAAAGACAACTCCCGCATTAGGAATTACTCCTGTGTCGCGGGGGACTTTACAAACATACAACAACGGACACAAAGTACACCCAGACTCGGGTGGAAATCGAACCCACTACTATGGCATAGCAGTCAGGGTCACTAACCACTAGGCCAACAGGCCAGTCGAATAGATGTTTCCGCCAATGTTGACTTACTATTGTTACTTAATAAACCTTTTCTCGCAATTCTTTTCAAATTACGAATAAAGCATAAAGACCTACCACCAGAATATCAATAGTTTTTAAACGATTGACTAGCCTTTTATTCTGAAGCATTATCACTGCAAAAAAAGTATACAATTTATCTCTGTATTAGAATTCGAAAGAACTTGCAAATAGAATCGCCTTTAAGATTTTGCAACTCTTCATCTCTGTCATGTAACTCGTCGAGTCTATGTTTATCTAGTCTGTAATAACTAATAAGTCTTTCTGAGCATACGGGCCTCTACTGCGCATGTTGAATATATAAACCCCCTTGTACTAACATTGCTTAACCGTGCTAATCGATAGAACCTGTGTCACGCGACTATTGAATCTGAATATCATATTATTCTTACAAATTCTCACTATTACATCATCACTTGAACGAACAAATCACATAACGGCAGCAATAAATGCGTTTCATTTAACACTAACGTAGGTGTTCCAAGACGTACGTATATGTTTTCAGATAACTTGACAGGCGACATCCGTTCTTGTGTGGGAAAAGTGGACAGGTGTTGTCACTTATCGCTTGTATACAACTCAAGAACAGTATAACTTTAAACGATGTTACTGTAAAATATACCTTGACACTCGGTATAGTAGTTCATTTTAGCTTTGCATATAAATAGAGTTAGGTGATACTGGTTGGTGGAAGAATCAAGTCAAATGAAAGACTGACTGCAATGAGATATCAATACAGTCGTAAAACAGTATTGAAATAAAGATAATACTTCAATTTGAACGTGTTATTTTTTGTTTGAGAAATGATTTGTATTTCTAATGTATGGACTGTAATTTTTAATTATAAAGACAAAAAAATCACCAGATACCAAATATTTAAACGCAAAATTTGGGATATAAAACGGCATAAAAAAGAAATCATTTAATAACTTTCTGCTCATCAAATGCAAATACATTGAATAACAGAATGCTGATTTCAATCCCATGCAAAATAACAGTGATTTGTAGTAGGTACTGATTTAAAGCGCCATGAAAGATCTATGACCTTCGAGAGCGCGGGACCGTTTAAAAAAACTCGAGCGCAAACGTCTAAGGCATGGGATGATAACTGCTAATTATAGGCTTCTCCTGAATACGACAAAAACGGGACTTTTGAATAAAAACAGTTTTACACTTGCATCGACTGTCGTCGACATTTTTTATGAAACCAATATTTTAATAGATAAATTCTCCAATAATTATTTAGATAGGAAAGCGGCAGTACATAACATTTACGTTAGAAAAGTCTCTTCTCCACAAGTAAATATTTGCACGAGCTGAGTTATAATGAATAGTGTTTTTTTTCGTGTGTGAAAGAAACCATACAAAATTTACCAATATCATATCCTAACCACTTCCACTTTGTCCTTGAAATCTGACAAGAGTCTGTAAAAAATGCACATATTGAATTACGCAAAGCCAAATAAATGCCTAACGGGCATTCCATGATTTTTAATGCGTGATGTAATAATTGATAACTTGGATCCATAATTAAATCCCTTAAGCCAATTAAAGTACTATATTTTTGATTCGTACGCAGCCACTTGGTTTCATTCAATCTCAAGTTTGGAATCCCCAAAATGAAATTTATAAGTCACGAATTGAGGAGGTTGAGTTCTTCGATTTCTGAATTTCTAAGCTCAGCAATGGTTAAATGATTACAGCCATCTTTGCAAAAGGTTTCATACAATGTCTTTGCTCATGTGGCAGACATGAGCAAAGACATTGTATGAATGACATCTGTTATTTGATCTTCGTTGCTCAAAGCTCCATCGACTGCCCCGAACTTGTTGCTAAAGTAGAAATAAGCGTAAATAGAATTGATTTGGTTTTGCTACAACGAACTATAGGCGTAATGCTTTTTCTCTAAGAAGTGCATATAGTTTTAATCAACTCTCACAGAATTTAAATATAGACTTTTTGTACCAATGTGAACACGGTTAGAAGGATAGTAGTTCAATCATCTTTTGGAACTTAAAACACACTCAAGCTGTACCTTCTATTTTGTTTGTTTTGTGCATATGTTTGTATGTATGAATGTATAAGTATACATACATGTGTGTATGTAAATATGTGTATATTATTTTTATGTTATATATCTACATAAGTAAGTAACCTAAGCCAAAGAAAAAGTAAAAAAGTAAGGCTTACTACTTTTACTTGTTCCTTCGATTTCTCCAGGATCCCATCATCATATCCTGACCTGATGACCCTGGGACCACTTGGGAAGTACATCCTTTCAAACAAAAGAAGAATTTTTGAAATCCACCTGGACCGATTTGGAATTTTTTTTGAGTAATCGGTGAACATACAAAAAGAAAATATATATATACAGTGGAACATAGAACCTCCACCTTTTTTAAAGTCGGTTAAAAATATTAATTTCATAGGCACTTTGACAGGGTGGTAAGTCAGAAAACAATTTTAGATCATTTATTGTAAGTAGGTATATTAATTTGAGGCTTTGCTATTTGTCTATTGAAATTGGGTGAATGTTTACAAAATCGCTACTATCAGTTGTAATCTTCTTTATGAAATAAATTATTTATTTAAGAAAATAACATGTTTAACTTTAAATTTATTTATTTGCCAATGAGACAAAATGAGACTAACTCTGTGCCTAACCGGCATAAAAAGTTTAGATCGCAATAGCGGTGTATGTAAATGCAAAATGAAGACCGTTTCACGTGCCTTCACTTCATCTACTATGCTGATAATAAACGAGTGTATAATTTGTGAGATTAAAAGTCGCTTTATGTAACACATACTGTCATTATCATTATTTTAACTTAAAACATAAGCCTTTCGAAAACGATAAACGATGAAACTATGAAACACTTACCGTAACTTGATTAATAAAGCAACATTATTAATTTTTATGTTAATTATAAATAGTGAAAGTTTTATAAAACAATGTTAGTTTGTATCTATAGAAACTGAGAGCCTCAACCTCTTTGGTTTGCGATAAACAAAACTTTAGAATTTTAGTGCCTTGTGTGTAATAAATACCTACTTTTTTTTATAAACTTCCTTTTAGTTTAAAAGTGTAAAAATATTGTAGGTACACGCGCTTTTACGTCCAGTCATGCCTTTAATCGAATAGTGATGATAGGTACTAGTGGTCACTAATTAGCATAATTATAAAATATTCATCCTTGCAATCTCTGGTTTCTTTCTTTAATAATAAACTAAGGTCTTGCTTCTAATTTAGTACTAGAATATATAAATTGATGTATTTACACACCATTGTAATGGCAGAATGTGAGAGGACTTAACACAAAATAAACACCAATATGTAACTACATTCTAGTGAATAAATGATTTATTATTTATTATTAATATTATTTAACCTTTTAACATTGTCTATTAAAAAAGCAAGTAAGTCTTATTAACTAAGCTCTCAAACTACTATTATTAATTTTAAGTCTTCGCGAAACAAACAAATAAGGAAATTATCTTTTTATAGTATAGTTCTTTTTCTTTTTTTATTAGTTTTAATGTGTAAGTTGTATATTGTTATATGTATGTATGTGAAAATATATTATTTAAATAAAATATTAATAATATATTAATTGAAAAATAAGTAGTTTTAAGTTTGGTGCATATAAATGTGAACAAGTTCAAAAAAAAAAAAAAAGGAAATTAATTAAGTAAAACGTAAATTATTTTTTGGTGAAAAGTTTCTAGAGTAACCAGTTGTTAGTCGTACCTATATTCAAAATTATTTTCATAAACTAATATAGGAGTTTATTTCTTGAGACTAATGTTTATTAAATTTTCGTTTCTTCGCCTTCTTCTTTGTGCGTAAATGTGTCGGTGTGCAAGTAAAACAAAACATCAATTCTACCTTATTTTTTCTACTCTTCAGAGATTTCTTTGAATAAGTAAATCAACCCTTAAGAGTTAATTTACTTATCCAAATAGAACCACATAAAAAAGATTTTTCAAAATTAGAATAGGTACTTACTCTGTGAAAATTTATGAGATAAATTGAAAACATAAAATAGGTATTTAATCATTTCCATAATCAACTGGAGATGGTATTACTAGTTTGCAGAGTAATAAAATCAAGTTTCATAGCATTATCGCCGCCTTTCTACGCGTGATAATAATAAAAAAATAAGTGCGCACCGATAGCATCGCCGCACTTCCTACGGTTAATTAAAATACGCTCTTCATACATAATTAACATTTAAAAGTCTTAAAATGTGTTAAAAGTTATGTTGTTGACTTATTTGTAAAAAATATGGCTACTGAGGTGACAGGATATAGAAAATATACATCATACTAAAGCTAATACTTAATTATCTTTTTATTACAAGCTTTTATTTAACTTGCCTTGTTAATATGGGTAAAATCTTGCAACCGATTTCTTGCACCCAAATTCCCCCAAACTAATTGAGCTGAAAGGAAATCCGCCAAATTTGCACCGGATTGTCCACGAATAAATTTAATATATTAGTCACCCTATGCGGTTTACTATGACATAAGATAGTTAGTGACCACACAACGGACAAATATCCTCGCGGATGCGAGGTCGCTTGTAGGAGGCTTCTGTGCTTCTGGAAGGAGGATATGACTGGCTCAACTAATCAGCCATATCTGATCGTATAATGCCCCGTTTTAGAGTTTAAATGCGGCAACAGAGCCCTTAACCAACTCCAATATAGTAAGTGGAAAAGTATTGTTTTCACGATATTTTGTGATTTACTTTACAGTAGAACGACGATTATTCACACTAATTAGGTGACATGGATGTTCGGAATACCTGTTTATTCGGATAATCGAACCTGCTACCTTCTTCAGGTCGTTTTTTTATTTATCATATATTTTATTATTAGGAACATATGAAGAACAAATCGATTGGTGAACAAAACATTTTGTGTAATTAATATTATGTTGTACAGTACCTAAGCCTATAAAATTTATGTATGAAGAAGTCTTCGATTTTTTGTCTATCGAAGTGAGTCTACTCTCTTACTCGCAGCTAAGTCACGCACTTTTTCAGGATAGATATCTGATCCTGGTAGCTTTCATGCTTCAATCTTAATCGTAATCCAAGCATGTAAACGCACTAACTTAGCAGTTCGATTAAGCGGTCGTCGTTCGGTTGATCCATGTGCGGATAATCGACGCTCTACTGTATTTACAATTCACTATAATAGATTAAATCAAAAGGAACGTGTTAATGTGGAATAGTGCAGTAATTGTTACTATTAAATAAGTAAACAATTGATTCTCTTTCAATGCCGTTGCAAGATACATTCACTTTTATGGGTCAATTAATAAAACATATTATTAATAAGTTAATGCAAGATAAAATAATACACACATATAAACAATACATAGCAAAGGGTATTGGCGGTTTCTTTTATGGCCGGCCGCCTGCCTGACGCCAACCCTCCTTGAGTATGTAGTCGTTTTAAGACGGAAAAGAAGGAAGAAGGTCAATTTGTATTAGGGAAAATGGGTAGGGAAAGGAACCTAGAGTAAGGGATACCACAAGTCTCGGATGGGGAACGGGACTGAGACTGCTGGCAGTAGCTCGCAGAGGCCGGGGTCGTGTACGAACCCGAATGTCCTGTATTTCCTGTGACTGGAGATGCCACTAGGAAAGGAACACAAGCTGGCATGTAAATACCTGGACCTTTCTCATTTACCTACGGTCCAAGTGAAGAGGAACTACAGCAACTGGAACAAAGCTAGCTAGCTAATAAAAGAAATGTAGTATTTTTTTTAAACATTGTCTATAGAAAAACTTATAATCTTTCATATTTCAAGTCATAACATAAGGGGACAATACCTCAGGTTATATAAATATTGTACTTTCAAACCAAAACAACTCTGAGGCATTTTCAACGTTTTAAAAAGATATTCTGATTATGTTTTATTGGCTGATGGCATTTTTTAATATAGGTATAATCGATTCAAGGTAGATATGCTGCTTTATTCAAAGATTATTTAAATTTGCTTTAAATATGATCAACCGTGGTGGCTACCTTTTAAAGCAAATTTAAATAATGTCTCTCTTAACTTTTCATCACGTTTTAAATAACTAGTTTCCGAAATAAGCGACAAACATTATTTTCTAAACTGCTTTGGGCTCAAAAGTACTGCGAACCATTTTTATTTTATTTACAAGAAATAATAATTAAAAATGTAACCCGGTCTGGTTGGTGGAATAGGTATTTAAATTCAGATTTGACCCTTATTAACAAGCCATGTTAAATAAAAGTAAAATTAAATTAAATTTGCTTTAAACGGCAGCCATCACGGATAAATATGATAATCCCTGGTTGCAGTCTTTAATGCTGCCTAAAATTTTAATAATCCTTCTGTCTCTCTCTCTCTCAATCTCTCATCACGTTCTAAATAACTAAGTTTCGAGATTAGTGACTTCTAAACTACTTTAGGCTCAAAAGTACTGCGAATTATAATTTTTGTTTGATGTTATTTACAAGAAATAATAACATAATAAAAAAATATAATATAATTCCATTTGAATGTTCTAAGGGACGTTCGTAAAATAAGAGAGGGGAGGGGTATTGCTTAATGTGACGAGATATGACGAGGGCGTGGTTTGAGGAAATATGACATTCGCAGTTCATCAATTTTATTTTATTTTTTTTTTACTTGACAGCTTTTAATTTTTTTAAATACTCCTCATTCTTATAAGTAATTTAAAAATTCCATCCATATAGTATATTTTAGTTACGTAGCAACATGTATTAGATGGAATAATATTACGTTAATTAATATAGTTTCCTGCGTAAGTAAACATAAATGACTCCCGTCATTTATGTTTAACAGCTAAAGACTCAGTAACAGTCATTTTTAGTTTTACGTATTTCTTATAAACGTCATCACGGAGATCGTTTTCGATTGATTTGTTAGCATCCTGAGAGGTCGCAGACAGTGGTAACATTCTCCACGCCTCTGTATTCCTCGATTGTGGTATTCAATAATGGTATATAATATAAAGTATCTCCATACATATCTAATCTAAGCCTGCTGCTACTGCTTTGCGTAAGATTTTATTAATAAGACCCCAGCGTATGTTGCTCTATAAGGAACTACTGATTGAAGCGTAAGATAGCGGCCAATTTGCGTTTCTCTTTGATACCAACCGTTACACGTGTTGTATGTCGTGGCCAGATCTTAGAATTAACCACTTTCTGTTGTGTCCGACCCACAGAACTGAGAATATGTATTCAGTTCTGTGGTCTGACCATAGCCAGTTAAAACGGACCCATCGACGTTTGAAGTTCTCTGACCATTTCATAAAATATTCGTATTTCATGAAATGGTTCGACACATCAATTTATAGTAGAAGAAATTAAAGAGTTTCGGTACGGGCAAAAACAGACTAAAGAGGTTAGTGAGCCTGCTGTCCTTTCATTGCGCAGCCATCTAGTCCATATATAATTATGTAATCCTACTAATATTAGAAACGTGGAAGTTTGTGAAGATGTATGGTTGTTTGTTACTCTTTCACATAAAAACTACTGAACCGATTAGAATGAAACTTAGTATGTAGATAGCTGGATACCTGGATTAACACATAGGCTACTTTTTATCCCGGTATTATATTATGATAATGCCACGACATCGAGACTTACGCGGCTGAAACCGCTAATCTATAAATCTATACGCATTATTTAGCTCGTAAATCCTAGCACGACTTTTTGTTTTTAACTTTTCTGTAGCGTCGACTGACATACATTTTGATGAAACGGAAGCCCTGGTGAAAACGGGTGGTGATAAAAAAATATAGTATAAAGATTTTCAACAGTACTTATCATAAGCGGTAGGATCGGCAATAACAGAAACTTCCCCCGAATGTCATGCCATACATATTCCATTTCATTACGTATTTTCAAGCAGTTTTGTTTACTAAAAACTTTCATCACTGTTTAGATACAAGTTTTATACAATATGCTTATTATATACCGTGTATAATGAGGTGTTATGCTTGTGTTAGTGCCACGTGTGTAACAGTGAGGGGCGAGCGTGAGAACCGAGCTCCCTCGGGACGTCTTACGTTCAAGTAGGGATATTGTTTCTTGAGCACATGCCAGCTCACTGTTGGACATAATGTGGATACATAGTCTTGTTTTGGTGGTTATCTGTAATAAATGTATGTTATTGCTATCCTTGTTCAACTTAAGTTAAACGTTTCTAAGTAGCTTTAAAGCTAAATAATGAAACCATAAGTGAGTAAGTAAAGATATGTATTTCTCAGTGTCATGAAACACAGTTTTTACGTTTTTTAAGCGACTATTAGCATTTTTAATGGCAAAACTTTGTAATTTGAATTTATTGGTTAAGCTTAGGTAGGTATGTATTTAATAAAATAACTATATATTTAATATAATACAAAATATTTTAGGAGACATATTAATTCATTAGTTGTTAGGAACGAAGGTGAGTTTGAAGTTATACTAAAACCAAATTTAATAAGTCTAAATAATGTTTCTTCAATTTTAATTTTTTTCCCTTGTAATAGGATTTTTTTTTATACTTAACCACTCTAGGCGTGTAACCTTATTTATTAAAATAGGATTGCTAAAATCGACCAAACCCAATCAATAAATTTATGGTATGTATAATAACATGAAAGTAAAAGTAGAGTAAATGTAAAGTTGGAAGCAATTTAGATTAATGAAAAATAATATTATTAATAAAAAAAAACATACTAACTAACAATTTACTGTTAAACTTACAACAGCTGAAAATTTAAAATATCTAAAAATCAGTCATCACATCCACCCTAATCTCAATGTCGTCGTCCCCGCCTGATTGAATACGTCCCGCATAAAAGGATAATTCGCCATCTGCCGTCGTCGCCCGCACCTCGATCGTACACAATCCTTACATATATAAACATTTGAACTACCAAGAAAAACGTCCTAAATTACTTTATAAACAATATATTTAAAACAAACATGAACTACTACAATAATTATACTTTATGGGATGCTTTTTACATACACTGACTGAAATGAAGTTTATCATGATATAGACAAGCATGATGTAAAAGCCGTAGTCGTACTAGCTCGAGAATTAGTTTATCAAATGCCAAATTATTTTTCTAAATCTGAATGGTAGGTACCTATAGAGACGAGTGCATTCAACCAAAAAAAAACAACTAATTCGCTTTATTATATTTTATTTAGTACAAATTTATTAAGTGCATTTGCATGCAATTGCTGATTTACTTCTGTATATATATATATATATATATATATATATATATATATATATATATATATATATATATATTATAATCTTGATCTATCTGCATCAAATAATAACATTGCACTGTGTTTAACTGAACTATCAGAACATGTACTAAGATAAAAAAAATAGGCAGTCATGGGACTGCCGACAGAAATGAAAACTTAAAAGAAACGACGAACTTAAAACGTCACATAAGCAGATTGGGGACATTAATTAATAAAGAGCTGACAGATCTCAATGTTTAGATTATCGCCCTCTAGTGAATCTATTTAGGCATTATTAGCGTGACGGTCACGAGTTCAGTGCTTCTTCCCCATTGCAAAAGTGCACAAACGGGCCTAAAGAAGTTTTTACTTCAAAAAAGTTTGTCTGTTATTTAAGACGTATTTGAAAGTGGATGCATCATATCTGTGCTAAAGGTTGCAATATTGGGTGGGTATTGACTTCCCACAGTTCCCACATCTGTTGATATTAATATACTTACCAAATCACTTCTAAACACACCATGAGACGTGGAAATCGTCACTAATTTTGCTGAATTTCTGTATTGCAAACAGTTATCCTGTTTGCAATACAAGATGTTTACGAAAATTATAAGTCATGAGGCCGTTTTTGGTATTCATAGTTCTCACATGTGGTTGAATGAATCATTTTTAAAGTTACTTTGTTTACATGGTGTCATTAATTTTAGTGCTAAACATCGCTTTGGATCAACTGGCGTCAAAATTATTAGCAACTATATTTTCCTTGTTTATATTATGACGATTTAGCCTGTTTTTTTTTTTAATTGAACGTATTTTTATACCCAATTAATATATAATTATATCTTATTGACATTTACACATTCAAATATAAGTATTGTTATACTTATTACATTGCTAAGGGGCCTTAGCACAAAATACATAATAGTCTTAGCCTAACGTTAGCGTCAAAATCCTGAACACGTTTACTCCCAACGTCAAAATCCTGAACACGTTTACTCCCAACGCCAAAATCCTGAACACACTTTAACTACCAACGTCGAAATCCTGAACGCGTTTTAACTTCCAACGTCAATTATCTAGTTAATTTGTAATTAAAATCAATACTGAAGTTTAAAAATCGCAAAACAAAGCTTATTTGTCTAACGTCTACGAGTATGAGGCGCTACGCAAATAATAAATGAGCTACGAATGCGTAGACTATATTATTCCAATTTTATCTAAGTCCAAAATATAATTCGTAACGGTAGCGACCACAAAATTAGTCGCTATATAAAAATACCTAATTCAAAAGTCCAAGGCGTGGACCACGTGTCCCGTATAAAGAACTATTATTACTGTCAAGACGTGTAGGTAGCAGCGTGCGCGATCATAATTGTATTAATCATTCAGCGCAACCGGCAGACGTCGATTTTCTTCAACAAAGTGCTCTTGTTTGTTTTTTTCGTAAGGAAGTCGGCCGA
The DNA here is from genome assembly GCA_963859945.1 of Euplagia quadripunctaria. Classification (NCBI taxonomy): domain Eukaryota; kingdom Metazoa; phylum Arthropoda; class Insecta; order Lepidoptera; family Erebidae; genus Euplagia; species Euplagia quadripunctaria. Next base: position 14,938,932 of record OY982572.1, on the reverse strand, counting down.
AGGTGAACCGTGGGAACGCCGGGCGGGTGCACTTCCCAAAACATCGACGCACGGCAGCGAGTCCGACATGCGCCGGACAGACCGAGAAGTAATATATAACTATCTGCGAGAATGACAAGGATAGAGAATGTGACGTGTGCGCGCCAAGCGACAGCTCACAATCGCGTGATCATCTACAAGAAATAATAAAACGGCAATAAAAGAAACACGAGACAACGGTAACGATGGCCCTCACGTGTAAGCGAGATAGAACTCGGTGGCCGAAGGCCTGAGCGCGCGCCGCTCGAGTTACCGCATTCGAATTTCAAAGATCAATGATCGGTGCGATAGGAGCGAGACGCGCGTCAAGCGCTCTAATGTGTGAAAGAGACGGTTATATCAAAACTCTGGTGAAAAACAAGGAGAGCATTATCAGTTTGGCTCGTGGCGGTTTCAGCACGGGCCGACTTTGCTTTGCCGATGTGACGACAGAGGGCGCTGTTTACATTTCAGTGGCCATATTGAAAGGCTTTAAGCTATTGTGATCGTTGAGTTTAATAACAAATCGATTTCAATAGCGTTAAAGTGAAATTTGCAGTTACGAGTTTAGTAAATATAAGGAGGACTGTTGTTTGTCGGTAAACGTCCGGCTGTCCGTTGTTGGTACATAGCTGTTTTAAATAAACATGTGTGTTATGTTGCTGTTTAATGCACTGAAATTTGGAAAGCTGATATTGCGATAATAAGTAGATATATGCAATGAAATAAAGCCAAATTCGGACTCTCTAGCCTTCGTTTTCAAAGAAGATAACATAACACTTATGGATATACTCAAATAAATAAATGAATTAACTTTCCTAATATTTTTAAAAGAGATATTATTGACGCTTTTCTATGAAGAATTCTTGAAAAGCTATGTAGTCATTTTAAGAGAAAGGCGATGACAGCGCGCGTGGACGTTTTTAGAAACTTTTAATTCCATATTTTTTTAAAAGATGGCATTGTGTACATTTATACAAGTAGACTTCATGTGAATTCAATTTATAATTTTATATTTATTTTTGTTCATCTATAATATAACTTTTAATTTAATATATACATAATATGTAAAATATAATATCCATTACCATTACAATTACAACCATGTTACATATTATATACTGTCCGCTTCCATATTTGTGTATTATAGCGATCATTTGGCAGTCAACCCGTGATTTCAAGCTAAGTCAATAATTCAATCAAGGTGCTATTGTACAACAGACTCTACAGTTCGAATCGGAGCCACCCTTTCTTGAAAATACCTCCATCCAACATTACTATATCTAGTATATCTGGCGACTCAGTCCATCACTGGGTTGTCGGAACTCCAAGCATTAGTGCACACGTGACACCAGTGGTGTTGTGATTGGCACTGGTAACCACTTACCAACTGATAAACATTGTGCTTGCACGATAAAACAGTGCTGTATTACATTATTTTACTAAATATTTTTAAGCTAGCTAAGCTTTATGTGATTTGAAAGAGTAGCCGTGAGTTTGCTGGTATGATTTCTTCTCACAAGCCACAACTACTTGAAAACGGGCGGTTGTAGATTGATATGGGCAGAAACAGATCTTACCTATTTGCAACAGTGTATTATTAATCAATACATATTATAAAACAAAGTCCCCCGCCGCGTCTGTCTGTCTGTTCTCGATACTCTGAAAAACTACTGATCAGATTTTCATGCGGTTTTCACTAGTAGACAGAGTGATTCATGAGGAAGGCTTAGATGTATAATTTGTTAAGGTTTTGTGTAAATTAGTTGAAATATGATGATGATTGTTTATTTATTTATTTAAGGACAACCAATAAAGCATACACCAAAATGCATGATAAATTTTCCATACTTTTACATTTTATAGTGTAGCCTTAATTAGAGGCTGCCACGACATGCATTAAACATAGAAGTAGGAAATGCAGTTACAAAACAGATTTTGCTTATCAAGTAAAATTGTTACATAAATGCAGCAATATGTTATTCAAAGAATCGGTATGTATATCGATTCTTTCAATAACACCCAACATACAAATAAAAACTTACTAATAAATGCGATGGTTTTTTGTGGTTTTACTCACAACTTACAAACACACACATATATACATGCACACAGCATATACATATATATAAATACCATACATACGCATACAAACATATAAATATACATATATTAACATTTTGTTCGACGTTGTACCAACTATTCAAAAAGGAAAAAAATAATTTTTTTTTCTAAATCTTTGTCTCTGTGTAAGTGAAAAAGACAATTGTTGAAGATGTCTCTGCTACCCGTGCGAAGCTGGGGCGATTTGCTAGTTTATTATAATTTTGATATATTATTTGTTTGACTTTCGACAAAGCAACGTATTGTTGCGGTGACATTGTGTTGATCTATAATTTGTAATTTAAAAAAAAACGCGTATTCAAACGATTTTTAAAGAATTTGATGAAATAAAGATTTTTGACTTTGAATTTAATTTGTTTGACAACTTAGATAGACTGTTAGATATTTGAGAGAAGGTATATGTAGGATGTTCTGTGGTATTGACTGACGGTTTTTCTTATTTTACGATCAACGGTTTTGCACATTTTCATCTATCTAAGTCTTCATCATTTCGGCCATAGGACGTCCCCTGCAGGACTTAGGCCTAGTCTCATCGTGGTTCAAGAAGACCGGTTGGAAGCGACCTGCAACCAGCGTCGACCTTGCTACCTTCACAAGGTCGTCTGTCTACCTTGTTGGTGGACGTTCTTTTGAAGCTGCGCTTTCCGGTTCGCAGTCGTTCGGCATCGGGCATCTGTTTTGCGTGCTATTTGACCTTACTGTAAAGTGTTTAAACCTTCATAGGTAATATCTCATCGAAACTTTCTGTAATGCGCCTGGAATGAATGGGCTGTTGAGTCGATGCTGCGACGAATGTTCGGGTAATGGGTGCCCTCAACGGATCTAAGGATCAGCCTACCTTAATGTTTCTAAACTACCTGATCGCTTTATCTAGATACTCGATAGTCCCACATCTTAAACAGCAAATAACGTGCCATAATTATTCCTTCTCTTTCTCTTTTCTTTTCTTTTTTTTTTAAATACAACTCCCGCCTTAGGAATTCCTGTGTCGCGGGGGACTTTACTAACATACAAAGTACGGACACAAAAACACCCAGACTCAGGTGAGAATCGAACCCACGACCTATGGCATAGGAGTCTGGGTCACTAACCACTAAGCCAACAGGCCAGTCCTTCCTTTCAGTGTGTATAATTTACTGTTTAAACAATTACTATGTTCACTCATATTTTATAAGAATATGAAATAAATAAATTTCTTTCTTTCTTTCTTTCTCTCCTTTTTAAAAACAACTCCCGCATTTGGAATATTCCTGTATCGCGGGGGCCTTCACAAACATTTAAACAATCTGTTGTTTGGTCTGGGTGTTCTTTATGTCTGCACAAAGAACACCCAGACTCGGGGTAACTACATATTTGCAGAACACCAAATTTTTGTTACGTGTGGGATTTGAACCCTTAATACTCAGCGCGGCGATGTGGCGAGGCGACCACTATACCATTGCGCCATCCGTGCAGTCAATTTATTGGCGATATTTGTTTTTAACCGACTACAAAAAAGTTGTCTTTTGGATTCATGGTAGATACTTATCTATTGTTAATTGTTATGAAGTAGGTAATATGAGTTTTTATTTATTTATATAGTAACTACATACCTTTAATTATTTTTGTAAACCCAGTCCTGAGACTGAATTATCATAAAATCACTGTTCTTTTATTCTGTAAAATATCAAAGTACTTGTGCAAAGAATGCCTTCCCTCTCTTTATTAGGTACGTATATGTAAGATGTTTTACATTTATACAGGATGCTCTATCGTTCCCTTCTGCTAGCTATTATAAATCTAATCTAATAACTTTAAACGAGCAATTCTTGTATGTACCTATATATAAATATATTTTGTTTATCTCGGAAACGGCTCTAACGATTGGAACAAATTTTGTATTTAGATAAAGTTTTGCTTATAGTTTTTCTATCCCACTAATATTATAAATGTGAAAGTTTTGGATGGATGGATGGATGAATGTTTGTTACTCTTTCACGTAAAAACCACTGAACCGATTGCGATGAAACTTGGTATTTAGATAGCTGGAGATCTGGATTAGCACATAGGCTACTTTTTATTCCGATATTCCCACGGTATCGGGACTTACGCGGGTGAAACCGCGGGGCGCTGCTAGTATATAAATATTTCCCTAAAAAACGCGACTGTCCAAAAAAACATATACGTTCGAACTGCACCCAGTACTCTACTGACTCCTTTCCTAATACAAACATTTTAACTTAGTTGGAAGGGTAACAAGAATACTAACTACATATTAATATATTTGTGACACACTGTAAAAGAGGAATCAGCCTGTATATGTGAAGTACGTACACGAGTTGTTCTCTTGTTTAAAAAATATAAGATTGTTATATCTTGAGCACGGGTTCTTCACGAACTAATGTTTAGATACCTCTCATGGAATGTTATGGGTTTTAAAAAAAATTAATAACAAACATGCAGAATAAATTAATACATTGGCTTCAAATGTTTGAAATAGTTTTTTTTTTATGGGATAGGGGGCAAGCGAGCAGACGGGTCACCTGATGGTAAGTGACTACCGCCGACAATGGGCACCTGCAAATCAAGAGTCACAAGTGCGTTGCCGGCCTTTAAGGTGGGAGTAGGGGAAGGTGGAATGGTAGGGGGAAGAGGGGGAGAGGGAAGGGTTAGGGCCTCCAGTAAACTCACTCACTCGGTGAAATACAACACAAGCATTGCTTCACTGCCGGTTTTCTGTGATGCCGTGGTATCACTCCGGTCGAGCCAACCCATATCTACGTGCCGAAGCATGACTCTCCTACGATTGTAAGAAACATTCTCACGACCACTGATATAAAATATGAAAATCACTATCTACAGTAACTGCCAAGTTGTTCATACCACTATTCGCACTCAAGACAATGTTCTGAACTTATTCCTACCCTTCTTATAACCCCACTATTCATTAATATTTGTCAATCGACCAATACCATTGCGTTACCAGTATAACCAGTCAAAATAATGTCTATTAACTTATTCTTATTAAATAGTGAACTGTGTTATCATCTATTATAGTTTGTCCCTAATTTTAATAAAATAAATAAGAGTTTTTGATGTGGCGACGACACGATGTACTCGAAATTTTCTCATCTTTCATTCCCAAAGTTCCCTGTGACAGCAATAGGCTTCCCACTCATTATGTAAGTGGGACAAAAATAGTTTTTCTTTCTTTGTCCTACCTGTACCTACTGTAAAATCAGTCATTTATTAACTTAACTGATAATTTACGTCACTTCTCACTTAAATTTTATGAAACACTCAAATAATTAAGGCGTGGGAGGTAATTGAGAGACGTGTAAAATGTACTAAAGTGTCTCAATTACATTACATAATTGTTAATAAAAGTGTGGGAAGTACCCACACATGTTTTTTACAATTCAACAAACTCTGCTTTTTAATTTAAAAATCCGTTCTAAAATTCGAATTGACATTACTATTTTTAGGGTTCCGTACCTCGAAAGGAAAAAACGGAACCCTTATAGGATCACTTTGTTGTCCGTCCGTCCCAACGTCTGTCTGTCTATCAAGACCCTTTTTCTCAGGAACGCGTGGAGGTATCAAGCTGGAATTTATATCAAATACTCAGGTCTACCATCCCTTGGAGCTGTGAAACGCAATCAATAGATACAGCCTGTTTATGTCGCAAATTTCCGCAAATTTTCTACACTTGCAAGGGAATCAAAACTTACAGGGTACTTTCCGTGAACTCAGAATCTTGAAATTTGGTACGAAGCAACGTCTTATAGCACAGATAAAGAAAAAATTGCGAAAACCATAAATTTTTAGTTACATCAAATAATAAAAATATTTTACGGAACCCTCGGTGCGCGAGTCCGACTCGCACTTGGCCGGTTTTTTTTTTTAACCGCCCGATAGTTATGCTTTTTTTACTTTGCGTGACCCATCAAAAACGTATCTTGTTTTTATAGGTATGAGTTCTTTGCACAAAAAAATGTACATAACTACATAACTGTGTTCGAGAACGAATCACAAATTAAGATTTATGATGTGGATGTTCGAGTGTCCAGATTTTCGTATCGCGCGATAACATTCCGTACAGTTGATGTTAATTTCCTGCATCGCGACTGATTTATCATTCACTTTAATCAATATTCTGCAGGTTCCTTTTGTAGCTTTAGAACATTCCGTATCTGGGGCGTTCAAAATCTTTTTAATTAAGCTACAGGGTATGACTTAAACGACTCGAATCCAATTAAAATGACTAAGAAAACATCAGTTGGTATTTAAAAATCTAACAAACTTGTATCAACTTCATCTGTTAATAACTCCAGAAACAAATTTTGGAAATCCATTCTAACTTACTTTTGAACGATTTGACTTTGGAATAGTCATCTTATTCCCTTAAATTTCGGTAAGTATATGACTCTCTTCGAAAAAATGGACTACAGAAAATGTCAGGAGTAGACAGATTCACCGTCTCTAGAGTCTTTCAGGTAGCCTTGGTGTCACCTAAGATGTATAATGATGGAACTGGAAAGTGGACAGCTGATTGTTTCAATTGCTACCAGTAACTGCCTCTAAGTTTTCACTAATTAAGTTTATTTTAACCACTTCTTCTATTCATGAAACTTGGTGACTAATTCATTGAAGCGTGTTTTTTATTTCATCCATTGCCTTCGCTTCTTGCCTACCTTTCTCTTTCAACATACCCATTGGCGTACCCAGCTTTTAGCCTGGGGGGAGGGGGAGGGGTAAAATTTGATTTTGACGGTCCAGAGGGGGCGTGGGGGGGGGGTGGCAAATAAAAAAAATTACTTAAAACTACCTTAGTACCTACTACATAAGCTTGCTAAAGCAAGGGGGCAGCTGCCCTCCCCTGCCTCTCGGTACGCCAATATACCTACCTGCGCCCAGTTTTCCTTAATTTCCAACGTGCCCAGTTGGCGGTAACAGGATTGCCCTCTATTACGTGAGTGGGGCCAAATCATAAATTTATATATTACCTACGTAGTTAAAAATTATATTATGTCTCAAAATTCAGGAATACAGGCGTAAGTGTATGAATGTATCTGTGTAGATATGTATCTTTACTAATATAAGGAAGCTGAAAAGTTTTCTCTCTCTCTCTCTCTCTCTCTCTCTCTCTCTCTCTATCTGGAACTACCAGTAGAATTTAAAAACTCTTTCTTCATTTGATAGCTTAATTCTTGAGAAAGGTTAGGTATATGTAATGTGGAGGTGACTTAGGAGTGACTTTGCGAACAGCTAGTATTTTATATGTTCAGTATATTTTAAAAACTTTTAAAATATAGCATTATGAAGTAAGTTGTATTACACAGGAAATGAGAAATTTCTCCTGTAACTATCATCAATGCCCACCACTCTTTATGACAGAGATGACAGCCTCCACGGTTGTAAGAAGCCCCGCCCAGCAGTAGAACCTCCCATAAATAAAACTTTGATCCTCTACTCACTTAAATTTCTTCTTTCCGTTTCTGATTCTCTAAGGAATCATTGTTAATTGTCTTTACCCTCATACTATTTACCTAGGTACATAAACATCCAGAGTCTTTATATTGAAATCAGATAATAGATGAGTACCTACTTACTTAGTAGGTAATATAATAGATAGTTGTTCTAGATGTTTTTTTTAGAACAACTATTATATATAATAAAATTTATCTGTGAATGTCACATAAAAATATGACTGTAACCTAACCTCGACTTTGTGTGACTTTAGTGTATAGATGTATTTATTTATTTCAATTTTGTTTGATTTGATCACTGTTGCTTCTACTTTTAAATAGAATTCTCTCTCATTACACTTTCTCTTTGGAAAAACTTAAATGGTACTTATTACCTAGGTATTAGTATTGGGTTTCATTCTTCACTCGAATGTTCCATCTATCGTGTGATTAAGATGTTGTTACATATATATATATAAATATACTGACTTCCTTGGTTGGGGTTTACTTCCAAAATAGCATCCATTTAACCTAAGGCTGTACCTTGATTAATAATTCAAGGCAGGCGATAATTATCAGTAGCGAGATTTCTGATTTATCTAACTCTGTCTTGTTAATGTAAGTAGTTTTATTCTGCTTTTGTTTTTCGTTATAATTTCTGTCACTGATTTTGTTTTTTTGTAGCTTCGTGCTTCTTTGTTAAGCCGTGTGTTATAGTATTATTTTACCTATAACCTAGGTAAGGAGATTAATACTTGTAAAATATTACTAGATATAGATTCCAAAATTCGATAGCAAAGTTTTAACAAGAACTTAGCTTAATATTTTGTCTTCATCAGCTCCTAGTAGGCATTAACTTCATATTGCATCAGTTTTTTAAACGTGAATTGTACGAGCATACAGAACTTGCAAAGATGAATGTCCTAATTAGACTGTAGAGGAGGTACTTTTCCATGGCAAAGATTACTCTTATAATAGCTAGGAATTTTTTTTTAAGTAACTGATATCTTATGCCACTTAAGATACAAAAAAACAAACTTATTTTAAAGTTTTTTTAATAATGTACTTAAAATATTTACCTAATGGTTACTTTAACTATAAAATTAGATATTTGCTTTTTTATATACTATTATAAAAAAAAATATTTTTAACTACTGAAAGTTTTGTCTAAAAGTACTTTTTTTGACATACTCCTACTACTTGACAATACTTCTTCAACGGTAAATAACGGTAAAAAATTAGAACTCACTCGAATCTATTTAAATTCAAAAATAGAAGTTAGGAAGGCGTACGCACGAACGCCTGTGGGCTGAAACAAACGTTACTATTGGTCAGAACTGAACCAATCACGGCCCGATGTTAGCCTAGGCGTCATGAGCTTTTCCGCGCCAAATTGTTTTAATGTTTGGGAAAAGCTGCAAAGGGCGTCTTATAAGAATTTTGTTAAACAATTTGAAGACTTATTGGAATTTTTGATTGCATTTACGGTGGTTCATTTAATAAACCTATCTCAGACGAATGAATTTAGTCAACTCTTACTTATACCCCTAGTAGATATGAGTTTCTAACTCAATTAAATATCACGACATATATTTGCTTAACCTTTTTCACTTGCTAGTCTTTCACTGTTTGAACTTTCATCAAATTCTACAGCAAAAGTACCGAAGTCCTTGCCGAAGTTTCTATAGAGTTAGTTACATAGATAAAGCCAATAACTACAATCCTGCTTAGGTACCTACCTATTTTCAAACCCTGAGCAAATTAATATTTTCTAGGTAAGTAAGCCTATTCCTAGATCGTATTATCTTAAAGGATAGTAATAAAACAAAAAACACTTAAAGAAAGGGATAGTAATAACACAAGACTATCGCAAATAAAAAAACAAAAAATAACTAAAACCGTCATTGTTTTATTATTATGGGTATTTCCCTATTCAAAACATATTTCAACCCACGAATATTTTGTTTCAATTGAAAACCAATTTTTCACAGTAATACATTTAGTTTCGTAGATTTTTCTTTTTCAGAATGCCGACTATGTTACTAACTGAATCGGGAAAACGATACTTTTTGATACGTTTGACAAAATGAATGAAACATGATCGCTTTCCAACAACATATTACACATAGAAACAACAATACACAATTAACATACCAAATATGCAATTAACGAATATGAAGTAAGTACTCAAAGACACAAAACAATTACACAATAAGCAATTTAAAACTTTGTGTAGGTATTTTTTACCAGGCCAAGCTTTTAAACCCGAACAGGTAAATCACTGTGTTCCACATAATGTTTAAATTAAAAAAAAGTGACAAATCGAGTTTAAAAAAAACCAAAGCTATCAGAGTTTGCCCTAATGCCCTCGACCGAACAATGAAACACAAAACTACAAGAGGTACGCATATTTGGCCAATAACAATGGCACACCTGTTGCAATCCCATCCATATTTCTCGTCATTCGGTTTTTTTGCTTACTGCATTTTTTTACCATAGTTTTCAGATTGTGGTTTATTTTTTTATAAAATTAATATTACCGTAGTCTTGAAATCTTGACAGTTATCTATTAGAAAAACTTTTACGTTGAATATATCAAAACTGAGTACGTTTCATTATTTACCGTGAGTTTGTCTCTCTAAATCGTATAGCTTCTTCAGTCCATTTTTCCAGCTTAAGGAGGTAAGGCGGTAGAGCAAAGCAGGTTCCTGACGGGTCCAGTACCTCAAACGTCCAGGTTGCAGTGCTGTGCTTTTTGTAATTGCATTAATTATTACCTAAGTCATCGATCCACACCATTGATTGTTGCGAGCATGTCGTGTGCCTGTTCGTATAAAAATGTTTGTATGTTCCAGCTTCTATGTTTTATTTTATTCTAACTTCACTAAGTCCAATCCAAGTTTACGGTAATATATATGTTTACATTTTATATATATTTAGGTACCTTAAGGTATGAAATTAAGACACAAATCAGGACTATCAGCATCGATTCCAATTAGGTTTACCTATTTAAAATTGCTATTTTGTGTATTGTTTATAATATTTGTTTGTTGTGTCAGTCCTTATTTCTGCAGACGTATTCATGCGTCTTAATAGAAAATAGCAATGTTTAATAGATAAAATTAATGATCATGTGATTTACATCTAAAAATACTTATTTTCACAAATATTATGAAGTATACAAGTCTACATTTCTTACAAAGTAACTTAAAACAAAACTTCGAGTACTTTACTGTTAACTGGTTCTCATAAACGCGCCGTAAAATGAGTGACGAGACACGAGCACGAAAATTGCAAAATTGTAAGGAAAGTGCTTATTTTATGCAAAAAAAAAATCAAGAATAAAAAAGGTCGCCGTGTGTAATACCGTGGGAGAACTTGGCAGGTGCGCTCGCGCAAGGAAAGACACGATACGTCGCGCCGTGTACGTGCACATTTTTTGCACTCACCAATATTGGTTTTTAATTAATGTGTCACGAATTATGTTTCTTTTTTAATTTTAAACTTTTTGGCAGTTCGTTAAGTTGTTTTTGGACGAAACCTAACTACACATCTTATCTTTATACGTCTTGCATATTAATGTAATTTAAAATAATCTATTATTGAATGTTATTTAGCTTGAGTATTGTATGGTAATTAAAAGTCTTGTAATCAGCACAAATACTGTTTGATGATCACATTGCTATGATGGCGTGAAGATTGAGGCTTATCATCCCTAGATATTTATAATCATCATCCGCGACATCTATTTGAAGGTTTTTATAGATCTTAACAATGAGAAATAGTAAAGATATATCCTTTTTTTTATATGGATACTAGCAGCGCCCCGCGGTTTCACCCGCGTAAGTCCCGATCCCGTGAGAATATCGGGATAAAAAGTAGCCTATGCGTTAATCCAGGTCTCCAGCTATCTACATACCAAGTTTCATCGCATTCGGTTCAGTGGTTTTTGCGTGAAAGAGTAACAAACATCCATCCATCCATCCCTCCATCCATCCATCCATCTAAACTTTCACATTTATAATATTAGTGGGATTTTTTGGGTTAAAATTGACAATCTTGACGTATTCTCGCGAAGCATACACAGGCAATCATAATATCAACCACGTCAAATAAAACCCTAATTTACAAAAGCGCTTCATCCGTTTTTATTACATGCGGTATCTGAAACAAATGGGCCAAGCTTGTTTCTTAGCCTGTCGCTATTAAATATATGAAGTCTTTACCGTTACAGTACTTTTCGTACCCTGTGTAAGACCAGTCTCTCCCATAACAACCGCTAATTATCTGCACAACAAAATAAACAGCCCACTAGCCTTTCAAGGCTTAGTTTGTCACAATACTGTCCGCTCCGTTACCTAGGCATAACGGTACTCTTGAGCCAAGTACAGTTTTTTTTCTTTATTTAGTCTACTCATTTACTACGTTGTCAGGCAGGTTCTACTAGACCCCGTTGCCTAACCATAAAAGGACAGTAGGTTTGTTTTTTTATTACTATTTTATTTCATTGTTTTCGTTTTAATAGTAACGGAGTGGACTTAAAAATAGTATAAGTAGTAATAGTTACATGTAGTTTATAGCAAGGTGTCTGTTTAAGGCTTGTTTGTTTTGTTGAAGTTTATTTTGAATCTTCGCTGGAGCTACTTACCTTTTTATGTGAGATATACCTAGATGGAAGTAACGGTAGGTGGTATAAATAATTGTCTTGCACAGAGGTTTCGATATAATTTCAATGCACGCACTTGTTATTTTACGATGTCATCTTCGTATTAAAAATTAATTATCACCTTGTTGGGAGCTGTCATAAAGAAACCAGCATGCAATAGTGCTATTGTCTTTTTGTAGGCTCATGAAGATTTATGAAATTACGAGTCTGGTAAGTTGTTCTTGTCCAGAGATTCACAATTTTGTTATTTATATACTAACTAACTTTTTACAGCGGCTTTTCTCACTTTAAAGTTATTTTTCGATCACTCGGGTACAGTAATTTTTTGTTTACCCCACGTCCTTGCTTGGTTTTGGTTGCCAGGGAATCGAAACTAGGACCTAAAGATGGCACCTAAACCTAAGCGAAAACTTTACACCACGAGGATAACAAGTCCTAAAACTAGCATCATAACATGAAAATAAAGTCATATTGAATCTTTTAATACCTATCATTACTGTCTACAAAGAGTTTAAAGATTCCTGAATACCTATCAACATTCATAAAAAAAATAAAAAAATAGTCAAATGTATTAAACATAAAAACGTCTAATGTGTAAAATGTATACTTAGAAAAAATGTTATCTGTTACTCGAAATAATAGTTAAATGAAATTACATAAATAGATAGAATAGATTACAGAAACAATATTTTTTCATAAAAAAATCAGTTTAGGATCGGTTGACGTGTACCAATAATCGTTCCGAATGATTTGATTGTTCAACAGTGTTCCTAAAATTTCTCACTTTTCACGATTTATTAGATGTGTAACTCGGGTGTAATATTTATAAGGTACAAATACAATGTTTCGATCGAATTACACCGATCGTGGTCACGAGTGGTGAAAAAGGTATTGTAGCTTATAAATATTACCGCCATTTAGTACCGAGTTACACGTCTAATATGTATCAAAGTCGCGAAAGTTTAAAAACAACTATTTCACTATTGAACCCAAAGATTAATAGGTCTTTTCAGACACTTATTTATACGTCGATTAGTTCTTTAAAGGCAAAGCTAGAAGGAACGCCAAAACAAACTTAAGGATCCAAGTCTACATAAACCCAAAATGTGCAAATGCCATGTATCCCATTGCACTTTAATTAATAGTAACATTTATATCGAACTTGGTAAAGGCGTAATATTAATGAACACATCAGGCATAACAAATACAAGCAATACGGCCACGCACCACAGAGATTTAGTCACGGGACAAGATAAGCCTAAGTATATATTTCTATCACTAAACCGTCGTCGCCCGCGCACCCGAGTTCACCCGACTTCACCCGAAGATGCCCGAACGCTGTCGTGGGAAAATGCGGCAGGTGTTACCGATCCGTAGCACTTCTTACTGAGTAAACATTCAGCGTATACAAAATTATAACCGCCTCGAAGCGTCTGTGTAAATGGAAAATATATTTTGTATGCTTAATGATACTGCTTGCTTTTTTGGTGCGGCTCAGTTATCGGCCTACAATGATTTTTTTGCGATGCTTTGAGAGCTCGTATGTTTCACATTTTTATTTTAGTTAAATTTATCGAGTCACCCTTAATTGGTATGGTTAAATTATTGTAGTCGTTAAGTGCGGGTGACCTTTACGGCTTTCTGTTACTTAGTGATTATGTTAAGTGGTATCAAGATTTCATCTACTTATACTTGTAAACAAGGTGCATATGTATACTTTGACTTGCCTTGGCTTCGCACATTTAAGAATAAGGATCAAGTCGGCGTGATCAGTGCCACAAAAATTCTAATGCAAAATCTTTTTTTCTTGTTGAAATAAAACTATTTTTCACGGATTCTATCGCGATTTATTTGGTGTTCCCTGACTGATCCCGACGTTTCAGTTGCTTTTCAGCAGCCATGGTCACGGGTAGACTAAGATGGTGGTCGTCTCATGTATCAAAGTGCAAAGTTATCTCAAAGTACCCGTAGAAACGTCGGGATCAGTATAGATAGTAAAATAACACCAAATAAATCGCGATAGAATCCGTGAAAAATAGTTTTATTTCAATGTGTAACATTCGCGTAAACTTTCGACAATATCATCTTTTTTTCTCTTTAGCGCCAATACTCGGATCATACGTGCATATGTCACGGGAGCCAATACAAACCTACAATAATTAGACACAAAGTAGACTCAGAATAAATAAATGGAAATTACGTTAGTAGGTACCAAGTTATTCTATTTGCTGATTACGCAATTTCTTAATCTTCTTAGCAAATATTCTAGCCCTTATAATGAGATTAATGACACAGACAAAGTACATACAACTGCTGTGTGATTAAAAAAAACATCTTTGTTGTTGTTTAACGAGAACCATCTTTAGATTTGTTTGTTGTAGGTACGTAACAATCATACTAATGCGGGTGGTGGTGCTGATGGTGAGGTTAGTATGCAGTGATAGAGAGTAGAATCTATTGCATTGACGTTTTATTGCCAATTTTTGAAGGACAACCATGGAATCAATTGCATTTTAAATAGAAATATTACAAAATTAGGTTGTCTCAACGAGAAAAAATATCTCAAGTGAGGATTACACTATCACAACAGATCCATGTTGTCAAATACGTAATTACTTTCCATCAGTATTCTCATTCGTAAAACAGTGTTTTTTAATAAACTAGTTTTCTTGCATCACAATCACTACTTATTATAAAATAAAGTCCCCCACCGCGTTTGTCTGTCTGTCTCTTCGCGATAAACTCAATAACTACCGAACGGATTTTCATATGGTTTCGACCAATAGACGAAGTGATTCATGAGGAAGGTTTAGGTGTCTAACTCATTAAAGTTTTGTGTTAAATGGCTGAAATATACCGATGATTGTTGAAGATGTCAGAAAAAAAATCAAAATATGCTTTGCTACCTGTGCGAAGCTGGGGGGGCGGGTTGCTAGTAAAAGTTATAAAATTTTGACCTCAAAGTAAATATCCGGCCCGTTCATTGGTAAACGAACATCGTAACCTGTGGCCGCTCACTACACCATCCATGGTCGATAAAACTTTTTTGCTTTTCTAAGCAATCCAACACTGTAATAAACGTGTAAAGAGCTTACTGTTGAAAATCACGGCAGACAGAGAAACTATTGACATGTGGCTGCAACAATGTTGAAGCACGCCAGAGTTTCATTCAACGACAGCTGCAGTATGTACCCACCGGCAGTTTGACTACGACTAGCAACTCATTTACATATCTTGGGCGGTCTGTAAGTTGACAATTTCGATGTAAGCGATGACGTGTGAAGTGAAAAGCTGTAGGTATTTATTAGAATTGTTGGTCAACCGGTGAAGTCGTGCACGTCTTGCGGTGACTGTCAAAGGGCGAAAGAACAAGACTTTTTTACTTTATTACAGACATGTAATATAGCTATGTACTTATGTAATATAGTAAAAAAGTCTTGTCATGTAGGTAGTATTTTCGTATTTTTAGTATTATATTTTTTCGGCTTTGACTTATGTGTATTTTGTTAGTAGAAGTAAATAAAAACATTGTTTAATTTGTGTGTTTAGTGGTGGTATCATCGTAAGGTAGATCACTCTTATGGTTAAGGTATTTTTCATAATACAAAAGTGAAAGAAATTTCAAAATGCTCCTTTACAGAATAAAATCAGTAGCGAATTGCAAATTGAACGCTACATTTGATCTACTAATTGACGATTGTACCTACAACGAATGACATTTTTGGTTGTGTTGTGAATAATCTTATTCGATTATTTTGATACTATTTGAGAATAATTTAAACAACGGACACAAGAAACACCCAGACTCGGGATAATTTAGACAATTTAGGAGCTTTCAATATCTAAAGCTGAAACCGTTCAGCTTCAGATATTGAAAGCTGTTAAATTCAGGGCTGAAATTACTTTACATACTTTCCACAATAGTTCTCACGAGTCTGGGTGTTTTTTGTGTCCGTTGTTTAAATGTTTGTGAAACTCCCCGCAACACAGGAATATTTCATCAGTATCATCATTTGCAGATACCGATCTGCTAATGACGATACTGATGCTGGCGCTATTATCTGCGACAATCGTGATATGTAGCACCAGACAGACACCTAACCACAGCCAGATTTTTATTATTGATGTATTATGTAGTAGCGTGTAATGATCTTGAGGATTTCTCTATCGGAATATGATATAACTAACAGTTCCCGCGCGGCTTCGCTCGCGTGTACATATTTATATATTTTACGTGGAACCCTAATTATTTTTCCAAAATAAAATTCGCCTAAGTTACTCCTTATAACACCAGCTATCTGCCAGTTAAAGTTTCGTTGAAATCGGTCGTCCCGTTCCGGAGATTAGCCTTAACAAACAGACAAACGGAGAGACGGAGAGACAAACAAAATGTTCAAAACTGATTTTTAGACATAGGTAGCGTTCAAATAACTGTTTGAGCTTAAAAAAACTATTACTTTGATATTACAAACAGATACTTCAATTTTATTTATTTGTGTTGATGATCCCATCCGCCGAGTTTGAAGTATAAAGTGCTATAAGAAACTTAGGCGGAAAAAAAGTGTTAGCGTAACGAAAAATGCTAACCGCGAATTGTTTTTTTTTATATTATAGAGGGCAAACGAGCAGACGGGTCAGCATCTATTTTATTTACGTCATCTGTGGATTCTACGCGATACTACTGTAGTTTGATGTTGGTAGTATACTTATTATTCGAGTTTTTACAATATTTACCATATTTTGATAAAATTTATAGCGAAAGGAAATTCGTTTCAAGCGGGTATCCCAAAGACACCTCACGATTTTCTTTTTTTATTGTATTTACATTTAAGTTCTCAAACACTGTATTTGTCGCATAGTTCACTGGAAATAAGAACAGGGTTTGGTAGAAACGAGTTAATAATTATCTTTTAATAAAAGTATCACCGACTTCAATGCGCCTCAAAATTCCCAAATCGCTGCATGTGTGCCTATAAAATTTGAAGAGTTCCCTCGATTTCTCCAGGATCCCATCATCAGAACCTGACCTGATGACCATGGGACCATCTGGAAAGCATACAATTTCAAACTAAAAAAGAATTTTCCAAATCGGTCCAGGCGTCTTTGAGTAATCGGTGAACATACACAAAAAAATATAAATAGTGGAACATAGAACCTCCTCCTTTTTTGAAGTCGGTTAAAAATGAGCGAAGTGGTCGTTAGACCATCAACGCTTTGTAAACAACAAAATCCCGGTTGCAAAAGCTGATCGATTTATCCAAACATAATATAAACGATCTACGACTGGCCCTATCTGGTCTCATGCTCACATTAAGATAAATACAGTCATTAAGCATTAATATCCGATTCTGGAAGCATATAAATGTCACTATAAAATCGATATTATATTTGTTTGTGTGAGTTTTAATGTTGGGCAAAAAGATTCTGAATCGCTGTTTTGTTTTTTTACACTACACTTAAGATTATTAATCGAGTAATATATTATGTAATTTATGTATATAATAAGTGTTGACGCTCTTACCTTAAGACTTATACTGTTTTCATAAACGTACTACATATATATACAGACGCCTGTACCCCCAAGGGGTAGGCAGAGGCAACACGCCCACTTTTTACCGACTGAAATTTAGTCACATTTACGTAATAGGGAGCAAGCCTATTGCCGTCAACCGGGCACTTTGGGAATTAAATGGGAAAGTTAGGAGTATATTTAAAGGGAAAGGTAGGCAAGAACTAAAGGTAATAGAAAGAAAGGGATTTTGCTTTTGCGGATAGATTGGGGAGTGTCAGCCTGTAAATACCTGTAAATCATAAATCAAGTTTCATATATCTACTCAACTTATAATATGTTACAATAAAAAACTTTCGTGAGTGATATTCATGTTTATTAGAGATTATACGGTTTTACTCACGTTTGTATTTCGGGGATGCCCGACACGAGTGTGACGCCTGACACCGTCGCGGCAGGACGCTTCACTCCTTGAAAAAGGGCCCCCGTCGGGTCCGAAACTAGTCGGCATCCCCGAAATACAAACGTGAGTAAAACCGTATAATCTCTAATAAACTTATAATATTTCATTATTTTTTCAAATTCAAATTGTTCAAAATAAATTATATCAGCATATTATATATATATATATATTTCTTTTTCTGAACAAACTAATTTTGCTACATTTTTGCAAAATTATTTGCAAGTTTTGCTACATTTAATAGGTTCTTCAGTTCATTACAGCGAAGAAAAATAAATGCTACCTCTGTAATAGCCATTGCTTGCACGAATCCTTCCTCACGAAGAATTCAACCAAGATTTTTAAAAATACTACGTAATGACCCAAATGCTAGGTCATTATAGGCACGCTTCGTAATAAGTCCAAGTGTTTAAAATTATTGCTTGTGGACGCAAATAGTATGTAAAAAATTATAAGTTACGCGTTCTCTGTTCCAACCTGGATATTTCCTTTTACCGATAAATATAATTACTGTCATATTTCAGGGTTCTTTACATGTGACAATAAAACGTTAATATTTAAGGGCTTATTTAAATGTATTGTAATATTTTATGTAAATGGATGGATTATCAGAAAATACGTCTTCCGTGTCTTTTTGACATTCAAAATTTGGCAAACCAGCATACGGCGGCTTTCCTCATGGTAAATGGTCACTAAATATAGTTTATGGACGTTTATGAATCACACACACATACACACGGGTGTCACACGATAAAAATTATTGTTATCAAATTGCCTAGAAGGGTTAATAATTAGCAATCGCTTCAACGTGAAAAGTATTTAACAAATTAACTTCGAAGGAAATACGAAGCAATCGTAAGTTTAAATGATGTATAGTATGATACCATGAAAGGAGTTTATTCTGAATCTTCGACTCATCGATTTCAATAACTTACAAAGAGGTAGATTTTTCTTTAATTAAAGTTAGGCATATTGTTCTCAGTCCTCTGCTTAACAAAGTAAAAACAAGAAAAAGTTAAAGTTAAAAACAATTAAGAATCTACTAGAGACAAGGCTGGTGTCTCTGTCCTTACGTAAATTAGATCTCGCTTATTAATTTAATACTTAATAAGTTGAAAAATAGTTCGGCAAATTGTCAAAACCGGCTATCAATTTCACGCGGTATTTTGAAATAAAATTAATAACCTCTCTGCCACACAAAAGAAGTGTGATTTCAAATTAAGAAAGTGATTTGAAAAATGAGGTCTTCACCAAAAAAGTTCTTTAATTTTTTTTTTTTAATTTTAGAATAATCTAAAATTATGAAAGATTCATAATTTTAGAATGACATGTCTTTTGAGATATTGTAATATTTCGGGCATAATTAATTTATCTATACTTATATTATTAAGAGTAAGATTAGTTATGTTTTTCTGTATGTGGGCTATAATACCAGAATAAAAATCTTTCAACAAGGTAAATTATTCCAGAGCGCGAAAGCGTCTGATAATGTAATGATAGTCACTAGCATGACTCTAAAAACAATTCGTATGCTGTCTAACGACTAAGTAAATAAAGCAAGACAAATGTAACCATATTTGGAACGATAAATGATGATTAATTGATACCATTTTAAGTCTGGCGGCCGCCACGCGATATACAAACGGAAAAGTAAAGGTTTTAATTACTTTTTACCATAGAACACAAATCAAACATTCTTCCCAACACGTTCCGATAATTATCATCGATTCATATCCAACCCATATAAAAATAAAAGTGTTATGAAAAGGAGATATGGATCTTCTTTGCATAACACTTTTATTTTTATGATCACCGTGCCTTATATAGTGTACTTCGGTTATGAGGAGACTAATAGAGACCATTTAAATGCGAAGGATCCATTTAAATGTTTAATATACAACAGTGTGCACCTCAACCTACGTTATATCTTATAGTTTATGTTTATATTATACGAAGTTTTCATTATACACACAGTCAATTTGGAAAATTATAACACCACACGCCGCGATACCGCCCGTCGAGCGTATCGAATACCGTATACGATTAAAAAAAAAAACTTTTTACTCGTTGCTAATTTCCTTCAATTTCTTTTCTTTTTTTTCAGATCCTTCTTTTCATAAAAATATATAGTTATAATAACTACATATGGCTTGAGGCTTTCAATACAGTAGTGTTACCTTAATTCCATATCTATCAAGATAAAATGGTTAGGTAATATGAACCTATTCTAATATATAAACGTAAGCAGATGACCATTTTTACCCGAATGCTAAAGGAGGCGGTAATGGTTTTCAAGCCTATATATATACATTTTAATTATTTACATTACTTGTATTGCACTACTTGTATTGTAAATACGAGTTTATATGGTTAAAGCGGCAGGGAGACCTTGGATGAAAAAATCTATTTATTAATACGTGAGGAGAATTCTTTGTACGCATTCTTAAGGAAACGCGCATTGACAGGAACGTGAAATTTGGAGTACTTAAAGCTGGAGTCTAGTATATATTTGGACCTGTCATGGTACAAAATCCATACGATGACAGGTCAAGGAGTCTAGTATATATTTTGACCTGTCATGGTACAAAAGTCTATACAATGACAGTTCAAGGAGTCTAGTATATATTTGAACTTGTCATGGTACAAAAGTCTATACAATGACAGTTCAAGGAGTCTAGTATATATTTTGACCTGTCATGATGCAAAAAGTCTATACAATGACAGTTCAAGGAGTCTACTATATATTTTTACCTGTCATGGTACAAAAGTCTGTGCAATAACAGTTCAAGGAGTCTGGTATATATTTGGACCTGTCATTGTACAAAAGTCTATAGAATGACAGGTCAAGTTATACTGGTCACGAAATAAAATCGATTAGATGAAACGATCTCTTGTAGGTATATAGGTACGTCTTGAAATGTCAGTTCTTACTGTTTTCGCACCTAATTATCAGGCACTAGCTAGTCTCTTCATTAGTCAGCAGTTTATGCGAGTGTCAGACATCATCATCATCAATACAAATAAATAAAATTGAAGTGTCTGTAATGTCGAAATAATAGTTTTTTTAAGCTTAAAAATTTAAAATTTTTGTCTGTCTGTCTGTCTATTTGTTCTGGCTAATCTTCGGAACGGGTGAACCGATTTCAACGGGACTTTCACTGGCAGATAGCTGTAAGGAGTAACTTAGGTTACTATTATTTTGGAAAAAGAATTAGGGTTCCGCGCAAAACATAAAAAAATGTACACGCGAGCGAATGATGAATATGAAATGGAAATGCTAGTATATTAATTATAAGTGATTAACTGTCACTTGATAGTTTTACAAATGACCACAAAGTACGATCAAGACACGTGATCATAGTCACTAACACACGATTTATCTCGTTGATAAATATAGTTCTACAAATATCCACACTAATGAATAACTACACAGTTAAATTCTAAATGGAGATACATCTAACCAATTATGAAGCAGGATTAATGAGAGGTTTTATGTTATCAGTGATCTACGAAACCTTATTAACCTAATGCGAGAAGAGTACGCGACGAAACCTGGTATGATGTGGGCGTATATGTTTTCTAAGAATTCTCGCCGTCACTCTCTTTATAACAAGTTTATTTTTTATATTTATTGTAGTCTCCAGTTTATTATATCTTTGATCATAGAGATAGAAGCCTACTAGACTAGAGCCCAGGACATTCATTTAAAGAAAATAAAGTGATCTGTGTCATGTCATCATCATCATTTCATCCATAGGACGTCCACTGTTAGACATAGGCCTCCCTTAATGACTTCCAAGAAGACCGGTTGGAAGTGGCCTGCATCCACCGACGTCTTGCGTTCTTTACCAGGTCGTCTGTCCACCGCGATAATGGACGTCCTACGCTGCGCTTTCCGGTCCATGGTCTCCATTCCAGAGCTTGCCAAATGTAGTTCATAAAAACAATAATAAATACAAAAAGATTCAATAGAACAAGTGTGCACTCATTCAATATTTTTTTACTATATTTTATTAATATTTAACACATTTTATTATAAGGGTAAAATAAAGACATTTCGCATCACAGTTAATAAGTCTTGAATACAGTACCATAGATACCTAAGTTCCTAATGTCTTGCAGGTTGTAAAATATATGTCCGACTCTCAGATTATCTATGATCTAAGGTCCGTAATAAAATAACCCAAGAAGCTAGTTCGTTAGACCAAATTGCTCCAAAACAAAAAAAAATTCACGGTTGGAGCCGATTCAAAATATCCGCATTTTTTTTAGCAAAACACGTCTCCCACACCCAGAGCCTTGGTCTCAATACGGTAGCTGCATATGACAAGAGATTCGATGATTACACCCCGCGGCCATCGAGCCTTCGGACCCCAACGCGATAATTATCTTTGAAAAACATGTTGGTACTATAATCAGTGACCGAGGAAATTATCACTTTGCCTAAGAATAACCGTGTTTAATGAGTTACTTGTTATTTTGTGACAAGTTTTAATGTAATGCTTGGAGATTTGGTGATAATGTTTTTAAATTTCGAGAGACTTTATTTTTGAAAATAACTGTTGTATATATTATTATTTTCGTACTTACATTTAATACAAACTATCATCAAGAAATCAAATTCATTTGTTTCAAATTACCCGTTCTAATAAGAAACAGCAGTAGATTAGATGCTGCTGTTGTCTATCTTCATACACTGATTCTACTAAGTGGGGTACACTGAAAGTTTTGCGTAACTCGTTAATACAACAATTTACATGTAAAGTAATATATTTACTGTTTTTCGAAGTATTTCTCCATTAACACTTTAAACACTTTTAAATTCGGTCAAACCATTTTTGAAAACATGAAGACCATTAGTCTAAGGGCATGTTTTTCACGTGCTGGTTGAAAGCTATCACGACCTCTTCCGGCCCCGTAAATGTCATACCTCTCATCAAATCTTACATTTTTAGGAAAATAAAGTAGTAAGTACTTTATTTTAGTAAAAATTCTACCTATTACGGATCATGAGATACAGGCTGGGGACAGACAGACAGACAGACGGACGGACAGTGGAGTCTTAGTAACAGGATTCCGTTTTTACTCTTTGGGTATGGAACCCTAAAAATGGTAAGTCCGAACCAAGCTCGATCGGGTCAAACTAGGCACATATACCTGATCTAATATTTGTGAAGGAGTGCAGCCGTTTTCCGCTCGACTTGGAGCTATCCGCGCAACTGTGGAATAACCTCCAAGCTACAGAAAACGCCGCACCTATTATTATGTTTACCTTACCTCTTACGTAATTCTCTCTATCTGTTGGAATTTGAGATCAATCTTCTTTGGAATTTTTTGATTTTTCTTTGGTCCAAATCATTCCGCCACCTTCTATAAGGTCTAACGCGTTGCTATACGGAGGCATCTAATTAGTTAGGCGTTTGGTATAAACGTAGTCGATGATCGAATAACAAATCTTACAATATTATAGGCTGCATTTTTGAGCTATGCAATTTTTTCGCTCCTTCGAAAGCAGAATACCCGCTGCAGATGTATCAAAGTACATTACCACTAGGCTAATAAATTTTAGCCGCAAAAGGTTGTATGTTGCCAGAGGTGCTAGCCGTGCTAGTGTCCTTAGGCTACTGTAACCACTGGCCAGTAAGCGAGCCGTTTGATGTTCGCCGCATAATTGGTTTAAAACATGCATGACGTGAGTTACAATTTGCAGTTATTAACGTTATAAAATATTATTAATTTTAATCCTCCTTAATTTCTCCTTTACAACGCAAATAGGGTGAGCCTTTTATGTACAATTGCCAGATTTACAGAAGACATGGGATATAAAAAACCTTGTGAAAATCAATATCAAAAGGGAAGCCGCCAAGAATAGTATTAATAACAGCTATTTCTATCCAATTATTTAGTTATACACTACAAATATCTACGTATTATAATACACTAGCCGTCAACTGCGTTTATGGTCACTGGTCCGCTCCTTTCAGTCGTAGTGTGATATTATACAGCCTTCCTCGATAAATGGGCTAGCCAACACTAAAATAATTTTTCAATTCGAACCAGTAGTTCCTGAGATTAGCACGTTCAACCAAACAAACAAACTCTTTAGCTTTATAATATTAGTATAGATTTTAGTATTATCAGTCCTGTGCTCTTTATTGCCATAATTTTAACCACCCGAGATCGCATAAATGGATTGCAAAAAATTAAATTGTCGTTTATGCAGAGTAAGTACATATTTATGTATATTAACTGTTGTGTGGTGACGCGGTTACTGTATTAAGAAGCGCAAAGAAATTATTACCCTAATAATTTAGCATGGATAATTCATAAGTTATAATTAACAATACTTCGTTTCCACAAGGGTGACATCGCTGACTTCAACGGTCATAGTGCACGAGCCGGAACACAAAGTACCGGACCGGAACAAACACGGAACAGGTACTTTAACAGGTATCGGAATAAATTGGCCAAAGGTCGAAAGGGTGAATGATTGTTATCGATGAACGTTATTGTAACGGCTTTTGTTTGATTTGAGAGGGTTAATTGAAAATTTGAATCGGTCGTTTTTATAAAACTTTTCATTTGTTGATTTTTGTATGTGTTTTAAGTTTTTATAGTAAAATTTAAGAGATTAGGAATGACCGATTGAACCTGACTTTAAACATGTCTACGATTATTGTCTTTCTGTCTATTTTGTGTTAATTGTTAATTTGATGACATGCGAAATTTAAATTAAAAAAGAATTAAGGAGGGATCTCTTTGAATTATAGTACGAACAAGTAAGTATGTTAATAAAATCATGTTCAGTGACATGAAACTTCTGGTGGTAAATTTTCTTCGTGTGTGTGTTATCTTTGCCGATACAGAACCAATTTTAACGATTAAGTTTGATGTCTATATCTCGATTGTGGATCTGCTATATCAAGTTATTAATAATGAGTATTGATTTTCATGAATACATAAAATATATAAATGTATAATACATTTATATATTTTATGTATACAGTCTCAAGATTCATCTTAACTCTGTAGACACTTTTCTTTTCAAAAGAATATTAAAGCTTTGAAGTAGATGTCAATAAAAACCATGAAATGAGTTGCCCATAATACGTATTTATTGACGCAATCGATTATATTGGTGAAATCTCCATCGGCACACCCCCTGAGCGGCCGGTATCATTAAGATAAAATTAATTGGACTCCACCGGTCTTCCGCGTCTCCGGCGAGATGAAAAAACTGGGCACACGTGGTCACTACCGTTCATTTACGAACGCGAATTAAGCGTAGTACGGCAGGTGGCAGGTGGCGGAGAGCATGGGAACTCGGGGTTGAGCTGTGTTCCCACGGCCGCGTCATTCACTACACCACACCTGCGCCCCTTAACGGGGATGCTACACACACGCCTGCCACGCGAAGGAAAGCGCCGATTAGAAGTGCCACGAGTGTGTGCGCGAGCGCTCGAAACGTATCCGCACGCGTGTGTATGTGCGTGTGTGCGTGCGGTGTAAGCGCAGCTCGAGTTACACCATTTATTCAAGTAAGTGCCCGTAGAAGGGCTGTTTACGTTATGCTCTACATCGTTTCGCGCTTATGTGTTTTAACAGGTGCCCTATGTGTGTGTAAGCGTGATTTTTTCCTATGAGATAGATGTATGATAATAATGGTAGATGGTAATGTTATGATCTCTTTAGCTTCTATAATTTATGGCAATAATTCTGTAATGCGACTTGTGTTACTGTACGGTACTGTGTAATGGATCCTGTTCGATAAGTACCAACAGTATTAAATAGATATTACAAATCATTAGAGTTACCTGATAGAAGCAAAGCTATAAAACCTAGACTATAAACATCCTGATTTGTTGTGATATATGGTTTTATGCAAACACGGCTTTATTGTGAAGTCTTTTCCACAATATTATTATTTATGTCATACATAATCGTTTATTATTATCATCGTACATATCCTCTTCATACTATATTTCTTGTTTTTACACGCTTTATATTAGCTTCACTTGTATGTTTGTTTGTATGTTTGTAACCGACTTCTTTGGGCGCGATTTTGACCCACTTTAAACGGCCAGATTTCATTCAAATTTTGCACACGTGTCAAAGACCGATGACAATGCAATAATTTGATTAAATTTTTTTTTTAGTTGAATTTCCTATAAAAGCTTTTTTGTTTTTTAAACTATAGTTATTTGTTCCTTGCTTGACTCTCGTTCTTGGAACAATAAGGAAAAGTATTTCTAAAACACTTATAAAAAGACACAGAGTTACTATATAAACAATTATAAAAGATATGACATACCTTAATAAAATAATAAAATTAAATAAGTGTCAACGTCCCAAATTCGATACATTGGACTCTTTATTAGTGTGCCTTCTTCATTAATAATCAATATAGACTTCTAAGCTTCTCAAAGATAGTCGATAGGTAGCTATGCATACTAATAAAACCCTTCGATGACAATAGACGACACAATCTAAATGATTGTCACAACTCTTCGGTTCATGATCACCTTCATTAATATCATAAGCGCGTGTGGTTACTGACAAATACTCATAGTAGGTTTTCATGAAAACACCTAGACAAAAATGAAATGTATAAACATTAAAAAGAAGATATTAACATAAATAGGCTTTGAGCATGAATGTGAATATAATATACATTATGTATAAAAAAGACGGCTTAACTTAATATAATAAATCCGCTTGTTGTTCTAAATTTAAAAATGGTTTTTTTATAGTTTTAACAATAGTAAGTAGTTTTAATAAGTTTTAATATGTTTACTTTTACAGAACATCCGTGTAAATTCAACGTGCGTTATTGTCACGCGATGGACGCGTGGCGTGCGTAAGAGCTCATTTTACCGAACGATACCTTCCCGGACCTCACTAATATTTCAATTAGGTATATCTTATGAGGTTATGCGTGATATACTTAGTTGTTATTTTGCTATTCGTTGTAATAAACTATTATTAACTTGTAAGGGATTTCAGATATGAAGATTATTAATTACCAATATATTATTTATTTTGTAAGATTATATTAAGTATGTATAGGTATATGTATTATAATTTTTATATAAACTTTTGATATAATACCTATACTCTTTTAAAACCGACCGAAGTCCTGGTCAAAGCGAAAGGGAGTCGTTGGATCAAGAAGACTCAAGACCGGTATTTGAACCTAATAATATTTTCAGTGATGTATAGCTGATGACGATACTCAAAAATAACTATAGACTTAATCATACAAGTTTTCTTGTTTGCTTTCAAAATGATAAAATCATAAATTCAATCCAAGAGTCCTTAAATACATTTTTATTGTATAACCTAAGTATAAAAGTTTTAGACTTTTTTATTTTTCTCGTAAAACTGACTGCAACATATTAGTATAATGATAAAAGTAACTGACAGCCCACATTGGAATGTCATTGTGATGCGGGCGCCTCGTGCGTGTACGCACTTATCTACCCACGTGATTGTTTTATTGAAAGAGAGACTCTGAATAATTATAGCTATAGCCCATTATAGCGATGGGTAACCATAACGCATTGTGGGTATACAATCGTTTTGTAATAGATTTCGAATGGGGTATAATGATTTACTCATACGAATAGGGGAAAATTGATAAATTGAAATTGTAAATATGTACATATATTGAAGTGTATGAACTTTTGTATAATTTTGAAATTATATCTGGTCTTTTGAATTGCGATAAAAGGTTGTGTGCATTGTTCTGTATCTAAATTACACGTATAAAAAACACACAAAATCTCCTTCCTGGACATTTTAATTATAGCTATAGCCCATTTTAATTAGTCTTACAAAATATTTCAGGTTATTACAAAAACTTAAAAAATAAACTATAAAATAAAACCAACTAATGAATACAACACTTCCCATCACATAAAGACAGTGAACCCACACAAACTGTCACAATTAACGACACGAAATCCCCTTAAGCTAAATCAACGGACGTGTGTAGTGCACACTTTGTACACACGAACACACACTCTCAAACACACAATACATACCTTTGTATAACCATACAGTTGATACACGCCGAATACAAGGTTCTATTTTGTAACCCTACCCAGTGAGAAGGGGCAAAAAGTAAGTTCTTTTTTTAAAAAGCAACCACTGCACGTGGTCGGTTTGTGGTCCAACTTTTTTTTTTCGTTTGACGAAAGTATTACGTTATGAAATTCTTCAGAGTGGAAGGTATCAGTTACATGCACGTCGGGTGCACTATCAAACTTGATTTCATAAGTGTCAAGTTTTACTTAATCTAATGGATGGGCACCCTTTAATTAAATTTCTAGAATGCTGATTTAACTACGGCTTCTCGTTTTGCGAATATATTTAGGAATCTTAATATATATGTACAGTCAATTTGTGGTAAGCGACGTGATTAAGAATCTTATTTGTCTGTATCTGTATAATTACTAAACTAAACTAAACACGAAAATAGAACCTAGGACTCCACGATCGCATGCAAACATAAGCTCACACATATGCCGCACCGCAAGCAGTTTTTTATCTGAAACATTAACCGGCCCCATCGGTATTCCTAGATTTGTGTACTGCTATAGATTTGTAGTAATATATAATAGATACAAATGTCAGAATAGAGAATATAGAGAAAAGATTATAATATGCTATATCTCTATCTCTTTCTCTGATGGAAGTGGTGAATGTGCATAGGCATTTTAAAATTCCTCAAACATTGAAGATATTAAAAACTCCTTACTTAAAATACGAAATATTCGCGATTAGTTTTACGCTGATGTCTTAATCAAAGCAAAATAAAACGAAACATTTTGACTTTATAGTGTTTGAACGAGAACTTTAAAGTTAAGTAAATTTTTTAATATTCTGATTCTTATCAAGTTAGAACAGATTCCAATCAGAATCGCTACATAGGTATTACAAGTAAGAAAATATCATAGCACTGAAGGAAATGGAACCGGTCGGTTCAATATTACTTAGCGGGATCCAGATTCAGGTTAACAAATCACAGTTAGTTGAAAAAAGTTAATTTTATGTTTTAATAAAGCGAGTTCTTTTTTTTTTCTTGTCATGCAACTGCATGTACATGTAAATTTGAGAATTATCTTAATCTTTAAAAAAATGTATCATTATTTAAAAAAAAACGCACTCCATAGAGTTTAGGATCAATGATTATTGAGCGGATGTGTATGTAAGTACTTAATATACCTACATTGTTTTTAATCATGAAGTGATATAAACAACAAAGGTTACTAATATATAATAATGAAATTTATTTCCGATACTAAGAAATGGAGCAATAAGTACCTATATTATTTTTAAAGGTAATTAAACAATATTCCTGCGTAATGTGCTTCTGCGTGTCCCTAAACATGTACATACATCTATTACTCGAAATGTGCAGTGGAAAAAACATTCAAAATTCGGTTGGCACCGTCTTTAATAGGCATAAAATCGTTTTTACATCCTGCGCGTACGCATCTAAATGAAAGTTAAATTCATTAGAGTGAATCAAGAGTTCAATTGCACACTTAAGGCTAACGGTCCCCGTATATTTTACTGATTGTAAAAGGTTTATAACATCTTTCAATAAAATATATAAAGTATTTTTATTTCCATGTTTGTATTATTATTTCTCTCTTTAGAGAACATGTTTCTGAGTTAAGGTAGCAAAAATCGCGATAAAGTTTTACTATTAATTTGATTATGTCGCTTTCAGCGCTATTATTGCACTTTATAGTAAAATAATCTAAAAGCCTTTTAATGTAATGTAATACTAGGTATCTGTTTAACTATAATGAAAAGTGAAATGAATACATTTTTATTCGAGTACAAAAGCTTTAAGAGTTCCTCCCTCAGTAGATTATTTAGAAAATATATTATTTTTGTTTTTAAGAGTAATAATTCAGAAAATTATTTTTTCATTCACTTAACCTTTATTATTATTACAATGGAAGTAAGTTATAATATAACCATAACTAAAACCTATAATAATAATATATTCTTTTTTATGTTTGTTACCGCAGAAATTTCAACTGGGTGAACCGATTTTGATGATTCTTTTTTTTTTGTGGTCCCATTTTAATTTGGTCCAGTTCTGACAATGGCATCCATGAGAAAACCATATATAAGTGTTTTCTGGAATAGTTTTTTTTGTTGAAGTCGGTTTTTTTTTTAAAGAATTATTTGAAAAAGATAATTACAAAAGTATGTATTGTACACTAATAAGATTCCAAACAAGTAAAGGGTTTCCGGCGCCATTAAACACTTACCAAAATATTGCTTTACATAATATTTATACAATGGGGCTGAATATTTAGATAAAATATAAAACTAAAGGTGCATCCAAGTCTGAAGGAGCTGGCTGTTGACTAACTGGCTGCTGTAAGTCGGTCTGTCGCCTGCAATCCGAGTAGAAACCTACCTCTTTAAAAATAGATTTATGTAGATACATGAATAGAGATTTATATCTAAAATGAGTATGACTAAGATAAACACGATTCAATGGGATTGCCTTACATTCTAAAAGGCCATTATTAACAAATTTATGGCATGTTTTAACCGCGTATCGCATTAAAAATCATTCCTCTAGTACGATTTACATATTATTACAACTATATGCAAAGAATCCGGACAATGCCATTGATAAAATCTTTGAAATAAAATTAGGTGTCTTATAAGACAATCTTAGTATCGTTCAAACGTTTTTGTTGATAAAAATCTAAGAATTCAGAATTTCTTTCGTTCGCTAACGACGAGTATGAATAGATATTTAAATAAATATGCAAATTAATTGGTTATGTAACAAGGACATCAGTCAAGTAATTCTCTTATGTAGTATGTGCTAGAAACAAGGAAATTGTAAATTTCGGCAAAACAAGATATTACGTTATTTACACCTAGTTTGTTACTGTTGTGATGTTAGTGTTGACATCGAGATCCGCACATAATTGAATCAATGCATATATATAAATTATCTTATTGATTCTTAGGCATCTCAACTTCTGGTATAATCTATTAGGTACATTTTAATATACATATAAATACGTAAGTAAATAATAATAATCACAATATTTTGGAATATATTAATCTAAACATTGCTTAAACTTATCGTACGAGAACACAGATAAATATACTAAATTACGTTTATTTAAACATACACAAATACTAACATGTTTTACAAATGCAAATAGACCTATTTATGCGTACAAATATTATAACGAAAATCAAACCCGCGAACCCCTGACCTGACATTGTATGCTCGACCGGATAGGGTCGCTTTTAACAAAAGAGTTGGTTAACGCATGTGCAGACATATTTAATACTGTGATAATGTCGCGAAACAATAAAAACTTCAATCCACTAATTCAATTGCAAGCTTGGCAGTGATTATCTGGAATCTAATATTAATATAATTTAGTTATCGTGTATCCTTCGGTCAAGTGACCAAAGGAAATGATTTATCAGTCCCCTGTCTGTGATTTGTGCGCGAGTGCATGCGATTTAATCACAGGAAGCGACACCGGCGCACAGTGATAAATCTGCGCAGGAACTTATCTATCCTATGGCCAGCTGCACGCCGTGATTCATAATACATAGATTGTGCTGTTTATATTGCTAGAAATCGCCTAAGGTGCCATGGAATGAATGCTAGTACAAAACCGACTGGTACTTAGGTATGATATCGGCGCCTAAGTTTATCTTACTCGTCCAAACTAAAAGATTTATTAGAAGAAAGTGGAATGGCACATTCTATAATATTACTACATACTAATTAATTATTACATTAATATCATGTTAATTAAATCGTGCATTATCATATTATTTCAACTACTGGTACCAATTCATTTTTTTTATTCAATCGGTCGTTATACATAAAAACGTCACATCGTTTTTATGTATAACGACCGACATTTAAAACAAAACATTCTTAAAAAAACTGATTTATGTTACAGAGTTATCGGACATAAAATCAAACATAGCCGTGAGTCATATCCGAAAGCGAAACAAAATATATCAAATAGATTTTTAGTCTCACATCAGTTCAAGTTAGTCATCAATAAAGCTTTACGAGCACCATCCAACTATTTCAAGTCGCGGCACGTCAAAGCCTCTATTCGTAGAAGTTGTTCGTAAAAACAAGTCTGTAGGCGCGCGCTACAGCTCGCGTGCTGCGCGCGCGCTCGCCCCGCTCCCGTCGCACGCGCATGCGCGCGGGCTA
Organism: Euplagia quadripunctaria; assembly: GCA_963859945.1. NCBI lineage: Eukaryota > Metazoa > Arthropoda > Insecta > Lepidoptera > Erebidae > Euplagia > Euplagia quadripunctaria. Next base: position 14,906,469 of record OY982572.1, on the reverse strand, counting down.
CAGAGCCCCAACTATAAAAGAGCCTCCGCCCTTCCAGATTCCATCATTCCCTGCTAACGCACCGCGCGTGTATGACGCTCAGTGTTTAATCGTACCTCCTGTAAATACGTAGTCGTAACTTGTTAGACTAAGTTCGTAGTATAACAGTAGACGTAGTAAATAGTTAAGATGTGTTTGGTTAAGAATGAAACACAATCCCCGCGGAAGGAGGTCCCGTCTCCCCGTTCACCCTGGGCAAAGCTCTTAAATCGTCAGGTACGTGCTTTAATATTGATTCTGACTTCAAATAGTATTTTAAAAGTTAACTCTTTCTAAACAAGTTTGATCTGTATAATTTCACGACTAATGTGTTGTTTTCCTTGTTCACAGAGCTCAAAGCCGCGACTTCCTCGTAAAGTGGCGACCCCAACGCGGGTTAACCTTAACAAGTGCTGGTCTAAGTTAGGAGAATTTATCTCTAACTCGGGCCCACGCAACGACCTACCATCGCAAAAGACTGCATATCCCGAGGAACCTGTTCTCGTGCCTTTCTCGGACTTCTTCTACCCCGTGGATCCGGTCAAACCGGTGCCCATCGAGGAAAATGACAACGCTGAGAACCAGAACATCGTTAACAATCGTTTCGAGCTCATCAACGAAGATCTGGAGATCAGCGAGAACATGGCCAACGAAGTGAGAGAAATCTGCTACTCGGCCTCTAAAAACTGCTTCGTATGTAAACTTTGTTACTAGCTTAAAAACATAACTTCTTCTCCATTCGGTACTAAAATGCAGTGAAAACAAAATCTCGTCTTCCAACAGTAGTTTTAAACGTGCTCGGTAGCACAAATCCAACGTCTTCCATTAGACTTAGTGATCTGACTGATTCAGCGTCTCTTTCATGTGATTTAGCAAGTATGTTTGTGATCTCTAGCAGATAACTTGAGGCGCTGTGTTGTCGTTTAAATTAGTGTGTTAACAGTAAATTGTCACAAGTTTTGGTAGACAGCTTTAATGAACGGCACTGTAATTATCAATGCACCGGCTATCACCTAAACTTCTAAGGCATGATATACACTTATCAGCAAGTTCATCGCGGGCTTTTCGATCATTTACCGTCTTATTGAGTCTGACTGTGTATCGTGCCTAATGCATATCGATTCTGCTTGTTTTCTATTTCTAAATCCAATGTCTTCCATTAGTGTTTAGTTTGTGTCTGTGATATCAGAGTTTATATGACGATTGAAAGCTTTAACTAGTTCGTAAGGAAAGTTTATTAGTTTTAAGTATATGTTTCCTAAGCGTTCTCTTAAATCACTAACTTTAATGTGTAAGATGGTTAGAGGCTTTATATTCAAAGTGATAGTAACGATAAGTAAACTTTATTAGATTTTAAGTAGTGGTAAGAATTAAACACATCAAAATGAAGCTTTAATAGTTTGTAAGATACTTAATCGTTTTAACAAATTTGTTCATTCTCAAATTCGTTGTTTAATCATTTTCTTGTCTCTTACTTTTCAAAATTTTTTGGTGTATGTTTTGCAGAAGTGGGCCGAACGTGCCAATCTTAATAATTTAAGTTTAAATGAAGTTAGTTAAGTTTAATTTAAGTTACATATTATAATATTTTTTGATGAATTCTTCCATTCGTGTCAACTGTTTGTAAGTTCATTTTTCTTATATAAGTATAGTCATAAATAAATTTGTTCGTAAGTTATTTTATAATGTAGACTGATATAGTTAGTTAAGAATTCAAGACTTTCGTTTGATCTCCGATTCTTAATAAATATTAATGTATTAATTTTATACCTGATTTTTATTTCATTAGCCCTATAAAATTTCATTGGCCAAGTCATGTGAGTCACAATATTTATGCTCATAAACATAATAACGATTGCTTCAAACGCTTGCAAATTGAGGAAAAAATATAACAATGTTTCAAGTTGGAAACTTTGTCAATTAAAATATAATGTTTTATTCTAAAATTAAAATGAGTATTCTCTGAACATTGTTAAATATTATAATAATGTATTCAGTGGCCAGTATTAATTACATCACACTATTTTTGACCATAGAGTATCAAAATCATAGTACATCAATTAAAATGACTAAACCAATAAGGTGATAGCATGCTCTAGACATCTTATCTATAAATATTACTAGTATACTTACCACCAGTATTTAAAAAAAACTTTATCAGATAACAACTTAAAGCTAAGGCCTTTGTTTGTAATGCGTGTGGAATCATTTCGTGCTAGCTATGCACGTTATAGATCTCTGGTTTTACTGCCAGTAAATCGTAGACTGAATGCGTGTCTTTAAGCGTGTATATTTTACTTCCTTATTAACGAATAATGTATGTAAAAGCAACCATATCCATCAGGATTTTTTACAAAACTTTATAACAGGGTTAACTCACAGGGTTTTCAAATAAGTAAGGTGGGAAACAAGTCTTTTATCATGTATATGAAAAGTGATCACCAAAGCCCATTCATGCTTACTTTATCAAGTAAAAATATTTATGCAGTTTGCAAAACCCTATACTGTAATAACATTTTCCTCGCTTTAAATTAACACACCATTTTTGTTTCATCTAAGAATTACTCTTTATGGGAAAATAGTGTTTTCTTTTTTTACACATCACTACATTTTATAAAACAAAGTCCCCCGCCGCGTCTGTCTGTCTGTCTGTCTGTTCCAATAAACTGAAAAAGTACTGAACGGATTTTCACAAATAGACAATTCATGAGGAAGGTTTAGGTGTATAATTTGTTAACGTTTTGTGTAAATGGGTTGAAATATGATGATGATTATTGAAGATGACGACTACCCGGGCGGGTTGCTAGTTACTAATGAATAAAATATTCTAAAATGAAAAACATTTGTTGTCTTTTCAAACACCGACAGTTAGGCAGTACAGTGCATGTGCAAAGGTCGCAACAGTTTACAACATACGATAGTGTACATCGACATGTACACAATAAATCAAATAGGATGTAAGATAGTGAAGGTTACATAAATTAGTTCGTACGTTTGCAATTGTGTAGAATGAAAAACTGTTAGGAAAGGTTACATGTTTTTCTTTTCTGGTACCTTGGTAAAATTTTTGTCTATTCGTCGGAAAATATTTAAAAAAATATTATGAATCTTGAGTAGAATAAATTTACCGGTTTAAAACAATAAATTATAAAATTATATTAACTTCATGCAGAGATAGAAATGAGTTGGCAGCACCAAGATGCCACGGTTGTAACAAAGTATTAACAATCATCATCATCATCATCTCCACCATGGAACGTCCATCGTTGAACGAAGCCTTCTCTTGTGAAATCAACTTGAGACCATAAAAACGTATCGATATTTAAAAATAAACTTTAATCAAAACTTCTGTGTTTTTTAAATTTTAGATATTTATGTATTTGTCACATTATTTTTCATTGCATGCAGATTTACTGTACAGTCTGTACACACGAGAACTGTCCAAAGTTTGTCAAGAAGTATACCTAACATGAATAGGAACCAACAATGTGTATTCGTTTCTAACACACAAATTAACCGATAAGCAACAGTATTTCTATCCTCTATAGTCCCAGATTTTTTTTTTACGAGAATAACAATTAATCATTTTATGTTAATATTGAAATTACTGGATTGGAACTGCACTGACATTCGGCCATAACAATAAAAAAAAACGACGTCATCAAATTTTACAACCGAATAATTACGTAGTTTAAGATCCATTTAGTTATCAAGTATAAGACATTTTATTGCTATAGGTACACATTAATGGCATGCTCTGTTTGCTTAACTTATTACAAATTTACATAATTAATTTATAATAATAATAACAATGATACTAATGAAAGAATCTCTAGACATTGACACTTCTCAAGAACATGACGAAAGAAATAAAAGAATTTAATGATTAAAGTAAACATAAAACCAAAAGTAAAATTTTCATAATCACAAAACACAAACAAAAAAAAAAAAAATAGCACGAACGCGATTCGCCACGAATTCTATATTTAAAAATGTCATTTCAAGTTCGTAAGCAGTCTGAAAAGGAACCTACACGCCTCAATTCTCATAAAAACCTGTTGATAGATTTTAAAATCTATTTTAAATTCCGAGGGGTTGCAACATAATGCCTGTGAATTAGGGTAAAAGTTTCTGAATAGTACAGGTCATGACCCCAATTCGGTGAACCGAATCGTGTTACATTATAATATAGCTATACTATCTAATTTGAATAATGTGTGGCACGTTTCGCAAAATAATATAAAATATAATGTACTGTTTTTTCTTATAAAGTATGGCAAATATACTTCGTAATAAACACTTAGCACGCTTTACTAGTATTCTGTAAACGTCTTCAGTCTAAAATGCGTCAATTTTTTGTAAAAGGTGGTGGTCCACACGTTACTAGTATTTTTGTTAACCCCTAATCTCTTTGAATCCAATATAGAATATGTTTCAAGGTAACAAAACAGATTATTGATCGGATTGGAGCTACCTTTTGCGAGTGTTGACAGGCATCTATAACCGCTTACCATCAGGTTCGCTTAAAATAGGGTTGACCTTTTTAATGTATAACAGCCTATCTAAAAAATAATGTGAAAATGAGGGGTGTCTGTTTAATCATCAAGTGGAATAATCATTTGTGTAATTCGAAGATTAATTCTCTTCAGTCTAGCTACACTCAATTTCAGACAGAGAAAACGGAATCAAAGCAAGCGCGGTTTAACATGGTCATATAGTCCCCTCCCAAGATAATTAAGTAGGTACGTACTTAACTGATTATTACTTTTATTTGGTAAGTACTTGCAGTTACTTTAATTTTGAGTTTCCAGTTACATTTCATTTAATTCATAATTTATTTTATGAACGTGTCAAGTTCATTAAAATTCTTTCTTTTCAACGAGTGTAGGTGCTATAACCAGTAATTATTGTACTGATACGACGATATAAAGCTAAAGTAAGTAAAAGTAAAGTACCGCTATAATTGTTATGAATACAACTAACAGAAGCACTTGTATGAGTGTACTAGTTGGACACTAAAATATGCTTTTGCTTCCCCAGAGTGGATCTCAGTTTCCGTATCCCTATGTGTTAATCCAAGATGCAAGCCGTATGATAATTTTCGTTTCAGTGTAAAAAACAAAATTGTGAGTTATTCGAGGACCAAAGCCACATTTTTCATTGGTGCTCCGCTCCTATTGGTCGTAGCGTGATGTTATATAGCCTTATAATTATTTATGTATTTGTACGGGATTTAACGCGATCATGAAATAGGTATTGGCTGGCCGTAGCAGTGCAACCTGGTCGAAACGTTAGGCAATTCAGAGGTATGTAATACCTATTTCGTGACCGCGGTAATTCCCGTATAAACATATATCATGGAATGCGAAAGTTTAAAAGTTATATAGCTTTCCTCGATAAATGGGCTATCCAACACTAAAACATTCTTTTCAATTCGAACCAGGAGATCCTGAGATTAGCGCGTTCAACCAAATCAACAAACTCTTCAATGTTATAATATTAGAATAGATTTGATCAAAATTATTTAAACTTTTTTGTAGGCTACAGCTACACAGATTTTGTTTTTATAAAATATTTTTTATTATGTTATTCCAAGGCCTAGGATGCCTCCATAAAATAATGTCGTTCAAACCTAGTAAAAAAAGGTCAATAAATCTGTTAAGATTTACTTTAAAGCAACACTACAGTTTGTTTGGCCGTCACAGATCTTTCAGAATACCTATCCGTAATTCATTTTCTTTTGGTTTCTATAAAGCGGTTCTTTTTTCAATTATTATTGTGTGCATATATTTTTTTCTTAATTGACCAAAACGTTTACAATTCTCATTATTTAAAATACTAAGCCACTCGCTTAAACCACATAGGTTTTTATGCGAGCGTAAGTTGGCATGATTTTCATTCAAAATTACACATTTATAGATACACATTTGTCGATGTATGTACACCCACATATACGCAGCACATACACACATACACGTTTATATACACACAACATTACATTATTTATCAAAATGACAATCTCCGATTATCATGCTGAATCCTTAAAACAGTAAATTCGATAATTAAAATCAATAATTAGGACTTTTCTTCGTTGATCCTTCCGTTAAATATTCAAATTAAAATTCCCTTTAAAATTTTTTAAAACGCTTCGCTGCGGATGTTTGCGTCGATATCGTGCCTTGAAAATAGCAGACAACTTAGTCGAAACGTTTTTAAAAATTGATACTTATAATAAATTTGCATAAACACGTATGTTAATGAAATAAATACAAAAGTAACTAGTTTATGTTTCCTGTAAAAGTATTAAACTTAGTAGAATATGGTAAGTTTATTGAACATAATACAACGTAAAAGTTTTTCCAAGGTAAGCAGCTCGCGGTTTACTACACCACAATTAACATACAACACATAGGCTCACAGTGGACCCATAGATGATAGCTTCGAGACCTTAGAATAGAATAGAACCTTTATTGTATACCAAAGACATATTGCTTTAAAAAAATATACGAAGTGGATATGTACAATAGACGGCCTTATCGCTAAGAGCAATCTTTTACAGGCAACGTTAGTAGGTACTTTGTGTATGAATCAATTGCTCGTTGCTGTAATCGCGAGTGTTAGATTTATCTCGAAAACCATGAAATATACAGTAACTAGCAACCCGCCCCGGCTATGCACGAGTACAAATTATACACCAAAACCTTCCTCATGAATCACTCTGTCTATTAGTGAAAACCGCATGAAAATCCGTTCAGTAGTTTTTCAGTTTATCGTGAACAGATAGACAGACAGACGCGGCGGGGGACTTTGTTTTATTATATCTAGTGATATAGAAGTTGTAGCACTTAGAACCACCCCATCTAGGCTGATCGTTATTACGTGCTGATGTCGATGTACCACTATCAATAGACGTTTATTTATCTCAAATGTAAACGTGAAAACAGAGAATTTATGGGACAAGATAAACTACACCTCCGATATTCACGCTTTCCTAATAAAAAATAAAAACCTACGTGTGAGGGTACAATCAGAAATACGTGACATTTGACAGCAACCAGGGATGTCCATTTAGTGTGTACAAAGCTTTGGCTAGCATTTAAGAATGATAAATCGGTCGCTATTCTGTCCGCGATTCGTTCCGATCCGACGGTGGACACAAAAGTGATACCTTCGTGTAAAGTGCAGGGGTGATAAACCTAAAGTTATCTAAGTTTGGGAAGACGAGTTTTTAATTCACTACCTGAATAACAGCACTGCGCTAGTAAAAGTTATCACTGGTGGAGGGATCTGTAGGCACAAGGTAGGTACTGCCCCAATCAACTCTCGTATTCAACCCCTTCAAGTTACTTTTTTAAATTCTATTATACATTTCCAGAGTTTTATTGTTTTATTAAGTGGCAAAACTCAGGCTGACCCTCTAAACTATGATTTACAAAACCAAAAATGCTTAGTACAACATTTAAAATCATCCAAATAAAAAGGTTGACAATCCCATGGTAAGACCGTCAAAGGTTTTATACCACGCAGGATACAGTAATAGGGCACCGTGAAATCAATGTGGAACGAATCGCTGAAAAATTTCGGTTTTTCGGTTATTTCTTAGAGATTTATACGGGCTTTCTTCGTTGATTCGTCATACTACGGGTGTCAGTTTTACAAACACATGTCTTTTGATTTAGACTTAGTATTCCATACAACGATACGTTTCGGCTTTTGAATTTCGCGACTGATTTCACGGTTTAGAGCCGTTACATTGATGTTGACTTACCTTCCGTCACAGCTGCCGGTTATGAATCTTCGAGATTGGCATTTCTGTACCATAATCTTCACGTAAAGCGTACTTTTTGCTCTAAGATCATTATTCATATTAACTATGTATATATATTCTATAGAAGTCTTACGCATATGGCATTTTTTATTACTATAGGGTGTAGAAACGTATATGTTACTGTAATAACTCGAACTACGGGAAAACCTAAGATTTTCCAGTAAAACCAGTCTTATCGGTAACAGTATGAACTGTGATGTGTGCATCCTTAATTTCGAAATTATACTAACATTCACTCACACACTAATCCGCAATCTTTGGTTTTATATCAGACACAAGGTGAATAATACTCCTGACAATAAAACTCCCATTTTGAAGTAGTTAAAAAAGTAACCATGAAGTCTAACTTCCTAAAGCCTAGTTTTTTGACTTAAACTTTCCGAGTCGAATTGATTCATTTTCATCGATCACCCTTTCACAGTTCGCTGATGGAAATGTATAGTTTTCCCAATCTGCACATGCCATCCCACCCGGTCTTCCGCATTCAGCGTCCGATCCTTCTACAAATAATAAAAAATTGTAAAATTAAATTTTAACTCAACTTATAAAGATCCAGAAATGTCAATAAAAAATAATGTTTAATGGAAACATTCTCAAAACCCAGATTAATTAACGAAAAGAAGTAAAAACCTATGAAACGTAGGTTGATAAACTCTAAAATCGTTCTATTTTATATATATTCATAACTACAAAGCTACATATTTATATATATTTATATTTATGAGTATATTAATTTATTTCATGTACCTCGGAAATGGCTCTAATGATTTCGATAACATTAGGTATTTAGAAAAGGGTTTGCTTTTTAAGTTTGTCTATATAGGTGTATTTCTTGAAAAAATCGCGATTACCCAAAAATAAACGCGGTTGCCCAGGTTTTATTGTAATAATTTACAACTCGTGCAAGTAAATCCAAAGATTTCTGCTTAAGTAGCCAGAATTAACGAATGTATGTTCCTTTTATAGTAACGATAAAAAAAAATCAAACTTTTTAAATTTTTACGTACCTGAAAAGGACGGCTTCAAAATACCGATTCCTTTAGAATGCGAGGAGGTATCGAGTTGAAATAATGTAGCTGTCAAAATAGGGCTGTTGAAAAAAAGATTCTAGAATTTCTCAAAAAATACTAAAATATACGTTATGTTTATACTCTTTATTGCATGACCGGCCAGAATTGATTTTTTTTTCCAGCTCCAACCAAACATCTAAGTATTTTATGAATTAAAACTTCATATATTCACGCTTTCTTCAGAAAAAGGGCCTTGACTTGACAGACAGACAGACGGACAACGAATGTTCCTATTCCTGTAAAGAGTTTTTTTTTACTTTTGAAATACATAACCCCAAAAATGCACACATGTGCAAATACATGAACTTAACACCAAATTATGAAATTTTCACTGGACCTCGTCTATATTCGGCACTCCTCTTAAGAACGAGACTTAAGAGAAAATCGTCCAACGACCCCGTATGTTTTTTTCTACATATTTTTACATCAGTTTAATTTCATGTTTGGCGGATACCTTCTATTAGAAATAATTACTCATAGATTTAATGTTGAGACGTTTGAGAAATCCAAACCGCTGCACCGCAAGAAATTGCATCACGCTAAATCCTATATTACATAATATTTTATGCTCCGTGTGGTTACAGATACGCTACATTCGGTTCGTACCACGCGCCTCTCTGTGACCACTGTTAAGAATTACCGCCTCTTTGTCGGCTCCTCTGTGAGGCGGCACCTTTGAATCTAATAGTTTACTTCTATAGTGTGGTCGCACATGTACCGTCGGAATGCAAATGTAAAGTAGAAGATTAATTCTGACTGTTTTGTAGGTAACTCTTGGATTCATGAGACTTTTAAATTTAAAGCAATATTGAAGTCAAGGTAAACATCGATTTTTATTTAAAGCTAAACTTTAGGTATTTAAGATAAATTGTAGTTCAAGCGCTTTTATTATGTTACAAAATTTTGAAAGCAGTGAAAAATTATGAGTTGCTGAACTATTTTGCTGATTTATATTTTCGAAATTGGTACAGGTACATCGGTCAGAGATTGGACAGAAGAGGAAAAGTAAATATGGTTACTTCATTAGCATTATAACCATGAATTTTAAATATAAATCAAATATTTGAGTACTTAATTTTTAGTTGATGATGACTTCGGGACTCGAGTCGGAACTCATGAATATTATTGATATTTACAAAAAGTCCTTTACTAATAACATTAATGTATTTTTTTCTCTGTTGATTTTTGTCAAAAAGGCAAAAAGCTGAAAACTTTGATTAAAAAAAATATATTTTTTAATCATTGTTAAAAATAAGTAATTATATCAAAAAAAGTTTCACATATTTCACTGGCCTATTGTCCTAATAATAAATAAATGCGAATGCATTTGTCACGCTTTCAAGCTTAATCCACTAAACCAATCATTATTCACTTTTGACTTGAAGCTAAAAAGACAGAAAATAATATTTTTTTTAATGTTTAAACTTATTTTGCAAACTATACCATTCATACAAAGCATAAAGCAAATAACTCTTACACAAAAAAATTGATCAAAATGAAACCAAATATCTGTTTGGAGTCACCAATCTATAAAAACCGATAGTTCGAGCCACTTGCCTTGTTAAAATTCACATCTCAACAAAATTCCTTGACGAAACAGACTCATCTAAAACAAATAATTCTTGCGTGAAATTCGGATAATATTGTTGGTAAAACTCACTTAAAACCACGATACAGTTTCCACTACCATCAGTCATGATTTAAAATTCACCGCTAACACAACGACCTAAGATTTAGTTTTCAAAAGATTCAATATTAGACTGGTTATGCGTAAGGTTGTCGTTCACACTTTACGCTTTGATATTTCAACAAGGAAACTCGAACCGAAGTGCCGCATTTAACAACTAGTAAGAGCTAAAGCGAGAATGACTGCTTCACGGGCCTTTGGTTTATTAAAGATGCTAATATTGATTCATGGTCAGTCAAGGCGTCAGTTTTAGCAAAGGAAACCGGTGGTTATCGGAATAATTTGGTCAATACAGCTTTCAGGGACAAGAGGTGAGATAAAAGCGAGTATGGATTTCTATTGTAATTGTATTGTACAGCTTTCTATTAGTTTCAATCAAATAGAACCGCTTATCTCTTCTACTACTCTTTGTTAAAAATACCCGCCCATATTTACAGTTAGTTTTGCAAGCTCTTCAAATTGGAGCTACCTAACTCGATAAGCACCTCCATCGTACAGTAGACCCAGCTAACTAGAACTACTAGCATAAGGATTTATCAATGTCAAGTCAGTTTGGCAATCTAGTTAGATATACTCACACCCGTATCATCGATATGGTAGGTAGAGTTTTATTAAGCACTCACATTTTGCCAACGACAATGTGATCGCACTCACTATTGCCGTCAATCAGGCACTTTGGGAATTAAAGATGGGACAATTAGGAGTATATTGAAAGGGAAATGTAGGTAAGAAGGGAAGGCAATGGAAGGTAAGGGATATGCTAATACGGATGGATTAGGGAGTGTAAGGAATAGCTCAAGTAAGTCATCAACTGACTGTTGTCCGTAAGTTCGCAGTCTCTAACTAAATCTAAATCTAGTGAAAGAGACCACTATAGAAAACCCCAAAGAGCAGGATTGCTAAAGCTCATTTTGCGACTTTAAATGAGCAATTGAGCCGACGCGGCCCTGTTTTTCACTACATATTATAAAACAAAGTCCCCCGCTGCGTCTGTCTGTCTGTCTGTTCGCGATAAACTGAAAAACTACTGAACGAATTTTCATTACGTTTTTACCAATAGACAGAGTTATTAATGAGGAGGGTTTAGTTGTATAATTTGTTAACGTTCTGTGTAAATTGGTTGAAATATGATGATAATTGTTGAAGATGTCGCTACTACCAGTGCGAAGCCGGGGCGGGTTACTAGGTTTCCATAAAAAAATACGTAGGTAGTTAGTTTGCATTATTTTTGTATCTATACCTACATAAACAGATTCAATATCATCCATGACAGACAGAATAAAATGGAATGGTCTACAAAAATCATTTAAGGTCTTGTAAACGACGATGAAAGACTTATAAGACTTTTAAACCTTGGGATTTTATACAAATTCCTGCCGTTGTGTTTTTGTATATGACCTATTTTAATCTAGTATGATTTTTTTAAGATAAGTCAACAAAATAGTTACAAATAAAACTCAAAATGCTGTTTAAAAAGGGATAAGAGATCTTAAGAGTTTAATTAACTAAAAATAACAGTAAATATACATGATAATCTTTTAACATGTAGAAATCCGGAGAGAAAATTGTTTTCAAACAGCCGGAAATGTAATTACTTGAACGACGGCCTCAACAAAATCACACATTAATCTTAAAGGTATTGATGTTTTCCCCGTTCCTGGTATAAAACTGAAAAGTAAATTTGAATAAACAGCCTTTTTTTTTTTTTTTTTTTTAACGTGTGGAAACCCCCTAAGGTACCACCTCACCATTCAGCGAGGTGGTTATGTCGGAATCGAACCGACTAAAACCACACGGTGTTCCGTCACGGGTGTCTATGGCCGAGGGCTCAGGTATAACCTAGGAAGGAACTCCCTGGACCCCCGACAGACTTGACCACCTGTCCACAAAGCAGGTAGTCTCGCAGTCGTGTATAGGAGCCGTGTCCACCGTCTCGGGCCTATTTTCTACTGTTTCGGCGCCGGGTTACCCTTCCCGACGCCTTAAGGCCAGCGCTCATGGAGGCCGTAGGTCATTAGGTGCCCTACGGCGCCTGGTGCGTCCTCTGCGGGACGGGAGAGTGCTAGTCCTCTCCCGTTCCCTTTCCGCCGCCTCTTTGGCGTACATCACCTCCTCGCAAAACGAGGCGGCGGAGTCCCACGCGCTCTCGCTCTGTACCATAGCTAGCACCATGGTCTCTAGCGAGAGGCTTCCCACGCCTATAGCTGTCTCGAGGTCATCGCGCTGTTGGACCCACGCTGGACACTCCACTAGGGTGTGGAGTGCAGTATTCTCGGGACAGCCCCCGCAGTGAGGGCACGCAGGCGTTGGCTCCCGGCCTATGCGACACAGGTACTTCCCGAAGCAGCCGTGCCCAGTAAGCACCTGCGTCATCCGGTAAGAGAGGCTGCCATAACGCCTCTCTAGCCATTCCTCCATGACGGGCCTTATCGCCAGAATTGTGGCGTGCCCCGCGCTCGGTCGCCCAAGTCGTTCTTTCCACTCGGCCATGAGTACCTGGTGGACCTGGCACCTTTGGGCCTTGAGTTCACCGGGCAAAAGCCTCAGCCCACGGTCAAGCGTCTCCTTGCGCCATTGGTATGAGGACGCAAGGGCTTTCGCTTCCAAGTCCCATGGCGGAGTGCCGGCTAAGAGACTTGCCGCTTCAAAAGAGATTGTGCGATACCCTCTTATGACCCTGACGGCCATCGACCGTTGCGGGCGTCGAAGGAACGCAACATTGCGGTCCGTCAGAGTCGGTGCCCAAACTGGAGCACCATACAAGGCCATGGACCGCACAATCCCTACGTAGAGTCTCCTGCAGGAGGAGTCAGGACCCCCTAAGTTGGGTAGAAGCCGCGACAGTGCAGCCGCCGTCCCCATAAGTTTGGGGGTCAGACTTCGGAAGTGGGGCCCGAAGTCCCATCGGCTATCGAGTACGAGTCCCAGGTACTTCATCGTGGGTTCGATGCCGATGCTGACGCCCCCTACCGTGAGTCTAGATCCCGCAGGTGGCTTATTCCGAGGCCCGTGGAAACAAACGGCCTCGGATTTGTGGAGAGCCACCTCGAGACCCAGCCGCCGGATCCTTAGAACGACATGGGCAATCCCGGCCGTGGCCTCGATGATTGCTTCGCGGTGCGTCTTGCCTCTTGCCGTCACGAGGGTGTCGTCAGCATAGCACGTCACGGTGACACCATTGAGGAACACACCGCGCAGCACCCAGTCGTAACCGATGTTCCAAAGGAGTGGGCCTAATACCGAACCCTGTGGAACACCGCACGACATTTCTCGCCGATCGTATCCTGCCCGTGAATAAACAGCCTACTATTTTTTTTTTTTTTTTTTACAAAAATTATTTACAAAATAAAATATAATAATTCTAATTAAAAAAAATTATATTTTGTTATCTGGAGTACCATAAAAAATAGTAGGCTGTTTATTCAGCCTGAAAAAAACAGCATGAAAACTGGCTGAAAATGAAGAAACTACAACGTAACCAACACAAAAAATAAATTAAATTCGATCTGAATTACTAGTGTAAAATAGGGTGAACTTTTTGGAGTTGAACATAGTTTTTCACGATCGATTGCTAGCAAAATTAGACTTCCTATAGAAAAAACTATTTTTTCACACAACATCGAATTTGTCGAAAAAATAAAAAATAAAAATTTCTACGTTTTTGAATTTTAATCATTTCTTTTCACGAAATGTTCAGGAAACTTGCCTTTTTAAATTATCCAAAACACGCTGCAATTTTTTTTAATCAAAATATTCATTTCCAAAACCAAAATAGAGACCTCATTTTCAGCCGTAAATACCTACCTGTGCTGGGAACGGTTTAAAAAAAACAAGAGTGAACTTTCTTTATGTGGAAACGTCTACTTTAGATTGTCTTAAAAACAATACTGTTGATTTTTTTGTCAAGAAAAGCAAAAAGCTGAAAAAATGTTTTTTTCAATCATTATTAAAAAAAAAAATTGTATTAACAAAAGATTCACATATGGCACTGGCATATTGTCCTAATATTATAAATCCAAATGTGGGTTTGTTAGTTTATTTATATGTTTGTCACGCTTTCAAGCTTTATCCACTAAACCAATCATGATTCAATTTTACATACACGTTATGAGAGGTACAAAAAAGAACATAAGATACCTTTCAACCAGCAAAAAGTATTGACCTCGAGGGACAGAAAAATAACTTTAACGCGAGCGAAGCCGCGGGTAAAAGCTAGTAGCCTTATAAATTGTGACAAACACTTCACTTCATATGTGATTTCCAGCACCAAATGACTGCATCATAAGTGCCTGTTCTCACGGCTTAGACAATGGGCTTTAGTGCCCATTGACACGATACTCGCATTAGCAAAGAGGTTGTTTTCGCCGCACTTTAGCACAGGAAGCGATTACTGCGAGATAATTAGGTGATGTTAAGTAACACTTAGATGCTTCCGATTGAATATTGTAGGGTGTCCCTGATTTTTTTTTGAAAAGGGAAACAGTGTTCTGGCATGGTATTATATTTATTTGTTTCTAATGATTTTTGTTTCGATCATCGACACCATCATCATCTCACTCATGAGATGTCTACGGTGGCATACATGTATATAAAACTATACTAATACTCTAAAAAGATTGTGTTAATTTTGCCAGTTTAGGTTTAAGTGCCAAAAATAAAAAAATATTAAAAAAGAAAATCATGATAAAACTGACAACTTATAAAAGTGGCAATGACAACACATTGTAATGTTTCTAGTGTGTTTTCATATTACACTAGAGATCGCTTGTGGTCGAAGCGGTTTTAAAAGCGAATTTTGAATGTTTTATTTCATTAACTAATTTGTAACATAAATCATCTATTCATTTCCAGTCAAAGTTGAACTGTCATGGTATACACTTTTCGTACCGTGATAAGTCAACATATATACTGGACCTGTTTATTTTTTTGCAGCTGTTTTTAATTTATAACATATATTGTCCAAAAATTTTACTCGTACTCCACTTCTTCTACATATAAACTTCAAGTTTTCCAAATTTCCCATTTGTCTGTTGGCGAAATTTGCTTAAAAATGGTACGAAGAATTTTTTTCACGTATTAATATATTTAAAATATATAGTTTTAAACATGTTCTGTAGTCTACTATAAGATACCTTTGCCATCTCTAATCTCGAAACTCAGATCTGGTGAAAATTATTGTCGCCCGAGTGACAACAAACCGGGCGCCTAAACCGCAATATTTGACGCAATAAAATAGAGGAAATGTGGCGATACCACACACCCATTAGTCCCACACACAAATCAGTAACACGTGACAGTAAATATCTCATAAAAACTATAACCTCGCGTAAGCTTAAATTTTTTGTAAGATATGCGTTCTTTTGCAGCTTTTTTTAATTTGGTTACAACTGTTACAAGTGGTAAAAATATATTTTTATCTGCACGTGTGTAACGGCAGCAATTTTGTGCGGTTTTAAATTACTCCGCATTCCATTTTTTTACCGGAAGCTGTGGATTTTTGCGTTATAGGAAAAAAACGCGAAATTTTAAGGAAGACGTTTTGAGTGATAATTTTGCTTGTGAAAAAATCTTAAAGCGCTTCTATGATTAGTTTGTATGTTCAGCACTGTTCTAGCTTACATATATATATACAATACATATATGTAGCTAGAATATGTATAGTCATGATTGGTAAAATCATAACGTATCAAATATATGCATATATATTTTCTTTTCAAAATAAAAAATAGTTAAGGTCGAATTTCGACCATTGGGGGCGAACATTAGTAATAAATATATCTGAATATCGACGACAGTGCGACCGGGTTCTACTATAGCTAAAAACCATCCAACTAATGCTCTAAGTAAAAAATTACAATTTAAAGAGCAGGTCAAGCCTATTAGCGCTCGGGAGGAGAAGAATTAAACGGCTTATACACGATACAATTTTGGATTGAACTTAAACCAACCGATTTCCCGTCCACTTACACAACTTAATTACCAACTTTCATTTGATTTTATTGTTTGTACTGGACGGAAGTTTGTAAGAAATGTTCCGTATACCAAATAGTTTTTCTTTTTGAAGAAATGTTACCTGTATTGATGTTATAATAAAAATCATCTTG
Source organism: Euplagia quadripunctaria (assembly GCA_963859945.1). Lineage (NCBI taxonomy): Eukaryota > Metazoa > Arthropoda > Insecta > Lepidoptera > Erebidae > Euplagia > Euplagia quadripunctaria. The sequence goes on along the minus strand of OY982572.1, from coordinate 14,889,762 downwards.
TAAATTTAAACACTGAACTGATAAAATGTGTTAATAATGCATTAATACACGCCACTGTAAAAAACAATTTGAGTACATCCGCTCAGTATGCCGTCTGCAAGCAGACTAAAATGATAAAATTGGCCAATTAGCGTCCACACGAACCGATTTCCCCCATTGATGTGACATGATCAAGTCAGGCGGTTCTGACCACCCAATAACCTTGAAATAGACGATTTACGTCTAAACAACACCATTTAATTGAAAATCTAGTCAAATTTTCTGGAAGTTGTTCTTTGGAATCGCAAGCATTCATATGCTAAGGCAACTTGTAAATGCTTACCATCAAGCGGACCGTATGCTTGTTTGACACCGACATGGAATAAAATAGGTATAATTTTAGATAGGTACATAATCATCTTAGCTTTTGCAATATCGATACTGACACATGATAATCTAAATTATGAACTAGTAGTATAAAATTTAGGAATTAGATTTACTAACCAAGTATGATGGCAGTATTATTATAAGATATAAGATTAAATAAATAAATTATGCAACTTTTTAAACATTACAAATTGATATGTTTCTACGCAATTTAAAAAGAGCAGGTGCAACGGTTCGGACTAAACCATCTAATAAAAACCTTTGGCTACTTATCTTGCACAAAACGCGGCCATCCCAAAAGATAAAAAAATACCATAGAATTGCCAAAAACTCACGAACAACTAGCAGACAATATTTTTTTCTAAAAAACTTATTTTATCTAACATTCGGTAACCTAATACTTACGAACTGACCGAAAAAAGAAAAAAAAGACGAAAAAAATGTAATTGTTCTCGCAAAAATTTGGTCGAAATCCAAGCTCCGGGCACAGGAAATGACGGGGCGGCAAAAAGCTCAATAGAAGCCAATGAAACGTCTCCAATTTGATGGATCGCCGTAACACAATCAGTTTACGAGAGAACTCAGAAGAGCCTTAAAGTGCCCCTTAAAAATCAAGAGATATTCTTAACTTTTATTGCCATAGTAAACAGGCTTTATCTTTATTAAACACAACCGAATATAAACCTTAACTGTTTATGCATAAGTCTAATATCAAACATACAATTTAGTTTACTTATTATTTTTTGAATCGGTGCCTGTTTTACAAATATACAATTACTTTGGCAATCGAATAAAAACTTAAACTTCTTAATGTTAAGATTCAAAGTTATTTTTTGTTTTTTAGTTATTGCACTGTTGGTGTAACAAAGCATTCAGAACACGTGTTAGATAGCCACTAGAGGGGCATTTGAGCTTGTTTGCGTGTATCTAGCGATAATGGAAGTCGTTATCACGACCTTCATAAAAGAGGCTCTACCTGACGTTAAAGTCTGTTTTTTTAGTGAAAACTTCTTTAGGCAAGTTTGTGCACTTTTCCTATGGGGAAAAAGCACTAAATTCGTGACCGTCACAAAAATATATAACAATATATGTTTATCCATATTCAAAGACCTACAAAACAAGCCATGCTGCGGTTTAGATAGCATTGTGTAATATGTCCTTGATAATTATTAGATACTATAATTATGTAGGTTTTGATTCTGCGTGTACTTCGTCCGTATCTATATTATGAAAGGCCATGTAAGATCAAAAAAAATTAAATATGTACTTCAAAGACGGTTTTCTCTGTGGATTTGATAAGATTCGAATAGATTCAGTAACATTGAAGTAAGTATGTACATTTTTTTTGTTCGAGATAAACACTCAGACCGTCTGATGTTGAGTAAATGAGCAGTTACCAGTGGTTTAAACAGATTCGCTCTCGCATTTGGGTCAACTGTGCATTACCAACCCAATTTCAGCTCCTATAAAGCTCTGCTAACTCTTTTCTTTTTTTTGTACCACATCGGTGGCAAATAAGCATACGCCCACCTGATGGTATGCGATTACCGTAACGTATGCTCGCTTGCAATTCTAGAGGACCTTTTAAACGCCAATAAACTCCTTTCTTCTTTCTAAAAGTACGTTTATCAACAGTCTGGTTACCATAGTACAGGCTCTGCCTAGTTTGGGATCAGACAGCCGTGTGTGAGATGTGTCAAGTTATTATTATTATTCGACAACATTCAACAATGTATACGTAAACTGTTAAAACTAATAACTAAATTTAATCTGAGCTAGATTTCTATCAATCAATCGGCTACAACTCGAGTACAAACATGCCGTGCCTACCTCCTTATATTTGATCGATACACATAACATACAATACATATGACACGAATCAAATAAAAATAATATACAATATACCTTTCATTAAAAAAAAATTGAAAAAAGAAGCCTCGTAACCATAAACGTATTCTTTAATCTTTAAAAACCTTTGAAGCCTACACAAAAAGGATCTAAAAAGTGGGCGTTACTTTTACTGTCATTTCAGTTGGGGCATAATAGCGGACGGCCTCAGCTCGCGCCGGCCTATTATCTCATAACAAAAAACTATACCCCGCCTTACACAATCGAAAAATTCAAAAACCAAGCGTGGCCTTTGCGAATCTGGCCAATAAATTTCTATTGATTGAATTTCGGACCCATGCTGAGTATAGGGGCTCATTATAGTCCCGATAATTTTCCGTATTTTTTATTACATTTTTTTTTTATTTTATGGTTCCTAACGACCACTTGGCGACGAATTAGATAGATTTTTGAATTGGAAGTACAAAAGACCTTAGTTAACCAAAACAACGCTAGTAGTGTCTGCTGGGCATTAGAGTTGAGAGGGTGCGCATTGTCTTACATAACTTTTCAACTCCTATCATCGGAGGTCCGAAAATGTTTCTCATATCATTTAAATTATAATGATCGTTATTCATAAAAAAAATTAAAACTAAAAAAACATAATCATTTAAATTCATAATATAACAAATTATACACTTAGTTTTAACTAATATTTGTTTTAATATATTTGTTTATACTAATGATCGAAACTCATAATCATTCGAATAAATAACTATAATATTCATAAATGTGTTTTATTCTAATATTTGTTTTGTATAAAAGTGAAAATCAAATTGCTACCAGAAACGAGATGCTACCAGACACGTAGGTTAGGTTCGAAGCGCCAGAAACTAATTTTTGTTAGAGTAGACAGAATTTAATAAATTTATTTAAAATTTTGTTATAAAAATAGCAATATGGTAATAGGATGTTATGAAGAAAAAAGATCTGAAAAAAAAAAAAAATGAATTTAAACTGGTTCTTGGTAGTAACAGTATGAATAAAAAAATTATAATCACTAACTGTTATAAGTTCCGATGATAGTAATAAAAATGTATAATTAAAAAAAGTATGAAAAATAAAATTATGAATAGTGATGATTACGAACACAAATCGGTAGTAAGAAAAAGAATAGGATTAAAAATTTGATGTGAGCCAATATGGACCCGAGTTGAGAGATAGGTACTCAAACACACACATAAACACACGCACATTAGCATATATTGTTTTATCGTTTAATTGATGTTGTTATTTTCTTTATATGCTTCATCCTACTCCTCATCCATGCATTGTCTATCCAATTTGAATTGAATATTAGGCTTACCTGTATAACCAAGTTAATAATGCTTATAATTCTATTATTAAGCTGCGGAATGTAACAAACTTGATAAGAATTCCTAGGTTTCTCTAGAATACAATCACAGTGTGATTATTGTCCAAATAAAAAACAACTGACATAATACAGTCGTCATATTGATTTTTATTTCACAAAATTATGGCCAGTGTCATTCGAGATGAGGTAAGGATTCTAACAATACCTCATTCCTACATCTAAATCTATTCAGGCATTTAAAAGTTATGGTAAAATAAAGAAACTTACATACATACATACTTTTTTGAACAGTCGTATAAAAAATTATTAGAAAATATTAAATACCTACTCGTAAAAGATGCGCGTTGAAGTCTTTTGTATCATCGATGTTTGAGTTGAGTTGCAGATATGACAAGCGGAACAATGATATTATTATTCTCTTTATTAACATCTATAAAACATGTAAATTACTGCTAAATGGCAGTCTGTAACTATAGATAATTGTCCTTGTTGTAATAAGCGTTAAGATTTTAATAACATTTTTCAGTTAATATTTTTTTAGTTTCTTCTTAAAATCGTTAATAGTTAATTGTTTAAATACATCAGGAAGTTTATTGTATATTTTTGGGGCTAAACAAAAAACACTTTTCCACATGAGAGATGTGTTAGACCTACGTATACACACACAACAACAACGTCCGATAAGGTGGGAAACCAATGAGGTTGAATCTTAACAAATAATGCGATTTGGTGTCTCAGAAAATAGGGTTTAAAACTGTCAGTTGTCTGAAGCGCAAACATAGCCCTGATGCATCTTTTTTGACATTTGAAGACGTCTTTATCTGACGAGTTGCCTCAAAAAATAAGGCCATATCTTAGTACGGATGCAACAATGCCATGATAAGCAGTAATTAGTGTTTCAGTGTTAACTACAAGAGCCAGTTTATAAACAGTATAGGACGAACTACTCACTCTTTTGCATAGAGCTTCTAAGCCAAGAAATTTTGCTTTATTGGTATCGCTAATTTTAGCACCTTGATAAACAATGTTTATATTTTTTTGCCTGAGTTTTTCCTAAATTGAAATTCAACGTACTATGGAGGTTATAGTGTTATTAAAATCAGATTCATAAGAATCTTGAGTTTTTTTTTTATGGCATAGTGGCAAACGAGGAGACGGCTCATCTGATGTTAAGTGACTACCGTCGCCAATCTGCAACTCAAGCTTGGGTCACAAGTGCGTTGCCGGCCTTTAAGGTGGGAGTAGGGAAAGGGGGAAAGAGGGAGAGTGCGAGTGGGAGGAGAAGAGGGGAGGAGGGAGAGTGCGGGTAAGGGGAGAAGAGGGGGAGAGGGAAGGGTTAGGGCCTCCGGCAACCTCACTCACTCGGCGAAAAGCAGTGCAAATATTGTTTTACTGCCGATTGTCTGTGAGGCCGTCGTATCACTCCGGTAAAGCCGGCCCATACGTGCCGAAGTATGGCTATAGTGACCGTAGATGACAGTACCTAGTACCAGTCTGCAAACAATGGTAAGGGGTGTGTTATAGCTTATACCACTCGCTACCATTATAATATTTTAAATAAAAATAATTATTCACCAAGATATATAAAGAAGTAAAGCATTTATTTATATATTATTTAAACAGTATTGAACAAAAGATAGGACAGTATTTCATTCAGTTCTCGTAACTACATTGACAATTACCTTTTGCTATGGTCAAAGAAACGTGTTTTATACTGTTACACACGTACTGCTTTAAAAACGTCTTGAACCGAATTTCACCATTGTAACGTAAAGGCTCCACCTACGTACTGTCAAGAGGTTCAATAATATATAATAGTGCTCGTAAGTCAAAATGAACATTACGCAACATCATATAAACTACTCGTTCATTCAAACTTAAGGATCTTTGCATGGCCGAGGAATGAATGGGCGGACTCGCAATCGATTTCACAACGGTCACTGGTGAATGGCGGAAACTGACTTAAAAGGCTTCGTTGCAAACGACGTGAAATGTTGATCAACTATCAGAATCCAGAAGTTTTTATTAATTTTAGTTTTAGTCAATTTGCCCCTCTAGTAGACGCTACAAGCTGGTCGTGGTTGTGGTAGTGCTAGCACTTTTGTACAGTAAAATGTTACAGTTCTGAGGATGGAGCTCTTCTTAATATCAAAGGTTTTTAACGTAGCATGGGTTGGCAGACTTCACAAAACTAAGAAAACTCTTATGTTTACAGGTTTCCCCACTCAAGCGTAATTGATTTCTGAAACGCACATTAACGTCTAATAGTCAGAGGTGTGGGACCAGCAAGAATTTGTCGATAAATCCTGTGAAAATTTCCATTGGTTTGCGGATAAATTGCAGGAGTGTCGCCTTCGCTGGTATGGCCACGTTTTACGACAACTGGCTTCTTACGTGGGGAACAAATGTCTGGCCATGCCGCCTCCACTGGACCCCGGCAGGAGGGGTAGACCAAAAAAGTGCTGGCTTGAGGTCGTAAAGGGTGACATGCGTGCAAATGGACTCACTACCAGGGATGCCGAAGATCGTGCTAAGTGGGAAGAAAAAGTCGGAAGGCGGCCCCGGGCACCGAAGCGAAAGTGTCGGTTGTAACCTGGAATCAACATCAAGATGATGATGTTAAACGATTACAAAATTTTCATTAATGCACGGCTTACGTATTAGCTGCGCTGTTTACCTTTCCAACTGCAAGTGTTCCTCGTTTGATATACACATGGGACATCTGATTAATTTTTTTTTGTTCTGATAGCTTCTGAGGATGGCTGCCCTATGTGGTATCTGTTGTAAATAATAAAAGCCTCTACGATATAGAAAAATATAAATACAATTAATCCGGCTGTAACGTAATGGCTAAGGCGTCGGATTTGCGATCTAGTAGTTGTGGGTTTGAACCTCATTCAGTACACTACTAAAACAACTACTGGTAAACCCATTACTAAAACAAGCAATGTTTGTTATTTGGAGAGGTTATCACTACATATTATAAAACAAAGTCCTCCGCAGAGTCTTACTGTCTGTCTGTCTGTTCGCAATAAACGGGTCTGTCTGTTCGCGATAAACGGAAAAACTACTGAACGAATTTTCATGCGCTTTTAATAATAGACAAAGTGATTCATGAGGAAGGTTTAGGTGTAATTTGTTAAGATTTTGTGTAAATTGATTGAAATATGTTGATGATTGTTGAAGATGTGGCGGATTGCTAGTTAAGAATAAAAGTGTTGTGCCAACCACTTTAAAAAAATATTTATATTTTCATAAATCAAAGTAATTTTTAAAGGCACTTAATAAAATGGATTTTGATGGGTAACCGAAATAACTTCGGTAGTATTTCGTTTATTTAAAGCGTGTAATCGGTATTTCCTTATTATGTCCTACAAATCACGTGAAGCATCCTTGTATGGCCAATTATGTAAGCTTGAAGTATCGCCAAAAGAGGTTTTATGAATGATTCGACAGTTAATAGTATTGATTGGATACGCGCACGTACTTTGCACGCTTAATTTTTTTTGTGATTCATGGTAATCGATTACTGGTGCCTATAAACCCTGGTAACAACGATAGTGTTGCTTGTACGTTGCTAATTTTACCACCTTCTACCATGTTTGTGGAAAAGCCATGCTTCGGCACGTATGGGCTGGCTCGACCGGAGTGATGCCACGGTTTCACAGGAAAGCCGTGAGGAAATACTTTCGTTGTGTTTCGTGTGAGTGCGATTACCGGAGACCCAAAACCTCCTGCCATCATCCCCCCCCCCCCCCCTCCTTCTCCTACTCCCACCTTAAAGACCGGTTGTGCACTTGTGACTCTTGAGTTGCATCTTTTGATTGATTGATTGTTGCATTGCTTGACTTACCATCAGGTGGCCGATCTCGTCGTTTGCCTCCTATCCCATAAAAAAACGGACTTCTAGTAACCATACTCGTCAGCAGATAAAGACCACACAAGAATAATAGAACTGTCTAATCTACGGTTGGTGGACTGGTACTAGAGCAGTCGGGTGATTCTAATTGGATAGATTGGAGGCAACTCAACATTTTAAAATATTTCGATATTTGACCTCCATTTGTATTTAATGTTTTGATTTATTTACTGACCCGACAGACGTTGTCCTGTCTTCACTATGAATATTGAACAATCGCGCCAACTGTCAAACGACATAGCTTTTGACAGTTGTGTCAAAAGCGCTATGGTTACGTTAGAAAAGTTATATGGAGGTCAAGTTTTCTTAAATTTTATAATTTTCGGCGCATTTTTCTTAAATTTTTATTTCATAAGAATCTTCTCCTGACAATAACAAATACAAAACAAAAGAATTAGTGAAATCGGTCCAGCCGTTCATGCGTGATGCCGTGACCAAGGCAAATAGGGATTCATTTTTATATATGTGTATAGATAAATGTCAAGTCAACGTCAAAAGTGCACAATTTGACAACATTAATTACGTCTTAGTATATCATACAAAAATTTACCAAACTAGAAAGAAGAAGAACCTATTCTAGCTTGTAATTCTAATTATGAAATTAATTTCCAACTCCTCCAAAGCCTACCTCCTCTGATTAAATTTGTTGAGAATCCGAATATAGTATTTATAACTTTCCGTGGTATTTGCTGTGTTTTCATGGAACTGACCATATTATATACCTCCTCATAAATATTATAATGCTACTCGAATTTAAGACGAACCAAAGTGGTTCATTCAATACCTGTACCCCCAAAACACCTTGGTTAAGATTAATTGGCATTTATAGCTCAGTGCTGTCCTTTTCTTCTGGTGAGAAGGTAATTAAGGAGAAAATAAAGGTAAATACAGAAAATTTCAGTCAATAATATGGTAAATAAGATTAGCAACCTACAAGTGACACCATTGGTTCTAAGTTGCGTGAGTATAAGTTTATACATATATACATACACTCATCCCTGTATCCCCAAAGGGGTATGTAGAGCATATTTTGCCAACCATAATTAGGACCCTCTTACGTTAAAGGGGGCAAAACCCTACCTATATGAAAAGACAAACAAGACAAGAAGCTACCTATTTGAAAAGGGAAAGGTATGCAAGAAGATTAGCTAAAGGAAGGAGGAAAGGAAAGGAAAGAGATATTTTTTTTATCGATCGGCGGCGGATCGGCGAGTATAAGCAATTACTGGAGAAGGTCAGGGCATTCCTGTTTTTTTTTTAATAAAGGATACTTACTAGTAACGAGGGTTACACATTACTTGTATTCTTGTTAACTCCTCCAGCTAAACGAAGTGCTTGTTTTAGGAGTGGGTTCACGACGGTAGTGCACTGGGTGGGTGTAGTCCTGAACGCGAACTGGCTGTTGCCGGGAAGTCTAAGCCCCCTAACCAGATTTATAGGCTCTATTTAACTGCTTACCATACATTCGTATGGTAAGCAGTTATTTGCCCAAGTTCAACAAAAATATATGTATAATTAAATATATACAGCGTTATATATAGACTGAACAAAAATGTACTCCGAAATAAAATCAGCCGTCTTTCTTTCGAAATATTAGCTTTATCGGTCAATATTTAACCGACCGACCGGAGGAGGTTCTCAATGCGACTTTTTTTGTGTGTATATTACGCGATATCTTTGCCATTTGTGAACCGATTTTTATGATTCTTTTTTTAATTGAATTGATTGTACTCAAGATTGATCGTATTTCGATTTAAAAAAATGGAGGGATGACGAATGCAACTTATTACAGTTTATCATGATTTAAGCGCAATGAAGTTGTTGATACTTTTTTAAAAGTTATTTTATTTTTTTAGTTTGAAAATAAGATTTCTTTACTAAAAATCACGAATTTTCCAAAAATTACCCCGCCATTCGATAACATCTTGTAAAATAAATAAGTGAGTCGTTCTTATTTTAGCTTTTAGGTCTTATCCCCAATACTCTTTAGAACATACTTACCTACCACTTTAACTCGAAAGCGTCATGAATATCTATGAATCCGTAGACCAGTCCAATAAGGTATGAAAGTGCATTACTATGTGCAATGAAAGTCCGGATGAACAGATTCATTAAATAGTTAAGTATTCATTAATACAAATTTATTGTTTATGCATTGATGTTAGAACTTACGCTTGCTTATTGTTGCTTTAAGAGTGCTTATAATACGACCGAAAACAAAACACTGTTTTCTGGGAAACTTTTCTCATTTTCCTAGTCTAAAAACTAGTTCGATATAATACAGATAATTTAAAAGCAAAAACTTAGACAATCCCATTCGGCGTAATCTCCAGTGCCCTGAACGCTGGTCTCAAGTACCTACGTATTATATAAAGACAACATATGAGCACATATTTTACAATCGCTATGTATTAAGCCACAATAAAAAAAAAAATATTGGAAAATACTTGTCCTCATGTCGGTGCACATTTCTAAACCACGTTTTTACAATTTAAATGCACTTATTACATAAAAATTTTTTCAACAAATATTTTTTATAGGTAAAGAATTCCCGGCATTGTTTACATGTAACGGTCGACATAAAAACCTCTTAGGTTTTTGAAGTTAATCATAGAAACCTTAAGAAATAAAGCTCCTACCTGTTAACTTGCAAAAGTAGACATCATCATTTTTTTTAAACTAAAATGTTATTAAAGGAATCATCCTTTCCTAATGTCATTTTTTGATATTAAGCAATACTCTAACGAACCATAATATCAGACCCAACGATGGTATAATCTGTCGCATCACTTATAAAGTGACTTTGTAAGATAGAGCTCAAGTTATATTGGTCCACAATATCACAATCTAAACATACGAGTCGTCCTTGAGAGCTCTACACATATTTGTTTTGGACAGGATTGACTCGTGAGTCGTGTTATCTTTGCAAACAAGTGCGGGGGCTTGTTTGTTTATTGGGAGTAAAATGGCGGGCATAGATACGGTAAAAAATGTTTGTGTAGGCTTAAAACGTTATGGGAAACTTATGGAAGTCGTATTTTGATACTAGAGTGATTTTTTTTTCTTAAGTTATTTGAGGAATTATTTGACTGAACAAGTGTACTACTGATTAAGGCCCTTCACTATGTAGAAGACCCTCGTTAGAAGGTACTATTAATAAAATATAATATTTTAGGACATATATTACATAGTGTTTTGTAGACCCAAGCTGAGCATTGCTTATACTATGGATTCTTAAATATGGATAAATATATTTAGACACATTTTTTTGTATACATATATTACGTACATAATTGTACACAGAAAAACCCAGACCAATGCTAATAGACACAGTAATTACACGGAGCTAAAACCGCACCCGCGACCGAATTTTACAGCAAAGGCTCTACCGCTTACAAGAGTCAAAAGTATGTAAGAAATATATAAATCTTCCATGAATCTTCGTTTTCCCTTCCATGAAAGGCAAAACAAGAAGGTTTGATTATCCTATAGGCATTTATTTGAAGAATTTACTGGAAACTGGGTACCAACAAAAACAGTTTTAATTCGTTACGTACGATATTAACGATGATTTTTTATAGGACTAAGTTGGCAAACAAGCACAACCTCCGGCTGATGGTAAGCGGTTACCTGCAACCATACTCACCAGAAAAAAGCACTGAGCACTGCGCTTTTACTGCTGGTAAAGAAGGCCTTCTATGGAGTAAAAGTTTGGAGACTACAACAAAAGTTTGGAATTCGATCGGAAATTTGTAGTAACCTACCTCATTAACATGAACTTTGCGAATTACTTACCTTCACTACAACAGGTCTGTATTTTGGTTTAGATAATTAATCAGTTCCTTGTGGAATTTCTACACATAATAAGTACGCAAAACAGATATCTGTAAACCCCTATCCCACTAACAAGGAACATACAATCAAAATACCAACACAAAACAGTAATTACAAAATCGGATCGCTATCGCCCTCATAAGCCGCGCCCTATAATTCAATTAGGCGTCCAAACATAAATAGGGTTGTCAAAGAAACCTTCTAAGGGCCCATTCAGTCCGCACGTGTGCTAACAATGGTTCAAACTTGAGGCTAACCCGACAAACGCTGCGGGTCGCCAATACCCCAAGTGAGAAATTTCACAATAGTGTCACACTATTGAAGTTTGGCGTGACGGTTGATAATGGCCCAGTATGAGGTCGTTCCTTACGTCTTTGATTTGTGTCCTGATTGCTAAGCGCTTTGTTGTTGGTGAATCTATTTAACACACACAAGGCTTGATACGTCTTGGTTGATAAATGAAAGCAACTACTAATACACGGAGATGATCTTGTGGTATTGTATTCATTAAATCATTTTAGAAAGGTATAAGCCACTATAATTTTTAAGATCAACTTTAAAGTACCCTGTTGTATTCATTTGTGTAATAAATAAATTGATAATTGATTCGTTTGCAAGCTAATAGTGAATTTAATCATTATTTGTACCCAGTAGGACACAATGTAATCAGGAACGGCCATACGACTTTGCTGTTCTTTTTACACGTGTAGTCAACGTGCTTTAAGTTTACATATGTAATATCGTTACTTTTAATTAAAATGTGTTAAGATGTGTGTAGCTAAATTAATGATATAAATGGACCTGGAATGTACCTAAAACTCTTAACCGTACGTACTTAAAACTCTTTAGAAAGATGTTAAGACCGTTTGAAAATTTTCGATTCAGAAGTTAATATTGAACTTGACCTTCGGACTCTTTATGCAATATACACGGAATTCAGAAGATCCATAATGACCTGAAGTTGCTTTACGTTAAGTTAAAGTTAAGCTTAACGTTTAAGACAAAATTTAACACCTTTTTAAAAGCGTAAAATATTACAACTGCATGTATAGAGGTCGCCTGTCAAATTTAAGTAATTATTTGATCTAAACAAACTAGGTACAACAAGGCTAATGATTCACTAAAAATAATGTCATATAAGTTTATCATCATTAAATTCAGCACTATTAACCGTAATGTAATTTCAGGAACTCCTACCATGAAGAAAACATAACTGATATGTCTTTCTTGATGACACTTATCGTTAAAATTATAACAAAAGTTTCAGAACTAATAATAAGTAACACTCAATCATTCAAGTACCGCGGAAAGTATAGAAAACAGCACGTACCTGTTAACTTCTACACAATTAACCGTTCATACACTTATCCCAAGCACATTCAATATTGACCCATGAAGCACTAAAATGGAACAACAAGTACCTCTGGCACTGACGGGTTAAACCTTATCTTGAATAATAAAGCTATTATCCACCTTATATTTTCAAAAATAAGGTTGAATATTGGTTAATGTTTATGTAAATCAAAATGACATTCCTAACCTAAGTCAAGTATACGTAAAGTAAACCCGTCTGTATCTACACAGGATGGAAGGTCGTTAACAGGTTTTATCACTTCCTTCTAAGTATTCAAATTGAGTGTTCCTTTTTATTATAAACAATTATGTGCATATGTGATAAGGTAGTGTATTATGTAAGTACCACGGTAGTCACGAATTAGTAAGGAATTTTACAATATTAATATGTACGAGGAAGGAAATTACAATACTCAGTTTTATAGAAATATCCTCCTAAGAGAGTAACCCGTCTATGAGTGTGTGCAATTCATTTATAATATTCCAAATTGGAAACTAGCCGTACGATTCGAAAACAAATATGGCCGCAATATGTAACTCATGATGTCATATATCATTTCTGAATGTGTATGTCGTGTAAAATCGATGGATAAGGCATCAGCCTTAGAAACCGAGCACACAAGTGGTGCCATTACTCTAACGATGTGGACCTCCACCTTATCAAGCAATTGAAGTTGTTGAAAACCAATAAGCCGCAATTCACGATACCAGAAGTCTACCCAAAACTATGAAAGGCTACAGACATTCTAATCGTATTGGTTATGGTGTCATAGCTTATAATAAGACTAAGCATGGTGGTACTAAATATTTACGATAAAATGTTTTTTCTCTTAATCACTTATATTTTTTTTATCTTACATTACATTACTATCTACATTTTAGTTCAGCTAGTTACAAATGCGTTTTTTTAGTTTTTTAAACTACTATTTATATTTAGGATAAAATGTTTTTTTTCTTAATCACTTATATTTTTTTATCTTACAGAACATTAACTATCTACATTTTAGTTCAGCTAGTTGCAAAAGTGTGTTTTTTTAGTTTTTTAAACTATTATTTATTTTTGTTTTTTCAGTCTCTAACATTGTATTGTCATCGGTCCTTGATAAGTGTGCGAATTTTCAATTAAATCCGACGTTTTAAAGTGGGTGCAAATCTCGTTCATAGATTTCGTTACATAGATTTTTTTTTTTTTGTAAATACAGATAGATAGCTGATAGAAGCCAATAAAAGCGTGTTAAAAATGTGCGACGAGATAGAGGACATACAAAAATTAGTCGATTCGATCGATTGTCCTCACAAAACTGATAACATTCATCCTAGAGGATTGTCTTTATTACGATTTTTAATAATGTCATAGTTATTCGGTCGTTGTTGTACGGACGTTAGTTCCATTAGATTACTATTAGATTTTTTTAAAACGTATACAAAAGAAAATTGAATGTTGGCTATGGCCTGTTGGCCTAGTGGTTAGTGACCCTGACAGCTATGCCATAGGTCGTGGGTTCGATTCCCACTCGAGTCTGGGTGTTCTTTGTGTCCGTTATTTGTATGTTTGTAAAGTCCCCCGCGACACAGGAGTAATTCCTAATGCGGGAGTAGCCTTTTTTGAAAAAAAAAAAATGACACTCTTGTTCTCATTTGTAGGAGACTCAGCGTTTTACCGCAGATGTTTTCAAAACGACATGCATTACCAATAACCTCGCGACTTGTAATACAAGTACAATGAATGGCTATCAATTAGACACCAACAGCTCTATTGCTTAAAATATGTCGTTCAAGTTAAAAACTATATAAAAGTCCAGGTGTTTGTACACAATTAGTGTATAATCACTATATTTGGAGTGCTGTCACGAATTTTCTTAGAAGTGCATTGTTGGCCGCCACCCAGTAGGGCTGTGTTTGCAAACGGGATGAATAAGCTTCGACCAATATTTGCCTTACGAATGAAAGAAACAATGCCTCCGTTGGGACAGTTAGCATTTCTTTCGAGGCACGGGGACAATATTAAGGGTGTGTTCCGTGAAGGCGACTTATTTAGAACTATGTATAATAGAACATCGGGAAGACTTACATACTTCATTTTTAGAAACGTTAATATGTTTATTTATGTGTTCATTTTTTATACCAATCATCCGATTACGTTGAAACATTGGTGATGGTCGTTTCTGAAAAAAAAGATCGCAGTTATAGTATATCTATAAATCTTATAAACTTATTTAATATTTGTATGGCAATATAATAAATTTATTAGATTTTATATATGTTATGTATAGTGTTAAGCGGTAACCGACTGTCAAAGTAATAACGGTCAGATTAAGGCCCTGGTAACACCTAGAGCTGCCGAAGGAACCAAATTTTTGCGTTAATGCTATGTTACATTCTAAGGTAATTTCATCATCATCATCAGAGGTCTTGGTAGAGAGGATAGTTAATATTATTTGTTAATATTACATATTTGTATAATATTATTTAGTATATTATATATTTGTTAATATTCTAAGGACTATTCTCTGTACCGAGACTGTACCTTAACTCAAATTTTGGCGACTATGTTTGCACGTCCGCAGAACACCACGGGAGTTCTCGACCACCTCGCGTTTATTGTACCTCACTACGCCTTTATTTATCGTCTTTATTTACACATCATACTTTTAAATGCCCCCTTAACAAAGTCGTTTCGCTGCAGTAAGAGCGTGCTTCGCAACCAAATGCTTAGCTTTAAAATTCTAATATCCATCTGTCTTTTTTTTTTCAGAAAACCAATGAAGTGTTTCATGAGATGTCCCACTTATTTCAAAGTACTTAATTCAATTATTTCACTCTCATTAAATTCAATGTGGCAGACATGTATACTGCTACGAACGCTATAAATAAATAAATATTACCAATTTTTTAGTCCTGTCTGTATATTAAAGAATGTCATCTTGATCGATCTTTCCATTTTAAGTAGAGTACTCATTTTAAGCCCGAGAAAATCACAGAGCAAGGAATTTCTCCCAGACCTTTTAGTACAGTACTGCAGAAAAATATTTTGTCTGCATTAAATAAAAGTTTTAGAGTTCCGTTACTCAAAAGTAAAGGAGGAACCCTTACAGGATCACTTTGTTGCCCGTCTGTCTGTCGGTGTGTCTGTCAAGACCCTTTTTCTCAGTAACCCGTGGACGCATAAAGTTGAAATTAATACTAAATACTTACGTCTGCTTGACTTGAAGTCAAACGATAACAGGCAATCAAAAGACATAACCATTAAGCCTTAGATTTGAACATTTCGCAGGTAAATCAAAACCTATAGGGTATTTCCCATAGACCTACAACTATGAAATTTGGTAAAAAGCAAGGTTCGACAGCACAAGTAGTTACATACAAAAAGTTTTTGTGATTACAAACTTATATTTTGCGGTTGGAAAGTTGTATTTGTCGTATATCGATTTATGGGAGAGTATTTTTAAAACTGCAAAGTTAAGTTTGCCTTTCGGAAAAGATGGGCAAAAATCTTTGAGAATTGATTGCCGAGATAGAAAATATTTCATTATATATTACAACTAATTTAGTAATAGTGCAGATAGTTTTATGCTTATAAGATAAAGTGGACACAAACAGTTGCTAAATTAATATTTTTGGTACCGTTCAATAATTGAGTCAAACCATCTTATCAAACTAGTGAAATGGATTAATAGAAAGAAAGAAAGAAAGAAAAACCATTTATTATGCACATACATTGGACGCACACAAGACATATTAAATAAAGAACATATTGTATACAATAAAAAAAGCAAATGACAAACCTAACAAAAAAAAAAATAGAAATAGAAAAAAACGTAGTGAGCCTTATGGTCGGACAAAAAAAAAAAGTCTATACTCTATGGTAATCTGTGGGCGTAGTCTGTGGGCATATAATATTGTTTTCTAATGTCAACACTACGCCTATCTTGGATATGGAAAAAACAATACAGTGTTTTTGTTTGTCGCCTCTTCGAATTAGATGTTACTATGTGCGTCACGTATGCGCAAAAACAGGTATATGCTCAGCATTGCTGTGCTGTATTTATTTATTCAAAACTAACCAATAACAAACGAATAATTCGTACATAATATTTGTTACTCCATGTAGTACAATAAATATAAACCTTTTGTCAACTGTACTTTTCATATTTCTACGACACAAGTCTTCACAATGACAGGGACCGTACCTTTCTGGCCAATGTTTGGTTAGCTGCATCTTCATTGTCGACTAGGAAATCAATTTACGATAATTGTCATTTATTATGAAATAAATATGATGCTTTATCCTGTCCGTCATTGTGTATGAAACTCCAAAAGATTACATTGCTATTGAGCGCATTTTATTTTGCGAAGAAATTCATTGGAGCGCAAGAATATCTGAGATGGCTTTTGACAATAATTATATTAAAGGCGGTCGTGACTCGGGAGATATTAGGCGGAACGTGAAGCCTTTGACGTAAAGCCTTGTCAAAAAATGTTTTCTCAGCTTATGAGCAGATGTTAACAATATTTGTATTCGTATCAAATGAAGTGATATTTATGAACATGTTTGTGAAACAAATTAACTATTATGTTGTTGTGTGACTCAATTTTGTTTGGTTAGACTTTGGAGTCATCGCGTTTCAATCATCAGCCTATCGCCGTCCATTGCTGGGCGAAGGCCTCCCCCAAGGAGCGCCAACTATCCCGGTCTTGGGCAATCCGCATCCATTCGCTGGCAGCCAACTTGTTCTAGTCGTTGGTCCATCGTGCCGCAGGGTGCCCTACACTACGTTTGCCTAATCGCGGTCTCCACTCTAACACGTGTCGGCTCCAGGGACCATCAGTCCGCCCGGAGGCATGACCGACCCACTTCCACTTCAGCATACTGCGTCCCTGTGCGTTTAGTTAGAGAATATTTTTAATTGAATAGTATCATTAGTCCTCATGGTTAATAATATTTTCTTAACCTTCCGTAGTCCAGAAGGACACTCGCAGAAAATATCACGTTTAAATGAAGTGTGACATTGACTGACAAGGGGTCGGGGGGGTCTTCATAAGCTTCGTGACGTCAAAATCAGTAAATAAAGTATGAAACACAAAACATTGGTCAGGGGGGGTCCAAAAAATCATGAAAATTACGTAATATTTCCAGACTTTTATTAAAAACATAGGAATTATAAATATACATACTGTTATTAACCATGGAACACTGGACCCTCTTCGGAGGTGGGAGTTAATAACAGTTCTTATTTTCGTGCACATGTGTATTATGAACATTGTTTTTGGTTGCAATAAATATTTTTATTATTACCTGTGTCTGACAGTGGCATCGTAATTCCGAAATATAAGGACCAATATATTATAAGAAAACTAATTTGTCTACGATAGTTCTTAGTAATATTACAGTAATTGTTTTACCAAATCTAAATGAGTTTATACAGTACATTTTTTTATTTATCTTTATTTTTGTTACAATTGTTTTTGTTTAAATGCTGAAATATTCAAATTACACAAAATAAAACATGCAAAAATAAATTCGGATAAACAAATTGCAGGTCACCTATTTAGAAGTGGATTCCGTAACTGTGAAACACATTTATGTATGTAGTGGACAGTAGAAATAATCGTTAATTTGCACAAACTTTGTATTCATATTCCTTGCATCACAAGGCCTTAGCGTTGGTGAAAATCTGTGCAGCCGCTTTGAAGTTATAAGATTTAATTACGGAGTATAACCACCTCATAAGATATTGATTTGCACCGTACATTCAGCATACCGTCTTGTTACTGATGGTGAAGACAGTCTTCGGAGCTCCATGGGGACAGGAATAAGGATGCCAACGTATGTGTTTAAAGTCATTAGTAGCCGCTTCTCATCAGAAGAGCTCAGAGCTTAACACCCTGATTGTATAAAAAAATAAACATTTAATATGGACCGTATTGGTAAGAAACCATTTGAAACCAATATCACGCGGATGGAAGGAACAGCCTAATAAATAATAATGTATAATGAATTTTATTCAATGACTCGAAAGATTATTTTTGTGCGATAAGTTGTTCATAATCGTTTCGAGTATGACAAAGAACTGATATTTATCGCTATTGTTCGTTTGAAAACATGTTAGAATCGGTTTTTAAAGTGAATTTGTCTCGTTTATGACTACTAAAAGGTCCATTAAATCGTTCTTTGTTGCCCATTGATTTGTAGTTGGATGTGACACGTTCTATAGGGCAGATACAGGACGTTTCATTTTATACTAGGTAATACTACACTCTCGAAAAAATGTTTGACTTGATATTTGGTGCTATAATTAAATAATCATTTTCTTACTGGCTTTTTAAATCGCCATATTTCTGAACGGTGTTTATTTAAAATCAGAAGTGTTTAATTTTTTTGGTGAGGTACCTAGCCAATTGGCAAATAATGGTTTTGAGTCTGGGTGTACGATTGTAAAACTCTAGGGTCAATTTTCCACTTTAAAGTGAATTTAAAGAGATAAAAGACCTAGCATATTAACTAATTTAAGAGCCAGGTATTATATGATTGTACTACGTACATATAATCTCGATGTTGTCCGTTCATATTGTGCACTGACTGACTAAGAAGTACCTCCTCCCAAACAAGACAAAAAACAAATATTCAGTGTTATTTCGTTTGTAACAGTTAGTAGCGTTCCTCCACATATATATATATTTTATAACTTAAATGGTCACTTCGCCAGTTGTCATTGGCGAGATGACTTATGACTCGACATTTGGACCTGAGTCCAACTTTCGCGTTTGGGAATCAACGCCTTAAGGTCTCCTGGTGACCATGGCTCACGGGCACTTTAAATTGGTTGACGTTTTGACCAGGTTGAATGCAACCTGGTTGAAACGTCAGGCAATTCAAAGGCATACTCGTACATAATTTTAAAAAGATTTGGGTCGTTACACCTAATTATACCAAGTCGGAGTGTACGTCGTTAGCCTTAACTTTATGTTCCTAAAGTCCCATCAACACAGTACTGTTTTAAAAAATGCGATCTAATGCTAGAGAAATATTAAAATAAAATATGATTGAAACATTGATAAATCGTAAGCTAGAATGAGATAATGAATTAAAATCCATGTTTAACTTTTAGCATGATACTAGTCCAAACAAAAAGGAAATTCTAAGAAATAACTTTCAAGCAACCTGTATATCTAACATCGTTTAGCAAAAACATGCTCGCTTTTATGACAAAGAAACTAATAACATCAATAACCGACTCGTATAATGACTTCCCATTCTCTCGCATCGGCGGTCCTTTTGCCTACAACATATTCAACTTGAATTGATCAACACTTGGACACATTAAGAAACTCTTATACACCTTTTAAGTTGCGACAATAAAGCTATAATATGACTGTAAAGTCAATCGCTTTGATGATGTTCATTTAAGCGAAAATGTATCATAATTTTCTTCAGTTAGCTTAATTGTGTTACATGAAAAGCGTTGTTGATGCGAAACTTTTATTGGAATGTTTAGAATGTGCCATCTGTGAAACGATTCTGTTGAAACTTGACACACGTATGTAGTTCAAATAATACTACAAAATCACAGAAACCTGTAGTTGATCTGATGATGGAGACGGTAGTTAGTCAGTCCAAGGAACTCTTCAACGGTTTACAGTAGCTACTTCGTGTTTGGGTTTATTCATTCATTGACAACTTCAAATTTAATATTAAACCGATGACATTAGTAAGGAACTGAAAAGCAAAAACTAATAAAAATAAACTTGTAAACCTTTTTTTTCGTGCGAAAGCCCCCACGGGTTATCAACTCACCGGGGCTCACGGTGAACTTGGCGAAGTGGTATGTCGGAATCGAACCTACTAAAACTACACGATGTTTCGTCACAAGTAGGTGTAATGCAGGGGGTCCCTAGCAGGGCCTCCTTAGAAGGAAGCCTCAACAAACTCCTACACTAATAAAAAATATAAATAAAAATTCGAAAACATTTCAGCAAAGGGCCGTGTCCCGTCGCGGCGCCACCAAGCATTTCGCTGAAATCGTTTAAATTTTACGTAACAATTAATTTACTTGGCTACTGCACTTGAATCATACAAAATTAATGAGGAACGACAGCATGAATCATCAGACCCGTAATTAACTGTATTTTTATGATGCAATGTCACAAGTCTCGAAAGTCTTGATTCAATCATTATTAATACGATGTACGTTCCTGTGGTAAAAGTCCCATGAGTCATGTGCATTCATGACAAACTACATAACCTATTAACAGTTTGTGAAATATTAATGTCCCTTACCATTTTAGTTTAGATTAATCGTTAGACGCCCTGAGTCATCACTACATATTATAAAATAAAGTCCCCCGCCGCGTCTGTCTGTCTGTCTGTTCACGATACACAGAAAAACTACTGATCGGATTTTCATGCGGTTTTCACTAATAGACAGAGTGATTCATGAGGAAGGTTTATGTATATAATTTGTTAAGGTTTTGTATAAAATGGCTGAAATATGACAATGATTTTTGAAGATGTCGGTAAAAATGAATTTATGCTCTGCTACCCGTGCGAAGCCGGGGCGGGTTACTAGTCTGAAATGTTACTAACTTTTAAACTTTCGCGTTCCATGATATAATTATGTATTTACACGGAAATTAATGCGATCACGAAATTTATTACGGTATTACATTTTTTTGTGAGTCATTGTTTGTCAGTCAGCCTGTGACCACGACCAGTGCAACCTAGTCGAAACGTCAGGCAATTCAGAGGTATATAATACCTAATTCGTGATCGCGTTAATTCCGATGTAAATACATAATTACTAACTTTTAATTTTTTTCATCGCATTCCATGGTTATGACTTTTGGAAATTAACGCGATCACGCAAATAACCGTCTGACGCTTCGACATATATATTTGTGTCAATGGGATCACTTATTGGATAGTAGACACTACAATAATATTTAACAATATTCACTAAAATATATGATTCGTACAAAGCAACGATAAAACCGAAGTGATTGGTCAATATTGTCATATCATTTTGATCTTTACAGGGTCGATAGAATGTGCATTTTGAAAGCTTTGTGCCTTTTTTTATGGTAAATGGGGGGCAAACGAACAGACGGGTCACCTGATGGTAAATGACTACCGCCGCCCATGGGCACCTGTATCTCATGAGTCACAAGTACAATTACAATTTTGAAGATGGATGGATGCTACATTGGCTAAAAACGATAAGTAAACGGTTAGCGATGTCCAAAAACCCTCGAAATACTAGCCCGTTGTCAACCTTGTCTCCCCACCTATGGAGCTCTGACTATGCTAAAAATAAATTGGTATAAAAAAACTAAAAAACAGGTTTCAATCAAATATACAAAGGTTCTTTTCGATACGACATTTAGAAATAGGTTAAAATTAACTTGCAAGATGTGTTTACAGAGTAGTTAGTTAAAAAGGACCACGAGCTGCAAGGTGGTGATTTCTCAGACTATTATAAATTTTGTAAACCAGGATAGCCTTGCTGCGGTACTTAATGGGGCCTGATACCAACGTTTTGAAACTACATATTCTACGTATTCAAGTCAACAATTTTTTCATTATGTTTGTCATTACATATTCCTAATAATAATTATTATTCTATGTAAACCACAAAGTTTTAATTATAAAAAAATCTAACAAGTTTCTACATTTATGTAGAATCGCATATTAATACACGTGTGTTTTAAAAGACAATACATTTATTTAACGATAAAAAACACAATCATAATGCCCAATTTGTCCACGTGTGCCGATCATTCCAGGCCATTGTTTGGGCCCATACTTGGATTAAGGCCTTCGCGATAAGATCTCGGTCCTTGTAGACGGAGATGGTTAGATAAGAACATTGAGCTCTTATTGTTTGGCACAAAGGGACAAGAAAATAAAAACTGCCACTGATGTTCTTGCTGTTCATTTTTTTTCGTTTAACTGTATTTTCTACATATACCATTATTCATATTTTAGAGGTTCAGGCACCCTGGAGTGCTTTGAAGGTTGTGCGAAGTCATCAATGTAGTGTTCTCTTCTTACAGAGATGAGTGTTATTGTCTGTCCGTAATACAATAGTCTCGAGATTACTTAGTAGGTACTTGGCCTAATCTGTGGTGGTCGTCATAAAAAAAAAATTATCGCCTAATTTTGGACTGTAATTTTTGAAAATAATGAGGATTATGAACATTGTTGTATTATAAAAATTATCGCTATGGTACCTTTTTGACCTATATGTACAAAAGTTCTCTTTCACCATTTTCAGAACTACGTCTATGTAACTATAACTCTATCTCTTGAAAGAAAACTGAACGAAGAGACTTTTTTCAATTCGTCTTATTCCTGCTAATATTTCCTTATTAAATAGTGGTTTATCTAAATTATAGAATCCAGGTCCAATCTAAGTTATATACAAAATATTACGATAAAAAAATGGATTCATGAATAGTTAGAACTTATTGCAGAACTTTGGAAACAACATTTTGTCAAATAACAATTAAATCAAAAAGAACAAAATCAAGTTAATAAACAGATAGTAACAGAAAATCGGTTACCAAAAGTTGTCGGTACTTTTGGTAACGGATTTTCTGTTACTATCTGTTACACTTGAAGACATTAACAAACACAAAGTGCCACAAGTATTACAGCATCTAACAAAAGAAGCAAACTTGACCAAACAATTTAAATGTCAAGTTGTGAACGGTACCGCCTCAAACAATTTAAGACGACCGGTCTTACTTCAATGTTCTAAACGGAGAAACACCTTACGGCATTGAATAGTACGTCTTCGAATCAAGGTTCGCGCTTAGGGCGTGATAGGGCGGGGCGCTCGATACCCAGGGTGGAGAATTTTAAACTACAATATTTGAATTCGAAACAACTTCTCCGAAATATGGCAATTTGTAAAATTAAAATTTAGACACCTTAGAAGTGCCGACACAAGCTGCAAGCTTGCTTAGTCATCTTTAAAAAAATCGTTAGGTTATCTTCAAGAATGATAATTTGACAGCATATTATTTAATGATGTGTTGATGCAATTCTTACGAAATCGCATTTTTTTCGCATGACTAAACCATAACTATGGTTATCACAATATTTTTTGAATTGAATAAAACCTATGAAATGTCATCTACAGTAGGAAAATAACCAGAAAGTAACACAGATAAGTCTTATGTCTTATACGTATTATGAAATGCCTGTAGTTGGTACGATATTAACTACAGGAGTTTATTGTTATTTGTAGCTTACCATAAATCGACGAGGATTATGAAACTTTCCTCACCAAAGAATGCAAAATCTAGGGGAGCATTTGGCTACGTACCCGTAGGACCTCCAAATTTGGACCTCATCTACAAAAATGACCCTTTGGACCTCCCTGTACCGTTTGGACCTTCAAACTTAGATTTTGCCTATTCTTTAGTGCCCATTGGACCCTCTATGAAACAACGTGTTCCGTTGGACCTCATTTATACATCTTCGTATGAAAAGCCAAAATACAATCGTGCACAAAAGTGAGACATGGCTTTTCTCAAAAATAAAACTTTATAGTCGGACGACTCAATGTTTTTTTTTTCTGTTTAGTTACAAATAACAGATAATATGTAATTTTTTTTTATTATACGTGTATAGTGAATCATAGTCGGCTGGAATGGTGGCTTTTCTCAAAAATAAACCTTTGTAGTCTGACGATTGAATGTTTTTTTTTTTGGTATAAACCCTATTAAACTATGCGGTATACCTAAGTGTTATTGATGTTTGTACATAAAGGACTACGGAGTGTGTGCCTGTATTTGCTTATGGTATTTCACCATATTTTTAGAACAACTGATTAACAATTTTTAACATAACTGTACCTTTTCTAACTAAATAACATCGAACGAATACCAAATGAACACATATTTTTTTGAAGGTCCAAAGGGTGCTAAAAAAGAGGTCCAACGGGTCCTTTTTTAGTAGTTTTAATTTTGGAGGTCCAAATGGTACTAAAAAAGAGGTCCAATCGGCACTTAGACTATTATATTTTGAAGAGGGTCCAAAGGGACCTAAAAATGAGGTCGAACGGGTACATTTGTGATAGGGTCTAAACTTGGAGGTCCAACGGGTACGTAGCCGAACATTTGTTCCTTACTGTACTAATGTATGTATTATAAAGTTTGAATATTTCCTGTATCGAAGGATAAACTTTCAGATCAAAGTGACTGTGCTGATAATAGGATCAGTATCCCAATTGGTAAGACCAAAGCCTGCAAATCTAGCCTAGTCATGGACACGTTTACATATTTATGTGATAACCGTCTAGGTATAAGGATATTTGCAAAAATTATAAAATTTTCACAATTTCTTTCAAAAGTAAACGAAACGGTCTTAATTAAGTTAAGTTCTTAAAGCAACTTAACAACTTTGATTTACCTGCCTAAATAACAACATTATTCAAGACTTCTTTTGTTTAATGCATATACGAGTCATTATTCTGATTTTTTCAGTTCCTTTGCAAGTAGGTTGAAAAAGTTATTTCATTATCTTGTCAATATACATGTATATGCTAGTATATTATACTGACACATTCACACGTTAACGGGCTAGTCATAAATACTCCTATATCTAAACCTGTACAGAGAATGAAAGTTAAAAATAGCCATAAATATAAATAAATTAATGACACCTTTAACAAACTGGCCAACCTATTTCGCAGCGAACTTGTTACTCGAGCGTAGGGCGTAACTCTGGGCGGGAATCGAACCTTAGGCGGGGTACTATCACTGGTCTATTGATTGCCCTCTTGTAGAAATAAGCAGATGACTAGCGCTATTCTATATAATTAATACTGTAGCCGCGTAGGCGTGGTTTTGAAGCAGCTGAATCACTTTTATTTTATATGAAAAGTTTAATTTGTTTTCTTAGCGATATTACTTACTAAGCAGTATTTATTTTACAGAGTAGTAATGAGTTTGATATTTAGAAGACTTTTTATTTTTTTTTATTAAGGTAAAAATAGATTGATGCTGACGAAACAAAAGTTTACTGAAAACCAATCTGACGACAAGAAATGATGTAAGTTTTTATACGTATGTAAGTTCTTACCATTTTATAGTGAAGCATGATGATATTTATGTTTTAAGTTTTATTTTGTCAGTCCCATGTATCATATATCATTATTATGTGTAATATAAGAAATATAGAAACATTATTTATTGTATCAGAAATTAGTAATTCGTAGTAAAGGCCACGAAATAAAAACTTTACTCAAATAAAAATTGTAAGTACAGTTCACAGTTGCTGTTTCTGTTTTTCACTTGCAGCTTTACAAGGATTGCTTTCCAAATACATTTCCGTGTATCCGTGACGTATTTTATGGATGGCCCCGAGTATGCAGCCAGCCTAATGATACCTAAGCATATACTGGACCTGCCTTGTACCTACTACTAAATCATCATTTGACCCTCCCAGCAAATATCTAAAAGAGGACCGACGGAGACACTGCGCTAGCAACACAACCAACACGGTATCTCCTTAGCATTTAGCCACTCGCGCTTTGCTAAACTTGTCCCACTCAACCTTTCCACCCTCTTCGACACTTGGTGATACTACAAGTCTTGTTGCAGGGTGAAGATGGACCCTGGTGAGTGGCTCCAATTCGTGTAGAAACCTGCTGTTATTCCTCTTATCCAATTTCAATTAGTCGCTTCGTCCCTATAGTTTGTATCGCGATGAGAAATATATACAAGAGGTTACAGAGAGGGGGGCATATAGGGTCGTATAGTTGACCCCAAGAATAAGGTCAAGCATAGTAAATGTAGGTCTATGCCTCTATGGCATTCAATAGTAAAACATCTTTAAGAAATTTAGCATTGGACCTATTCTGGTATTCTCTCCCTAAGACGATATTATCATGAAAGTAAATTTTGCGTTACCACTGCCACTACTATTTATAATACTAATAACACCTAATTTTTATTTCATTTGGTTGGTACCTATACCTATTATAATAGATACACTTGACTTTTAAGTAAATAACAATTCTTATTTAGAACGCTCAAGACCTATTTATAGTTAAAATGTCGTCTTTATTGACCCAATATACTAGCACAAACATTTTGTAAATATTTTATTATATATTCAACTCGTTAAATCTTTAATACCTATTACAAAAATTACTCCAAGCATCCTTGAAACATCGTCTAAATATTGAAAGAGTATTAGAGGCATTATTTTCATACAATATCATCGGAACAAAATATCCACACAATAAAACCGTATTTACCGTAACTCATATTATAAATGTGTAAAACCATTTAAATAGCAGAGTATCAATAGATGAATGTTTCTTTGTATGGTGAACCAACTTGGCCGTGTTGTTCACGCACATTTTATTTGAACATTTTATTGAAATCTTAGAAATGTATACAAACTAAATTGTACTTTATAACAAAAGGAACAGCTCTTAAATTAATTTTCACAACTAAACACTGAAAGCAAAATATCAATTCATCGAAATGGATTCAAAAACCAGCTACATAAAGTTCGAATTTAAACGTGTATGGTATTTCAAATTTACTTTTATTGGATGGGCTTTCTAAGGCAGCTAAAGGTAGACGTATTGTCGATAATCACTGAAGCAAACACTTGTTATTTTAAGAGATCATCCACCCTTAAAGCTTTACTTTGAGTTTTGTAACAATGAGGTGTATAATGTATTATTTATAGGGCACAGTCGGAAGGCACATTCGGGGCAATGAATACGTATTGTTGGAAATGCTCTGTGCCACATTGTACGTCCACTGTATCATCAATCAGACTGTTTTATTTCTTGACAATTGAGTTCCAATATTGTGCGGCATGTTATAAGTTAAGTTTAGTAATCTTTGTTAAGAGACTAATGTAAAGGATTTCGATTTGCGCTGGTTTCTTTTCGAAATTTAAATTGTAACATCACAAAGAATAAAAACCGTAACCATAAAGATTTGAATGTTCAAAAAGGTTATCGATATGGAAAATATAAAATGGTTATTATTTAAAAACTCAACAACCAATACATAGTAAAGCAGTTTTTTTCTCCAAAATCATTTTTGGAAGACTACAAAAAGTCGCATCGCCATTACTAAAATATTAATATACAAAAATCTTTTCGTTCTCCTATTTGTTATTTATTAATGTCGCTGTCACGAATCTGACAAAAAGTCTAACCAAAAAATACCTGACAATGCTGACGCTAATCTCTTCGAGGCACGAACGGAGCATGTCAAACCAAAAAGGGTCGAACTCATATACTTAGTTACCATTAAATAAATTCAGGATGCAAAAAACCTTGAGAAAAAAATGTCCGCAGGCAGACCACTTCTAAATATTTGTGCGCATATGGCTTCCGGTTATTTTGAGTGGGTTATGCTAAAAAATGCATTAGACGGTAGACCCTCATTTTTTGTCAACGTTTGTTGAATATCTTTTGATTTATTTGTTCTTAGATTTCAATACATTTATAGATTAGGTACAAAAAGGACCTTAATCCAAATATATGACTGTCCATCAACACTACAAAGACTTTGTGGACCATTCAGGATCTTAGATGTAACTGAACAAAAGTATTACGTATTTTATACTATATAAATTATCTAAAAAGTGATACTAAAAGATTAAATTTGTCGCGGCTATCTGAAGATGTGGCCATACTTTTTTAAGAGGATGCTTAGGAAAGTATTTTTTATTACTAAATTCTCCCGTGGTGCTTCACACATAATAACTTTTTAAGCGTGTTAAATCCTTAACAAGAATAAATTCATAAAACTTGTTCACTTTTGGCTATAAAGTAACACAGTTAAAAAGTAAAGTTGTAAAAGCTATTTGATTCAGATGATGTATTTTTTGCGTATTTTGTTATAAACAAATTTTATTAGCTATAGTGTCGCGGGATAGCTCTAACCTAAAACCGAATTACCGAATCGAACAACCAAAACATACGGTGGCAAGCACAATTTAAAAGATTTTACTTTGTCTGCAATTATTTTTGACATTTCAATAATTAATTTTTATAGAAAAAATGTTGGACAATACAGTTGTTTTGCTTTCCTTATAAATACCTGTTAGTCATCACTCCATGACTCTGCCACATCCTTGTTTGACAAGAACGGCATGAAAATATAACGTATTTTAATTCGGACTTAAGTACCCACTTAAGTTTCGTCGACATGCTCAGTCTGAAATAGAGATAATTTGATCACGTTTGTATTTTGTATATCAACTTAAACATTAACTTGCTTACTCTCATAATGATGTAAGTAATGTAATATTTAAGTACTGGGTACGCCCATATTAGATTATAATCTATTATGGGCGTACCCAGGGCAGAAAAGGGCATCTACTTAGATTATATATAATCTAAGGGCATCTACTTCCACTTTTGTACGCTTACGTAGTATTGAGTTTATTAAAGTAATGTTTAAGTAAAATGTTTTATTGTCCCCTCAATACCCATTAACAAAATTGTTTCAGCCTGGGCCGACAAATAAAATTTGTCTCCCTCTTTGCCAAAAGCGGGGTACGCCCATGTAATCTAATAACTATGCATACGGATCTCGTTTACCAAGAATATTCACTATAAATAATCGAAGAGTTTACGAAGCATTTAGTTTGATACTACCCCTCAATATGTGTAAGACACTATATATATTTTTAGTGGAGTATATGACCCCCATAGTAATATTTACGTAGCAGGTAGCTTTGTCGGTGCAGTGTAAAATGCCATGAGCCCACTATTATAGCTACTTCATAACACAGTGTTAGTTATTACATATTACTGCCAAAACTCACAGTGTTTTCTGCCAAAACATTTTTACCAAAAACACTTTTTTAACGTAACCCGACATCTAAGTAGGAAGGTAGCACTTTGGAGCTAAAACTAATTTCAGACTGTGAGGTAAAGACCTCACCTGCAAAGGCATCATACTGCTAAAAGAGACCATTTATGCTGGGTGGGGGAGCATATATGCTGGGTGTGTATGGAGATCAGGGTGTCTAGATATATAAGGATATGTCCTTTACAAGTCTAGACACTCTATACGTCAGTTGCTCTTTCAATAAATATGTATTTGTGACGTGAATATTCTTAAGACCATGCGTTGTTGCTAAGTTGCTGGGTTTACCTACAAATATTTGACGCTGATTTCGTTTAGAATTGCCAATCGATGAGTAACGGAAAAGCATTTGTTATTAGGTATAATTGCTAATAAGTACAGTCACGGTAATCTCTTGAAAACCCTTTCTTTGACAGAGGAAGGAAGCTTTCTCACCACTACCGTATATTAATTATGCCATTATGGATGATGTCTTGGAAATTTTAATACTACATACTTATCTACCCACCTTCACATCTCATACGTTGATCTTCAATTGACATTGTAGGAAATGTTTCATCCAACATTTGGTAGTCTTGGCTCGCCTACCGCTTAAATATTTATTTTCTTAACATTATATATTCCATTTCAAACAAATAACAACAACTATCTTTGATTCAGCTATTTAATTCAATCTCTTCATACAAGTTAACCAACGTGATTAACTGCAATTTGACGAACAATTTGCGTAAAGCCACGTCATTCCCTGCTACTTGACGAGATTCCGTATTCAGATGTTATCAACTATCAGATAACCTTTACAGAAAGTGTTGTAAATGTTTGAGGAAAACTGGATCTTAAATCTATGTTGTATTAGCAACCCGCCCCAGCTTCGCACGGGTACAAATTATACACCTAAACCTTCCTCATGAATCACTTTGTCTATTAGTGAAAACTGCAAGAAAATCCGTCAACTACTTTTTAAATTTATCGCGAACAGACAGACAGACGCGGCAGGGGACTTTGTTTTATAACATGTAGTGATTGAAGCGTATATTAATTTCATTTCAACAAACTGTGACAAATATTAAGATTACGAATAAGATTTTATATTCAAACCACAATGTTCAGATGGAATCACAAAACTCAAAGTAACGATTTAATTCTAAGAAATTGTCGAGGAAAAGAAAAAATAAGTGGTACTCGGAACCGTTCCTCGGCAAAAGAATGGTAGCAAAACTTGAAAGCTTTCAGGTCTATTGAAAACTCAAAGCATGAAACAGAAACATGCCTATTGAAGAACACGTAGATTCTGCGTCAAAGGATACAAGGACTATACAAGAACCCATTGAGGAACCATTCAAGAACCGTAAAATGGGTGCGTCTGTTCCCCATAACACTGTTCACGTTATATCGTAATTCCGCAAACCGACAAAGGGTTTCAAAGGCTTCCAAAGCTGTAAAAACAATCTCTATCCATCCCCGAACATAATCCTTCTCAAAGTGCGCCGGCATATTTCCAAAACAGTAGAAAATCCCTTTCGGTATCAATTTGCCGCCTGAATTATTTCGTTTGGGTCCTTTTTTAATAGAAACGTGTTTTAAAACATGTTTTTGCTATTTCCTCTGCTTTAACAAAGATGGTTGCGAAAAAATTAAGCCAAATAATAGGTGACGGTAAATTCGTTTACGCTTCTGCCTTTTATAAGTTTTTGCTTCTTTTGTTATGTGATTGTGATAAGGTAAATATTGAATATCTAGTATAGCACTCTAGTGCACTGCCACAAAATGTTGTCAATGTCATATGTAATACAATTATGTATTTAATTTTTGTTAGTTTAATGATTGCATGATATGAGTGATATGTTGTAAATATGTTATACTAGCTGTGGCCCGCGACTTCGTTCGCCTGGAAATGTTCTAAAACCTAAACTTTCTACACAGTATTAGAAAACATAAAAAAAAAAATTAAATTGGTTAAGTCATTCTTAAGGAGGTAGTCCATCTAGGGCACCAGTCCGAATGGAACCTACGCAAATGGCAACTAGCCTAGTCTATGATCTAAAAAATATTTGAAAATCCAAGCAAAACAATAAATAATAAACGTGATTTCAGTTCGCGCTCACAGAAACATTTATGAAGTAACTTATGCTAGAAAGATGTAACGTTGTGGGTGTAAAATGTTACGCCTGTACCTACTTTCAAAATTCCTTGGTAAACATAGGCGTGTCAGTTATCTAGAATAATTCCTTTCCCAAGAGGAACCGACTCATATTTCCTGCGGATCCATTGTATTAAACAATAGCATTCACAGTTATCCGCCCACGGATCTTAACAAACGCAATTTTTATTGCGGAACATTCGGAAAAGTTCAAAACACGAGTTTTTTTCTGATACGTATAGAATTTTGTAGGAACGTTAGAGCTGAATCCTTGGGGTACAATCGACCACGCCCACAAGTGCACTATTATTGAACTGTATTGAAGTGAATCAGAGGAATTTCGCATCTGGTCATACAATGGGCTTCCTGTTCGACTTACTAGATTCGAATCTTGTATCTTATATCGCCTTGGGACACGGCTTCTTTATACAATTTACTTTATCCGATTCGCAAGTGTGACGTACTATATTGCAATGATTGAAAAGACTTTGATGTTTTTATGTATTGCAACTTTTACTTAATCATGTACAATCATTATACCACGTTCAATCATGTCCAGCTATTTACTTTCACGAGCAAATGGTAATCACTTCCATGTTTCCTAGAAATAGAAGAAAATATTGTATGTGTTTTATATTAAAAAATAAGTCATTTATATCTTAGTTCGTCTCTCTGTACGAGTAAGTAAATCGTGATCTATAAAAATCTTATCCAAACATTTGAGATTTTGTTTGTCATAGTTGCTAATATATTATAATGTATGTCGTACTATAATCCAATGCACCACAAATCTTTACCTTTATGTCATAGATCTGTTACATCTGTGACATAAAGTTATATTTATCTATAATATGTATGCATACAGAAATATATAAGTATGTTTATCAGCAGTCTGGTTACCATAGTACAGGCTCAGCCTAGTTTGGGATCAGACGGCCGTGTGTGAAATGTGAAGTTATTGTTATTATCTTAAAGGTTAATTCATCTCAGAATATGACTAATTAATTGTTAATGCGCAAAAACTATGTTATAATTATAAATGTATTTTTTTATAAACATTTTTATCTGATGTAATATAATTCACGAAAACCAATCAATGAAATTAATTAAAAAATACAAAGGAATTAATACGGAATTCTGACAGTTCCTGTATGAAACCGACCACCCCGATTCGTTCCACATTCGATATTCAAAAGGATCTCGAAATAGATTTGACTGCCACAAAACTTCACAGCCTAATTATGAAAAATAAGACATAGTTTACAGTCTTCGTGTTCAGTTAACACGTGCTCTCATTTTTTTTACTTTAAATTCTTCTAAATATTAATTCCGTACGAAATAGCGAGGCAAAAAACCCTAATTGCTTTTTGTATCGGCATAGGTTTTTGCGTGACTGTAGTTCTGTCTCGAAGCAAATGTGGGCTTTGTCAGTGAAAAGTGTCAAATTACGTGGCACGAGATGTGAGATAAGTTCTAGGGCTGGCGCGACACAACGGCGGCAACGGGTTTTGTTTATTTTAACAATAATCTATAATATACCAAGGATATTGCAGACATAAACATACTAAAGTCAGTTTATTTAGTCAAACAAATCTGAAAACAAATTTGTTTGTTTAGTCTGTGTTTTGGTCTTTGCCAAGTCGATGTATTAACTTTACTTAAGGCATTAGTAACTAACTAAACTAAGAAAGAAACCATCAGGAAAACCTAGACAATGACTTTCCCATAACCTAAAAAAAATCCTGCAAAATAAAAAATACTTTAACCTACCATCTTTTAAGAACACCAATCTATAAAATTAACAATGTAATTAAATTAATAAATTTAAATTTATTACACAACCCTGCTCGTATAACTGGCATGCGTTTTTGCGTGCATCCATTTTAGTTTTTCGTTAAGATTTCGGTGCAGATAATAAATTTCTTCCCATTCGGCAACGGTCACAACTGCCAAATACTTGTAAAGAAACATGAACTTTAAGTTAGTATCGTAGAATTTTATTTTTATTTTGATATTACTTTACGAAATAATTTTTGATTCCAAGAGTAAGTTAGCATGCAATAAGCAACTAAACGGAAAGGAGCGGTAGATAAAACGGCGACAAGTTGGAGAAATATTTTGGAAATATTTGTAAGTGAAACCGGGACCGCCCGGGGGCGGGCAGGCACGCACTAGATACCGGAATTCGCGCAGTGAATATGATGAACTTGAAACTTCTTTTTTTGGGATAAAGCACAAAAGTTATGAGTAAATGCATGTGTGAGTGTGTGCGCGCGTAATAAAATATGTTTATTTTATTTCACAAGAAATATTTTAAGTAAATTTCAGTACTAACATTTAAATAATAAAAATGAACCTCAGCAGCTTGTTCTAATGTAGTGAATGAATCTTGTTATGTATTTGAATAAATATTTATTACTATGGATATACTTCAGTCCACACAAAAATGCAGGAGATGAAAATCTCATATTCATGCAGCAATTGCACATTAAGAAATCGATATTATAGTCGATCTAGATTTACTTCTAAAATATATAATTCTATTGGTCGATCGATCACAATATATATTATATAGTCCACCACGCTAGCCTACGGCAGCTTGGTTAAACTTTACTCATGCTTTTACAGAAAATAATCGACAACTTTTAGGATTTGTTAACTTGCAAGTTTCCTACACTACAAAATTATTGATAAATTATCTTCTGTCAATGTTTAACATGCCAGTACGAAAAGTTAGAGACCAGGGTCGAACTCAAAACAGTAGTAAAATAAAGTATAATCCATGATGTAAAATTGACTATTAAAGTAATAAAGAAACATTGATATACATCTGATTTTTAACAAACATACTTATAGACAAAACATCTATATAAATGAAAATATAGCACACAAAGCGTTAAAAATTGGATCCGTACAAAAAGATTCTTGTACAACAAAATCATCGAAGCATCGCGTGACATCTTAAACTTATAAGCAAATAATTACATACTGTATAACCAAACCTACACTTTTATTCACATAAAACATGAAGAGATTATTACATCAGCAACAGTTACAGATGAACGGAACAAAAAACGTTATAGGAAATTAATTCAGGCGTGAATTTTGCATTGGTGGCAGTTTCTTACCGTTCATATTGAACGCTGTAGAATGTCTCATTGTAACCATACACCATTTAGATGGTGTTTCGAGATAAGAAAGGATTTAGGATGCAAGAACTGCGGCAGATTTGCACCGCGTTTCTATACACTATTATTTGTAAATGTTTGTGCAGTGTATCCTCAATATAAAGACTGCAATATACTTTTAAAAATCTGTGACAACGTGTGTAAGAAACCAACTTAAGTGCGAATCTTGAGTTCGCGTTGATGATTATATCGTAATAGCACATCTGTAAGGTTTGTAAACAAGGTCACTGTGTTAGTTGCCTTTGACAGACAAATAGTGTCCCCTTGTGTATTACCAACCCTGTTGCAAGTCCTAAGGATTTTAATAACCCTACAAAAAAATCCTCACCAAGTTCCAATTGAGTATCATTCTAATAAAATACTTGATAATACTCAAATATCGTTATATATGTAGTATATACCAAAGTCCTATCTTCTATGATAATTATATAAATATGTAGGTATGTCAAGTTTATAGAATTGTGTAACTCACAAAAAATTTATGCATATTTACGACTTTCAGTGTTAGCGAATATTCACACTTTACAAACTGACTTCATGTATGCGAATTGGATTAGCGAAGATTTTGGGCCGATTTTGGATATTTCGAAGATGCTGAATATATTTAAAAGGGAAGTTTATATATATTCCATAAAGATTGAACCGTATTTGTTTTTTTTTCCTGTAAAATCAAATTACGTGCATACACATTATTATTTGTTAAGATCCCCGTACTGTTTTCATATAACATCTATAATTTCTAAGAGCTTTGCAAGCTTTGATACGTATATTATTTAAGGACCTAGAATATTTAAAACGGGGTTATACAGTTAAAACACAGTTCATTGTTTTACACATACTCATAAGTATAAACATAATGTAACTATACTATCAACTCTTGTTTATATTAAAGCGTTCTACTCTCTCATTTACTAGTATTAACACTAATTATACCAAAAGTAAATAGAAATAGTGGGGCTCCTAATGACGTGAAGCAACAAAAGAAATGTAATCTGAAAAAACACAACCTCAGGACCACCAACACAAGACCCCAAATACCAACCAAAAAACCAACAGCCTTATACCTACAATATACACCATAGAACAAACTGTGTACGTATCCATTATCCTCACATATTTGCACAATACTATAATCTCGTCACGGTACACTTGACACCAATAAGGTCGCCATTGATAGAGGATTACCACCTAGATGTTTATCAATATTTCCCTTACAAATATTTAAAGATGCTATTATACAAGTTATGTGTCGAACATAGTACGACAATGACATAATATTTGTATAGATCGCAGATACATAATCTCCGACATTGTGTAAGACTAACGTAAAATTTTGCATGACATTCAATTTTAGGAAGATGCTCGCAAAAACTCGGCTTAAATGTAAATGTTACGATAAACATTATAATCAAAATTCAAAGCCTTGGTCGCCAAGTCACAATGTAACTTTCAAGTGGCAGCAAGTTGGGAATATATTGCATTCGTATTTTAATTATGTACTCTTCGTTCCACCACTTATTATAGTATCAAAATGTATACCAGTGGCAGTCTAATGACCCATAACGCTATTTGTTCTTTTAAGTAGAATAGAACTTGTTATTGTTCTGCATTTTTAGATTTTTCTAGGTAAAGAGTTATTAAAAATTCTGCATAGAAAAATTATATCTGTGAAATATTCCACTGTATTGTTGAATATAATAAAATTCAATTCTGAATTTAATTTCCATAAAATTATACTGTGTCAATTTTTTTATTTATTTATTCTTCGGAAAGCTTACAGACTAATATTATATGATATAAAATTACAATATGCAGTATCTATTGCTAGTTTGAGGCGGACCAACCCTGTGCCCATTAACAGTACCAACGGTTCAATTCTATGTTAATTACTACTGTTAGTGAAAAAAAAAACAATTAAAAATATAATTCGCCTATGTTTTGTTTATTGACCTTTTTAATAAGCATTTAAGTTAAAAATGTAAACCTATCAAGAAATTTCTTTGCAAAGTTTTATTCTTCTAGACCCAGCTATTTAGACTCTTTCTTTACTCATCGACCTAAAGAAGTTTTCTGGGATTCCAAGCGGAAGACGGAGAATCGGGTGCTATGGTCCACATTGGGAGAGGCCTATGTCCACTGTCCAGTGCAATAGATTGATTGATCAATTGATTTATCGAAATTTATACACGTAATTTTATAGTTTTTGTGTATTTTAATAAAAATCTATGTTTTACCTTATACATACCATTTGGTACGAATAGTGGTAGTAAAGAGAGAGATCATGAAGCTCACAGATATTTATAAAACACAATATAAAATTGTTTACAACGGTCAATCAAATGTTTGGATTGGAAGACGAGGTAAAAAGGGCACTAATGCACTAAATCCATGAACCTTGCCACCAGAAAGGACCTGGAAGGCTGGATTATCCATGAGCCCTGCCACCAATGAACCTGATTTTGTATATGTAGTTTCGTTACTGGCCAATTGAATTGTTTATAATCTCTAATTTTGCAAAACCTTAAGACAAAGCCTTTGAACCACTTGGGAACCAAAAGACAAAAAAGTCGACTGGCCTGTTGGTCTAGTGGTTAGAGATCCTGACTGCTGAGCCAGAGGTCGTGGGTTCGATTCCCATCCATTATAAATAATTGTGTGATGAGCACGATGATTTGTTCTGTGTCTGGGTGTAGTTTATCTGTAATATGTATCTATTTAGTAATATATAAGTATGTTTATCAGCAGTCTGGTTACCATGGTACAGACTCTGTCTTGTTTTGGGATGTCTCACAGACGGCCATGTGTGAGGTGTAAAATAAAAAAAAATGTTATGAACGAATCTCTTACCGAATCCAGCTTAAAGTTACATTTCTTTAGATCTATATTATAAAAATTTAAACTCTAGCTGCTGTATAAGAATATAATACCTACCAAAATAATCTCAAAACAGTTATCCAAAAATAGTCCAAACAGAAAAAAACGGTAACAAACGATATCTTACGTCTCATTTTTTCAATTATCTTGAATCTCATGGTGTGGGTTACATTGAGAAGGCGAGGTACGGCAATATGGAGATGGTCCAATGATGGTCTTATCTGATCGAGCCTCCACGTCGGCTAGTTATCGTTCAACGCTTTATCTGATATTGGAGGCTGAATGATTTCTGCTCCACTGAAGGTGTAGGATTCGGTTTGATTGCATTAAAACTGGTCCGAGTATGTTATTTAATATCGGTTAATTGTATATTTTGTTGTGTTATTTTGTTTGGGTTCTTTTCAATTATTTTTGTTGTCGGTCACTATTTCGGATTGTTTGATGTTTGGTAAGTTTGCTTTTTATATTGGATCGAGGCGTGTGCCCGGTAAGTTTTCTACATATTTTCATATCATTTTTGACAATGATTTTTGTACTTTTAGACTAATCCAATGGTCTTTAGAATCTACTACTAACAAACAACATGTAGCATAAACCCGATTCGTTGTTTGTGAAGTGAAACTAAAGACCAGATACTGAACAAAATACTCTTTATGTATTTGCATGATTGCATATTTATCCCCAAAGGGTAGGTAGAAGTGCACTACTTTTTGGTCCTACTTAATAAAGAAGAGCTTATCGAACTCTAGCGGGCACGTTTCTAGCGGAGCGGAATCTTGGTTACTACCAATAGCTTCCTATCAGAAAAACAATGTGATTGATCTGGGGAATGAACTTCGATCAAACCTAATGGCCATATATCTCAGTACCTCGTTGATACCGAAGTAACTACATATTCAGTAATTTGTGTCCATGGCACGAGTGCAAACTAATGTAATACTACAATAAATGTAAATGTAATTACAACTTATTAATTGTAATCATGTACCCTTTTTTTAATATCTATTTGTATTTGTGTAGCGTAAAGGCTTGTGCGTCAAAATTGCGGGTTGCGGGTTCGAATCCCACCCAGTCAGTGCACTACCACCGACGTAAACCCACTCCTAACACAAGCATGTATTCTCTTAAAAAATTAGCGTACATACCTAATACAACATTTTAAAGTCATGATTTAAACCGGGAACTATTTACAAGGTAGGTGAATTAACGAATAAGAAAATTAACGAACCTACACTGATGTTTGTTATATAAATAACCATAATTAAATTAAAATTAAACCCAGTTTAGTTTTATAAATAGTTACGTAAAAACAGAGTACAAAAACAACACTCAACAGATCCCGAGGGAAAGACAAGTAATCAAATGAGGATTAACTAAGTCAAGACTATCTGTCATCGTTGCAGGTTCGACACACGACGGATAATATATCACGGAGTAATGACAGGAAACCGGCGTTACAGCGACAGGATCCGCGACAGAAGTGTCAAAGATGCTTTGACATTGTGACATATGCGACTGTGAACATATGAGCTTATGTTTATTGTATCGAAACTTAGTGATGCATTATAATCAATATAAATATGAAGATATGAGGAATTTTAGTGGTTTATAATTTTTTAAATACCTATTTTGATACATTACATAAGTAGGTGCTTCCTACACCTGGTGAAAGCTTTACTATGAACATTTATATAGCTTATGTGCAATCAATAAGTAAATGTTGATTAAATATGTCAATTATGTGCTATTTTTCAATTTCCATATTAAAAATTGTAAAAAGAGAGGAAGCCTTTCCTTTTTAATACAAATGTGGGGATAAGTGACTACAGAAAATGTTGTTTCACGAAATAACCATATTACCGATCAGTACCAGATCTCGTTGTTTGAATTATTTACTCTAATTGAAGTTATTCGTTAGTGTTTGGGTCACAGGAATTGATACGAATTACCAAATATCAACGCAATCGGTTCAGTAGATTCGGAGCAAATTGGCTCTGACAGACGGACGCACGAGTGATCCTGTAAAGATTTTTTCATTCAGACGGAACCCAAAAATAAAAAATACAGAATTAGCATCCTACATCCAACGCAATAAAATCTTGAACTTTCATAATTATTTAATAGGTATGGGGATACTTTTTTTTTATCGTGTGGAAACCCCCACGAGTCATCACCTCACCGGAGCTAACGGTAAAGTGGTATATCGGAATCGAACCGACTAAAACCACACGGTGTTCCGTCACAAGTGGGTCTATTGCAGGTTCACCCGGGTATCCCCGTATTATGTATGGGGATACCTATGAAATAATAAACCTAAACATCTCCTATTTATCTTTGGTAAAATGACTCAGAGCAAAGACTTGCAGCACCAGACTTTGCTCTAAATAAAACTGTTCAAAATGAACAATGGAAAATAGACAATCACTGAAGTTGATACAACTAAATTTCTTGGCCGACTCTCGATAATCAACTTACATGGGAGCCAAAAATTGACCAACGCTGAAGAATTAGTAAGTCAGTAAACGTACTCCATGAACTATCACAGATCACAAACATTAACACGCCATTGAAATTAATATAGGGATAAGAAAAAATGTGGTTTTCATATTGTTTAAAATCATTTT
The DNA here is from genome assembly GCA_963859945.1 of Euplagia quadripunctaria. NCBI lineage: Eukaryota > Metazoa > Arthropoda > Insecta > Lepidoptera > Erebidae > Euplagia > Euplagia quadripunctaria. The sequence goes on along the minus strand of OY982572.1, from coordinate 14,849,408 downwards.
CTTTACAACGTAACTATTTATTTAAATTACAACATTATTAAATCTACATATATTATGTTTTAACATTAATTTTAAAAAATTGACATTGTAAATTAATTTATGTAAATAATATATATATATATATATATTATGCATAATTTAATGTTCCATTTGTATGGCATTTTTTTCCTATATAGAATTTTTTTAACAGCTTTATAACAGTGGTTCATGTAAATAATGTTTTTAATGTTTACCCTTATTGATAGCGAGGGGATGTACTGAAGAGAGTTTTATGTGTAGAAGTTAACAAAACAAGAGCACAGGACGACCAAAGAAGATATAGATGGACTGAGTGAAAGATGAAATGGCTAGTAGAATTGAACGAGAAAACATTGCGCCTACCCGAAATAAATTTGGGAAAGGGACTAAGAAGCCGATAACATAGCAACCTATTTTTGCGGTGACTCTGAATGTGACGGTATGTTGATCTATAACTTTTAAACTTTAATTAAAAGACCGGCCAAGTGCGAGTCGGACTCGCGCATGAAGGGTTCCCCACAAGACATCGTACAAGATTTAATACTATAAGCCAAAAAAATACGTCTCCGGGGGAGGGGAGCTCCCTTTAATTTTTCATTTATTTTTATTATTTGTTGTTATAGCGGCAACAGATATATCTACACATTCTGTGAAAATTTCAACTGTCTACCTCTTACGGATCATGAGAGACAGCCTGGTGACAGACGGACGAACAGAACGGATGGACAGCGGAATCTTAGTAATAGGGTCCCGTTTTACCCTTTAGGTACGGAACCCTAAAAAGACGTTTTCAAACAATTTTTAAAGAATTTTATGAAATAAAGATATTTATTTGACTTTGACTTGGATTGTTTAAACAAATTACCAATCCAAAGTTCTGCTTTATAAAACCCACTAAATATAACAAGTCATTATTAATTCTGAATAATAAGACCTACTAAGAAGAACAATTCAAAATTAATTTCGTCCACTCAATCACTTTGTCTCTATTGTGTAACTAAAGTTCACTATCTTCACAAAAATCACGAAGCAAAGGAATTCATAAACAAAAACAAATGATTGTGTTCAGGACACGTGCCGATGGTGGTGAGATAACATTGTGGCTCTCCAAGGAATGCATTACGATACACCCTTTTTTATCGTATTGTCTATAATCGCCTTTAGTGAGAGCACGTGATATGAATTCAGAGAACAATAGGGTTTGTCTTTTTAAGGACGCGTAAATCATTTTTGTATAATAGATAATAAGGTGTGATGTATTGTATAGATTACCAGTTATATCGTACAAAACAACAATATTTAAACTACCTAATTAGGTGCTAATATGGGCGTTTCACTTTGCTGAAATCACTGAGTATTATTACTAGCGTATAGAGTAGACACCGCGAAGAAAAAGTTTGTAAAGCGAACTGCGGTCCCTGCACCGCAGTGCAAACAAATCTTTGTAGCAGTTCGTTGGACAACACGCGTAAACGCCATGAAAATCACGGCGCTTAGGACCTTACGCTCGCGAGAAAACAACAACTCAAAAACGATCGAGCGCTGCTTGTTAATACTAAAGGATTTGACTACAAATTATTGTTTTAGCGCTGCAGCGCTTTTTAGTTTTAATTCAAATAAAAACGGAACATGTATTTTGTTCTGAGTGGCTTCTCTAGTACATAATAAATATAATAATATCTCGATCCAAACGATTCACTTAAGTTTATTAAGTTTTATACACTCACTGAACAATTTATCAATATTAAATTATAACCTAATCCAAAAAATCTAAAAGAAAAATTTTAATTTAGTTTTGCCGTCAAACGAATAGTCATGGTGTACAAAAGAACCTTCAACTCTTCAAATTTATTTGGTCAGCTATAATTATTCTCAAGCCCCTTATTTGTTCCTTTCCTCGTGAAACTTTGCGAAGGAGAAACAAGTAATAAAGTCTTGTAAACGTTTATGATCATCAGCTATAAAACACGTTCCTTACCTGTGAAATTATGTAAATAAGTATGAAATTATGTAAATGGTCCCACTTCATACCAATTTTTTTGAAGTGAAAACTTCTTTAGCGGCGTTATGTACTTTTTGAGGTGGGTAAAAAATGTTAAACTCGCGTCAGGACACGTGACCTGATCGAAAATTCGTAAGACGGAGCCGAGTTTCTTATATTTAAAAAAATATAACATTCGAAATTCAAACATTTATGAGCAGCCAGGAGCTGAGAACTTCCAGTGTACCTTATGTATACATTTAGATATGTTATTACCTACTTTTTATTTTTAACCTAATTATATATATACAGATGTGTATGTGTGTGTGTAGGTATGTATATGCAAATATATTGTGAAGTTATGTTTTCACTTCTGACGTGCAGTCCTACGACTGACTGTTTTTTTTTTGTATGTTTAAGCACATACAAAAAAAGAGTTTATTCAAACTAGTTAAGGGTTTTAAATATCATCTGAAAAATAGATGGGATTACTTGTAAATTAATACAATTGAATATTCTATATTCAATTGTATAGCAATCTATAAATCTTTATCGTTTGACTACATTATTTATTTGATTGAAGTGATTACAATCGTAATAATGTGAGATTGTGTAGGTAACTTCTTTCTTTCTAAAGTTCTGAAAGTGAAATACCAAGACTGCTCAAGAAGAATATTTGAAATATTTGGCACGTTTAAAGCGTGTCACATAATTATTTATACCACTGTGGTGGCGAACAAGTACTCTGCATTCTGTTACTAGGGTGAATGCTAAGGTCTAATAGACGATTGCAGCTCTAGGGCAACGCCAACTCTGTAAAAACACTGTTAGACAGTTATTCGGGAACTCAACTCGAGAAACACAGTCGACTAATGCCGCGTTCCAATAAACAAGAAACGATTCGTTTTGCTTACGGACGGTAAAATTTCGTTGAATTTTCAATGAAAATTTTACCGTCCGTAAGCAAAACGAATCGTTTCTTGTTTATTGGAACGCGGCATAACCGAACTGTTGGTTCTTCATTATTCATCAACCTAAGGCAAACGCTCTTTAAAGTTATAAGGTTTTCATATTGGAGTCCGTTTTGGAAATGTGTAATATGTAAACAGATTGAATAAAATTAAAAACTACTTATATAACGAAATGAGATCGAGTAGTCTTTTCACAACTCCACTGAAATCAAAATATACTAACACGCAATATCTAAAAGCATTATCGACTCTTTGAAAAAACCTGATAAAAAAACTTTGGTGAACCCGGGCCCGGCTATTATCTTCGAACACCGAAGTCATTTTAGCTATAATAAGATAACATTAAGGGAAGACGAGTCCAAAGATACTCAAAGTTTAGGAGTTAAAATAATGTACATAATATTTATTACTCCGAAAACTATAAATAGTCAGAATACTTTACTAGCTATAAAATTTTGAGACGTACATTCTGATAGAATTGAAACTGACCGACTCGGGAAGAAATTTTTCATATTAAAATTGAAATTAAGTGTACTACGCTATATAAAAGTGTTTATTTTTAACTTGACAACGCCCAAGTGTCAAAACGTTGATGCTAGTATCTAGATACCGGGAGAGGTTAACCGTCACATTTGTCGTGTGCTTTTTACTGCTAAGAGGTTTACAAAAAATAAACTTTCAGCTACTCATTAAGCTATTAAAATAGCGATTAACTTTTAAATTTTTTATTATACATATATATATGTATAATAAAAATATAAAAGTTAATCTGATATTTTATATTTAGTTCGAAAGAAGTAATAAAAAATATTTATGCCTTAAATTATTTATGCCTTATCGAAATCATGTAAATTGATCAAAGAAGGACATCAATGAAAAAAAAAACTAGATATTAGAAAATGGTTTTTATTTATGTGGATTTATCGTACGACTGAGATGAATATTAATTTTACCTTTTCCAGTAACTTCACGTCAGCTTTGTTTAATGCTTAGCCCATCAGTGTATCTCAAAGTTTGATTGCCAACCCCTGAAGAGCGCGTCAGCGGACCTGTCGTTCTCGACTCGGAGGGAACAGGTATTAGTTTTTTCTTTTACGTTTTTGCGCGCGCGCACGTGTGCGAGCAGCCCCTTAATTACCGAACGCATACCATAAACAGATCTTTACGCTCCCTTAAATAAATCTTCGGGAACAATTTTTTTTCTTGTTTTGTTAGGACCGTAATTTCGGAGCACAGTTTTTGGTTTACCGAATCGTTGAACAACGGTCTTATAGAAAATGATCGATGATGACTCTTTGTTTTTACAGGTTTATCGGTAAATCGATTTGAATGTTTATAAAGCTATGCGGATTCACGGATGTTTGAATCAGCTTCGGCCGTTGATTATGATGGTTTATGAGTTGATGACTTTGAAATTTAAGGATCTAAAAGTATTCATTCTTTAACTAGCACATAATGCATTAGTGTATAGTATACCTACGATTTACTAAGAGTTACGATAAACTAAGAGTATAATTAATTCTTTAATCGCTTTTAGTGAATTCTTTTACATAAAATGTTTAACATTTTCTAATCGACAAAATCCCTTATCTTTTTTAAATTAAGAAAAACTAAACATGTTTGTAGATTAGACACAAACCTTAAACCCTTGATAAGGGTATATTTTGTGGCCTCCCTTGATCCAAGATAAGTTGCCCTTTCCCTTTCTGCTTTTATTGTGGTGTTAAACGATATTTTATTATCAGGGCGATAAAATGCCTTCACTGGGACACGACGTATTTATCTCTGGAAATCTTTTTTTATTCGGCACTTTATCACTATTATTTAGGGTCATGATAAAATGCTAAAATATGGTGAAGCTTTATATTTTATTGCGGCAACGTAAAAGGATTAGGATATTAAAACGAATAAACCCAATTATGGAGGAATTTAATCCTGATTAGCATTTAAATAAATTTATATTATTTTTTCGAATATATTATTTAAACTTACCTAATTCGGACTTTATGGCCTATACTTACCTATTTTGTACCTAATATTATAACTTTATAAATTTCAGAAATTAGATAGATAGATAGATTAGACTTTATTTGTACACCAGGGTTTTACAGAGAATATGTAACAGGAGATGTATCTTATCAATAGTGTACAAAGGGCGGCCTTATCGCTCAAAGCAATCTCTTCCTGGCCAACTTAGGAGGGACTAGAGTTATTTTATTGGTACACAGGTGGTAATCGTTGACGTTAAATTAAAAGGTTGTCAATGCTTATCATCTATGACATATATACAATACTCAATAATTATACCTACTTATACTTACTCAAGTTCTCTTATATACATAAATAAAAATACATATATATACACACATAGACACACATATACACAATAAATAATGTATATGTGAAATTAAATTGTGTAACTAATCAAATATTATATTATATAAAACTAGCAAACCGCCCCGGTTTCACACGGGGCAGAGCATATTATATTGATTTATCGCAAACAGACAGACAAACAGACGGACACGGCGGGGACTTTGTTTTATAATATGTAGTGATTAATATATAAATAAGAATACAAGGTAACGAATCAAAAATATCTAACAGTTAACGACGAGGTAGAAACATCGTAAATTAAAAATATAACATACTAGCTGTGCCCGCGACTTCGTCTGCGTGGAATAGTGTATTTATATTGGATCAACAGCCTAGCTTCTAGCTCTAAATATGACGATACTTCCATACAACTTTTCATCCCCACCTTTCAAACCCTTACACCCCTTTTTTGCATTAAAAAGTAGTCTATGTCCTTTCTCAGGCTCTAGACTATCTGTGTACTAAATTTCATTTAAATCTGTTCAGTAGTTTTGGCGTGCCTTTCACGCCAGAACTACTGAACCGACAGACAGAGTTACTTTCTAGTTAGTAAGGATTTGTTTAACACATAGATGAATTGTTTCCCAAATGCTTAAATAAATGGTTTTGGTTTTGGTTAACTGTCTAAAATATTCAATCCTATACCAAATATTTTAACGATGTCTATCTTAAAACTTGTCACACGCCAATTAATTATCGACATCTACGATTGCGTGTAGGTATTACTAATTAAAGTAACTACTACATATAACAATATTGCCTTACTGACGAAACAATTCCCAATAACATCTAAAAGATTATTTCGTAATGATTCGACTCCTATTTCTCTGAATTTCTGATCTAAATTCTAACTTAAATGTGCTAATTACGATACTTTATGACATAACCACCTCCAATTAAGTAAACAGCCGTAAAAGTAAGTAAATAGGCGGTCGTAATTATCGTCAATAAGTGGAATTCTTCCAGAATGTTTCTTCAGTTTAATTTCCAGCCCAGCCCGCACCGGCGTTCACATTTCAATGCTGTAATTTACCATCATTAAGACAAATCACCCGAACGACGCCAATCATCGTAAATTAGGTGTTCCGGGCTTGCATTAGCGCAAAAAGGTGTTATACTCGGGGCTCTTAAACTCATTCGTGTATTAAAAACTCATAAGTGGCCGTGGGTTAAGTGTATCATTTACACTAAAATATCGTTTAAAGGTAAGCAATTACAGCGGTACAAGAGAGAGCTGCCCTAAAAAGTTTGGGAGGCATTGACTGTAATAATTATGATAACTAGATTTACTTACAGCATCATTTTCATATATTTTCATTATTTTACAATTTTTAACCTTATCACTTGTACACAAGTACTAGTAGTCCTGATGACTATGAAATTAAAAAACTACAACATGCGACGCAATGTAATGCTCTTTGCAAGAAAATAATTTATTTATCGAAATATATAAACACATTTTATCCTATTTTTCTATATGGATATAGACATCTGCGTATATTAATTTCATAATATTGTTAAATAAAGTTTCTCTGTGACACTTGTAGAATATTTTTTTTTTGTATTAAGAATACGAGCAACGTGGGTCACACATTACTAGTATTCTTGTTAACCCCTCCAGCTAAGCTAATTGCTTGTGTTAGAAGTTCACGTCAGTAGTGCACTAGGTGAGCTTCGAACCTGCAATCACCACTTCATCGCAAGTCCGACGCCTTAGCCACTACGTAACCGCCGATTAAATTTGAATTGAATTTAAAATCCTACTTCTTGGACAAAAGTGAAGATGCAGTACATTAATAGTCCGTACCGATCTGGTTATTAATTTTCTTATACAGGTAAGTTGACAGACAGGCTCAATTGCCTACGATATGGTGAGAGTTTCATGTTCATTACTTAGAAATAACTTCGGTCACTAATAACATAATGTGCAAAAACAATATCCTGAAATATTTACAGATAACATTGCTCAACAATCATATAAAATTGAACATATTTTGTTTCCATCAAATATAAAAACCAAATTCCCAAAAATGTAATCGTAACACTGTGCAATGTTTTGTCATATAACACTCGAATCCTAGATAAAATTTCTAGTACAAATGAACTGCAAATTAAGCCTGTATGTCTAGTTATATACTATTCATACTTTGTAATGTTTATTTTCATAAAATATGGTTATAATAAACATTTAAGTGTTTTAACACATTACACACTATCACCTGTACTTCACATTCTTTTAATCCCAGTTAAACACATTAATTTATGACTTCGTAATTTTACAATCATTTTGTATAATAGTCAACATTTAATTATACAAAGTTAATGCGCATATAAAAGCGGCAGAAAGTTGGAAGTTATGCTATAAAACGGAGTAAAGTTTAAAAAGCTTTTAATGCTATTAATCTTCGATAATGGTTAAAATTTAAATTACTGAATACTTTTTGCGGTAGTTATTTTATTTTTCAATGGAAACGGCTACTGCTTTAGCGAGAGTAAAAAATATAAATCGATTTTAAGAGAATGTTGCACACTGAGGCTGCTGAATAAAAAATAAATAACTTAATAATGTATTTTTACTCACTACATTTATTCTTGTAATCACACGTATTATTAGCAGTGACCGCCGGATGGTAATACTATTTTCATCTCATGTCGAGACGTTTTTTTTTCTAACCCTGTTCACAAATCTCTTATGTATAGGCGAGTGTGACTCTAAGGCGTCCATTAGACGCTCATGCAAACGCCAATCATTACCAAAAGTCATGATTGACGAATGTTCGTTGGTGATTGATGAAATAATATCGACATTCAAATCTCATCATGCAACCGTCAATCACTGCATTAGACGATAGGTTATTCGTCAATCACCGTTTTGATTGTGGCAAAACTGACCGCAAAACTTACCGTGTAATGGGCGCCTAATGGTGAGTGAGTCTTCCACAACTTACGCAAAGATTTGTGAAATTGCCACTCTACACTTGATCTGCGTCTCAAAGCGGGAGGAATAGTTTTATACAAGGTTAATATTATTCTTAATTAGACTACTCGGAAAACAATGAAATATTTAAATATTTTAATTAAGTAATTCCACTTCTACTAATACTAATTATTTTAAAATAGTTATGTACTTTGTATTATCACAGATTTATGAAGGTAATTAGCACGTAGCTACCCACGACAAAATTACACATTGTATTTTTTTTAAATACATACAAAGGTGCAAACGTGTTTTATCGAAATTTGGACCACACCATCTCATTGACCAACTTAACTGTCCATTTATCCATAATATCTGACAAATTGTTACTAATTGCAGTAATCTTTGAACATCTCCAACCGATTGATTGCCAGTTAGCCTGCACGCGAAGGGTTAAATTGCCGTCCCTTCACAACAAAGGGGTTAATTTTTTACCAAATCACCTCAACCCTCTATTGACGTGTTAATTTCGTAATAAATTACAGAATTGTGGTTAACGAGCTCTGTTATACTTCATCTTTTTAATATACCATCGAAAATTAGTATGAAAAAAGTAAACGAGTTTCGAGAGTATTTAAAATAATGAATCTTTTTACACGCTTTATATTAGCTTCACTTGTATGTTTGTTTGTATGTTTTTTTTATATGTTTGGTTGTAACCGACTCCTTAGGACGTGATTTTGACCCACTTTAAATGGCTAGATTTTATTCAAATTTTGCACACATGTCAAAGACCAATGACAATACAATAATTCGATTAATTATCAAATTTTTCTATTTTTTAGTTGGATTTTCTACAACTTTGTCAAATTAGACACGTTAAAATGCGAAATGTCAAATGTTTTCAAAGTCGATTTCTCCAAAATTTATGTATATTTTAAACTGTAATTTTTTTCATATGAATTCCTAAAGCGTAGGAGGTATTACGCCAATAAAAAAAACCATGCAAGTCGACATGTCAATGTGTTCACGCCAGCCACGGATATATTGTGTTAATTTCTGTTAACATAATTACTTATTAATATTATAACTGGTCTGTTGGTCTAGTGGTTAGTGATCCTGACTGCTGACCCAGATTCACGGGTCAGTCGGACCCACGGTCGTGGGTTCGACTCCCACTCAAGACAAATAATTGTGTGATAAGCTCATGCTTATGATCATTCATTTGTTCATTGTATTTTTTTGAAAAAAAAAATGATCATTCATTTGTTCTAACTTGTATCTAGGTGTAATTTATCTATAACATGTTTATATTTAGAAATATATAAGTATGTTTATCAGCGGTCTGGTTACCATATAGTACAGGCTCTGCCTAGTTTGGGATCGGACGGCCGTGTATGAGATGTGTGTGGTTATTATTATATATTATCATCTAACGCGAAAGTTTAAAAGTTAGCATATTATCTGTATCTGAAGAAAAGACATTTTTTAAGACTATATAACATAACGCTATCTAAACTCAAACGAAGCAGAGCTTATAACATGTATTGGTATTAAAACATCGATAGATAATACTTTATGTGTACAGGATTTTACAGAGAATATGATATATGAGTGTGGCATCGAAAATGTACAAAAGGCAGCCTTGTCGCTTAAAGCAATCTCTGCCAGGCTACCTTATGGACTAAAACGATTTTAATTAACTGGTTTTAATCGATGGCGTATAACGATAAACATCATTTATTATATCATCTATTATATACGTACAAATGCAGGTAAATACGTAGATACATTTAATTGGAACAAGTATTTACAAAAAAGATTAATAGGGAGATTACCCTGTAAAGGCGTAACATTATAATATGATTAAAACAAGCAAAATGACAATCTGATAAACTTATGTTCAATTGCACAATCATATAACTATACGTTTAATAAATATCATTGTTATCTTATATTTGGATTTTGTCGGCGTATATACTAAATTTATTATATTACATTTTAATATTGTTAATCAAAATGTATATTACTAAATCTTGTATTTCATTACACTCCATAATTGCATATTATACGTGGAAACACCCAGACAAACGTAAATTGTCATATTCATGTAATAAATACTTGCACCGAGCGAGAATCAAACCAGCAATCCCCGACGTGAATGCGTAGTTAAATACTATAGCAGTTAATTAAATACTTCTTTGTCTCACAAACATTAATCTTAATCAACAATCAATATAAAGTTGTTTTATTTTCTACCGATCGTGATATAAGTACAAAATCGATCCGTTTATATTTATAAAGAAACCAGATCAAAATCCCTCACAGTCTTCCTACCATTCACTAACAACTGTAATTACTTCTAATTCTGTTAAAAAGTCGGCTTCAGATAAAAAGAAGGCGCCTTTACACCACTACGTAGTAATCTTACTTTGCCGCGACTAAATCACATCACCAGCTTTTACGTAACCATTACTTGTTTTGAGTGCACTACTAAAAATTTTTTCAAATTTTACGTTCAATGTAATTGATGCTAACAGATAGTAACAAAGTTGTACAGACAGTTTACAGTAATTAGTGTAGAGTAGCAATTACAAGTTAATGAACTCCGACTCGCGTTTAGATTGGTATACAATTATCAGGAGCTTTGTCTTACAATGGATTTGGAGCCACGCACTAAACGTATCATCACGGTGGATCGGCTTACTTTCATTTATTATGTTTGAGTGAGAAAATGTCTATCACTCGAGCGACGTGATATATTCCTAACTAGCAGCGCCACGCGGTTTCACCCGCGTAAGTACCGATCCCGTTTGAATATCGAGATTAAAAGTAGCCTATGCGTTAATCCAGGTCTCCAGCTATGTACATACCAAGTTTCATTGCAATCGGTTCAGTGGTTTTTGCGTAAAAGAGTAACAAACTATCCATCCATCCATCCATCTAAACTTTCACATTTATAATATTAGCGGGATAGTGGGATAATCAAATGTCTCTGACTGGTGTACTAATATTAATACTATTATTCTGACTGTTATTACTTCACAGTATACCAACTTGCATATTCAGATTCTGTCAAGAGGCAGAAGAAACTGCAATGTATATTCTATGCTCTTGTGGCCGACTAATGCGGCACCGAAATATTAACCTAGGGTTACACATCGTGCAACCGCAGGAAATACAAACAATCACTGCTGATAGGATCTGGAGGTTTCTCGAAGCCATAAGTCTGAGCAGTGACCTGTAAAGCAAAAAGTGCGCTACAAAAGACTAGAAATGCTCGAGGTGGCACTAGGCACTTAAAACAATAATAATAATACTTGCATATTCTTTGGTATAAAGTTCAGCTCCGAATAATCAAATCCAAAATTGATTGATTAGTACATGGTACAAACAATCTTCTACAAATTAAATAACACATCGACATATCAGTAATAACATGTAGTAATAGTAAGCTTAATATAAACCTCGGTGTGTGTTATTTCATTTTTTATCGTTCTATAATCATCTTTATCATTACTAAGTTTTTTATCGAGTGTACCTTGAAGATGAGAACAAATAGCCTTCAATCTGTCTAGCCTAGTTCATTTTTTTGTAACTTGCTTAATGATAAAATACAGAAATGATTGATATTTTATGGTGTAGTCTTGTACTTGATAGTCAGGAGCCAGACGGTTGATGAATAATATTTCAGTGCATTGAGTCGATTAAAAACTTGGACCTGCCATGCCTGCTTCGAGCCTTTAAACTGCTTCGATAAATAAATATACCACTAAGATGAAAATCGCACATGTCATTTAGTATCAAATGCTGCCAACTGTAAAATAATTTAATAAACTGATTTGATAAGTAAGCAGCAACAGTTACCAACAGCACTTGCCATTTGATTTCAATTTAGGTCAATTGCAAAATTCTTCAAAATTCTTTTAAATTGCAAAATTTGTGTCGCATTTTGTAATTTCCATTAAAAAAAATACTTTACCAAAACAACCCTTCCTCCACCGATCATCACCGTGTACCTACAGGAGACTAATTTCTAGTCGAATATAACGATAAACTTCAAATACGATAACAATTTTGCATACCCGGGAAATAAACACAGAACCCACGAGGTAGCATAGTAAATATTTTAAGTAGTAAATCTTAAGAATTTTTTTTTATTTCTCCTGTTGAGGCTAGTTACAAAGTTAAAGTGGGTTTCTTTAGTTCAGATCCTGCTCAAAGGAGAAACTATTATGACTTTACCTGGTGGTAAGTCAAATGTTCAATGTAGCTGAAGCGTAAATGTAAGATATGAGATGTATGAGATGTATGAGATGCGAACCAGTCGCACAGCAAAATAATCATAACATTTAAAACACCCCCGACTCGAAAATATTGAACAGATTTTCTTGAATTATATTTAAAAACACTCTCGATCACAGACTGATCTGTCACAGACAGACACACAGACAGATAGACACATCAAACTTATTACACCCCTCTTTTTAGGGGTTAAAAATATATATATAAAAACATAATTTTTGCATCGGGGGTTAAAAAACTGTAGCATGTTGTTATTATAATAATATAATAGATTTGACAACTATCCCGTAACGAAGACTCGGTATGGGTGCCGTCAACTTAGTTAACAAAATTACTTAGGTGGACGATAATACACAAAGACATTACAAACATATTCATTACTTCCTCCGAGAATAAAATCTGATTCAATATACGTGACTATGCTTTGTGATCCTATACAGTGTAGTTGTCGAGTCGGTCGCCGCTAATCCAAGCGGTCTAATGGGCCGGCTCGCGACAACTATTAGCCACAATTACCTACTGCGTGTGCGCATGCGGGCGTACCTCATAAGCGGTGAGCGAGTCAGGTACTGGACCAATTTTTTCGTTCACAGGACCCATAATTGGTGATTGTAAGTTATAGAACTTATGAGATTTACAATTTATATGAAATTAAAAGGAAGATGTGATTTGGATTGCTTAACCTCTTATTTCGTACTGATGGTAAAATCCTGTTAGTTATAACAAAACACTATTAATAGTTAGTGAACAGACAGAAGAAAGCTCAACAAAATTAAAACTACAACATCAACTATTCTTTCAATGTAGCTAGGAAGAAAAAATAACATGTGTGTCTGAAAATTTTTCACAAAAATATTTCTGGTAACGTAACTTATATTTTTTTTTACTTAGCTAATTACTTGGATTATAATTTTACGTCGATATAATACTTATATATAATTTAATTTAACCTTAACATATCAATATTTACGTCAAAATTAAGAAAATCAAATAAAAATCTTTAAATATTCTTCAATAATTAAGAACTAGTAAATACAAATCGCTATAAGCTTATGATCGACAGTCATTTGTTTGGAGTACCAACAAATTGCTCGAATTAACCGTCCGTTGCACTTAACTATTTATTTATAGCCTATCCTATTGCTTGTTGTTGCCGCCTGTTGCTGCCAACGCTAATGGAAGCTCAAATGATTTGACTTTAACAATCAGTACAACTTTACTGCTATGGCGGTGTGAATAATGGACTTACTTAGTAGAGTTTGTAATTAAAACCATTATGTTACACTATAGCTATTGGTCATTTATTCATGCCTAGATTTTTTGTTTTTTTTTTATGGTATAGTGGGTAAACGAGTAGACGGGTCACCTGATAGTAAGTTACTACCGCCGCCCATGGACACCTGCGACTCAAGAGTCATAAGTGCGCTGGCGGCCTTTAAGGTGGAAAAAGGAGGAGGTGGGGTTAGGGCCTCCGGTAGGTAACCACACTCGCTCGTCGAAATACAATGCAACCCAATGGTTAATAAAAAAAAATTATACACTCGTATACAGTGGAACATAGAAGAAAACCAGCAGTGCAGCAATAGTTTTCTGTGAGGCTGTGGTATCACTCCGGTCGAGCCGACCCGTGCGTGCCGAAGCATGGCTCTCCTACTTTTTGATATTAGGATTACATTAATATTTCTTACTAGCTCTTGCTTGCTTCTTCACTCGCATTAATGTAGATTTTGTCGCGCTGGACTACTGTCTAAAAGTAATTTTTTAACCGACTTCAAAAAAAGTAGGAGGTTCTATGTTCCACTGCATATATATATATATATATATATATATATGCAGTGGAACATAGAACTCTACAGTGGATATATATATATATATATATATATATATATATACTTATATATATATATATATATATATATATATATATCCACTGTAGAGTTCTACTATCCACCTCACGGTCCCATCATCAGATCAGCTCCCACAAACCAAATTATAGTATTATCATGCGAACTACATATAGTGAAATTACATGGATTTTGGTATACCATATGGTACATGCGTAAGGCTAGTTCTTAAAACTTTTTAATTCTTGCTACTACGAATTAAAATATATTATGTCAAAGCTGACACGCATCGTCATGACATCTAGAACTAGTACCAAATAATGTATTATAAAATTTTGATTTTTTTTTTTTTTCATAAACAAGTAAAAAGTCTCTACAGACCAGTTAGCTTGTACACTGTAGGATAGTTGTTAAGTAGTTAATTGAGTACGCAGGAAAGACAGCCGAAGGTAAATAGTTTATTCTAGTAAAGTTATATAAAATGTGTAGAGTAGCGAATCTTTCCTTGATAGTGCTTGTACGTATAATAGTTGGTAGCGTACTAAATTATAAAGTATTAATTAATGTATTTATAATAATAACAACGCGCAGCCAAGAGTAGGTCGCAACGTGTGCATAAAAATATCTATATGTAAAAAGTAAAAACTATTTGTATATACGATATTGAGGTCGTACAAAGTCCAAACTTTTAAACTTTTGCGTTCCATGATTTAATTATGTATTTAAACGGGAATTAACGCGATCACAAAAAGGTATTACATGCCTCTGAACTGCTTAACGTTTCGACCAGGTTGCACTGGCCGTCGTCACAGGCCGACAGTCAACCTTTTAGTGATCGCGTTAATTCCCGTTTAAATACATAATTATAAGAAGTCCAAATTCTTTAAAGTCAAGGATTACATTATTACCAAACAGTTTTGTTTTAATAAGGAAATTAAATGTTATATAATTTAACAAAAGTAAATTTTATTTTAAAATATTTAAAAACTTATAGCTTATAATAACTTCACACATCTCACGCAAGGCCGTCTGATTCTAAACTAGGCAGAGCCTGTACAATGGTAACCAGACTACTGATAAACATACTTATATTTTTCTAAATACATACATATCATCACTACATATTATAAAAAAAGTCCGCCGCCGTGTCTGTCGTTCTGTCTGTCTGTCTGTTCGCGATAAACTGAAAAAAATACTAAACAAATTTTCATGCGGTTTTTACCAATAGACAGAGTGATTCATGAGGAAGGTTTAGGTGTATAATTTGTTAACGTTTTGTGTAAATTGGTTGAAATATGATGATGATTGTTGAAGATGTCTCTACTACCCGTGCGAAGCCAGGCGGGTTGCTAGTTATAGATAAATTACACCCAGACACAGAACAATTGATTATCAATCACATATTTGTCGAACCCACGACCTCTGGCTTAGCAGTCAGGATCACAAACCACTAGACCAACAGGCCAGTAAAAAGACCATAAGGATATAAAACTATATATTTTATAATAAATATCGAGAGACTACTACAAATAATTTTTACTGTATGCTTGGGAGGAATGTAGTCTAACTTTTAAACGATTTGACCAAACACATAAAAGTTTTAATGAAGTTTGATATTATTACCAGCCAATCACATAAAAGTCTACATCTGTTAAATACAAAGACGTTTATAGACAATTGATAAATGAATACTTAAATCACAATAATCCCTGTAGATTTATGTTTTTTTAATAAAATATTTTAACAGCTTTTGTTAATTAGAGAATATGTTCTAAACCCTCGTATTAAATTATGACTACAGTCATTGAAGGCTATAATAATTCTCAGATTAAAAATATGTAAAATAGAAAACGACAAGGTAAAGTTAGTTAGATTTTGATTGCCAGTCCGGAGCGCGTCGAATCCCTAATTAATACTTCAAAGTAAGAACGATCCTTTTTTACTGTATATCGTTATTAAACTTAATACCCGAGTACAACTCCCAAGCTATTAAGCATTACTCCCGAACTCATTTTCTTGAGCATTCAAAATAAAATAAGTGTTGGGCTCGGTGGCACTGCAAGCGAGCACAGCTTACATTGATGTCACCATTATAAATTTGTTCCTATATTTAACAAATAAAAAAATCTGACTCTGAAATTTGTAAACTGATTACCAAAATTTGCATTTACCCAAAGTTGTTAGTCATTTTGTTTATTGATACACATTGCAAAATGATTACCGTTCTCAACTTTTCTTCACACATAACAATCATGTAGATTAGTATAATGGGCTCCACATTAACCTGCACAGTCGGCAGAAGTCCAAACTCTTTAACAGCAACGGATTGTGATCTGTATGGTTGTATACATTCTATACTAGTATTGTATGTTCTACACGTAAAATAACACAAATTGATGTTTGATCCAAAAACAATTTTAACCTTAACTTAAGCCCAGGTTGGAAAATAACTACATATCTGTGTACATTAAAATATATATAATATTTAGACTGAAGGATGTAATACTTGCAGGTATGGTTTACGCTCGTTTCAGTCCGCTCATGCAAACGCTAACAGTGAGACAGTGCCTTTAACGAGAATACCCAAAAATGGAGGATTATTATCACCTCCCTCCTCCTTTCGATCCTTTAATGATTGCCTCCTCATTAGAGCCGGCTTTCTTACGTTTTATAATAAAAATAACTTAGACGCCCACGCAAGCTTTTTACTTTTTCTTTCGTTCGTGTGCCACATGGAATTTGATAAAATAAAACAAGGAAATAACTTGTTTTATAATATGTGAGGGTGGTTTCGGTTTCAATGCATACTAGTCTATGCGTTCGTTTTGTTTAGTTTTGTTAAATGCCGTATTACCTGACGACAAGGATTTAAGGACGGTAAGCGTAACACAGGACGGACCCTAATAAATTACACATATAACCTGTAAATGTTACTTGGGATAGTCTGTAATATACATACTTATAGGTAATAATATTTTTTATTTATTCAAGTAACTAGGACTCACATGAAATTAGTAGACTTAAAAGCTATTGTTAGTTAAATGATAAAAAATAAAATACATAAAAATGAGAATAATAGTGTACATACTGCACACACCCATGTCCTTTTATATAATATGTGAGAATATGCATCGGCCCACATATGAACAATTAAGCCTATTTGCAATCATGCTTAGGATGCTGCTTGAGCTGGATCCGCAGGTCTTACGCATAGTTACGTAGAAGCACACAGCTACTTTTGCGTCCGCGAACATACCCGATGCACTGCAGAAGTGATTTAGCCCTACCAACACCCTAAACGCAACGTTGTATTGAACACGGAGAGCGTTGTACAATCTTTGAGTTAACCTAGCCAACAGGCAACACATGTAAAAAGTTGTACAACAGGCTCGAACCGCGACACTAAGGGCGACCAAATCCCTCTAACCATGATATGACAATCTTTCGTCTTCTACTATCAACCCACCCCGGCTACACACGGGACAGCAGAGACATCTTCAACAATCATCAACATATTTCAATCAATTTACAAAAAATTTTAACAAATTATACACCTAAATCTTCCTCATGACTCACTATGTCTATTAGTAAAAAACCGCATGAAAATCCGTTCAGTAGTTTCAGTAGACTTTGTTTTATAATATGTAGTGATTATTAAAAATGTCATAAGTGTTCTCGAATCATACTGTCCCATAGGTAAGCAGCAACCTGTGCGTATAAACTCTCTCAGTATCTAGCAATGGTCATTAATACCTTGTTAACTCCGTAAAAGAGCTCGGGCCATCATACTCACTACCATATATACAACACTATGCAACAATGCTATTTATCCACAGTTAGTAATTCTTCAACTCGTCCTACATGTAAAGTTCCACACAAAAAGAAACGAGTTGCAGAATGAAAATATTATTTATTTTGATTTTCTGCAAGTCGTCCTTAATGGGCTGTAGGCATGTAGGACGAGTTGATGAATTACTCCAGTCTGATAGTAGACATGTAGGATGGAGATGTTTCTCCATTCGGCCAACACGAGTTCATGCAGAAATCTATCGTGCCCCACCTAATACCAAAATTGTATATAGCAAGCTTGAGTATTTTACTTCGAAAGTGTGTTTTAATTTAAAAAAATATACATTAGGGGCAGTAGATGAGGCCAAAAGGACAACCAAAAAATAAAATAAAAAAAACTTTTATTAATAAAACACATTTAAATATTTATAATACAACATCAGTCATACAAATCAATAAACTATTTATAATATCCTATTCACCCTCATGCAAAATCTTTTATATTTTATCCAATTTAAAATAAGTTTACCTGTGATTCACTTAATTGTTCGACAATCCCTAAAATTTGCCGCCCTCATACTTTACTTTTACAAATTTAATTTTTCAATTACCTAACCAAGCATAACTAGACAGTGACCTTTAAATCAAACTACTAAGGTTCATATTGAGAAAGACATTATTTTAAAGGTAGCATATATATGGTGGTAACAAATCTCATACGGAATAGTGATGCAACAAGTGTACAAGGTAACAAAAGAAGCGATTAGGGGTGATTTATACATTCCTTTATTTTCCACCCTCGTTCCGTATTCAAGTGATACGGTAACTGAAATTCCCACACTCAGAAAACGAAGGGGCACGCCTGGTTTTTTTTAAGATGACATATATATATATATATATATATATATATATATATCCACTGTAGAGTTCTACTATCCACCTCACGGTCCCATCATCAGATCAGCTCCCACAAACCAAATTATAGTATTATCATGCGAACTACATATAGTGAAATTACATGGATTTTGGTATACCATATGGTACATGCGTAAGGCTAGTTCTTAAAACTTTTTAATTCTTGCTACTACGAATTAAAATATATTATGTCAAAGCTGACACGCATCGTCATGACATCTAGAACTAGTACCAAATAATGTATTATAAAATTTTGATTTTTTTTTTTTTTCATAAACAAGTAAAAAGTCTCTACAGACCAGTTAGCTTGTACACTGTAGGATAGTTGTTAAGTAGTTAATTGAGTACGCAGGAAAGACAGCCGAAGGTAAATAGTTTATTCTAGTAAAGTTATATAAAATGTGTAGAGTAGCGAATCTTTCCTTGATAGTGCTTGTACGTATAATAGTTGGTAGCGTACTAAATTATAAAGTATTAATTAATGTATTTATAATAATAACAACGCGCAGCCAAGAGTAGGTCGCAACGTGTGCATAAAAATATCTATATGTAAAAAGTAAAAACTATTTGTATATACGATATTGAGGTCGTACAAAGTCCAAACTTTTAAACTTTTGCGTTCCATGATTTAATTATGTATTTAAACGGGAATTAACGCGATCACAAAAAGGTATTACATGCCTCTGAACTGCTTAACGTTTCGACCAGGTTGCACTGGCCGTCGTCACAGGCCGACAGTCAACCTTTTAGTGATCGCGTTAATTCCCGTTTAAATACATAATTATAAGAAGTCCAAATTCTTTAAAGTCAAGGATTACATTATTACCAAACAGTTTTGTTTTAATAAGGAAATTAAATGTTATATAATTTAACAAAAGTAAATTTTATTTTAAAATATTTAAAAACTTATAGCTTATAATAACTTCACACATCTCACGCAAGGCCGTCTGATTCTAAACTAGGCAGAGCCTGTACAATGGTAACCAGACTACTGATAAACATACTTATATTTTTCTAAATACATACATATCATCACTACATATTATAAAAAAAGTCCGCCGCCGTGTCTGTCGTTCTGTCTGTCTGTCTGTTCGCGATAAACTGAAAAAAATACTAAACAAATTTTCATGCGGTTTTTACCAATAGACAGAGTGATTCATGAGGAAGGTTTAGGTGTATAATTTGTTAACGTTTTGTGTAAATTGGTTGAAATATGATGATGATTGTTGAAGATGTCTCTACTACCCGTGCGAAGCCAGGCGGGTTGCTAGTTATAGATAAATTACACCCAGACACAGAACAATTGATTATCAATCACATATTTGTCGAACCCACGACCTCTGGCTTAGCAGTCAGGATCACAAACCACTAGACCAACAGGCCAGTAAAAAGACCATAAGGATATAAAACTATATATTTTATAATAAATATCGAGAGACTACTACAAATAATTTTTACTGTATGCTTGGGAGGAATGTAGTCTAACTTTTAAACGATTTGACCAAACACATAAAAGTTTTAATGAAGTTTGATATTATTACCAGCCAATCACATAAAAGTCTACATCTGTTAAATACAAAGACGTTTATAGACAATTGATAAATGAATACTTAAATCACAATAATCCCTGTAGATTTATGTTTTTTTAATAAAATATTTTAACAGCTTTTGTTAATTAGAGAATATGTTCTAAACCCTCGTATTAAATTATGACTACAGTCATTGAAGGCTATAATAATTCTCAGATTAAAAATATGTAAAATAGAAAACGACAAGGTAAAGTTAGTTAGATTTTGATTGCCAGTCCGGAGCGCGTCGAATCCCTAATTAATACTTCAAAGTAAGAACGATCCTTTTTTACTGTATATCGTTATTAAACTTAATACCCGAGTACAACTCCCAAGCTATTAAGCATTACTCCCGAACTCATTTTCTTGAGCATTCAAAATAAAATAAGTGTTGGGCTCGGTGGCACTGCAAGCGAGCACAGCTTACATTGATGTCACCATTATAAATTTGTTCCTATATTTAACAAATAAAAAAATCTGACTCTGAAATTTGTAAACTGATTACCAAAATTTGCATTTACCCAAAGTTGTTAGTCATTTTGTTTATTGATACACATTGCAAAATGATTACCGTTCTCAACTTTTCTTCACACATAACAATCATGTAGATTAGTATAATGGGCTCCACATTAACCTGCACAGTCGGCAGAAGTCCAAACTCTTTAACAGCAACGGATTGTGATCTGTATGGTTGTATACATTCTATACTAGTATTGTATGTTCTACACGTAAAATAACACAAATTGATGTTTGATCCAAAAACAATTTTAACCTTAACTTAAGCCCAGGTTGGAAAATAACTACATATCTGTGTACATTAAAATATATATAATATTTAGACTGAAGGATGTAATACTTGCAGGTATGGTTTACGCTCGTTTCAGTCCGCTCATGCAAACGCTAACAGTGAGACAGTGCCTTTAACGAGAATACCCAAAAATGGAGGATTATTATCACCTCCCTCCTCCTTTCGATCCTTTAATGATTGCCTCCTCATTAGAGCCGGCTTTCTTACGTTTTATAATAAAAATAACTTAGACGCCCACGCAAGCTTTTTACTTTTTCTTTCGTTCGTGTGCCACATGGAATTTGATAAAATAAAACAAGGAAATAACTTGTTTTATAATATGTGAGGGTGGTTTCGGTTTCAATGCATACTAGTCTATGCGTTCGTTTTGTTTAGTTTTGTTAAATGCCGTATTACCTGACGACAAGGATTTAAGGACGGTAAGCGTAACACAGGACGGACCCTAATAAATTACACATATAACCTGTAAATGTTACTTGGGATAGTCTGTAATATACATACTTATAGGTAATAATATTTTTTATTTATTCAAGTAACTAGGACTCACATGAAATTAGTAGACTTAAAAGCTATTGTTAGTTAAATGATAAAAAATAAAATACATAAAAATGAGAATAATAGTGTACATACTGCACACACCCATGTCCTTTTATATAATATGTGAGAATATGCATCGGCCCACATATGAACAATTAAGCCTATTTGCAATCATGCTTAGGATGCTGCTTGAGCTGGATCCGCAGGTCTTACGCATAGTTACGTAGAAGCACACAGCTACTTTTGCGTCCGCGAACATACCCGATGCACTGCAGAAGTGATTTAGCCCTACCAACACCCTAAACGCAACGTTGTATTGAACACGGAGAGCGTTGTACAATCTTTGAGTTAACCTAGCCAACAGGCAACACATGTAAAAAGTTGTACAACAGGCTCGAACCGCGACACTAAGGGCGACCAAATCCCTCTAACCATGATATGACAATCTTTCGTCTTCTACTATCAACCCACCCCGGCTACACACGGGACAGCAGAGACATCTTCAACAATCATCAACATATTTCAATCAATTTACAAAAAATTTTAACAAATTATACACCTAAATCTTCCTCATGACTCACTATGTCTATTAGTAAAAAACCGCATGAAAATCCGTTCAGTAGTTTCAGTAGACTTTGTTTTATAATATGTAGTGATTATTAAAAATGTCATAAGTGTTCTCGAATCATACTGTCCCATAGGTAAGCAGCAACCTGTGCGTATAAACTCTCTCAGTATCTAGCAATGGTCATTAATACCTTGTTAACTCCGTAAAAGAGCTCGGGCCATCATACTCACTACCATATATACAACACTATGCAACAATGCTATTTATCCACAGTTAGTAATTCTTCAACTCGTCCTACATGTAAAGTTCCACACAAAAAGAAACGAGTTGCAGAATGAAAATATTATTTATTTTGATTTTCTGCAAGTCGTCCTTAATGGGCTGTAGGCATGTAGGACGAGTTGATGAATTACTCCAGTCTGATAGTAGACATGTAGGATGGAGATGTTTCTCCATTCGGCCAACACGAGTTCATGCAGAAATCTATCGTGCCCCACCTAATACCAAAATTGTATATAGCAAGCTTGAGTATTTTACTTCGAAAGTGTGTTTTAATTTAAAAAAATATACATTAGGGGCAGTAGATGAGGCCAAAAGGACAACCAAAAAATAAAATAAAAAAAACTTTTATTAATAAAACACATTTAAATATTTATAATACAACATCAGTCATACAAATCAATAAACTATTTATAATATCCTATTCACCCTCATGCAAAATCTTTTATATTTTATCCAATTTAAAATAAGTTTACCTGTGATTCACTTAATTGTTCGACAATCCCTAAAATTTGCCGCCCTCATACTTTACTTTTACAAATTTAATTTTTCAATTACCTAACCAAGCATAACTAGACAGTGACCTTTATATCAAACGACTAAGGTTCATATTGAGAAATACATTATTTTAAAGGTAGCATATATATGGTGGTAACAAATCTCATACGGAATAGTGATGCAACAAGTGTACATGGTAACAAAAGAAGCGATTAGGGGTGATTTATACATTCCTTTATTTTCCACCCTCGTTCCGTATTCAAGTGATACGGTAACTGAAATTCCCACACTCAGAAAACGAAGGGGCACGCCTGGTTTTTTTTAAGATGACATTTGTGAAATCTCGTTTTCTGTTGACGTTTTCACGTTCAGTTTAAAAAATAATATATTTAATAAAACATAAGTACCTAAATAAACTATAATTATTACATACATGAGTCAGCCTGTGACCACAGCCAGTGCAACCTAGTCAAAACGTTAGGCAATTCAGAGATATGTAATACCTTCTCGTGATCTCCTTAGTTCCCGTGGAAATACATAATTATATTATTGAATGAGAAAGTTTAAGAGTAAAAAAAAATACTAATAAACAAATTTTTAAGAAATCTTTAATAATTAAACGGTAAAGTGGAATGAAATGAGTCGGATTCGATTAGACTAGGACCACACGGTATTGCCAGTTTATAAATGCCGGAAAATACCCAATAACTTAATAAAATGCTGTCTACAGAAAAAACAGTTTGTCAGATGGAGAACGAAGGTAAAACAATTTAGAGCAAAATTGTTAACCAATTTTGAAGATACAGTAGATTAACTAATTACTAATTCTAAAACATATAACATTGCTTGCATTCGAGATATTAACAATAACACTTCATCGAAACATAACAACATAACAAAACTATATTACTATCACAGATTCTAATAAGATTATCTGACAAAATCCTCTAAAGGATACACAGACAAAATTAACAAAGTTAAAAAAATAGAAAATTTCTAACAGACCTGCCGGAGGAGATAGTAGGTATATTAAGGATTAAAGAATAAATAGTAATAAGTACCTACGTATATTACAGATATTATAGAACAGTACCTATCGAATCAAATCAAATCATTTTATATGCGCGTATATATATAAAAGTTGTTCAAATAATATGATGGCACAAAATGTTGCTTCTCACACATATCCAAATTCGGCATGCAAATTTAAATTGTAGGTTGCAAAATTAGAATTGTAATTAGAAACGTCATATCATTAGAATAAAAAAAATAATGTCAAGCTAATTACACTATAAATATATTATATTAAACAAGGAACATTAATAAACTCGCAATGAAAATGTCTTATTTATTCTTTAAAAAAATATTTGATTCTGTAGAAAGTGTGTTGTATTTATCAGGTTTTTAATTCCTGCTTCATTTTTTTAAGTAGTAACTCGCGAATAGATTTGGACACTTTATTAAATACTTTTATATACATCGGGTAACAATTTTTTTCAAAATAATGACACAAGCAGCTTATGAACCTAGTTGGGTCTCTTTTACCTAAGATTGAATTATCACGATCACGACCAATACAGATTCATTCGAGAAGTTCTTTACATAAATGATGAATGCCTAGTAGAGAATAACTTACACGACTAATAATTATTAATAAAAAGCGATATTCACATATCTACCTAGGTACCTTCAAATTATTAATTCTTTAATAATGTTAATTTTGAATGTATATGTGTCAAATTATATCAAACAATAGCATATTACCTAACCCACAAAGAAATGCAGAATCATAATACATATTTAGCTTAACAGATATATTTCTGAAATAATATTGACGCTCAACAAAACCTCAACACAATTCAACCTTCCCTAGCAACAAGTGCTATCACAAACAAATAACAATAGACTATAGAGGGGAGTAGGGGTGCCATCATTATACATCCTTACGTCACACGCACTTGTCACGCCACAGGACACAATGGCAACTTTTTATTTTATTTTTCATGACGCAAAAGTATCTTCCCTATCTATTCAATTCCATCTTTGTTACGTTTTTGCATCTTCAGATCGTGGGAAACTGGACGCATGATGCGATGATAAACTCCTGAAAAAAAGTGACAAATTTATAGCCAGGTAGTGTGAGAATACATGTATTTTATGGTTGATGCTCCAATTATTGCGAGCTACAATGGTATATATACATTTTAAAATGAAACAAAAGAACAACAGGATAAAAGAAGCTTTCTCATCGTCTATCTAAGAACAGATAAGTAAACATTTATCAAGTCTTAAAGAAAAATTAACTAGTTTCGATTACCATAAATTTATAACCAAAACGATCTTCAAAATATTGAGAACTAAAGTCATTATAATCAACTTCTACCCTTAACAATAGCTCCACATCACAAAATGCTCCTAATAGACATTTAATTATAGACCGGGTCGCGTTCCACTGACCCCTTTTACACTTGTTTACATCTTCATCCCTTCAACTCCCCGTAAACGCGCTGAGCCATCAAAATGGTATGTTTAATTCCAATACCCCATACGATTTATTATAACAAAGCAGAACAGGAACGATCGACCGCTTGCCATCTGTCGTCGTTCCGAATCTCGAATCGCCAAAAAAAAACTCAATGTGCGAGCAACCCTGGGAACCTAGGAACGAGAAGCATTCCCACGAACAACCCCTCAATTTTCAATAACCAAATTAGCCTTTGCGTTACCCTATTTCGGATATGAGGGAGTCGTGAATCTATTCATATCGATAAAAAATATCGCGCCTCTCGCTCGGGACACCGTCGAATACATATATTCATCCCCTTCGAATGCACGTGTTCAAAGATCGTATATTTAAAATTCGAACGTGTGTGTGCGAGAGCCATCGGATCGTAGCACCTGCCGGCGCGCGCGCACCCTATTGGCTGAGCAACCACTATCACCGCTACACTGATTTCTTTTAAACTTAATTTTTTTGTAATACTCTCTTCGGACATGTTAAGAAAAAATCTTACATGTTTGGACCGGTACAAGCCGAATATTTTGTGTGTAGGTGGCATCTTAACTTTGGTAATTCTTTTTGTGAACGAAATGCTAATGAACTTTGACTAGGATAATTCCAATATCAGATCTAGGAGGGTTACGTGTAAGAATTTCAAATGGGCCACTGACTACTCATGTACCTTTTGTTTATAAGATACGATGATATGATAATATCCATTACAACAAATTATATAAATACATCCATGATTAATCAACTGCCCTAAATCAGGTGTTATTGGGGTCTCGTGTTCTGCGCGTGAATGGCGCGCGAGCTTACCGGAGGGGTCGATGTTCACCCTCGGCCCCTGACTTAGTGACCCCAGTAAAGGGATAACAATCACATTGTCGCGGCCACCGCGCACCGAGGGGGCAATCAACATGTGTTCTATTTGTCCACATTTGGGCGTGTGGACGGCACGTGGACTGTTTTCCCATGAAACCCCTTTAAACACAACAAGTGTTACTTATTTGTATTATAATATACGTAGAATTTAAATAAGGCAAATTTAAAAAATAAAAATATAATGTGAAATGTTTCAGGACATCAAAGACATGATAATATGTAAATAAGATACCTTTTACCAGAATTTTAACCTCAAAAATTTACTTACATAATGCTAAAAGCCATACTTTCTTTAAGCCATTTGCTTAATTTTTACAAAATACAAAAATCTTCAGGCATCAATTATTTGCTAACATTAACTTATAACAACCAAAACCATAATTTCCAAAAACTATTCCCAACTTAACGAAAATTATTAAGACCTGTCACGATATACGAAACGCGTATTAGGGTTTCGAATAAACCACTTGACACACCCACACATACGAAGGGCGCTTTTCACGTACGCGGGCCTTTTGTGCTTGGGGCGGCGAGCACAGTATAAAAGCCCGACCGACTCCTAAAGCTCCACATTCCCGCCTGTGATCTCACTAGCGAAACACGTTCTCTACTATTACTATTTATACATCCACATCTTCCAAAATGTCTTATTACGCTAACAACGAATACATCATCGCTACAAACAACTCAATCAACGAAAACAGATATAACAGTGAGAAGATGAAAAATACCGGTATCAAAGCGCTACTGAGGCCTTTGATGAAAATGATTAAGAAGACAACAAAGCGCGCTCCCGCAAAAATGATGGACACATGCTACGAGGAAGACCAGAACTCGTGCAACGAGATGTTGGAGCGCCAAATTTGCGAGGAAATGGAATCATGCCAGCCCGGCGCCCACTTCTTAGTGTACAACAAGGACGACACGTGCGACCTTGTGCCTGTGACACCAGACAACTTCTACATACCCGTGCATTTCGCGAGGACCGACGCCGGCACCTTCTTCTGGACCACTGTCTCCAAAACTGAAGCAGACTTCGCAGCGGCACACTGCTACACCGAGTGCCAGACAGCGGAACAGCAATACCCGATCTTGCAAGATCGTTGGGTGCAAGCCTAAATTCAATCTTCAAACGACAAAACAATCAGTGTCTTCCGTGAAACCAGTGTCTGCTCCGTTGGTTTCTGCAACCGTCTGTGATCTTAGCTTTAATATTAGTTCAAGGTGCCATATAGGGATAAGTTAGGTTAGGCCTGCTCAATACTCGTGATAACTATTTAAAGCTTTAACTGTAATCTCGAATGTGTTATGATATATTTAGAAAATATTTTGTATTGTATAATTAGTGTTAGGGAATAGTGAGCTGAACATTGTGATCTTCCTATCAAGCTTTAATTGTTTTAGGGATTATTTATTGTATACAATTTACTCGCGTTACGATTTGTAATAAAAATGAATTGAATGAATTTGCTATTTTTCAATTTAAAACACCAAAAACCCTTTAAAAAGAAACACACCTAAACATAAAAACATTGAAAGCATTGTTTTCAATCATAAAGATTGTTACTTTTCTTTAAAAAAAAACATGAAGGCATTGAAATTTTCTTTGATACAACTTACATACCGACTAAAGTACTCTAGCTCTAAGTACAGTAGCAACTTTTAAGCTTAAAACAGAGTACTATAAGAAAACACAGAATCAGTGCATGAAACGTTTCCAATTTGAAACCTATACATGGTGTTGTTCAAAAAGCGGTCTGGCGGGATGTCCGATGGCGTCCGGCGCGAGCCACTATTGAGCCCGTCGCCATTGCCATATACGGAGATCAACATTTTGCGCTTGCGCACGTGCAAGGCCCGGGGCACAAACCACCTCGCTACTGGCTTCTTAATGATTTTTTTAATTCGCCGCTGTATTCTTTTAAACGATTACTTATTTTATACAATTAGGCGCCTACACTATATTATAAGTGTTATATAATGTTTACCGTATAATGTAAAGAGTCGTTAGTCCACAGTTAAGACTCGAATTTCTTATAAGTTTGACTTAGGTACCTATAAATACATATATAGAGTAATATCTGACTTTCTAGAGAGCAGGCTATAAAGGATATTTTGCTTGAAGACGTAGTATGGGACCTCCTCCCACGAGATAGGCTGAAAACCTGGTCAAGGGTGGGAACCGCTATCTTGAAGCGACGAAGGATTGCCTATTACGCAAGTCTTCAGAAGAGACGAATGTTTAGTTGTGGGCTTAGTATAAGTATACCCAGTTATTTATACATTTTTTGTCACTGTCAATTAATATTAAATCAAGTCTACTATTAAATGTTGACGTAATATTAAAAAAAAAACTAGCAGTGTTCTAGGTAATCTACAAGCTTGCTATTCTCACTCTTCCAACAGATATATTCACTTAGCAAAACAAAACATAAAATTAATTCATATGACAATAACAATTAAAAACAACAATATTAATTAATATATTGTTAAAATAAGGTACTAAATCAAAAACTTAAATTAACTATTCCTTTGATATTAATGACCAACGCCCGATAAACACCAACATGTATAACGTATCCCTAATGCATTATAGGTACATCTCAAAATTACAACTTTCATTATTCAAGCAAAAACGATTAATTTAATCGTTGTAAAGGTAAGATATTCTCGATAATGACATAGGCCGTACTTAAGTTTCTCTTGCATGAAATAATATTAAAAAAGTAAAGCCACCCTCAATACGACAAGTTGCAACCTGTTTAAAAAGATCGAACTTTGAACAAGTTTGAACATGTCTGCTACTACTATTTAAATTCAGAATGCATTGTGCAATCAAAGAATAGAGGCGACATAGAAATAAGATGAACAATTAAAAAAAATATTGTTAACAAAACAGTTTGTGCATGCATTAATACACGTACAATTCAAAAGTTCGAATACCCATTTATTACAAAATCCATAGACTCATTGTTAGCTTGCATTCCCATTGTACGCTTTCCATCAAACTCATTTTATTGCTATAACTAACATTCAACCACGTGACTTAAAGCATGCAAATCATTACATAGTCACCAGTCAACTTCTGTGAAGTGTCTCAAATTATTATTATCATTAGTTATAATTCACTTATAAAAACGTTCTTACTGACCCGTTTCATCACATATAAATAAATTTTGTTCCATTGCAAAAAAAATATCAATAAATATGTTTAATAATTTCATTTCAATATTCACTTCCATAACAATGCAATACATGTCGCAAAATACATGTGCGAACATGAATAAATAAAATTGCAAACAGTTATTCGTTCCACTCATACATGCACGTTAGTGTAATATAGATGTAATATGTATTTTACATTTGTGCAAAATATCAAAAGCCCAATTTAATTACTAAAAATTTAAAAGAAAACTTCCCAAAAACCTTTAATAAAATTACTTCAAGATACTTAAAACCAAAAATTAAGAACTTTGGACATTTATTTGCGCCATATTGCTCATATTAATTTAGGCATGCATATAAAGGCAATAATTGGGATAAATCAGGTTTAAAGGTATTTACATTCTCGATGCTTACTCATCTCTCCACTTCGCATTATGCCACTTAACATAACTAAAAACTTAATAAAACCAAAAATTTTGGGACCTTTGGGATTTATGCGTAAAAACCAAACTCTCATGCACGGCTAAAAACCCTGCGTAAAATCCAGAATACTAGAGGTATCAGAGATTTCTGATTTTAATTGGCAAAGTTTGTGACATAAAAACATGCTGTTACTACCAAACCGCGGAACAATAACCCATAAAAAACCTTATCAATTACTCTATGACATAAAAGGTTGCATTATTTGCAAAAGTTTGCAATCGTGACACAACAGTTAAACAAAAAAAGATGAATTCAATAGTATTCAATTTTATTAATTAGTAAAAACCGTTTTATTTTCACCGAATATATTTTTTTTTTAATCTTTATTTATTGAGAGGCCTTTATTACATACAGAATTTCACCAAATAATAAAACTATTATATTTAAATATACCCATAAATAGCAACATCAACAAAACAGAATCTGCATTTCTGCATAATATTTTTCTAGCTTCGCAAAATAGAAGTAACCAGATATGCTAATCCCATCAATTGATTACAAAGTTCTCGGGGCGTGAAGTACCGCTAGCCAAGTCGTCATAATTACCAGAACACCAGATCTATAATACACGGGTTGAGATAGCGAAGTGGTCCGGTATAATAATACCATACTTGCGTTCGAGCGACGGATCCGTGAGAAATTTCGGCAGATGTACAATTCCTTGACGCAGTACGACGAGTGAGCGCTTATCTTTTTTTTCTTTTTCCAGTTTAATAATACGGCGTTCTGTATCGACGTTTCGAGGCTCGTTCGTGAGTCATCGACGCATTGTTACCTCATGCACGTGTTCGATGCATCGGACGCTCGGGTTAGAAAGGATTTTTTGCAACCCTTATTCCGAATTCCGCAACTCTTGCAAAATTTGGGTTATTTTTTTTGTTGTAATTTCAAATTTAGAATGCTGGATGTACATTGTACACGTGCATGACCATTGTTGCAGTGTAAGAAAAACGAGGTTTTCTTTTAGGCTCACGTGCAAGGATTACAATTTAAGAAAAGGGTCATTTTATAATTGAATCCGTTTGAATGGCGTGTTTATAATCTTTAATTATTACGATCTATGGCTAATTGAAGATTGTGCTCGGAGGTAGATTTAATTAGTTTTCAATTACAATTAAACTGCCATTAGGGTGCTGCCGCGACTGGTATAAACGCGATAAAAGCAATTAAAGTAGCATATAAAACCATTTCACGGGACTTATCATTTTTGTTATTGTGGGAGATTCCAGTTCTGGAAGATATTGGACTCTTTATTACACATTTACGGTTCATTGAATGTGATCTATGTTTTTGCATGCAAGATATAAAAAAACGGTTCTTTATTGTTTATGCTCGATGGTCATGGGAAAATTCTAAATCTATTTCTGATATTAGTTCATTCCAAGTAAGTGCCGCGAAAGATAGCCTACATGTGATAGTATTATAGTACGAAACCATTATCAGTCTGCTCTAAAATTATTTAATAGTAAGAAGGTCTTTAAAACGCAGCGGTAACGGGTTCCAATGCCACCTAACTCACTACTGACCTAAATCCACGTCTACTCATAACACAAGCATTTAAGCTTAATGAAAAGGAATACTAGTAATGTGCAAACCTCGTATAGCTACTAATGGACAGTCCTTACAAAATA
The DNA here is from genome assembly GCA_963859945.1 of Euplagia quadripunctaria. Lineage (NCBI taxonomy): Eukaryota > Metazoa > Arthropoda > Insecta > Lepidoptera > Erebidae > Euplagia > Euplagia quadripunctaria. The sequence continues at coordinate 14,817,370 of OY982572.1, read as the reverse complement.
TCCCTCAGTCTCATTACCCTCTCCCAAAACAGGTATGGTGAAACCACTCACCAGTCGAAACATTTTGCAAAACATGCTATTAGCTACTCTCTATAAACTCCTTTATACTCTGCCTCCCTTAAAAGTCATCCCGAGCACTTTGGCAAAACATTTGGTTGACAATTTGATTATTATTATACGGATTTAGGCAAAAGCAGCACAATCAAACAGTCTACTCTTCGTCCCTTATTATTTTGAGACGCATTGTTATGCAAAATTTAAACGTGGAACACCTTAACACCTGTGTAACTGGGTGTAAGTAGTGGTGATATCATCCAGTTCACTATTTGCTCAGATGATGGCAAATACTATCGTTTCAATAAAACCGCTTGCGTCAAAGCAATGAGTTGGCTTCAACTTAATTAAGGCCTCGTTTATTTTAAATTTTAATTATTTTCGGACCTAGGCAACAGGGACATTTTGGGACATTTTATTCAGTAACTGTTCTGCTAAGACAAGTATAATAGATGATAAATTGATAAATAATAGATAATAAATAGCAACACAATAAAGACTCGTATATGTCAAAACCTTGCACAAAATAATTAGTACCGCATTGCACCAACATCCTAAGGGGTTACTCTGGGTCATCATCAATTAAGAAGTATTACGAATGTTACCCTATCTCGTTAACGATTAGTTGCTTTGATGATTTGATAGAAACTATCACATCACTAGTTCTTAGCACCGTTACTTCCTGGCCAATGGCACCCAAATAACTGGGGATGATTTTATAACGGGAACTATATATACAAGGATCACCCTAAGCTTATTTATTCAATGCACTTTGACTTAAAGACATTGCATGCGAAACTATTGTCTGGCAAATAATAATATTGAGCTCTGACACTTCGTCTAGAGAAAGTTTTAAATGCAACCTTTAAATTATTCTACACTATCTACATGATAAATTTTTGTGCAATGTTAAACAAAAAGTATATAATGTACTTAATATTTCAAAATGCCCATGAAGCATTTTGAAATATTAGGTACATTTTAGTTTTAAAAGTTTAAAATAAAGCGGATTCAAGTGACAAATAATAAAATTACAGTAATATTTGTTTTTTTTTAGTATCTTTACAATCGATCGACTTACAAAGACCACAATCAATCGCCTTAACAAGAGCAAACAGTGATGAGTCACAATCACACCACTATTTGTTAGCGACCGCGCGATGAAATTTATTATATTATCTGTCATGGAATAATTTGTTCAATCCGTTACAGACATATACTTATATATTTTTGTAATGACTATCGTAAAAGGCTAAATATAAATACTGGAAAACAGTACAAAAGTATTAAAGGTTTTTTAAATAAATATGTTTTGTGGTACATGCGAAATAAATAAATTTCGCCCGCGATTAAAAATGTAGGTTGATTACACATTTAGTCACTGGTTTCTGAAGCATTTATAGGCACCACAAACGGACATGGGTTTCTCAAACATGTTTGAATTAGTAGAGTTATAGCCTGATATTACTAATAACCATGCCATGCCTCATATTAACTTTTACTACACTCTTAGAACGGTTTCAACACTTAGATAAAATAAAGCACTTAATAAACACTTAGTTCGCACAACACTAAATCTTGATAAAAAAAATCTCACTAAATCTTTATGACTTTAAATTTAAACTATCACATCACTAGTTCTTAGCAGCGTTACTTCCTGGCCAATGACATCCAAATAACTGGGGATGATTTTATAACGGGAACTATATATACAAGAATCACCCTAAGCTTATTGCTATATTTCCCACGTATTCAATGCACTTTGACCTAAAGACATTGCATGCGAAACTATTGTCTGGCAAATAATAATACGGACTTCCGAATTCCGACACCCCTAATATCTGTACGGGAATCTACTTCTATCTGTTAGGGTGACGATGTACCGATAGATGGCTCTGATTTATTGGTAGAATCATAAACTTTTTTCTTAAATATTTTACTACATGGTTAATGTTCGAATTTTAAAAAGAATAATTAGTACAAATCGATTTGTAATTAAGTAATAAGATCGAACACGGTCGGTTAAAAATTGGACAAAAATATGTTATAAGTATATTTTGGCGTAAAGTATTTTATACTACTAAATTGGTAAACAAGCACACGGCTTGTCTTGTGGTACGGTAACCGTCGTCCAACAAATTTTGAAATACCAATGGTGTTACTTGTACGTTATAAAGCTCTGCCAACCCTCTCAAAGTACTCTACAGACTCTGACACTACCGTATTTCCTAAAATGTGAGTCTCTATTTCAAGCAGAAATCTGCTGTGCTTCTCTTATTTGAAAAAGTTTGCAAGCAATAAGTAGCTTGAACATTTCTGTTTTATTTAGATTTAGAATACGACTTGTAATAAAGTAAAAATATTCACATAAACTAAATAACACAAAATAACGTGACACATCTATGTAAAGAGAATAGCACAAACAGACCTCAATAAAATTATGATATCATTGCACAAGTATGTACAAAACAAACACTTGTACTCGTGCGGCGCACGCGCCGTCATTTACTTTGTAATTATTGAAACAATGCCCTAATAGTGCCATTGTTTCGTGTCCTTTATGTAATTTAATGTACATAATTGTAATATGATTGTAGAGAGATTGAGAGAGATTTGATTGTATTGACCATATACATATCTATATATGTATACATATTTGATTGTATTTATGGAATCTGAAAATCGGGAGCCATGAAAAGACTACTTACGAACGTTAATTGTTATGTAATGTGTGTTTTATTCACCCTACGAATTGGAGATTGCGAAAATATTTAAATAAAAAAATATGAATATGCGGATTAACTTGAGAACCTCCTAAAAAATAGAGGCATGTCATTTCCATTTTCATTAAAGATAATTGGATTCATCCGTAAAACTTTTCTATATTTCTATTATCTGTTTAACATGTTGTGTGTTACAAACACGAAACAGCTACCTCTATACCTCCTACCAATAGACCATTCTGAGAACATTAAGCGCAAAGTTTCCGATTACTAACCAAACTTGAGAATAACAACTCACATAATAATAAGTAATTCAATAATTTTGTTAATTGGCAATCATGGTACGGTGTCATGGCAGCGCAGACGACCGGTGTTCGAAGTTCGAACCGTGGGAACAACGACAGTTGCGCGCGCGCACCCACCTGCCCCCGCGGTAAAAAAACATTCAAATTTCAAAACATTCGAAATTCAAATTTCGATTCGCTCGACCTTGATATATTGAAGTTTTTTCTGCAGCTTGCTAATTTGATCTTAAAATTAAAAAGTTTTACTGGAGGGTTGATTAAGAAAGTAATGATAGATTATATAATAGAGTCATTATATGTATAACTAGCAACCCGCCCCGGCTTCGCACGGTTACAAATTATACACCTAAACCTTCCTCATGAATCACTCTATATATTAGTGAAAACCGCATGAAAATCCGTTCACTAGTTTTTCAGTTTATCGCGAAAAGACAGACAGACAGACGCGGCGGGGGACTCTGTTTTAAAATAATATGTAGTGATGAAACCTAATCAACATCCACGTAAATAGAGTACCTAATAAATAAGCTGATCGAGGACCCCGAGAAATCAAATCCAGAATCCAGAAGTAATGTTAGGTTTTTCTTTAAAAACAAAGTAGTGCACCTAAAAGTTATGATCCGCAAACTACTTATTTCTAAGATACCGGTACTACTGTTTGACAGCCTACAATACCTAGTATCTTATCACAAAAGTAGCAAACGACATTATCACGAAAAACCGGCAAACGACGTCGTATTATACCGGTTTCTTATCTTTTTATACGGGAGAGCATCATCCCATAGATCCGCTAAGTCCGAGTGAGTTTTTTGTGCACGCGTCACCGTTGATCACACGTAAGTGCAGCCAGCGCGCGCCATATGTCGCGTGGATCGTGGGAACGGATCCGCGCGTAAACGCAATGTGTGCTCACCACTCAACTGTCGTCACTCAATATCAAATATGCTACAAGGAATTAAACACTTTCGAACTAACACTACAGAGTTCAATCTCCTAAAACTTTTGTACTTTTTACCAAAATCCTCCTCAAGTAAAAGTAAGTTTAAATCTCTTACCATACGGTTCAGAATAATTTGTATGGTATTACGGGTTTTTATGCACATGTCCCTTACTGATTGAATGTGTATTATGATAAGTTACAGACCAACTACGCGTGAAAATATTATACATATATTACATATAGGTAAGTATGGTGTATTTGTTTTTCTATTAGGCCAGAAGTGATAGAACGGACATAAATTGTAGTTATTGACTATAAATATTTCTCTGAAATTGAATATGGATAGTGTATCTACTGCAACTCGTAATGCACGTCTTAAGCTTTCATTACATAATAATAGTGACTACTACGTAATTACTTTGCTAAACACTTTATTCAGACATAAAAACACATAAAAACCTTTTAATACCGTTCCTACTCGCTTGTCACACAGAATATCGCCACAATAGAACAAAAAAAGTAAGATCCAGGGGAAGACGCGCGCAACTGGCGCGAGCGATCGTGGGAACGCGACCAGTTTTCAAATATAGAACGCCTTAGAAAAGGTGCAATTTCTTTTTTGTTCGAGTTTTTGTATCTAATAACGTCCGTGCGATGCGAATGGATTTTGAAATTGGAACCCATATAGATATTTGGAGGTATGTATTTGAAATGTGTTTAGCAAAAAAATCATAAGCAATTTGCGCACTGATTTAGCGATTCGTCGCTTAATGACATTTTGTTTTTATCTTCGCATCGTACTGTTTGGCGTAGTGCGTTTGTTTTTCAAATGAGCGGTGATTTTATTTTCCTCTTCTGCTTTTACGTTTTCCCTACAATCCTCAAAATACGATAACACTTTTATAACAAAAAAAAAGTGTTTGCAAAGTTCTTAGAGAAAAAACCCGCATAAATAACATAACTTGCCACTACACGATGTCTAATAAGAAAACAGTATCTCAAACAGTATGACGTCAATCAATTCACTTTTCAAACGAGTCCACACTTAACCCTAGAATCGCGCATCTGCCTTCACAATACCGTACCCCCACATTATACCGGCACGTATTTTTTCTTGACCTCGATAGGCCTTTATGCCCAAGGGGCGAACCGTGGGAACGATCTTGCACAATCCCTTTCCTTGGCCATATGCGACAGAAAAAAGTGCAATTATTTATTCCCCCTCGAAGAAAAGGGGAGTTGTGAGAACGTGACCTAACAATGCGCTTCCTGGCTTACGATACATTCTTTACAATGTAATGAAATATTATTTTAGCTCTTAATACTTAAATCGTAAGTGCGGAATTACTGTATGGCGCGTCCACATTTCGATGTTGAACAAATAAATTCAAATAGCAACATCGGAATCGATTAACGACAGAATATCAACCTTATATCTTGACACGTTTAGATCGGTTTTGGCTAACGAGAAGTAGTTTTATTTGTAATTTATGGATGATTTCTTCAGTATGGAGTAATGTAAGCTGTGTACACTGAATGGCATTACGCGTGACCTTTAGATAGTCGATTGTATGAAAATGATAATCGATCTCGCGCCGTTAGTTATTCGATTCTTTTGTGAATTTCTCGCGCGCGTGTAGGAAGCTTTCCTATTGTATTATTTTCTCATCGACCACTGTTATTGAGTAATTTTTTATTAGTTGTAGTGGGTAGTTTAACATGTACCAGTTTTAATTAAATGTGATTATGGCATAAATAGGAATGTAGAAAGATAAGAATATTGTATTATGGCGCCATTCTAGTTTATTGCTGTGGGAGGTTGTTCTATCATGGACACTATTCACAAAATATAATAATGAGAACAAGCTTGACAAGTACAAGTTAGGAGCTCCATAGGCCGCGAAATATTAATAAGCAAGTAAAAAAGAAATATTTAATGGAGTATAAAACAAAATTACAAAGTAATATTTAATATTGTGCTAAGGCATGATAGATTTGGCTCAAATTCTAGAAACTAGACGAGAGAAAGACCTCCAAAATCGGGTAAAACAGTACTACAAAAAAATACGGGTTAACTTGAAAATCTCCTCTGTTTTTTCGTCGGTTAAAGACTTGAAGCATGTCATTTCCATTATCATTAAATATAAAAGGTAATTGGATTCAAACGTAAAACTCTTACCTCTATACTTCCTACCAAGCGCAAAATTTCTTTTCGTAAGTATGGTTACCCTCTGTAACCGCTTAACCCAGGTGGACTGAGTGCCGAAATCTATATTTAACAACTTGGCAGTATATGGCAAAACAAAGTCTATATTATTCATTCGTATCATTTTCCTTTGGTAAAATTCTCTACGATATTTTTTACATCTACACTTTTAACAAAATGTTTGAAATACTCTAGTATAGACACTAGAAGTACAGTACTAGACTTAGAAACTAGAACAATAATATAACAATGTAGCCTCAACTGTACATTTGCATCGCTTCCGCTGATAACGTCGCATGCGCAGACGCTTGGGGTCATAGAGCTGAGAACAATACATAGTCAATATTATCTATTGTTCCCAATTACAGCATAGGTGTATACGCCTTAGATCTAGTTTTCTTTATTTAAAAAAAAAGAAAAAGTAAAAATCAACCAAAAAATTGATATTTAAATCGTAGCAAACATCAATAAGACAGAATTATAATTAGCACTTATACAATGAAATTAGTACAAAGTAACACTCTTGTCCAATAAAAAAATTGCCTATAATACAAGCCAAATCCAAAATGCTGTCAGTCTACAAATATACATACGTAAATTTACATATATTACATAATTAATATTTTTGAAAAAATCTAAGAAACGATTTTTACTATCAGTGTCTTAACATCTTAGTAAAAATAATTATATACTTAGGTGACTAACAAAGATATACTTACATTTTCTGTCCTACATACATACATATATGTAGATAGATGCAATAACATTCATAAGTATTTAAAAGTATTAAGTGGAAAGTGGGAAAGCGGTCGGAAAAGGCTGTAAAGAATGAACTAACATTTCCCACCCCACGACCCATCGACCCACGCTCTTTTATAGGGTGGACTGGAAGTGGTACTACACAAGTCGGGAAAAAAGTGCTGTGCCCTATCCTCTTAGGAAGACTTTTCAAAACCCCATACTAAGGAACAGTTACTAAGGAAAACTAGGATAAGGAGACTATTCCAAAATCTAGATGTCGTCTTAATCTAAATATACACTGATTATGTCTAACTCGTTTGATAAGCTTTTATCTATTTTGATAGATATGCCGAAATCTTAAAAGTAAAACGATAAATAATATACATCCAATAGTTCCACGGACTCGGAACAACATACCAACATTGTATACAACAAGAGGTTGAGTACTTAACTGATCATCTTCCATGAAATAACTGTCATACTCGGTAGTGTTTATGGCGCTGGCGTCGCGATGTATCGGTGTTGGCGCCGCGCGCACGCGTTAACGGTCGGGGTCGCACGTGCATTATAATGCCACGAGTACCGCACTTTAAACGCCCACAACATTGTAAGGGTTAAGTTTAATTCAATTAGTGGAATTACTTACCTATGTATAATACGTAAGTAATTTTTAAGCGGCGGTAGCGTAATGGCTACGGCGTCGGACTTGCGATCAAGTGGTTGCGGGTTCGAATCCCACCCAGTACAGTACCGTCGTGAATCCACTCCTAACACAAGCGTTAAGCTTAGCTGGAGGCTTAATGAAATCACTAGTAATGTGTGACCCATGTTAATAGTAATCTTTAAAAAAAAAAATTAATGGAGACTGTAATGGGTATGACGGACGTCAGTCTCCAGAATAGACAGCTTGAGCAGAAAACATTTATGTGGCAGAAAACTGTCTAGAAACTATTCTTGAGATATTTCAGCTCAAGCTGTCCGGGCCAGACTTGAAAAATAGATCCACCCTTTAGAAGAAAGCGGCTAAACAACACTGTTAGCGTAGTTCTATTTTCCTCACTGGTTGGTAGGGTTACTAATGCTCCAAGGGTGTAGGGGCTGGGGGGAGGGGGGCAAACGAATGCACGCTCAGTGTTATGAATGTATAAATGTCACTGAAGGTTTATAGTTAGCTGTAACCGATTACCCACAGACGGGTTGTAATTTTATTTGCCATTTTATTAGTATGAAACAAAATGGTAGTACATAGGTTGTTCTGCATGTCCATTATTAGTGGTACGTCACGTCAGTCCACACTTAATAGCGGGTCGCACGCGCGAACCTCAATCTACTTTACGCTTGTGAGCTTCTGAACATTGCGTAGGTTATAAAATCATAATGTGAATTTAACTATTTGTCATAAATCGATAAAAATAATATATATTTATTTGTCAGAATATGGTACATTTAAAGTGTTGAATTCTAAAATTGTGTTCACGTATTTTTAGGTGTAGAAATATTAGTCTTTAGGTACTTTATTTGTCGTAAATTATATGATAAGTCATCAGAACTGAAGCGAGATTACATGTAAAGTGAACTTTACAGTCTTATTATATTATTAGATAATATTTGACACTTGCTATTTATAGCCCTTTTTAAAAATAGATATAACTACTGCTAATACTTTGCAACAATGATACTGTGTGGAAACCCCACGGGTCATCATCTCACCGGGGCTAACGGTAAGATGGTATCGGACGGAGAGTACTAGTTCTCTCCCGTTCCCTTTCCGCCGCCTCCTTGGTACTCATCACTTCCTCGCAAAACGAGGCGGCGGAATCCCATGCGCTCTCGTGCTGGACCATAGCCATCACCATGGTTTCCAGTGAGAGGCTGCCTACACTCAAGGCCATCGCGAGGTCAGCACGTTGCCGCGCCCACGCAGGGCACTCCACCAGTGTGTGGAGTGCGGTGTCCTCGCGACAGCCCATGCAATGGTGGCACACAGACGTTGGCTCCCGGCCTATCCGACACAGATACTTACCAAAGCAGCCGTGTCCGGTAAGCACCTGTGTCATCCGGTAGGAGAGTGCGCCATGTCGCCTCTCCAGCCAATCCTCCATGATGGGTCTTACCGCCACAATTGTGGCGTGCCCCACCCTTCTTGCCCTAGCAGCGCAGCGCAGTCAATAGGTAGAACAAATACATCCAGGCTTCGGTAGCTTCTTAATTCCATGAAAGTCATACCTATATTTTTTTCAACGTTGTTTTTCAAAAGTATGCATGCTAGATTTTGAAATCAAATCCAGCTTATCTATAGTGGTATAAAGAACACTCCTAACGTAGGCAGTGTTATATTTCTGCAGGTAAGTAGGATCATCAGGCACACTGTATTTTTACACGACTGCCCAAAAGGAGTGTAATATTTTCAGGGTTCATGCATGTGTATGTGTGAGTTTCTTTATTCCACCACAACTTCTAAATATCTGTACAGATTTGGATGTATGGAGTATAGTTAAAATCTTTACATCATCCCGAGTAACACTGCCTATATATTTTTTAATTCCATTTGGCGGCTGTGTGGCAGTATTTATAAATCTAAAAAAGTTTTTTGGCAGGGTAGGCTAAAGCTTTTTAATTTTTTTGTAGTTGCAGTCATTTGTTTAATAACTTACAGCTTATCATTGAGAAGATACTCTGACGACTTAAGTCACTATTCACACGTCTACTTTCAATGTCACTTTGAAGTTAATTGTTGCAACAAAACGAGTTTTGAAAGCACCTTATAATTGAATAGCGTTTGAGTTCGATTTCTGTACCTACTCAGAAAAAAAGATCTAGTAATTGAGACGTAGTAAATGTACACGCGTTAAGTACTGAAGCTACCACCGTTCAAACAACCACTTTCAATATCTAAGTAGGTACATTGGAATAGAAAAGTATTATCTATTCAAATTATACTCCCAATATATAGTTACTAAATAATTGTAACATCAATACGTCAACAAAAGATTATAATTATTATCAAGCGAGTATTGTCTTTTGATGGTAGGTACTAGAAATAAAAGTACAAAGTAGCGTCGCACGCGCTGCCAACTGAGGTCACACACGCATACAATGAAACGAATGCACGATTAGTTTAATTTAACATTGTTGATTTTGAACTCTGGCTTTTAGGCGTGTGGCTTATGTAAATGAGCAGCAGTAATTATACTTAGAACTACTTAAATAGGAATTCACAAACGTTGTAATAGTTGTATATGTATGGAATAAAAACCATAGGAGTTTCGATGTCTTGTACATTTTAAAATGCAACAGTAAAATTTGGCCTATCTAACAGTGGCCTTTTAAACAATGTTATCGTTATAAATAAAGTATTTTTTCTACAGAGCTAATATTATAAATAATTAAGACATTAAAAGGTATTTTGTAGTCAAAGTGTAATTAATGTAAATACAGCCTTATAGGAATTGAACGCTGCTAGTATTTAACTAATTCTTTGTTTAATGTATATCATTTAGATGAAATCGGTCATTCGATATCAGAATCCGATCATGTTGAAGAAATCACACGAAACGAAACTCGTAAATCATAATTAACCACAGTCAATACATAAGAACGTGCACGATTCGAATAAACTTTGTTGAATAAAAACCTATTCCCTACTATTTATTAATATGCAAATTGTTAAACCGGGAAAATTTAATTGATTAAGTAAAAGACAAAGAAATATAAAACGATGAAAGTCCGTCAATCCTTTGCCGGCGTAGTTTCTTATTGTCAAGTTGACCAAAATGAGACTGAGCTTAGACCTTAGTGTAACCGGTTCAACAGTATATCTGGTGCCTTATTTGGGACAACACTCGCCTTGTAGCTACTGGAATTTCTCCAACGCCTACACCGAAATGGACAGGCGCAGTATTTGCACAATCACTTCGATTAATTATTGTTTGAAACGTTGACAGGTTTGCTGATTATCTAGATTTCAAGTTTGGTGCTCAAGCCTCTTTCTTATGCAACCTGATCACCTTTCTGTGCGCGCTGATCAGCGACTGCTTATGATTACATTCACACGTCCTTTCACTTTTATGTCTAAAAAGCTGTGGGTACACAATTTGATACATTTTAGTTCTTCCAAAAACCATTTTCTATTATTATTTTCGCATAAGAATCTCCATAGCTTGGATACATGATTCAAAATTACCGTTGAACTTTCTGAGAAAAAGTTGCCCTTTCCTCTACTTTCATAGCCTTAAAATCTTCAAATAACATTTTGCAATTGGAACGTGCTGTGCGGGCACTTTATTTCATTGGCACGAGTGTCCGGAGTCGAATCACGCGCAGCGGGCGGAGAGACGCGCGGGGGACGCGTCTGGCTCGAGCCCGACCGTGGGAACGATCTGCCTTTAACGTGTCGCACGTGCTCGAGACGCTACTACTGCCGCCTCAAGATAGAACGAGATGGAAAGGGTATTAGCGACCAGTAAAATAAGGACAGAAACTGAATCTACATTCAAATGAAAGCAAAAAAATAATACAACAATAAAATAACGAGAACCAACAATAATTTGTGAGCGTTCGAATTCGAAGCGTGAAAGGGACAGAGGCGAGTATTATTTATTCGAAAGTAAGAACAAAATTGTTATGGAGACGTTGATTTATCTGTGAGGTGTTGCCAGTGAGTCGTCGCTACTGTATTTAAGAGTCGTTTGTTATTTTGCAATTGCAACCGGCCGAGAGCCATGATTACAATGAAATAAATTGGTGGCGACTCTTTTATTAGCAGTCTGTTAGTGTGATAACTCAGAGTAATTTAAAAGCGGTCGTTACAAAGAATGATTGAATAATAACAGCTTTTTTGCGTGAGTTAACATGACGTAACAAGGAAGGTAATAAAAAAATACCTCCATAGTCGACCTTTGGCACGCCATGTGTTTAAGCATGTGGCGTGAATCTCAGTTTAAGGTATCGGCTAGCCGAGATCAGGTTACAGACGTAGGCCACATTTGGCGGCGACACTGGTTTGCCAAATGCTGCAAAAACCCATCCATTGAGGTTCTTTATTCACTGAGCCGTAGAACCGCCTTCTGACCTGACCCTGTTAAGATTTATGTTAACTTTGATTTGTTTCAAGTGGACGGCTTCTGAGAACGAATGTCCCTACTAGAAGTGACAACTGTAAGTCCACAGTTGTCCTCACTAGACCTCCCTCATAGATCTCTGTAATAAATGGTCAAAAGATTTAAAGATATTGCTGTAATCATACTAATCACGGTACTTGGCAGTTGAATTAATGGCCGCAGTCCGATGTTATCGGCACCAGTAGCTGAGGGCTATTCGATTGATATTAATGTTTTTACTGTTACGTAAATATCGATGCTTGTAACTGGCTGTTGAAGAACATGGTGAAAATGTAGGTAAATAGATAATTTACACACGATATATTATTCTTTATAGTACCTAATCAAGTTTTTAGTCACTATTTAGCAAAACCTGTTGTAAGTTGGTTAAATATAGTTGATTGATGTGATCAAAACATGTACCCTTTAATTATTTACTTTCGAGTAAACGTAAAAATAAATTTAAATCTCTAGAGAAATAATCAAAGCATGTACCTAATATGAATTAATACAATTATGTACTACATGTTCATATAAACGGCTACACGTTCCTCCTAAAAAGTCATCAAGTTTTAGTTATAAATACGTTTACTCTCCATAACTTAGTAAATTAAATATATATGGTTGTATGTAAATCATAGATCCTTGTACCTACCATGAGAAATATCTAGCGATATGGTTAACATTAGTTAACATCCGATCCGTATATCGTACTATATTAATTGACGACTATACAAAGGCTGGACTTTGAAACTTCGATTTTAAAAAGTTTTCCAATATTAAAATGAGAAATATGAATTGACAAATTCAGTTTAAACATACCTTTTTTTAATTCTATGTAAATAATCGGATGATCACTGTTAGTACATTTTTAAAAGGAATGTTGAAAAGTTTGACGATTATGTCTAGTAGGTAGGTATATTTACAGAATTGATTGTAATTTTTTAATTTAAAAGTGGGTTAAAAAGTGTTTATTTTACGAGGACACAATTTGTATATTTTGCTTTACTTGCCTTACGTCGAAAATTAAATGCTATTTTATCAGATGGAGGTCTTTATTCATAACCCAAAAACGCTTTGTATTTCTATTGTCTAGAAACCACATGGCCATTCCTTGCTTAATTCCCTGCTATAATATAATATAAATAAATAAAAATACAATACTATTAGTTATGTATATACCGTATATAACTGCCTGGTCATAAATCCAAACGTGTTATGTAGCATATGCTTCGGTAGGTAAAGGTCAAGCTTCGAATGAAGCAACGTTTCTAAATACCTAATAATAGTGTTAGAAATATAAGCAAAATGTTATAAAAACAAAACCACCCTCGACGCATACAAAGTATAAAATGACGTAACATAAGACGTTTTTCTTAAAATCAGTGAAACACGAACGTCTCATCCGGTCTCAACCCGATTTAATAGACTGACCTACACGGTGGACAATTTTGTGTCATATAAAAACTGACCACGCCCACGACTTTAAAATTACAACGTTAACTAAATGACATAAAGTTGAAAGTTGCTTGTGAGTGCTAGAGAGTGTTTCGGTAAAGATAGTCGGGATGAGCAATTTTTAGTATATTCAATGGTTTGAACGTAACCAGATTGCGAACATCCGGGGTGTCTATTCTAGTGGCCATTCCACAATATATTATTGTCTGTTGAAGAGCATAACAGGAAAATTACATCGTCTTTTGTGGGTAGGAAGTACGGTGTGTTCATGTAATATGATATTTTATTGCGTTGATTGTCATGATTCGTTCTATTGATAGCGCGTGATAGCAAAACCTGTCAATATCACTTACAAGTGGTATCCTAACCATATTAATATTTATATATGTGAATGTAAGTTTGTTTGTTACGCCTTTACGTCTTAACTACACAACCGACCATTATGAAATTTTGCATACATAGATTTACATAATATTATATATTGTAAGAACTACCGAAAAGGAAAGATTGATAAAAACGAAGCTGGGAGATAAAAATAATGTTACTAATATTTCAAAGATGAAAGTTTGTGAGGATCGATGGATGGATGGATGAATGGATGGATATATGGATGGATGTTTGTTACTTTTTTATCGGCTCTGGATGAAATTTGGCATAGACGTAGGTTATAGCCTGGAATAGCACATAGGCTACTTTTCATCGCGAAAAAATTACGGTTACTGTGCGATTTTACTCAAACTTCCACGTGAATGAAGTCGCGGCCAACAGCTAGTGTAAAATATTAATGAGATGCAATTTATGCTTGAGCTGCTTTTATGCATAGATTTATGTCATGTCTACACATAATGACGATCTATGCGGCGCACGATTCCCGCTAAGTGCTAATATTTATATACTTGGTAATGTCTATTTGCATTTGTCTGTTTGAATATAAAATATAAATATTTAAATAAAAATATCCTAGTACGCTTATCTGTGTTCTGAAAAATAGTACACGCTATGCTTAAATAAATAAAAAAAAATGTTTATTGCCAGAAAGTTATAGGTACATAGCTTAGTTAGTTAGTAATAAATTCTAGAATATTATTAAATTACTATCTTTCTTGCTAATATTATAAAGACGAAAGTTTGTGACGATGAATGGATAGATGGGCGTTTGTTACACTTTCACGCAAAAACGGCTGAACGGATCTGGATGAGATTTGGCACAGATATAGATTATAGTCTGGAATAGCACATAGACTTTTTACCCCTAATGTACAGTTCCCGTGGGATTTATTTCACCAATCAGTGAGAACGAAGTCGCGTCGAAATAAAAAGAAAACTGTATAACTTTTTAAAATATGTAGTACTTACATATATTAATTATGTACCTAACATTATAAAATAATAAATATAACATCATTGTAACAAAACGGGTAAGGATCACTGGATAAATGTATCTTGTATATATGCATATAATATACATAAACAAATTGGTATCACAACTACTGGGGAATCACTTACACGTTTCAACAACCTTATCGCTCCTCCACACATTCCCCCCTCCATTTTGATCCCTGTAGGGCGGTTCCAATTTAAGCAGAAATCTGCGGTGCCTAACAACTTTTTTTACATGTTGTCTTCACTACTTACATTTTACGATGCAGGCAGTTATATTGCAAGTCGAAAGATGATATCTACTCTGCGGGGTTCCCTGCACAGTTACAGTACGGTACATTATTTCATTTATATTTAAGTCCCACTCAACATCGATAATCATTATACTGCAATAATCTCGTTATTGTCTTACTTAAGCTCGGAGCTACATACAGATTAGCATTTTAAAAGTACCAAAGTGCCACTTCAGAATAAATAAACAACAACAACAAAACGGAAATACCCAATAAATATTATAAAGCTGAAGAGTTTGTGTGTTTGTTTGTTTGAACGCGCTAATCTCAGGAACTAGTGGTTCGAATTAAAAAAATCTTTTAGTATTAGATAGCTCATTTACCGAGGAAGGCTATAGGCTATATAACATCACGCTACGACCAATAGGAGCGGTGCAGTGATCATAAACGCAGGTGACACTGCGGGAACGGCTAGTACCCAATTACCTTGAAACTATTTAAAATATATTTAAACAAATTACAGAAAGGTGTGTTCATATTTTAGGGTCGTATAGCAGACCCCGTGAATAACGTAAAGCGCTAAAAAATTTTTGGAAGTTCGTAATAACTCGAAAATTTACCGATAAAGCTAATATTTCATATGTGAGAGGGCTGACATGAATGAAACTATAGGTATTTTTATAATTCTGAGGATGTCGACGGAATGCCCAGATTTTCCTGAAAATGTCTGCATAAAAAATCAAAATCATTGAGATTGACATAAAAATTCATAAATATTTAGAAATATGCACCTACATTAAGAAAAGCAATTTTCAAAGAAAAAAAAAACATTTTTTTTAATTTCTATTTTTTAAACTAAATCAACTATTTGTCTGCTAACGGTCCTAAAATTTGAGGACTCCTTTCACCACCATAGCATCTGTATATAATGAATTTTATAAAATAGTATCTGCGCCGCGCGATTTCACCCGGGTAAGTCCCGGTGCCGTGAGAATATCAGGATAAAAAGTAGCGTATGTGTTAATCCAGGTCTCCAGCTATCTACATACCAAGTTACATAGCAACTGGTTCAGTAGTTTTTGCATTAAAGAGTAACAAACATCTATATATACATCTTACATCCTCACAAACTTTCACGTTTATAATATTAGTGGGATTAGAGATGTAAAACAATTTACAAAACCTGCCTTTCGGTAATTGATGATACAAGATGAAGAAGAGACATGTGTCATTTTGGCCACGGTAGACGCCATAAAAGTTATCACCACAAATATTATTTGCAAATGAAACTCATAACATATTTTAGGAATTAAAACAAAAATCTTTTTGGTGTAAAAAAACGAAAAAGAACGCAGAGTCGATAATTTGTACGCAATTCATCCTTCTTCAATCTTAGTTTTGACTGCACGGATGGCGCAATGGTTTAAGTGGTCACCTCACCACTACGCCGTGCCGAGTGTTGTGGGTTCAAATCCCACACGGGACAAAAATTTGTGTGATCCACAAATAGTTGTCCCGAGCCTGGGTGTTCTATGTGTCCGTTGTTTGAATGTTTATGAAGCCCCCGCGACACAGGAATATTCCTAATGCGGGAGATGCCTTTTTAAAAAAAGAAAAGAAAAAGTTTTGGTTCCAATTTCACACATCACACAGCGTACCTAATAAAGTTGTATGACGTCATTATTTTATAATCGACGACAGATCATCCCTTTGGATGGACTGACACCGCCCAAATTGAGTTATCATTACCTAAAGGCCTTTCACTCCCGGTGCCCGGTAACAATCTATACTATGAAAAAGTCAACTTGATGTTATTGTAGCAATTAAGATATTAAGATTAAAAATTTTAGAATTCATAATCTTATTGCTGCAAGTAATACCCTACTAAAACAAAATTTATTATGCAATAAATTAGATATGTTTCTAACTAATGCTTCTCATGGAAATAATTATGGAGTATTTTCACTTCTCACGTTCTATGCAACGCCAACATCCGCGTTTAAAATTAAATTAGATAATATATAGTAACAAAATCAATAACTATGATTTAAAAGTCAAAGAAACAACACGCCATATAAATAGCAGTCCAAACAAGTCACTCTGTCATGCTTAACTAAAAAGCAATGAATGCAAAATTTTCATACGTCTCATTTCAATTTTTTATTATCTATGCTACGAAATGCTACGGGCTACGTTATCTATCCCTCGCTCTTTCTCCCTCTAACGCGTGCCTACAGTCGCAATGACGCACGTGCAGTGCACGCGAGTCGTAGCTCCCGCTCCCACTCGCACACTTCCTGCGCGCGCCTCCAGCCCAAGCTCGAGTGTGGGAAAAGACGGCAGGTGTTATGCGGGATCGTGAACAACCACGCATTACCATTCACATTATTCAACAATAAATAATAATAATAAGAAGCCGTGGAGCGAGTGGCGAGCACGCGTACCGTCCTCGCCGCGCCTTACATACTAATGGGTGACGCGTGCATGTGTGCGTCAATACATTAACATAGTGTGAGTTTCTTATGAGATGTAATTCTGGTAGTGGAGGCATGTTTTTTAAAAGACGCTTTATGTGGGCGGGCGCACGTCAAGGATTTAACTTTGGATTAACTTAAGATAATTGTTTTGGGATTTGATGTCTTGTTGTTATTAATTGATTCTTATGTGGACACTTTTTTTTACGTGGATAGTTTAACAAATGCACATATCCATTTCACGTTAAACACGTTGTAATTACGTTACGTTTACGTTTTATTGTTATTAGGGAAATCTTCATATTCGGTGTTTCCAGGTAGTCGTATTACTGGATTGTTACATACACTGCCTCATACTGCCTACTAGTTCTAGGTATCAGAAGCAACGAGAACGTTCAGATTACCTCTTTTAGTCTATTAAAAAAAACGTAGCTCTCACATTTTTAAAACTCCTGTTAGGCCTTCAAAAATAACTTGATTGTTATGACGCTCATTTCTTTTCTGAAGAGGCTATGAGGTGTCTGCATCTCTTCAAAGAACGAAGCCATTGCGGCATTGGACCAAGGTACTTCTAGACGAAAAATTAACAATCTTTGAGAGCACGGTACGAGTAGGTTCCTTGCTCTTAATCGCTCGATCTGGAATGCTACTGGAATATTGTGAACTAGCCATAAATATTATCAATCTCCCGTCCCGTCTCATTGTCCCGTCCCGGCTCTGAGCTAGAGGACAGGTGACCTTAAAAAGATACAGGTTTTGTTGATTGATTATTATATGTTTATCTTGTGTCCTGTTTATTTAAAGATTTAATTTGTATCTAACTTATGAATTTTTGTTTTTACATGGTTATGATGTCGTGACCTAAGATTATCTTTTTAAATTTGGATGAAAATGAAGGAGGGGAAACACTTTATTTGTTAACATACGGATTTCATCCTCATCAAATCTCCAAATCCTGCCTCCTTCCAAGCAGGAAATACCTTTGATTTGAGGGCCTTCTTTTATAAGTACATTTTTTGTGCAATTTGTGACTAAACATTGATATTTTTATATGTCAAAAATTATTTATTTATTTAATTCCATAACGATCATGTGGCGTCCGTTAGGTCTTGATATGCGTCTTTGATTAATCACTAGATAGGATTTTAAGAACCGTATGCCTATCTTAGAAATGATTAAGAATTGGTAAAATCACCTTTAAGACCTTATATAATCAGCTTCTACAATTGATTAACTGTTAACAACAATACTATCCCATATAATTTATTAGCTCATTCATGTATCGAGGCTACTACGTAATTACCGCATGCATGCGCAAGCGTTCGCGTGAATGCTTCAATACTTACTAGTGCACTCTGGATAATACCGTCCATTCATGCCTTACTCGATTATCGCATTCAGGCACATCTTGAGAGGTCATTTAATTACCTTCATAGGATTAATAGTTATACTTATATTCTATTCTATTCTAGTTTTTCTTTTTATACGTGTATATGTAATATGTATTATAGATTTTTGTTTCATAATATACCATAAATTTTGAGTATTTTGCCATAGCAATTACTGCCTTGTTATTTGAAAGGGACTCGTAAAATTAAATTAATTTGTCTATTGCCACAGGTCGTATTCGTATTAGTTTACCTCTTGATTCGATTCTGATGTCTGTGATTCAATCTTTTCTATAACCGATAATAAAATCAATAATCTCTTAAATAAGAGATAATTCTAAAACTAGCACATGGAGAGTTGATTTTTAGTCGAGCTGGGGCCTTTCTACTATTTACGTTAAATCACCACTACCAATGTAGTAGTTTTGGGTAGAAATAAAAATGTAAAATGTAATGTTCCTGAACATCCAGAACACTGGCATTTAAAGAACCGAGTTCATTAGTTTTATTTATATAATTATCTATCTTTTAAACATACTTTTCCTTATAATAAAAAGCAAGATGAGGTTACCAGAATGAAGGTCAGACATTAATTGTAAATTTACATAATTATACAGATAATATGTCAGTACAACTCTAGGCTTAACTCGAAATTAATCAATAGTTTTTCAGGGAAATTAATCAATGTCTCGATATAATTGAATTTTACCGATTTGGATTAAGAACCTAGCAGTTATAATAAACCATGAAACATTATCATAAATGACAGTTAATCAACTACTCAGACAACTTTAAACGGTTTTATTTCATGCAACCTTAAAGTATACTAACTAAGCTTTTATTACTTTCACAGTAAAGACTATATTTGCAAAAACGTAACTAGAAGATTTTCATTAATATTCCTACATAAAAATAATGTTTTGGTTGCACGTCAGTACGATATCGTGATGAGAAAACGATACCATCACTCATACAACGAGCATGTTATTAATTGTCTTCCCTTAATAGGATTCTGCAAAAACTGTATGGTGTCGGTTTAATTTTATTACGTCATTAACAATAAAGGTACCAATTTTAATACTGGCTAGTGTGAAGATTGTTATCTTTCGTACCTAGAATTACAGTCTTAAATTATTTTGTATTATGGCTACGCTTCTATAGCCAAGACATGTTCCAAATGCAAATAAGTCCAAAGACACTGCTTGTGGTATCACGATTTGGTACGGCACGAAGTTTATGCGGCAATTGAAGCCAAAACAACTGCAGATCCTTTAAAAAGTAAAAGACAGTTATATTTATGTACCTATATTGCTGTAACTACTTTGAAACCCGAATGTCCTATGAGGAACGGTCAATATAAGCCATAAGCGAGTATAAACATTTAAGTGTAATTTGTTAGATGTAAGCATCGAAGTACGTAGTACGCAATATCTCGATGGATGTTAGTGTTTAAAGTTCCACAAATACTGTGGACTGTTTAGTAATGAGAAAATTGGCTGGCTAATTATTTTGGAACGCTCAAACATGTTCTTTATGAATATGTGTATGGAACTTATACCTAGTAATTGAAATGAATTATGTGTGGCAATTTTACGTGTCGTCGGACTGCATACGTAGTTGGAGTGAGGACCCGAGAGTGGGAGCAGCATAATAACGATGTAAACTAGAATATTATAAAAATAAAGGTGAACAAGAAGAGAAATCACAATCAATGAATGTCGTAACGCAGTAGTTAGAAGATCGTCATTAGTACAAATTTACAAATAGCAATGAAAATTTTTTTTTCGAGCGTTTGTGTACATTGTGAGAAAATAAAAACGTATGTTCGGAATCTACTTAGAAGAAGGATTTCCAGCGTAAGCTACTACACAACTTCTTTTTAAAAAATTACTGATGTAAGTAGATTCAGAAATCTTTAGTTTAATAACTTGTTTCTTAACTACATATTACAAGTGATCGAATTATAGAATAATAATTATTATTCTAGCACCGCCCCGTGGTTTCACCCGTGTAAGTCCCGATCCCGTGGGAATATTGGGATAAAAAGCCTAGGGATAGCCTATGCGTTAATCCAGGTCTCCAGCTATCTACATGCCAAGTTTCATCGCAATCGGTTCAGTGATTTTTGTGTGAAAGAGTAACAAACATCCATCCATCCATCCATAAAGCCATCCATCCATCCAAACTTTCACATTTATAATATTAGTGGGATTAGTGGGATAGTGGGATAATAATTAATGACATAAATTAAATATATTATTAACACATTGTACACAGTCAGGTTAAATCTATATCGATTGATACTAGGACAATTCAGTAGTATAAACATAATAAATAAGTACCTACGGATTGGAAGTTTTCGCCTACGGATTGTTGCATTTGCAATTACGGACGTTTATTTTCTTGCCCCGGCCCACGGGGCATGTATTGAAAGTAAAAGTTTTATTGCTCTAAGAAACTTTTTCAGATTTTATTATTATAGACATGATGTATGACGTAAGCTTCACTCTTCATTTAATTGCTATGGCTGATGCACTCGTGAGGTTTGATCACGAATTTTGTTTGCCATTTACAGTCGGCCACGGAGTGAATCGTAAGATTTCTGAGGCACTATACGATGTGGTGTCAGAACTATTTTATGTCTTGAACTTTATAATAATAAAAAAATATTTTTTTATTGCAGAATCTAACACAGATTTACCAGTCGATTGTGAAACAGAAATATATTGTGATACAATAATCCTGCTAATATTATAAACGAGAAAGTTTGTGATCTATGGATGTATGGATGTTTGTTATATCACGCAAAAACTACTGAACCGATTGCGATGAAACTTGGTATGTAGATAGCTGAAGACCTGGATTAACACAGGTTTTTCATCCTGATATTCGAACGGCACCGAGACTTATGTGGGTGAAACCTCGGGGCGGAGCTAGTGATACAATAATCTTCGCTTCGTTTTAGCAGCGACAACAGAAATGATAAATAAATAAGCCCTTTCTTAGTTCATAACTGTTTACAATATTTATTTTCAATGCACAGGGTTCGTAGTATTTCCGTATAAATATAAAGTTAAAAATATATATTTTTAATCTTATATATGCTGTAGAACATGTATTTGAGTAGCGTCTTGGTTAATTAAGCGTGGCAAGTATTTGTATTTTGCCAAGTGGCTTGTATTTTGCCTTTTTTCATGTTGTGTATACTATATTTGGATCACTGTCTTGACTTAATGTGTACCTATATCCTAATGTTTTGTGTCATGTAATGGCAGTAATCTGCAAGCGTACCTTTTACAAATAAATAATTAACATTTGTATGCATGTAATGTATGTTTATGTTTTCATTTAGGTATGAATCCCTTCTTGGATGAAGGCCTCCTCCAATTTTTTCAATTTTTGTCGATCCGTTTACATGAGTGATACATCATCGAGCCACCTTTTTATAGGTCAACAAACATTCCTCTTTCCTTCTGGGCCTTTTCATTTTGTACTTTGGTTCGTCCATCTTTTGTCGGTTGACCGTATGTCCTGCCCATTGCCACTTCATTCTTAAAGCGTGTTTTAGCGCATCTGTGACTTTCGTTTTACTTCGTAATATGTCACTTGAAATTTTGGCCTTTTCTTATTTCTAGAGTACTTCTCTCCAGTGGGCTATGGACATGTATGTATTATGGTTTTAATTTTATTAGTGTAGATCCACGTTTGACAATAATATTTAAAAAAAAATAGTAGACAAGTGTCCATTATAAGACTATTAAGTTTGACGTCGCCTTTTAATAGTTTTTTATGTGTTCAGAATGTTTTCCATGTTATATTTATGTGTCTTCATTATTATCGTATCATATTCTATTGAAACTTGTTAATAGATACTTGCTTCCTTAGGTAGACATAGCTGTTGACATATTCTATTTCTCTATAATATTGTACCTACTTCATGCCTAGAAGGTGATTTGCTGATTTACTCGTTACAAATATGTGGCTCTAATATGACCACAATACAGACAACTTTAGACAACGATAACATTTAACGATACGATTGTATTTCTTAATAGAATAAACCGTAAAAGCTTAGAAACCCGTTATATAAATCATCATAAAAATTATAAACAGTGTGATAAAATAAACTGGAATAACACGCTCATTCCTGTTATAGAGCTTATTAAGTGCAAGATTTTAATCTTTTCTATAATTAAGTTCGATTAGCTTGTTGGAGATGCTCGCTAAAGTAACAGGTATACTAACGAGACGAGCAATTTGCACGAACGACTGCTGTGCACACGGATTTACATGCGAAGAATTTCTCAAGTGAATGATTTGGTCTCTGTTTTTCGTAATAGTTTGAACAGAAAGCACCACACTGTTAGTTTTTGTTTGTATATCGTTGTGATGTTATTACCTAAGATTATTTTTATATTTTGATTTTGTATTGTTAAGAAAACTAAGTAATTATTCTGGATTTGACTCTCTCTGAACTCATCGTCTTTGTATGACCTAAAAGTAGAACTAGTAGGAAATACCTTTGGCATTAAACCTTTTTTACACACGTTTTGAGCAATTTGTGATTAATTAAGAGGAATATTTATCGTGATATTTTATTAATAAATGAACCTGTTTAATTCAAGATTTGGTGATGTCTGTCATATGATGACGCATGTCAAAGTCTACCTTGACATGCATCATTCGTTAATCACTATTTGCTACCTGTAGAAATTAATTAAGAGCTTTCATAATCAGCACCTAGAATCAGTTAACTATCAATAACAAAGCTATCCCATATAATTGTTATCTCATTCATATATAGATGCTACTACGTAATTACTGCATGGATGCGATGCGATGAGTTGGCGCCCATCGTGTTAATCATGTTCCTTTTAGCGCCTATATTGGATAGTTAAAAAAAACAACTGAAATAATCATATCCATTTCCAGATAATATTTTGCCATACAAAATTTAATAGGCAAGTTTAAATTATCTTCCCTTTTTGCAATTATTTCCAATTCAGTAAAAAAGACTATCAACAATTACGTACTTAGTTTCAGTGGCTATGCTGTTATTTAAACCTCAATTCTTACAGAAGCTACATCTCTAAATAAGCCTATAACACCAACTGTTTACATGTTTTTCCAGACAGATTACGCTTACAAATTGTATCACCATGTAAGGCGCGCTTTATGAGCTTGCCCGCGCAACAAGTTCTCGTGGAACTATCTTTGGACATACTTTTCTCTCTGGCAGAAATAGTAGTAGTTGAAAAAACAGTAGGCAAAAGGGAATTTTTTAAATTAATTTAAATAAATTTTCTGTGTATATATGACATATTATATTTTAGTTACTACCTTTTAAAACAATAATATAATGTAAGTAGTAAGCGAGGTAACCATTTAAATCAATTACTGTCTGCCATAACCTTAAAACATTACAGACAAGATTGTAGGTATGTGTATGAGTATGACACTAAAGTTATTGTTTTACAGAAGGTCACTTCATGACCGTTTTTACTACAGCGGTGTGTAGTCTCAAGGTACCGGGGAGTTAGTTCAGTTGGTGTTTTTAAATACGTATACATATATCATTTCTACTACATGTTATAAATTCTACATTGTTACTTAAGTCTACTAGCACCACAGTTCTTGATGGTCTTACCTTATAAGTAGAAAAAATATACACACACAGCACACAGTCTCATGCGCTTTCATTTTGTTGTATTATTCTTTCGGGTTAGTATCTAACAGCCTAATGAAATTCTGTTAAATATGATTTTCTATACAGTTATGCCGCGTTTTATAATAGGACGATTATAGGACCGCGGCATTATACAATCCCACTAATATTATAAATGTGAAAGTTTGGATGGATGGATGTGTGTTACTCTTTCACGCAAAAACCACTGAACCGAATGCGATGAAACTTGGTATGTAGATAGTTGGAGACCTGGATTAACGAATAGGCTTTTTATCCTGATATTCCCCCGAGATCGGGACTTACGCGGATGAAACCGCGGGACGCTGCCTGTTATAAATAAAACTTGAAAGAAGACAAGATGATTTTCTTTTTTAACTAATGCCAGTACCGTGTATAATCTAACACATTAAAATTATTTTTATAAACCCCGAACTAAGCCTAATGTTCATGTTAATGTATACTGTACTAGGTGATGTTTGGCTAGAAACTTCTTACTAATAGCATCAAAGTCTAAAAATTCACAGATGAATATGATTACCCCACAAGGAATATCATGACTGTCCTAAATACCAAAACTCAATCCAGTGACATTGTCGTATCAAGCCACTATCAGGGCATGTCTCAGAAACGTTGACACAACTGGCATTAAAGAGAATTATACAGTCACGCGATAAAGGCCTCCGCAGACGATGACTTGAAAGCCTTCAACATTTCCACGACGATATTTCTGACACATCAACAGGTTTTACTTGAGTAAGTTCCTGTAAAACATACGTGTTCAAAAGTTGTTATTAAAATACGTTAAACCAATGGTAACATAAGTAAAAATATTAACATACATCTGTCTTTCTCGATCCCTTCTCCTTCCCCTTCTTGACTATGCTGATGTTTTCTTTCTCGACGCTAACGAAGACCTGTGGAACAAACTAGATCGATTGCAAAATCTATGTATCCCTTTCATTTTCGGTTTAAGAAAATATGATCATATCTCTGAATTCCGGAAACAACTGAAATGGCTACCTATTCGGCGGCGTCGAGATGTTCACATCCTTTCTTTACTTTATTCGGTTCTTCACAGTTCTAACTTTCCTTCATATCTATCTGCGTGAGCGCTTCGAGTACCTTGTTCCCAGGAGCAAACCTTGTCGCTCCTCATCTTCTCTTTTGCTTATAATTCCTTCTCATAATTCTACTCGTTATGATAATTCTTTCTATGTCACTGCGGTACGGCAGTGGAATTCCCTTCCCCATTCTATCCGCGATAGCCCTTCCCTGACTGTTTTTAGGAAAAGAATCAAGGACTTTTTTCTGTCTCAGCAATAATCAGACTGTTTATTTGTATGTATGTTTAACATATTATTTAGTATATATGTGGTAAATGTAAATTTATTTTGCGAACATATAGGTACTTGTTAATCTGTAGGTAAACATTATGTATTTATAGTTTAGGTGGTTATTAATTTTATGTTTATTTAATTCCCTTTAACGTACACACTTTGCCTCTATTTATTCTTTACTATCCTCTCTTCACTCCCAAGGGTTGCTGGAAGAAAACTCAACTATGGGTTAAGCTTGCCTTTGTACATGCTATTTTCCTTTCTGTACTTATAAAATTGTTAAAAGAATATATAAGTACTTTACGTGAATGCTTTTTACTAATGACAATTAATGATCCTAAAACATACACTTCGTAGGTTTTACAAGGAATTAGATTTTTGCTCAAATTAGAGGCAAAATAGGCAAACAGTGGCAATCAAAATTCAAAAAGTCAAGCCATAACGCAATTTAGTTTTTTTTAGACAAATTTCTTCACTGATGAATATCGGCTTCTCTAGTTGTAATATATTTACAATTCTGTAGTGATTCATTGGATGGAGACAGAGCAAGAATCCTTTGAGACATTTTTGATGATAAAGTTTTTTTATTAGGCCATAATAATTATGTTAACAAAACTAGTAATTTGTTGTTTTGCCTCCATAATTGCTAAGACCGGCAACGATCCGTTTGATTTGATTGCTCGCTACTCATTTCCTCTCTCGCGTCGAAAAATTAATAGCTACAACATGCTATTTTAATTTAATGAGCATTTTAATGGCGTTATTTATTTTAGTCGTAATATGTATAAGGCCACCGATGTTTAATATTTAGACGACGCCATAATTTGTCTGCGTAGTTTTACAATTCTATAAATATGTTGACGGGAATTAACGCGATCACTTATTTAAAACATACCTTTGATTTTTTTAGAGGGTCTTGGTCGTTTTCCCCCACGATGACCAGTCGGCTTGGGGGAGGTTTGTGTTTTCCTGTTACAGAATGGTATTCTAGAGACAGTACTAGAAGCAGGAGCAGGCAGGTCAAGCGATGGGAAGATGACTTCATAAAAGTAGCCGGACAATGTTGGGCCCGAGTTGCAAAAGATACAACAGAGTGGAAAGCTTTAGAGGAGGCCTTTGTCGAAAGAGAAGGTGTTACTGAAGACCAACCGAATGCCGATAGTATATAAAAGTAACTAGTAGATTATTATTAAAGAATTAAGGAAATGGAAACGTATCAATTTATGTTATCTTATAAGTGAAACCTTACCTTAACTTTGTTAAACAGCAATAAAGGCATACTTTATTTTATTTATTTATTTATACATGAGTTTGATTTACCTGACGTTTCGACGAGGTTGCACTGGCCGTGGTGACAGACTGGACTAAACATAATTAAATTATCATGGACGGCTAAAGTTTGAAAGTTAAGTAGTATTTACAATTATACTTCTATACTTAATCAAGAGAAAAAGTTCTATTTTCTTGGCTAAAAAAATGAAGTCCGCTCTATATGGGGGATCTTCATGTAAGTCTTGCAATCTATTAGTAGCCTTTTAAGCGTAATGCTTCAAGTTTTGTTTTAGTTCATATAAATTATTTTTGTGCAATGAAACAACAGTTAACAGTACCTATCTCATTTTATTAAGTGATAATCACTCAAAATGTCATAATTACATAAAAAAATACCAAAATGTAAAACCAGAGCCATGTTTTAATTAAGCCGACTGGTTGCATTAAGAAGAGCGGGGATTCACTATTTGAGACCTCAATAAAATCATATCTACATAATATAAAAATAAAACAAATAATATCTTTGTTAATAACGATGTCACACCGACAGGATATCATCGATAAATAGGTCTATCGGCAATTGAGCGACTCACCAATCGTGCATTATTAGCAAAATGCACTACTGATGTATTTTTTTTAATATTCATTATGAAAAGTTGGTTGGTCCAATCACTTCAAACGTTTAATCTTGGGTGATAGACAGAGTTACTTCACGCCTTTAATATGAGTTTCGATGTTCATACAAACCTATAAAACATAGGAGCATGAAACTGCGAGCAAGTTTTTGTAATGTTGATTGCCTTGTACTGAATTTTATTATAAAGTGTAATGAAATGCAAGCACGCGTGCGTCAGCGCACTTCCGCTATACAGAAGATTACACCGCCGCGCCGCAAGTAAAATTGACTACACGGTTACAGTATTTTAATGCCTGTATTTACAAATAGTACCTACTTAGGTAAGTAGTGTTGGTAGATTGCTATATTAATTTTAAACTTTTAACTTCCTTTACGTTCTAATTATGAATTAAATAAAGGATTTAACGCGATCATATTGTAGGCAGGTACATATTTTTGATTTTTTTAGACCAGGTTACACTAGCAGTGGTTATAGCTTATGTTAATTCTGGTGATCTCATAATCATAATTTTGTATAATTCAAATAATACGGTAGTTGACTGTCAAATCATTTTCTTTCTTTATTAAATGTGTAAACGGTAGATCACTACATATTATAAAACAAAGTCCCCACCACGTCTGTCTGTCTGTTCGCGATAAACTAAAAACTACTGAACGGATTTTTGAACGGACGAAAATTGAATAAAATTAATTTATTGATTTGTATGTTCTAATTTCATAGCAGTAGGTATCCGCTCCTTATGAGGAATCTTTCTCATAGGGATACCTACTGCTAAGAATTTGCCAAATTAAAAACGCAAATATGTAAGCTAAGTTAGTTGCTAGTTGTAGCTAGTTGAAAATCCTATAAACCACATGTTTCCATAAACACTTACCCTTATTTATCAGTTCTTAGTTCACGTCTTCTAATCCTATAATCCACATGTTTCCATAAACACTTACCCTTATTTATCAGTTCTTAGTTCACGTCTTCTACCAAGGACCAATGACTTTCATATAGCTAACTTACTTTCATATACCTTGGGCCTCCTTAATCGGGACTTGTCGCAATGTCAGTTCTAAGCTCACGCGTCCTACTTATAAGCTATGTCCCTGAATTTTATGATAGGGTTAGATTCAGGAGTAAGATCTCCAGTTACACCAGTTAGACATCAATCGTGGTTTGCTGAAAAGTGTCTTACGAATCGAGAAATCTTTTTTTTTTTTGCAAAACAGCTTATCGAAAGCAAAGAGGAAATTCGCTCTTCCTGCCACACTGCGCGTATACCACCTCTATCTCAATAGGTCTTGACCATACCACCTCTCTCGTTAACAACGTCTTTGAAATTTCCACTCACATAATCAATTAGTCGTGCTCTAAGCGGGATGGAACCCGGAGGTGTCTGCACGGAAAAAAAAAACAACAGACTGATAGGTTAACGAGAAAATATTAAATATTCACACAATATGATTATATAATTAATATCTACAACATATTTTACGACTATACTATTTACAAAACTAAAAATATAACACTATATCATTTATTATATTTTATATGATAGGCACATAATTACAGTAAGAGCTATTATTTATTACAATTACCTACGCATAATCATAAATATATTTAACACTGTTTTTGCCATTCTGTACGTGTTTTATTCTGTAAATTTTATGTATTTTATAATATATATATGTATACTTTATATATATTTAAAGGTTCCACTTGAAAATCAGCGCCGGATTCTCATCTGGCATTAAGCTGCACTGGACACCTATTTTGGTGCAAACCCGAGACATGTTATTATTCTTCCACTGTTTCCTTTAATATTTTATATTTTCTGTATGTCGATTTTATTTGATTGATTTGTGTTTCGTATTTTTACCACAGATATAAGTACATTATTAGAATAATTACTTTTTCTCTTGTGTCTTAACACCGAAATAAATGCCCTTTCTTTCTTTCTATATCCAGAAACTTCGATGATCTAGTACGAAACGTCTAGATATCATTCGTGTTCCGCACAACAAAAGATAAACAGAAGTGTGCTATTATACCCGTAATAAAGCAATTACGTATGCTAATATCTTGTTTGACGTCAGCAGTAATCGTCTACAACCGCAGGTTCAGGAAAATATACTTATAAACTCGTAAATACACATCCAAAAGGCTACGTGCGAAGCTCAACGTTTCTCATTCTCAGCTTCTCAACTGTACTGTTGTTAGAAAAACCACAACCACTTTTATATTTTTTCATATTTTCTTAGAAGGGAGATACCTAAAAAACGAGCTGACATTAACACTTTAAGAATAAAACAGGTTTTCATAAAACGGCTTGTCATACTTTAACAACTTTAAAGTTTTACTAATGCTACACTAGGCACCTACTATTGTAAAGCAATAGTCCGAATTTTGTGCTGATCTGTTACTGGGCAGTAATCGCTGGAACCAGTACACCTATTTAAAAAACTATTTGACAAGGTGTACCTGATGATTCTTGGAAGCGGAAAACAAACTATTCTGTAGTAAATTTCTTTAAAATGTGTAAAAATGATTTCTTTAACAGTAGAACTTTAATAGTCAATTTATAGCCCTGCTAATAACTTATAATAACTTATTAAAATTTTCTATTCTACTGTTCACTTCACAGGCTGGTCTTTGAAAAAGTTCAGCTTATTCTGAAGTCTCCATCTGAACAAGAAACAGTGTCTTTTTCCATTTATTTTAGTTTAAATAATGTATTTAAAAAATAAACACTCTTAAAACCAACTTTATTAACTATCTTTTTCACTTTTACTGATCCCTAAAAATGACCGGTAGTCATTAAAAGGATTACACGCTAGGTGTTTGGTTAGGCCGCTAGCCCGCAGGCGGAGCCGGCGGCAGGCTGCATCACGTTATGAGATTACATGTATTAATACAGCGCTCGTAAATACGTCAGCCGATAACCGGATACCGTGATATTAATCAGTGATACACGAACGGGAAGCTGAGCGCGTCATTTTATTGTTTCGTAATTGCGTATGCGCAGTACCACATTATAAATAATGGTTATCTGAACAAGTATAAAATACATGTAGCACGATTTTAAGAGTTTGATCCGTGAAAACGAGAATGCGTTATAAATGTAAAAGGATCAAGAATCAGGTACGTAACGGAGTTCTTAGGTTCAAAAATAATAAACTCCATCATTTTTATCGACTACCTTGTTGGTCCCGTGGCATAAATAGAACATGATGTTGGATTCCATTTCCGGGACTGGTAAATTGTTGTTGAGTTTTTCTATTACTAAAATTCTTAGCAGCAGCAGGGAGCCTGGACACCCATTTAACTTTGAGCTAAAAATATCGTTGGTTATGTAATACACCTGCATTTGTAAGGAATATTCCCGAAGGAAAACCCCAATTTATATATACAGCCGCTGACAACCTTGTGCTTGGATTCTAGAAGATTAATTACGACAGTAATACATTCCTTTATTAGTTTTTATCGAATTCATTATTTTAGACCAAATACATTGCCTACTAATAAACCACAATACTCGATACCTCAACAATGGATGTTGCTTTTACATTTCAAGACGACTATTTAAAACAACGGTCTTTAATTGATACTAAGTGTGTATATTGCATGTTGTAGTTTTGCTATTTGCTACTTAACAAAATTGATATCATTTATAAAAATATAAACAAAAAGTTTGAAACCCCGGACGCATTTAAGGTTTATTGATTGCATAATTAACCATTGAAAGTCCGGTAAGTAAAAAAAAATCACAACCGGTTTCGGTTTTATCAAACGTACAAACTGAAATAAAATATCACATACGGGTGTACATGGATATTATCCCAATTGCTTTACAGTATAATGTAAATGTGATAGCTTGATTTTATGAATAGTATTTTTGTGTCTATTTTTTACATAATAAGTTTCCATTTGAGATTAATAATACTTCAACATTATAAAAGGTCGCTAGATCATAAATTTAACGTAGTACTAATGACGATATTATTAAAATAAAAGTTTAAAGTTGAATACTAATAGAGGTTTAATGGAGGAGGGTCTCGTTTCTTATAGAAAATAGCCAATAAATTAACAATAATAAATGTTAAAATTTATTTGAAAAACACGCTAAAAGCATCTAATATAAACCACATTAACGTCTCATATCTCTAAGATAATTAACATTATAGCAACCATAAAATTGCGGGGACACCACAAAGTGAGTGATTGTAAAAGCCCAAAAGTATAAAACTAAAATCGGCCGTAAAATCTAAACTACAGACTATAATAAAATATGACTTTTAAAACCGTAAACATCGTTTCCTATTCACGGGGAGACGGGCTAAATCGACCCACAAAGAAATCTCAAGTATTTTTATTATTTCTAGCACATCCTACAGCATAATGAATACACTTAAACTGCTCGTTTGTCGGCAACAAGCACGTGGACGGTCAAGAAAAGGATTTTTAATCGTTCGCAGAATTGGGAGTGTCTTACCACACAGTTACCCAAAACATAAAAGCGCCTTTTCATTGAAACACTCACGTATCAACGTTTTCGAAAAAAAAAACCAAGGATTGTTAAATATTAAATAAGTAAACCCCCAATTGTATGTGTTGAGAATTATGCAGTCCCTTGAATTGTAATACAAGCAATCATTTATTTCCAATAACTCCGGTAGTCAGTTTTGCATTCATATTGCAAATAATAAAAGGTAAGTTAATTTCACGCTGAAAATCTGTATTATTACTCTTGTTAGGAACACAATACATACAAAGGAATTACGTTCGTGGAAAATACATAATTCAATATTATGTAAGTACGTAAAAACTTTAGTACAAAGTGCGCATGTGCAGATCACAGTCCATTATCGGCGTAACTATCCGCATCACGTCAAGAGGCGTTCCTATTTGAAGGCATGTTATTAGCCGTCGTATTCAAGTGTCTTGTCTTCGTGACATTTGAGGGTTTAAATACAAAAGCCAGACATTTCACGTCGTTTGTCCCAACACCTCCTGGCGGCGACTAATCTCTGGAGAACTTGACAAGTCTGAAAAAATTGGCGCCGTATTGTATTATCTCGACCCCCAGTGCGCCGTTACTGTCTCAAGTGTCGTCTCCTTTGTTTATTCCCAAAATGCACTTGCCTCTGTACCTGATTTTACAACCCATTGTTGGGTTTTTGTTCACTTCAGGCGAAAATTAGCAACGAACACGTGTAAGTTGGGTCTTTCTTTCGTTACTCGTTTGAGTTGTAAACCGACAGGGATAACTTAAAGTAATAAACGAACAGTTTATTACCTCAAGTGTAATCATAAAACTTGTTAAATTACCGTTAAGTGCAAGAATATGAACCTACGCATTACCTTGACTTTTTAGAGAGCATACCAACTATTAATAACTTTAACTCGTTCGTGGCTCAGGACGTAGTTAACTACCAAAACCACCGAAACTACCAAATGCGATATGCAGTTATCGATTTGATAGTTACATCATATCATCTGCTGCAGGCACAATCTCATATAAAAGGATAATCAACAAATACTGTATAATCTTTATGTTAACCCATAAAAATAATAAAAAGCATAAAAAGAATCTGTACCCCTTTAATTTTGCTCTCAGAGGAATGTGAAATTCGGAATACTAATTTGTCAATGGAAGAAGTGAAGAAAGCTAAAAAATGTAAACAATGTCAATACTTAATAAATAAAATAGAAGTGTATGTTTGTAATGTCAAAATAATAGTTTTTTTTTTAAAGTTTGTACAGTTATTTGCACGATACCTATGCCTAAAACTCAGTATTTAAATTTTTGTCTGTCTGTTTACCGATTTCCACGGGACTTTCACTGACAGATAGCTGATGTTATAAGAAGTAACTTAGGCTACTTTTATTTTGGAAAAAGAATTAGTGTTCCGCGCAAAATATAAAAATATGTACACGCGGGCGAAGCCGCGCGGGAACTGCTAGTTAGTTATAAATTAAAAAAATATATCTATAAAGCTACACATGTCCAGTATATTTGTTGACTTGTCATGGTACAGAAACTCTGTATAAAACAAAAAATTCAAAATTTATAAATTAAAGTCGAATTTAGTTTAGTACTCTTTAAAAAAGTCGACCACCCGGTGGTCTCTAGTACCTTATAAATGCCCATACATTTGACTATACATAGCTAGACAAAAATCAATTACTCCTTGATCGCGATCAACCGCTACATGTGACCCAATAATTTCAGTCAGTCAGTCAGTATGACGCATTGTTTATCATTGTAGTGTAAGTTAGTTTAAAAATTATCTCCATTACCCACTTTTGTCGTCCACTCCGTCGAACAGTTCTCGGTTCAAACTCTCCCATTCCTCGACTGTGCAAGCTTTTAAATATCAGATTAATAAAAACTACGGTGACATGGTAGGCGGTCCTTAGAATATGTAATCATCGCATTTTAGTCAAAAAAATATATATTTTTATAGCTGTATCTATCTTATCTTTAAGAAATTGTGACAGTAGACGAAGTTATTTTAGATTTATTTTCTGTAGTATAAACGGTGTTAACAATTGTTGGTGAGCCAAAAAGTAAAAAAAGAAATTACAAGTCCATAGCACGATGGTACGAAGCAAAACGCTCCTCACCACGCATAGGAATATCGATTTTGATTTTTGACAACTACGCTAAAACTACTTAATCTACTCATATCCACTGATATACGATTATAATCAATCAATTAATCAGCCTATTACTATAAAAGTACTATACAGCCTACTGACGGATCTCACAAAATTGACTAAAATAGAAAATTGGAGAGTACCTACTTTGCCAAAATTGACCAGAATTAAACAACTCGTACAATACAACACAACAGAAGTCCAGACTTACGCTTTTGTCTAAATAGACGCTAGATGTTAAAAATACTACTGAAAGAGCATTTCCCACAGGAACCTGTAGTGCTGAGCCCCAGCTCGAGGAAACGCAAGTGTCGTAATAATAAATTCAACGATAAACAAGTCTGCACTGCCATCTTTCAACAGCACGGCATCCATTAACATCTACATCTGCAGCAATCATCACAAACACTAAGCTCTTAAGCTTTATGGCCTCAAGTATGGGAAATGAAAAAATCACTACTTATCGCTTTTGGAATGTAAAAAAATCGCGTGCACATGTAACTCATTAGTTAGGGGCTGACATTTTGGTCTCAAATATTTGGCGATGGTTGCAAATCTCGGCGCCACCGGCACGAGAATTCCTTTTACGAAAGCCGCCAGAGAATCTCTCTGGCGGCTTGCTTTTAAGCAAAGAACATTTTCAAGGAACGGCAGCTATAATAATATTGGTTGAGACGGCTTATGAACACAAAATGACCGTTGGATTAGTATCGAGTCCGTGCTAATGCATGCGAACTACTGAGCACATGCAGTTTGTTTTCTTAACGATTGTCTGACCCTTATTTTTATTTTAAGTTTTTTTTTAAATTCAACTTCGGTGGCAAATGGCTTCCAGGAGACTCGCATGCACGTAGCCGACTCTTTAAAACCTGTACACTCTTTTCTCGAAGAACCGCTTAGTTATCTTAGGGCCTATTCCTAATATTTATTCACTGATCCTATCTGGCCTTTAAATCTTAAAATGAATTCCTGATTTGAAACTTGAATGCTGACTAATATTGCTGATCTAAGCGGGCCTTAACCTTAACAAGCAGTTCGTAAAAGTAAATAAAGAAGGAACATTTTATTAACAGTGAAACGCTATTGATTCATCAACAGTCGTAAATTTCCAGCATACATAAAAACCTACTTATAATAGACTTTGGAGATGTGCAAGGTAGGTATTTACGTACGTATGTTGTAAGAGCCTTTGTAGAGCCTAGGGTAGGGTCGCCAAAGCAGAAAGTTTGCACGTTGTTCTGATCAAGTGAAGATTAGTGACCTTATTCAAAACATACTGTCAATCATTTTACACATGCAGCCTGTTAATCGCCTTTACG
The DNA here is from genome assembly GCA_963859945.1 of Euplagia quadripunctaria. NCBI lineage: Eukaryota > Metazoa > Arthropoda > Insecta > Lepidoptera > Erebidae > Euplagia > Euplagia quadripunctaria. The sequence goes on along the minus strand of OY982572.1, from coordinate 14,781,472 downwards.
TAGAGGGCATACTAATATTATAAACGTAAAAGTTTGTGAGAATGTATGGCTGTGTAGATGTATGGATGTGTGGATGTATGATTGTGTGGATGTATGTGTATGGATGACGTATGTAGATAGCTAGAGACCTGAATTAATACATAGGGTTTTTATCCTGATATTCCAACGGCACCGGGACTTACGCGGGGAATCTGCAGGCCGCAGCTAGTGATAATATAATCATGTTAACCGGTATTATTGATATATGCCTATCCACAAACGTGACATATTGTTAATGGAATCCCAAAATCATTGCCTTGGAACACACACGGCTTGTTTTAATTTCAGAAGTAAATATAAAAAATCCACCATCAAATCAATGCTACTCGTACAATGATAGGTGATAAAATAGAAATGTATAAAAGATCTCAAAAACTGACAACAAGTACAGTTATGTCCTAAATATTTAAGCAAAATCCTTTTTGTACCACTAAGTTGGTAAACAAGCATATGGTCCGCCTTACAGTAAGCGGGCTACCGATACCTACAAACTCTGAACTTGCGCATTTCTAATCCTATATCCGCCTCCAAGTAGCTGAACCTTCTCACTACTGCTGGCTAACCGCAATCTTCCGCAAGATGTAGGTAGACTAGGTAGGTACTACCTCCAATACACATCTATGTATTGTCTCTTCTACCTCTGATAAATATTTATTCTCTTCTAATTACAATATACACAAGCACTTTATTTTTCCCATAATGCACGTCTAGTCTATCCACGTGATCAAAAATTAGGTATAAATATTAACAACAGGAAAACCACATCTCTAATAAACATAATCGGTTATAACAAAGTCCATCGTGACGAATGAAATATTTGAAGAAAAAAATAGCCTAACAGAAAAGACCTTGGCTAAAGTACAGTCAAAAACCTCGCACACTCAGAAATCCCCAACTATCTTTAAATATACATATTAGTTGTGTAATGTAGTTAGGGTTGCCACCTTTTTTTGGGATAAGTATAGTACTAACTTTTAAACTTGCGCATTCCATGATATAGGTAATTATGAATTTAAATGGGAATTAACGCGATCACGAAATGGTATTACATACCTCTGAATTGCCTAACATTTAGACCAGGTTGCACTGGCCGAGGTCATAGGCTGGGTCAGCCTGTAACCACGGCCAGTGCAACCAGGCCAGTGTCCCGTTTAAGTATATAAAAAAATATTTTTATTTACACTTGCAAAAAATATTGTACTTTTGGAAAATTCGGGAATAAAATGGTACCTTCACATTTATCGTTCCTACCTTATCTCAAGACTTCTATAGCTCGTGTTATTGTAGATTTAATCAAACCGGATGATTGCATAATTTTTTTTTCTGGATGTTAGGTATCCTATGTCCTTTTCTGTACCGTTGACAACGTGTAACTAAAACTTAATGATGATCGGTTGAGTAGTTAAGTTCTAGTTTCAGTTAAAATGGCGACAGTTGCGTTAGAAATGAAAATATAATATTTTTCCTACTATATCATTGTTCTTTAACATATGGTACAATTGATCAAAATATAGTAAGTACGATATTATAGTACGGGTGGCAACCCTAACTGTAGTTTCCTCAGTGATTTCCTTAATGTTTTCTCGGTACCAATGCCATAATAAGTATTGCATTTAATCAATTTAATAACAAGCTCGTTGGAGAGTCATGCTAACTCGTGGAAGAGCCATGCTTCGGCACGTATGGGCCGGCTCGACTGGAGTCATACCACGGCCTCACAGAAAACCGACAGTGAAGCAATGCTTGCATTGCTTTTCGCCGAGTGAGTGACGTTACCGGAGACCCTAACCCTTCCCTCTCCCCCTCTTCCCCTCTCCCCCTCTTCCCCCCTTCCCCTACTCCCAGCTTAAAGGCCGGCAACACACTTGTGACTCTTGAGTTGCAAGTGCCCATGGGCAGCGGTTGTCATTTACCATCAGGTGACCCGTCTGCTCGTTTGCCCTCTTTACCATGAAAAAAAAAAAATGTTATTCCCCGCAGTGTCACTCGAGTTTACATCAGAGTTAAGCGCCTTCAACCTAAAAAAAAAGTAGTAGAGATGACTACTAAAAATATAATCCAATATACTATTTGGAATGTGTAATGTAACAGCTAAAAGACCATTGCGAAATTGTAGCGAGCTTGTTCAGCAATTGAAGTCAAATAATTATGGTGTTTGTTAATAGGATAAAATATAATATTTTGCTATAAATATTTAGAAATATCTAGAAAAAAAGGAAATAACTAGATGCATGCGTCATAATTCCTCGGCATCATTATCATCGCTCACTGGTAACGAAGACGAACGAAGGAGAAGGTAATTCCTATACTACATCACGCGAGAAAGATATTATAGAAGTTGGAATCCCAACATTTAAAAGGATATCGGAGATTCCGCAAAAAATTAATAGTTTCTGTGAAATTGGAACATAGTGAGGCTTAATTACTTGCACAACAAAAAACGTCAGTGTTTACGACGCCAGTGACATCAATAAAGAAAATGCGTGACTCACACAACGTCATGAGTGAAACAGAATACATGTAGAAGTAAGTATAAATCACGCAAAGGTCGCAAGAACGATTATGCTTCGGCCAGTCGCCTTTGAACCGGTTCTGAATTCTCGCAAACGTAAACATATTCAAACAAACAGGTTTATTCAAACTTAATTTCATTTGGCGAACAAATTAGGTTTGTTGTTTGCATAGTGCCGCTTCGCCGTAACGATGATATTGGAATTTGTTTTCGGAACATGTACGAGGGGTTTCCTTTAACTATTGATCAATAGTCATCGATCGGGTATTTTTTATATCTTACCGTTTTTAACAAAACGTACGTAGCATTAAACTCTATATCGATAAAAATAATGGTTATCATGCTTCGTTAGTTACTTCAAATACTGCGTCATAAACGTTTGAGCAAGAAGTTATTACCAAAAACTTACTTATGAGCTGTTACTACGTTTAGTTGCATTCAAACTATAAAGTTTACTATTAATCTTTAGAGGCAATTGCTCATTGTGGTTACGAAAAAATACATTAAAATATTAAAAATACATACACACATACATACAAATAAATAAAATTGAAGTGTCTGTTTGTAATGTCAAAATAACAGTTATTTTTTAAGCTCATACAGTCATTTGCACGATACCTATAGCTAAAAATCTGTTTTTAAAATTTTTGTCTGTCTGTCTGTCCGTCTGTCTGTCTGTTTATTTCGGCTAATCTACGGAACGAGTGGACCGATTCCCACGGGACTTTCACTGGTAGATAGCTGATCTTATAAGGAGTAACTTAGGCTACGCTTATTTTTGAAAAAGAATTAGGGTTCCGCGCAAAAATATATAAATATGTACACGCGAGCGAAGCTGCGCGGGAACTGCTAGTAATATATAAATTCACTTCGTCGTTAGTTACCATAAGGGTCTGCACTGAGGAAATTATTGCGAGAGACCAATAGAAACAATATTTTATAATGTTTGTCTAACATAATATAGATCACCATCATTATTAGAACTAGCTGGGGTATATTCCTATTGACTTTGTCATTGTTTGAAATGCACTTACGGTCATCAGAATCATAAACTAAGGGAAGGTTAAGTTATAAAGTTTTGATTTGAAATAATGTCAAAGTTGTCGTTGTTGCTTTATTGAAACGAGATCGTGACATGCAGAGAACTATTAATTACAATTTGTATCCTCTCTGAAACCAGTTCTTCAAGTATGCTTCTAGCCGTCTAATCCTTCACCTCGGTATTAAAATATATATAATATTATTAATTCTTTACCTGATTCCCTGACCCAGGGTGCTAGTATAACTGTGTTACAGGGGCCAGTGTCCTCCCCATAGCAGAGGTTACAGTTTAATTGATATGCCAATTGAGATATGATATTTTTTTATTTTTTTATTATATAGCAAGCAGACCCGGCTTCGCACGGGTAGCAGTTTACACAAAACCTTAACAAATTATACCTTCCTCATGAATCGCTCTACCTATTGGGGAAAACCGCATGAAAATCCGTTCAGTAATTTTTGAGTTTATCGCGAACAGGCAGACAGACAGAGGCGGGGGACTTTATTTTATAATATGTGGTGATTAGTAGATATTTGAGGACGCTGATGCCCAATAATGACTGTCACCGTTATTCGTGATAAACACAGTCGAAGGAAAACATACATTGAAGACTGTTATGAGCATGGATCTTAGACATATGTCTTACTAGCAACCCGCCTCGGCTTAGCGCGGTTACAAATTATACACCTAAACCTTCCTCATGAATCACTGTTTATTAGTGAAAACCGTATGAAAATCCGTTCAGTAGTTTTTCAGTTTATCGTGAACAGACAGACCGACAGACGCGGCGGGGAACTTTGTTTTATAATATGTAGTGATAAAAAGTTTATAACTCGGCGGAACTCGAACCTGCAAGTGTTACTACTGAAATGATCTTAACACTTTTTCTACCTAAACTTTTTATCGGTTCACGACAACTTGTCTGTCTCCCCTGTCAACTGTCCATAGTACCATGATTCATTGCAACTATTTGCTTAGTAATATTCTCTTGTTGTCGTTAGTCACAGTATTTTAATAAAAATAATATATATAAAATTAATTAGGTAAATACATTTGAATCATACCATGCTACTACAGGAGTGTACGCACTCTACGCCAAAACCTATGAATCAATAAATCACTAGTTGCATCAAAATAAATCGTACGAGGTAAACTATTACAAAGTAGGTGTTTCCTCGTGCGCCTACGCATTGTACGACACGTGCGACAATTCATGACATGACATCGCGTGCGTCATCGCATTGCCACTGACTGTTGTACTCTTAATTTGTGCACATAACAAATGATAATGATGTTGAAACGTGTAGTTTTTTTTTTAAATAAACGTCTGATGTCACAGCAGAAGTTATATTTATATATTGGCTAAAAAGTAATAACTACTAAGTCGTAATGACGTTTCACGTTATCACTTCTAGTCAAACGTATCTAATTGCTAATTACATAGTCTTTAAAAAAACCAAGACTACGCTACCTTATCTTCAGAGTCACCGGAGGTCCTAACTCTTCCCTCTCCCCTATTCTTGTCCTTCCCCTCTCCCCTTCTTCCCCCCTCCCCTCTTCTCCTACTCCGACCTTAAAGGGCGGCAACGCACTTTCGATTCTCGAGTTACAGGTGCCCAAGGGCGGCGGTAGTCATTTACTATCAGGTGACCCGTCTGCTCGTTTGCCCCCTATACCATAAAAAAAAGAAAAGGTGTCATATGTACAAACTTTCCCCTCTCATCCGTCCCCCCCTCCCCCTTAAGACCGCCCCTGATATAGATTGATAATCTTACCAATGTGAACCACAAGGAATCGTTGAGAGTCCACCCGCCTCTTATATTGTGCCGCGATGACTATTGCGCGACATCCATCTTTGCATATCCAACAGTGTTCATAATGACAACACATCTAATGAAACAAAGAATGAGAACATAGCCGTCTTTCTATGAGAATGTTCTTGAATCGTGCAGTTGCTTAGAATTGCTAATCTAATTTTAATTAGAAGATAAATAAGTCTGGTATATTCGCCGCGTTTCGGCGAACTAATTAATGTGCAATAGAATGGTTTCTGATATTATGACTTCATTTATCAAGTTAAGTTATTGCGTAGACGTGTGAACGAATATAAACTTCTTCCGGGCATGTTTGTTTCAAATACTTATTTGAATTTTTAGAACCTGCCTATTTAAGGTAAGAACTTCTATTAAAAATACGATAATAATAATAATTATCAGTCACATTTAAACTACACAACGCCATCCAGCCTCAAACTAACCATAGTTTGTGCTATGGGTTTCTAGAACACAAATGGACTTACTTAAATATTTTTTGATTTGATTTGATTGATTGATATGTATAAAGAAAATCACAATTCTTCGTGTCTTCTAGAATAAGCGAATAATAATAAAGTCCGTAGTTGGACTGAAGAACACTGCTTCAACGGTAATTTTCAGTGCTCATCTGTAGAGATTGTGGACTGGATGGACGAGAGTTACACTAGAGACTATATGAATTAACGTTAAATTTTTTGTAATGTTAGTAATATAGGTAGATAAAGGCGTCGCAAGACAGATTCTTGTGGACATTTTTAGTAAAGATTTATTTCAGCAGTCCCAAAGTTAAATTGATGATAATAATAAATATGACATCTTTGTGTAAAATTGAGGCCGCGCGGCAACCGAAAACATATGTTTTAGCACGTATGTACTAGATATATTTATGCCCAAACGCAAAATATATATAGTGCAAACAGGATAAACACTACAAAATGTTCGACGTCGACGACGCGGCGACGTGACAATATTAGCGTAAACATAACCTACATAAATATTCATAGTAAGTGTAATTTCAAATTCTAAATACTGTAGATACATATTTGCATAAAAGTTAATTCGCAATTGTATTTCTTTTCTATTCCAAAAATGTAATCAGGTTCGTCCAAATTCGGAATTTAAAAAAATTATACCAGGACGAGCTCTTAATACCTTAAAGAGCTAACCATAATCTTACTAATCCCACTAATCCCACTATCCCACTAATATTATAAATGTGAAAGTTTGGATGGATGGATGGATGGATAGATGTTTGTTACTCTTTCACACAAAAATCACTAAATCGATTGCGATGAAACTTGGAATGTATATAGCTGGAGACCTGGATTAACACATAGGCTATTTTTATCCCGATATTCCCACTGCACCGGGACTTACGCGGGTGAAACCGCGGGGCGCAGCTAGTAATTCTCATATGTTATTTTTAGAAGCCAGAGATAACGTATAGTCAACAACTTGTTGATAAATAATAAACTGTGAACATCTAAAAGCGCTTAGCACAAAAATATACCGTTCAAAACTTTCCAGAAAATGTATGTTTATCAGCACGTGGAGTGAAGTGTGTGATCGCGATCAATCTCTGCAATGCGCGTGCGGCGGTTTGTGTACACGACCGCTTAGGCTCAACGCACACTGAAAGTGCATGAATCTTGTGCAAAGTACACCTGATGTACTGATGTATTAAGATAAATATTGTGGCCTATCATCTTCATTATTAAATCTTACGCAACATGAGTATTTTGCAGCGGAATTCTATATTACAGCGAAAATGCAGCAACGCCAGTACATGCTGTCATGGTAGATATCATTAAATTGGTATTTAATGAGATCTAACATATATCTAATATAACTGTAATGTGCTTACTATGTGCTACCACTGTATGTATTAATCCAGAGCTTTATTAAATAGCTATGATTTAAACAAACAGCTTAACGTATAATATTATACACTACTTTATAAGAGATATAAGTTATAATGAAGATAGAGGAATTTGATTACTGTCTGCAAGACGTTGGCATACGCTAGTGTACGAAACTTTTGATAGCATTGTCTTGTGTTTTTACTTGAAAGTAGTTTTATCAGACCCTCAAGAAGAAGGGGATGAAGTTGTTGAAGTTTTACGAATGGTTTTGTGAATGTGTAAATGCACTGATGATCATTGACATCAAGTGCGCTTGCACTTTGAAATGACAAAGAATAACTCATGCTTTGAATCAACTGATGTACAGGTTTTATGTAATATGTTTTTGATAACAACTCTTTAGCAAAATTAGTAGATTAATAGATTCAGTGATAAAGGTACGTGCCAGATTAGTCGTGCAAATTTAGGTAAACATTATTATACGATGAACGATAAAATGATTTAAGATACACGCTAGATACAGACAATCCTCACGATAGGCATATGAGATAATTATATGTTAAATGTTTTGTCGTGATGCCAATACCTGTTCTTGATCTTAGGTAAGAAATATTGGTTCCAAATGTTATAAACACTCGTAAGCAAAACTATCACTGTCATCATTCCAGAAAGAGTTCGTCCACTGCAGAATATCATCATCTTTCTTTTTTGTATAGTTATTTTTTTTAGTAATAATTTCTTTTTTGTAGTAGTAATAAAAAAAATTGACAAAGACAAGTTTTGGCTAGTTTTTTTTTTATGGCCGGCCACCTGCCTAAATGTAGTCGTTTTCAGACGGGACAAGTAAATTGGGGTATTGAAAATGGATAGGGCGAGGAAGCTAGGGTAAGGGATACCGCAAGTTTGGAATGGGGACTGAGACTGCAGTAGTTCGAAGAGGCTGGGGTTGCGTACCCGAATGTCCGTCCTGTGATCGGTGAGGCCTAGGCCTAGGACAGGAACATCAACTGACCACTACAGAACATACATTTTATGTTTAAACTGCTCTGTTGGTCTAGTGGTTAGTGACCCCGACTGCTGAGCCATAGGACGTGGGTTCGATTCCCACCCAGGACAAATATGATGATCAGGAGCATGATCATTTGTTCTGTATCTGGGTCTAATTTATCTATAATATGTATGTATTTGGAAATATATAAGTAAGTTTATCAGCAATCTGGTTACCATAGTATACAGGGTCTGCTTAGTTTGGAATCAGACGGCCGTGTGTGAGATGTGTGAAGTTATTATTGTTTTTATTTTATAATGGGATTATTAGTACCTGCTGCTATTCCAGGTTTTATAAAATTTTACAGAATAAAAAAGGCTTTAACTAAACGACGTCCTAAATGGTCTCAACTCTAAAAAGTGGTAGAAGTTTCATAAAAATATACATATGAGGTGGTTTTAGTATAATAATCGTTGTTTGTTTGCATTCTTTAATTTTTACTTTAAACATTTAATTAAAATGTTAATTTATTTAAGAGAGGTTTTAAGAGTAAGTAGTAGTAATTGAGACAAATTTATACAAATAGGTACTTGATGTTTTTATAATCTTAATTAATTACGTGTTTTGCGACTCATAAAATTTATGTATATTTCTTTAATTAAGAACAATAATGATTTTAATAAAGCATTATACAAATTATATCAGATACATGCCATTAATATACAATACTTAATTGTACATATATTTATTCAACATCGTGTAAACTACTTCCTTAGAAAATGTTATCTTCAGTTTAAAAGCAGCTTAGAGTTTTAAAGTCATGTATCAACGCCTTAAATCAAACCACTAAAAATAATCGTGATAAGCGTGCATCGCTTATCACTCGTGTTGTTGAAAACACTCGTGCTATCAGTCCCTCAAACAACAAGGCTCGGCAAGTGAGTCAATTTCACTTAACGTATCACCCTGTCGTGTCAAACTGATTCTTATCGATTGCACAATAATTACGTACTTAATTATTACTCGATGAACATGCAAAAAATAATGATAAATTTCTTTATTGTATACCAGAAACGTTTTAAAGAGTGGTTTGGTGGTAGGGGCTTATGAAATATCACACGCAATATGTCGCAAGGCAACCACGGCAAACATCGGATGAAGAACGAATATGAAATCACTTTTAGGGAAGCAATTCAGCAATATTCAGTCACATAAAATAAATTATCTTACATATAGTGAAAGAGTACACATAGTACAATAAACATATAAAAACATAAGTACATATACATACATTTGTTCGTGGGAGAGCCATGCTTCGGCATTATGGGGCGGCTCGACCGGAGTGATACCACGGCCTCACAGAAAACCGGCAGTGAAGCTGTGCTCGGCTTTTCGCCGAATGAGTGAGGTTACCGGAGGCCTTAACCCTTCCCTCTCCTTCTCTCCCCTCCTCCCCCCTTATTCCACCCTTCCCCTTCTCCCACCTTAAAGGCCGGCAACGCACTCGTGACTCTTGAATTGCAGGTGTCCATGGGTGACCTGTCTGCTCGTTTGCCCCCTATACCATAAAAACTTAAAAAAACGTAATATTGAATACATAATCATCATCATCAGATTGTAGATTAATACAAATATGAAATACAGTTTAAATACCTTTCCACAAACCTACACGCTCCTTCTGACGGCTATCGCTTAATGCCTGGTTTTTAGCTCTAGTCTCTTGTTTAGCTCCTTTACGTCAGTCTCTTTGAAAATGTCAAAATGTTTGAGCATTCAATGAAATTATGAACTGTCTGGTTTAAATAAAGCATTTGATAAAACTGTTTAATGTCATCGAAACAGTCGTTTGACCCGTCCTAGGATTAGGAACTCCTTCGTATGTATAAAATATAGTTTTATAGCTTTGAGACATCGTGTCAACAAAACAAAGATATTGTGTGTATATGTATAATAATATGACCTTTACTTAAGTAGTTCAGAACATCATTATCGAACGCGTCTATCACTATCACTATAAGTATAATCATCACTACATATTATAAAACAAAGTCCCCCGCCGCGTCTGTCTGTCTGTCTGTCTGTCTGTCTGTCTGTCTGTCTGTTCGCGATAAACTGAAAGACTACTGAACGGATTTTCATGCGGTTTTCACTAATAGACAGAGTGATTTATGAGGAAGGTTTTGGTACATAATTTGTACCCGTGCGAAGCCGGGGCGGGTTGCTAGTATATTATAAAACAAAGTCCCCAGCTGCGTCTGTCTGTCTGTCTGTTCGCGATAAACTGAAAAACTACTGAACGGATTTTCATGCGCTTTTCGCTGATAGACAGAGTGGTTCATGAGGAAGGTTTAGGTGTATAATTTGTTAAGATTTTGTGTAAATTGATTGAAATATGTTGATGATTGTTGAAGATGTCTCTGCTACCCGTGCGAAGCCGTGCTAGTAATATTATAAAGTCGAAATGTCAAGGGCACTTTTCGGTTGTGTTAACCGGTTTGTAAATTTTGACTTTGAACTTCGAGGTCATAGAGAAAATTAAAATTAAAAATCAATTAACGTGCCCTTACACTTAACATCAATCATTCAGCCTAATATCAGCTTCTATAAATTCCATATTCAAATATTCTTTGTGTTATAAAGGACGCTTATTGAGGAAGGTCAAGGCGATATCAGCTTAACTTTGCACGTACGATGTCTAAATTGAAGTTACCCAAAAAGATTTCATGGAAAAAATATCAACTTCTGCAACACAAAACATTCTTGTACTAAGCAGTTAATGCCACGTGGTACTCGTAAAAGAACAAATAACATAACTCCACTTCAAGTGTATGCCGCCTTAAATGCCAGTCATAGGCACTCTTATCAGATAGTTATATTTAAATGTTTATCAGGCAACAATTACAAGCGCGTGCATAACACAACAAACAATAAACAAAGACTGGTATAAATAGGAAAATTCCTATTATTGTAATGAAGTACACGTAATTGTAGGAACATGACTTAGGCGATTAACCTGATTACTTTATCTGTATGACAACATTGCAAATAGGTATTAAATATGTTCATTCATTAGTGAACATTAAGAAAAGGAAAATTTAGCAATATGACTTTTTCAATTAAAATATTCCTTTGACCTCTGTGGACAGAAAAATATGACTTACCTACTACAAGTTAGGACAGAATCTTTATCCTCAAACACAAGTGTAAATGAAGATCCGCAAATACATAAGGCCCCTTCAGGCACGTGCTCCGAGCCCAAAGTAATGAAGTCCCCGGGTTGTATAAAGTTGCTTAAAGAAAATTGAGCAAAAAGTTAAAATCTAAATCTTATATAAATTAAAATTGATATTCTAAGATCATAACTGTATCTTTCCTAGGGAACAACAAGCATCGCTGCCATAATTAGTGTGTGCATATATGCCTTCGAAGTATCAAAAGCAACAATAAAAAATAAAAAACTGATAAATTGTACAAAATAATATATGGTAATATAATGGTTACTACAGATATTTTTATTTTTATGAGTTCTCTACTGGAGAATAAAAATAAGCATAAAAATAAAGCTTCTGAAACATGTGTTATATCTACATATTAATACGTGAAGCGAAAACTTTGGATCCCTTTTTACGAAAATTGAGCGGACGGAGGAGTATACCGTGTATAATACACACATGCATAGATATTCTTTTGTTTATTTGGAATTCTATGGTCAAATCGAGTCTGTATTTGTTTTTGGTATTATTTGTCTATAGCCTTACTGAATGTCAAATATAATTATGGATATATATCATCATTATATTAATACGTGTAGAGAATTCTTTGTACCCCAATTTTGCGAACGTAGCAACGTGAATTTTGGAATATTTACAGTTTATATTTAGCAGAAGTGCAGAAAGCTAAAATTTTTAAACAATATATCTTACAACTTTAAAAATTACCTGAAAACAGCTTAATGAAATTACACGCGTCCAGTATTTCTGATTACCTGTCATGGTAAGTAGGTCTACACAATGACAGCTCAAGTTATACTGGCCTAGGAAAAATCCATGGTCGAAAATCGACCATCAGGCAATCTCTAGTAATAGATAGATATGCAGACGTAAATATAATGAATATGTTTATAACAATAAGTAAATTAACTTTCAGATCTTCCTCGAACCAGGAATTAATAATGTGCGACTTGTGTCATTAGTTACGTAGGTAATGTAGGTATGTGTAGTTACTTACTTCTAGACAATAACCACTTATTTTTGTTTGACAACTCAATCGGTACCTAGTACCTATCTCTGAAGTTTGTGTCTGCCTTTGAACGTGACTCAAAACTTAACCACAAAAGCTACTTGGCTTAGTCCTGATTTAGTAATTCTACGTCTTTTCCTTTATAACGGTTTTATGAACATCAACATTCATATTTTCTTATGTCGAGAAAATGTATATTCCATTTTGCTCATTATTAATACTTAAATAAAGTTTAAATTTAATATATTTATTGAATGTATATATTTCTTATGTAGTAGAAGGCAGGCCATAGTATTCCTGTTCATTTTGAAACTGCCCGTCTTCGGAGAACCTCCACTAAATATTACAATTTTAAGCAAATATCCAAAAATCTTAAGTACATGGCTGTACGACGGCAAACGTTAAGCCCAGATTAAAGCTATTCTGGCGTCAGTAGACAGGTTTATAATAGTATGCGAACTGAAGATAATATGTAAATAGTACACGAGGAGGGAAAACCCACTACTCACACTTGTTTTGCAAATCCCTACAATAATAACAACCAAGGATAAACTGATTCCCGCAAAAAGATCCTTAGAACCTTAGATTAGATTATCAGGTAGGTACCTCCAAAGTGCAATAATGATTCTCAGCTAAATTCTTCAGGTTGTTCTGTCTAAGTGTCTCCTACATTGAGTTTACCAATTTGCGGTTTCCAATCTAGGTTCTATCGTTTCTTCGGCAGATATGGAAAACCGATTGCCTATTGCATTGCGAGCTATTTCGATAACTGTAATTCTACGAAGGTCTTCAACGAAACCACAAAGATAGGTAAATAAAAAACTCCATACATACCTTGCTCTATATCCCTTTGCGCAAATAAAGGAGTATTTTTATAGATTAATTAAAGAAAAATAAAATTTCTCCTTCTCCGGAAAAACTAACGTTTCTAAGATATAAGAAACTAACCTAACTGTAAATTTGATAAATCGTTGTAAAATTGAATCATATTTCTACTAGCAAACATACCGAGCACGAACACCTTGATGTTTTACGTGCAACAGACACATCTAGTAAACCGCACGAGGTTAGGTAATTGATACCGCTCCGAAACCACATCGTTATCACACGTATAATGCTACACTTAGTTTTATATCGCACTATTACTTCGAAATAAGCGTTGAGTTTTGTTGATACACCTCATTCACGTTGAATAAATTACAAGCGCCTTTATTTCACGGAAACCTCTATCTGTTTTAGGGTAGTCAACATGAAGTTATGATGTAATGACCCTATTATTTCTTGTAATCGACCTTAAGCTACGGTATATGCATAAGTCGAATGGGCAAAATTAAAAAATGATAATATACACAAAATCACGAGTTTGTCCGTCTTTGTCTTTATTCTTGGTTCACCAATTTCTGGTGCATCTGACCCGGTGTCTCTTGTCAGTCTTTTCAGAAAATTAATCTAGTAGTATTGCTTGGCTGTGGTTTTCTGTAAATTCCAAGTACTTACCCAGGAAGAAAGCGCTGAAATTTAACAAGAAATCAGTCCATCGTCTAAAAAAATTATGTGTAGTGAAAAACGATTCAATATGCAAATCAATGCGTCATACGTTGCATAAGCTAGGTAGGTATAAAATTTTATTATTATGCAATGACATGCGCAGTGAATCTTTATTATTATCCTTGTAGTCCAGCGGCAAGTGGGTTCAATATACACCGCGAGCCTGGGCGTTGTTGAGCAGAATGTTCAGGATGTTAATGGATAGTGGTTGCTTCCACATATAATGTTAAAAGCTTCCACGCAGTTTCAATATTGAATTAAATGAACTTTATATTGTATATTACCACAGTAACAAATTTTGTATTATATTTTATTGTATAAAGATACTTTATCTGTCGACGTACTGGAGAGAGGGCACGGGGCCCTCACCTTCCGGATGACGCAGGTGCTTTCCGGACATGGTTGCTTCGGCAAGTATCTGTGTCGGATCGGCCGGGAGCCGACGTCACGGTGCCACCATTGTGGTAACTGCCCCGACGACACGGCGCTGCACACACTGTCGGAATGCCCAGCCTGGGCTAATCAGCGCCGTGATCTCGTCGTGGCAGTCGGTGCTGCGGGTAATCTCTCGCTCCCAACCGTAGTTCTGGCTATGGTGCGGAGCGAGAGCGCATGGAACGCTGTCGCCTCCTTCTGTGAGGAGGTGATGTCCGCAAAGGAGGCGGCGGAACGGGAGAGAGAGCGGAGTACAGCTCTCTCTACCCGCAGCAGACACACCGGGCGCTGGAGGGCGTTTAATGACCTCCAGCCACCTTAGGAAGTGGCCTGCGGGCGGCGAACTTTTTTGGGGAAGTCGTCGTCCGAACAGATACAGGCCCGAGAGGCAGCATGCAGTGTTCCGCGTGCGCTCTCAGAGGAGTGCGGCCGACGGGTGATGGTCGCACCGGGTGACGGGACCCGTCTAGGGTGAGACGGGTCAATGCCTGTCGGGGGTTGCGGAAGAATGCAATAGCGATTCTCGCTCCCCTGACCATAGGCAAGTAGTGGAACACACGGGGGTGGTTTTTAGTCGGTAAGAGTCCGACAGACCCCTTCGCCTCCCCAAGGCGGAGGACATCCATGTAGGATCTTCCACCTCGTCAACAAAAAAAAAAAAAAAAAAAAAAAAAAATCTGTCGACGTAAATAAGTATACCTATTTCTTTATTTCTTGAAATTTGATTTTAGTTATTAAGTCAATGATAATATTATTAAATTAACTTGAATTTAGAAACATGCATGTAGCCGGCCTGACTGTAATCCGTTAACGGTGCCTTTAAACACTTTTAATACTTATACCGAATATTGAATGAATGACACACTGACAAGCAGAAAAACAAGACTACGCGAATAACGCGTTAACCGCAATCTTTGTACAGTAAAGGTAATTCCCTAAGGAGGCTACAGTTTCAAGAGCAATCTTCTGTATTCTACCTCCTATAGTATAACAATAAAAAACATATAATAACTTTGACTGGCCTGTTGGTCTAGTGGTTAGTGACCCTGACTGCTGAGCCAGAGGTCGTGGGTTCGATTCCCACCCAGGACAAATAATTGTGTGATGAGCCTGGTCATTTGTTCTATGTCTGGGTTTAATTTATCTATAATATGTATATATTTAGAAATATATAAGTATGTTTATTAGCAGTCTGGTTACCATAGTACAGGCTCTGCTTAATTTGGGATCAGACGGCTGTGTGTGAAATGTGTGAACTTATTATTATTATAAGATACCTGGCACACGGTTGTCTGATCCCAAACTAAGCCGAGCCTGTACTATGGTAGTCAAACTGCTAAATATACTTAAATTAAATTTTACTAAATACATACATATTATTGATAACTTACACCCAAAGCAGACACGCTCGTTAAATCGATGACATAACTAATTTGAAAAAAAATGGAGTAGGTGAAAAACTTGTTCGTTGGATTAATGACTTCACACGTCTTTGATGCCAATGACGTCAAACAAGTATAATTCAAACAAGTTGGGGAAAAAATGGTGGGATTACTCAAGAAAATTAAGAGAGGTTAAAGCAGAATTACCGGCCAAACAGAAACTAATCAGGTCTGACAGGGAACAGGGATAGATCCACCGCAGGTAATTTGACCAATGAACTGCCTACATTTCACAGAAAATTGTAAAATAAAACCCTTCTCCTTAGTTGACTTCAGTCGGTATCAACGATCCTTAATGCGGTGTTCTACTGTCATTGAAACATCAAAAATAATCCCTTAAGAAAGGCGCTCATTTGCGAAGTGGATCATTGTAAGTGGAAATGGTGCTAAATTTTATTTTAAACAGAAATATGCGCAGCATACCAAACCCTGTCGTGTAATACCCAAGCCCAAGAAGTTTCAAAAGCATTTCCAGGTGACGGTAACAGCTTATCTATACTAATATTATAAAGCTGAAGAGTTTGTTTGTTTGTTTGGTTGAACCCATTTATCGAGGAAGGTTATAGGCTATATAAAATCATGCTACGACGAACAGGAGTGGAGCAGTGACCATAAACGCAGCTGAAACTGCGGGGACAGCTAGTTAGATTATAATACGCGTATTTTAAACATTAAATTTTAGTAGTAGGTAATCGGGGTCAAAACATTACGTAAGACTAGGTGTTTTATTAATGATCTCCAATATATAAATATATATGACGTAAGTACAACAGATATTGTTACCATAGTTTAAACTTTCTGTATGATCCGTCTGAGCAGTTACAACTGCGTAGAATTTTTAAATATTTCCTATTCGAGACAATTCATGACGCATTTCATACATAATGTATAGCATATAATTGCAATGCACGCTTAAACATGTCCGGCATCAGAGTGACGTAAACTTGAATAATGAGTAATCATGATGATGTTGAGGCTGTGGTATAGTCATCGAATACGTCAGAGTCCATTAACCCCTCGGTACATATTCGGTCTGATATTGCATTTCGAAACTCGAATTATCTTTCGATTGCAGGAAATCCTGTACTTAATCTTGGGAAAGCACCTGATTATAATTATGTGAAGATCTTTTACTTTGATAAAGAGCCTTCACTAGGATGACATATTAAACTAAACATATTTTTCAAGATAGCACAATAAAGACTTTTTTGTACTATCCCTGAATTTTCCTCCCTTAGATGTTGAATAATTACTTCAAATTAAATGGTGAACCTTGATTATAACCAATTCAATTAAAGAAAAAAATATTGAAATCGATTCACTAATGGAGAATATATTGGGTAACACACAAAAAAAAATCAGCCAAATTTAGAACCTACTCCTTTTCTGAAGTTGGTTAAAAAGGCATAGATAAGTGAAAAGGATAAGACCTAGTTTCATAGGCGAACCATTTTAATAATATATTTATAGGGTTCCTAAAAAAACTAGAAACCTTTATAGGATCCTTTCGTTGACCGTCTGTCAATCTGTCTGTCAAGACCCTTATTCTCTGGAACGCATGGAGGTATGAAATTAAATACGAAAATGTCTGCAGTCCCTTGAATCTGTAAAAAATCAAGCTTCTAAGTCAACGCAATGAAAATATATGGCCATTTGCCAATTACTTCAAAACTTATCTAGGGTACCTTATACATTCCTATTGACCTAAAATCATGAAATTTGGCAAGAAGCGAGGTCTCACAACACAAGTAAACGAAAAAATACGAAAGTTGTTCATTTGTTTACAAACGATTACAAACAAAATATTTGCGCTTGGCAAATTTATGAAGACGTATCGTAACGTATCGATGTATGAGAGAGTAATTTTAGAACGGTAAAATTAAGTTGGTCACTTGAAAAAAACGGACAAATATCTTCGAGAAAAGAGATGGACGAACTATTTAGGTACATACAAGTTTCTACAATACCACAGACTCGCACTTGTCCAGTCTTATTACCTACTGTTGAAGATTTAGTTCTTAAGAAGTCAACGTCATTTAAATATCCAAATGTAACGAAAATACTAATGTAATTTCAAACACTTGTTTAAAAAAGAATAAAGATCAATTGTCAATTCTTGTTTTTAAATAAATCGTATTATAATCACTGTTCATGATCAAATTAATGTTACCTATTAGTAATTAACAGCTCATTAGGAAACGTCGCCACCGGAGAAGTCCGGAAAACAATTCCCCTATATAATCCCAATTGCTATATTAAAAAATAAGATAGGCCCGCAACTTAGCACTTTTTAGTAACCAGACAAACAACCTTCACATATTTAAAAACCTAGTCATTCGTTCTACTACTACCACATACATTCAATTTTATCTACTCAGATTAAGATAATTATTTTCGGATAGCACATTGTTTTACAATTTATTCAACAAGACACAGTCCACCTCTAAAGTTCATTGATAAAACCATTCACGGAATTACAAACCGGTTTTAAACAATATATTTTTCTAGTACTTGAACAAAAACAAAATTAATTTAATTACCTTTACAGTTCCAAAGCGGTAAAATGCAAAGCAAAAATTTATCCCCATTATAATTTTCATACCTTTTATTGAGGGTGGCGATGACGAAACAATGGCAGATAATGTACCGCCCAAACCTTGGCTAGCAGGTAGCCGCCTATAGAATTCTCAATTGTGCATTCGGCATGCATACAATTGACAGCTATTGTTTCCAACAAAGATTCAAATATAGAATAAGAGGTACTTTTTTAAAAAATTTGTTTCCCCCGCATAGAAAAAAAACCGTAATACTGATAACAACAAGTCTTTTTGTTTCTTTTGACCGATACTGCACCAAGTAAATGACTGATAATATGATAACGATACATAAACGTAACGTAAACCAAAAAGTTAAAACTTTCCGTACGTTAATGTGGCAAGTTATTAATGCATAACAATAGTCGTACAATGTTCCAGCACGTGCTTCATAAAGCGGACCCATTTCAAATGATTAGTGAGCAACAAATTAACATTTTTCCGCTCCACACATTAGCCGAGTGGAATTTTTATACATTAATGAACTCGCTAGAATACTTCTCTAGTACGTTTTGTATTACAATCTGACCATGTACCTAATAGATATTAAATATTCTCTGTACTTTACAAAGAAAATAATAAAATATACCGAATGCTTTCTTGAAACCTTTATAAATTTTGCATAAAACTTTTACATTTATGACATACAGTACATATAAACATTCGGAGTATCAAAGTGGGTGTATTTCGGAGAAAGCACGATAATAATGAGCGCGTGTCGATACCGGACGCTGTGGACACACATTATCTCATCGGCGCGGCGCTGCGTAGGCAGAGCGCCCACTCGGCGTGCGCGCCGCTCTGACTAATACCCACCTACATACAAGACCGCTACCGACGGCGCCAGCGCATACGTCCAAATGCACAAGTAGAATAACAAGCCCTGTGTACGTAATTAGTACAGAGAACCCGTTGCAAAATATGATAATGTATCCGAACGTCATTAGGCAATATAATTCCCTCATTTAGGACGCGATCGCGACTGTAATTTCGTCTGTCAATAATTATTACGGCGCGTAATCCCTGATTGATGACTGCCAACAGTAGCCGGCAAGCCGAACAGAGTATAATTGACGCCGGGCCATTGTGTTGTGAGAGTTGTGCGTCCGCGCCACCATCGACTCCGCACTTGATTGATCGCTTTACACTGACATTACATTGCGACATTAATGCATAAATCTGTTCTTAATTAGACCCAGCTTTAATTTACTGCGGACATGATGAAATAGAATCGCTGTTTGATCTGCAGCAATAACATTTGATTAATTATTTCTTCTAGCTTGTGGAGCGTATGTGAAATGACAAAATACTATGCTACGGACCCGTAGGCGAATGCTACAAACAGCTACGATGTTCGATTTATAATCAAATCTTCGACTATTAATCATTGACCACCAGTGGCATTTATCCTAAACTCAAGAGTACGAAAAAAAAATTCTCGTGAGTCACTTTCTAATAAGTCCGTGTGAGGCTTACAACTACATAGGTCACAGACTAATCCGCTATCTAGTCAAAATCTATACAAGGCGCTATCCAAAACAGTCCTCGGTTAGACAGTAGCGAGTTAGCATGAATCCGCAACAGCGGCAATTACCGAGGCCAAGCGTCGCGGCGTGCGGCGCACGATTGTTTACGGCGCGCACGCGCGACGAGCGCGTGTCCCCCCGCACCCCGCGCCGGCAGCTGCTCCGCACAGGTGGCGCGTGTGGGAACTCGACGGCTCTGTGCGTTCCCACGATCCGCTCGCTATATAAACCCCCGCCAAGCGCTGAACGTCGCATTCCGCGTTCAACGCTCAACGCTAACGCACACTCCCCACTCTCTCATACAAACACCCAACATGTCTTACGAGATCGCGTATTCGATCGCAGACGACGGCCCGCAGCCAGTCTCGCGCACTTATCAATACCGCAAAGTGATGAAGCCGATGCTTGAGCGCAAAAGGCGCGCTCGCATCAACCGCTGCCTAGACGAACTCAAGGAGTTGATGGTCAGCGCTCTTCAATCTGAAGGAGAGAATGTTGCAAAATTGGAGAAAGCCGATATTTTGGAATTGACCGTTCGCCACCTTCACAAGCTCCGCCGCCAGCGTCGCTTGTCGCTGAACCCGACCGTGGATGCTG
The DNA here is from genome assembly GCA_963859945.1 of Euplagia quadripunctaria. Classification (NCBI taxonomy): domain Eukaryota; kingdom Metazoa; phylum Arthropoda; class Insecta; order Lepidoptera; family Erebidae; genus Euplagia; species Euplagia quadripunctaria. The sequence continues at coordinate 14,760,834 of OY982572.1, read as the reverse complement.
ACCGTTTCCGTGCTGGATTTACACATGCTGCCAACGAAGTATCCCGCTGCTTGGCTTCCATTCCTGGAGTGGATGTGAGGCTAGGAACTCAACTGATGACACACTTGGGACATCGCCTCAATGACATGCAGCGTGCGGCTGCCTCTGCTGACACACCACCGGCGAGCCCGCCAAGCCCTGCTCTGTCTACTGCCTCCTCCACCTCTGGATATGTGACTCCATCGCCACCAGCCTCGCCAGTGCACATGCACACCGCAACTCCTTTGGACTGCACCACCAACACCTTCACCAAGAGTCCTGCAGTGTGGCGGCCGTGGTAAACAGTTGTGACTGGAGCTGGCGGACCCGGCTCCGCGGTCACATCTGTTCCAGCACCGTTCGGAGTCGCACACGCACTTATGTGTCCGCTATAATCCAACAGTTACAGTGATACGTGATGACGATATCAAAATAACTTTAGATCTCACAGTTAGTATAATTAAAAAAATGTAGTTCTTAAGTTCAAACTTCAAAGCTTTAATAAATTAGGATGTAAGTGTACTTGTGATATTAAAGAGTAAAAATATTATTGTTTAAGAAATGTTGTATCGAACGTAATCAAGTTCGCATTGTTATATTTTTTATCGTTGCAAAGAGTTCACAGACTTGTGAAAAAAATACAAAAGAGTAAGTTAATAAAAAAAAAAATCTACTTTATTTCTGCATTTTATTCCAACTGCTACCCTAATTTTTAACTACAATATTGATCTAAATATCAACAACAACAAAAAAACTGGCATTGGCTATGAATGGTTTATAAATAGACATGCTTGAAGAGTTCAATATAAATACCAACAAGACAGTGATAAATATTAAAAGGGGTTAAGGTCTCGTATCTAACCTTTGACATGGCGCGAAGCGCGTGCTTGGTAACTTTCCTGTTCACAATATTCTCATACATTCAGTAATTTGATGTTAAATTAATATCTATAAATTCCTTTGGTGACATCTATTCTGCTACCACGTTACACACAGCAAATTTATGAAAATGTAAATAAAAATTACTGACAACAAAAAGAAAAACGAATACTGACATAATGTTACACAAACAGAAAGACGAAAAATAACTTTTTTCTGCAACTTGTTGAGAACACTCCTTGTCTTGTCTCACACATATGTAGGTAGATATGAAATCAAACTCATGGTCCAATGAGTTCATGCTCCATTGAATGAAAACAAAGATGCAAAAAATTTAGTCCGGTTTTTGATCAAATTGACGGAGATAGTGTATTCAGTAATAGACTCATTATTTTATTTAAATATCGAACTAAAACTAGGCTCTTTTTGCAAATTTAGGAATTATGTTAATTCTGTTAAGAAAGAAGCGAGGCACGCTTGGTGCTGAATAGCGCTGAACGATATCTGGCCTTCATGAGCGCTGAGGCTACCCAAAGGTTTAGCAGCAGCCGACAGCGGAACGTGTTCCACTGAACTGAAGGATTTCAAGATGCTCGCAAATTTGTGATGTTTCAAGGTCGAACATCAGTTGATTTAAAACAGTTCGATTCCAATACTCTAAGCCTTGATAAGGCAATAACTTGAGGTCAGGGGTGGTGGGAGAATAGTCAGACATCAAAAGGAAATTTTCATTAAATTAGATAATTCATAATCTTGATACTGAAGGTATACTTAACGATTTCATTTAGTATTTAACACCTATAAAATATTACGATATTAAAGTAAGTAAATTACATCATCATGATTGAACATAACGCGGTCTTATGCCAATTTTAGCAAACGGCTTCCCGCCACTTTGTCAAAATCGTTAATCCGTTTAGGTCGGAACTCAGAGACGTCACGCATTGGAAACCACGGAACGAATTCAGTGGTGTCCAATAACAATATTTTCTTTGCCATTGTTGGTGCGTTCACCGGGTTATGCCCTGCCCACTTCATCTTGTTAATGGGAAGAGCCCTGGCACTTTGGTTCTACTGTGTATTTCTACCTAGATCTTCTTGCCAGTGAAACAACTTTAAGCTTTTTGGGAAGGTATATCCTAATGAAATATGTCACAGCATTTCAACATACACTGTTAACGTCAAGTGTTTAAACAGCGATATAAATAATAATATAATATTCAGTTAGGTAGTCACTGTATTATTACGAAAACAACATTCAATATTTGAGGAACCAAGCAATTGTTCTACAAAATATCTTCATAATATAACAGTTTGACTTATTCTATAGATCTAACATGCAACGCCATCTATTAGTGATCTACGAAAGCTTTGTTGTCTATCCAATACCGCCATCTAGCGAAATACTTTATCACTACGATAAGCTTCAGAAACAAGGTGTTCAACACCATAACTCATGTAACAGAGAGAGAACTTCACTAGAGGTTACGATAAGAAGTGCTTGATCCAAAAATATTATCGTAAGTACATAACACATTTAGTAATAATAGTAAATAAAATAAACAAAAAACCTTTTTAAGAACAAGCTTTTAAGCCACTTACTAAAACGAATAAAACAAGTTTATATTTCGTTGAATTATTTCTTTTCGAAAAGTGAAATGTTTCACGTGAAAAGTGGGTTGGCAGATATCGGTTGTTAAGTAATTACTTGCGTACGTATGCAACGTTTTGTTCGTTCGTCTAATCATTGCGCGTCTCTTCACGAAATAATTTAAAAAAAAAATCATACTTCAGAATTCAGAACTTCAAATTTTAAGAACACTTCAAACTTTCATATCAAAATGTCATTATAATATTAGATGAGATGAAGATGTGGTTAAGTTCCATGATTAAAGACTTATCTAGTCTACTAGGGTATCGTAACCATTCAGCTCAAAACTGACATGGTACTTTTATATAAATGCCACCCTGAATGTCTAGATGGCACTTACAAAGTTTGAGTTTAGGTATCAGCGTTTCTTCTCACGGCTAGTCCAGGTTCATGCAAACGTCAATCATTACCAAAAGTCATGATTGACGGATGGTCGTAAGTGATTTCTGAAATAATATCGACATTAAAATCTCAACATGCAACTGTCAATCACTGTATTACACGATAGGTTATTCGTGAATCACCGTTTTGATTGTGGTAAGTGGTAACTATAGCAAAACCTACCGTGTAATGGGCGCCATAGAAAATGCCGGCACCGTTTAACTTTGCAGTACTAATCGACGTGTATAAGTGAATATGAAAAGGTTACAAAACCAAAAATTTTTTAGCAAATCCTAATTTTTCAAAATATGTAGTTAAGAATCATAATGTTTATATCCTTGCACGTTTCAAAGTTCAAACTTTACTCGACTCTGTAATCCATAACTCCAGTCCTAATGACTAACAGAAGTTTTTTTTTAATTTGTACGCTATCAATACGCTTAGGCTGCTGTTTTCGCTTACTTATTATTACGGTTTCTGTAATCTCGAAAACCGTAATGAAATAGACATTAAAGGCGCCATCAATGCAACTCGCCATTTCCTTTACATATTACCCAACCTAACCTACTTTAAATAATATTGGGTTATGTAGTGCCTCAAATCTGTAAATGAAGGTAGGTATCCTGAAGAGACTCAAAAGTGGTATAACTCAAATGATGCAGAAGCGGTTAGTGGAACCGAGGTGAATACCTCACATATTCACCTCGGTTTTACTAACCGCTTCTGCAGCATTGCATTACGTTATAATGATAAAAATATACCACATTTGAGTCCTTTCAGGTAACAGATTTGAGGCACTACATAATTTTGCACTTACCGTCACTTACGTACCTAATAGCTTACTTGTATTCAATTCGGATTTTAGAAAACATTTATCTTAATACGATTTACTATGATTAAAGAAAATTGATTAAGGAAGATTAAAATGATTAGTTCTGTTCTAAAAAACAAAATGCTAAGTTCATTTAATATACAGTGCGAAATAAGGATTAGAACAAACAAATTATGAATACGGACCATTAATCCATCTCTCTTTTCCAAGTATACGTTAACAAACTTACACGCCCATCAAACATCTAGAAATTATCTTGAGTCAGTCCCAAGATACTTTCTGTTTTATAATATAAATTAGGTGTCTATGGTATTTAAAAATCTACATCTATAATATTTTTTTCGCAAATAAATTTTGAAGTTATTATATTTTTTTATTGAATATTAATCTGTAGTTAACATTTGCCTCTGGCATTGACCTTTACATGGCATCGCCAATATCACTATTGATAAAAGCTTTTATCAAAATAAAGAGTTTTATAGTAAAAAGTTTTAAGTTTATTAATGAGAACGTACGATAAGTAGAATTCCTACCAAGTGGTAGGTATATTTTACGAACTACCGGATGGTAGTTCGTAAAATAAATTTTATATGAGTCAAAAATATAGACACCTAACAAGGATAACTAAAATCTACCAAGCTAGATCACCGTGATTTCTATAATCAATAGATCTGGGTATCGTGGCTTGGCAATACTTGGCATCGAGTCTTAAGTCGCGCATACTGCATACAAGGACAGCTTCTCTGGTCTTCCGAGTCCGAAAAAAGTATTGGATGGATAAAAATCAGTCAAATAAGTAATTTATTTTATTTTTTTTGGAAAACAAACAGTCTTTCATAGCTATGTTTCAGTTACTAAATAATTAACTAGGAACCATTTATAAGTTTTCACTATAATCACTGTAATATTTCACTGTAATATCAATCATAAAGAGTTTCGTAGTTTATCTTTTGGAGATCCATGACAGCAGATGTCTATTATCTATTGACTGGCCTGTGGGTCTGGTGGTTAGTGATCCTAACTACTAACCTAGAGGTCGTGGGTTCGATTCCAACCCATGACAAACAATTGCGCGATGAGCACAATTATTTGTTCCGTGTCTGTTCAATTTATCTATGGTATGTATGTATTTAGTAATCCCACTAATATTATAAATGTGAAAGTTTGGATGGATGGATGGATGTATGGATGGATGTTTTATACTCTTTCACGCAAAAACCACTGAACCGATTGCGATGAAACTTGGTATGTAGATAGCTGGAGACCTGGATTAACGCATAGGCTACTTTTTATTCCGATATTCCCACGGGGTCGGGACTTACGCGGGTGAAACCGCGGGGCGCTGCTAGTATATATAATATATATTTATCAGTAGTCTAGTTACTATAGTACAGACTCTGCCTAGTTTGGGTTTGGGATCATGTGGCCGTATGTGAGGTGTCTGAAGATATTATTATTATTATTGTAAATAACTTGACTGCACGGATGGCGTATATAATATAATATTTCGATAATATTTATGATAAAATACGTATGTATGGACACAAAAATAAACTAACCTAATATGAAATTCATAACTGACTGACATTTCTGTTGTTCTTAAACGCGTTCAGCGCCGTTAAATAGCCGATTATCGGTAATCATTCGGTAATTAACTTTGACAATTTCTTAAACATTTTTGTGGCAAATTTATCTCTGTGTATGACGCTTATCGTGTTGAACCATTTGAAACGTAATTAGTAGAGGCAAGTAACTAAAAGTGGACTAGTGCTAGTTAATATGGACTAGTAACAATTCTCAAAAATAAATAATTGAAAAATGCAACAAACGCCTGTCTCCTGTCACATTCATTCGCCCTAACATCGCAATCATTCCAAATCCTCTAAAAACAATATGGTATAGCCGGCCGATATAGCCGATATATAATGGTATAGGTAAAGCCCATATTTAGTTACTCTCCTCTTCGTCTTAAATGCATTTAAGTTATGTCGCGCAAGTCGGCCTAAGAGAAACAACCCTAACTCGCTAATCAATCATTACTGTTACATGATAACGCTAGATATTACACTGCTTGACAAAACGTTTACAACGATAAGACTGCAGTTAGAAACCCAATGATAATGACTGTGTGTAAATACTTATTTTTCCTTTTCAATAAAGATTTTTAGACATTAAGACTAAAAAATCTAAATAAACCTGCAGACTAAGAAATCTGACCTGTCTACAACAAAAACAACATCTATGAATATTCTGATTTTTACATGAGATTAATAAAATAAATATTTCAAATTAAATTAAAACGGATGGAGACGTTGAGACGGATTACCTATACTAGATATCGCCTAGAGTGGTCGAATTTCGATCAAAACTCATTTTTCGTTTATTTCATAGACCAGTATCTACTTATAACTTGAACTATTATTGTATAGACTTACAGACATACCATGAGGTCAACATGCTGGACGCCAGTAGGTAGATGTAGCCGTTTTTAAGTAACTTTTAAATTTGTAACACATATTATTTAAAAATTTTAGCTTTATGCACTTCTTTTATACCTACATAAACTTTAAGTACTTATTCCAAATTTCAGTTTCTAGCATTCGTGAAGAATGTGAAAATGCATTACAAATAATTCTCTTCGCATATGAATATAACAAGAAGATAACTAATGGTGCAATAGTTTGAGCTATGAAATTAATGCCCACATTGACTCATTCGTTTTAATGATTAGTGGTTCGTGACCCTGACCCTGATTGCTACGCCATAGGTCGTAGGTTCGATTCCCACCCGAGTCTGGGTGTTATTTGTGTCCGTTGTTTGTATGTTTGTAAAGTCGTGTAAGATTTGATGTAACGCGATCAAGTCAGGCGTTCCTGACCACCCAGTGACCTTGAATTCGACTAATTTTGGTCCACATGAAACGATACGATTGAAAAGCTAGCTTTTACCGCCTGGCAAAACTATCGATTCGGATCTCCACTGCCAACAACTAATGAGAGTCAAGCAAGAAATTAAGAAAAAACCACCGGAATTGATCAACAGAAAAGGAGTGATCTTTCATCATAATAACGCCAGACCACACACATTTTTGGCCACTCAGCAAAAATTGAGAGAGCTTGGTAGGGAAGTGTTAATGCATCCATCATATAGTCCAGGCCTTGCACCCTCAGATTTTCGCCTCTTTCGGTCTCTTTAGAATTCTTTGGGAAGTGTTAGGTTAACACCAAGAGAGGACTGTCAAAACTACTTGTCGTAGTTTTTTTGATAAAAAATCCCAAGATTTCTACAGTAACGGGATCATTTCACTACCTACTAGATGGCAATAAATTATCGAACAAAATGGCATAAATATATTATAATTAAATGTAACTTTGAAAAAAAAAATGTCTTGAATTTGTATATAAAATACGAAGAAACTTTTTCCTGACCTTATAATATATATTGCATCAAAACGGCTGACGGCCGATTTTAAAATCGGCCGTCAGCCGTTGTATTTCAACTTTACCTAGCTTCAATTTATGCCATGGTTGGTGATGGTTATTTAAAATTAGTACCGAGTATGATTTTGTAACGGTGTTTGAACATTCATTTTTGAGCACGATTTTTATTTTAAAGGTACCTTTTTTCTTTTTTTTTGTGCGTGTGGAAACCCCCTCGGGCCGTCACCCCATCGGGGTTTTCGGTGGGGCAGTGTGTCGCAATCGAACCGACTAAATCCACACGGTGTGCCGTACTGCGCCTTAAATAGGAGTGATCCGGTAAGTTTCTACCTTCTACCAACCACAGCTAATGACGTAAATTTGCACAACTTAGGAAACCAAAGCTGAGTTAGTAGTCGTAACTTCTCAAGTACAATATAATCTATAACAAATGTGATGACAGTTCATCACTTTCGACTGCTAAGACAGTCTAAGATCTAATCAAAGGAATCAGTTCTAAAGATATTTTGACGCTCGGCAACAGTCTTTGAGATAATATAGATATTGCTCCTGATTTTTCTCTAATAGTGTCGCCCTCGAGCAACAGAATTATGCTATGTTATTAACCTACAGCAAAAATATTACCAAGTTGTTCGCGTCCAGTTTCACACACCTCCACTCCAATCTCGAGGAACAGAACACAAGGATTCAAGAACTATTTACTTGCAAAAAAAAACGATTAAAAAAACATTGTTAATTTAAAGTGTTAAATGAACTGCGTAGAGAACAAAAAAAAATTATGATGATGCTGAAAACGACTTTATTTGCCACAATTTAGGATATTTAATCTAGATCAATAATTTTCTGTCTTCTGCTAATGAAACGTAAACTAAATTAATTCACAGTATTTGAAGTGCCTGCGTGCTTTAGTCTGATCGAGAGAAATATGTATGTAAAACACAATAAATAGATGTAACATTCATTACAGGGTTAAAAACTAATAGGAGCCATCTTCTCCTAGTTTCTTTTTTTACGTTTTTTTTAAGAATTATCATTAATAATTCAAATAAAGATTATGTATATATAATTAATAAATACTTTATCTAAAGACCCTAAAATATCAAAACTAAATGTCATGGCCGTGTGACAATAACCTGAAGTGACGAAATTTTTCAGAGATCCGAAATGGTAGATAAATTTACATTTATCTACCATTTCGGATCTCTGAAAAATTTGAGATAATATAGATATTGCTCCTGATTTTAATGTTACCATTATTATGTTTGTATACATATATACATAATTAAGACTGATTTTCAATCATAAACTAAATTTCATAATTTTTATTTTTTATTTGGGGTTTAATTACAGTATTAAAGTTAGAAATTTCGTTGTTTTTTTTTACAAGGAAAAAAGCAAATACTCTTGCATACAGTCAATGCTATTGGTTTTTTACAAAGTATTATATTATTTTATCGTAATAGGTACATAATAGATCTCATTATCAAGGATGACTCAATATAGCCAACAATTACACGACATATATTTTCATGTATTGATAAACTATACAATAAATGATCATACTTAGTTCATTGTATCATTCTTTATATTTTTTCATCATTTTAAATTAATTTCATTTGAAAATTAGATGGGAATTATGCAACATAATTGCAATATATCATTCATTTTTAAAAAGCATCGCGACGTCTGCGCAAGAATTCCACTACAATGTAAACAAGCAACTTTCTTCAAGTCTTGTACTTTCAAGCTTACATATATGTAGGTATTACACCTTTTTTAGCTATTGACAAAATGTCTCAGAGCAACAGGTGAATTCTATTTCGTACTCTGTGTGCACTCGTGTAATATTCCACCCTTGGCATTGGATTTCTTTATAAAACATTCATAGTTTTCAAAATAAAATTCAAGGATCCAATCATCAGATCAAACCAAGTATTATAATAAGGTTCCAGGGGATCACTGATCCACTGCAACAATTATAAAAATCTGTTATACTATCTGCGTAATCTACATTAAATTGGTTCGAGTTTTACGCAGTGATTACTGATATAATGATTTTTGCGTTATCCCCAAAAATAACTTGATGTATATCGGCGCAAAATAAGAATAAACGCATCAAAAAGTATATAACTATATGATATTGTATCTTACAACAACACGATAATTATATTTTATATGTAATTCACGACCACATTAAGAGATTCCATGAGGTTACTGAATGAGACAGATATAAGAGCATCTCATTAGAACCGTTGATGACACGACCTTTGTAACCGATTCATTATCCTATCCGTATGCTTAATATAGGAAGTAACATTCGATATGATCTGTCACCAATAGCGGAAGGGATCTATGACGTAACAACTGAAGAGATTAAACGATCAGCTCGACGAGATAACTGCGTCTTAGACACCCATTACTTAAACAAATAGTATCACGGCCCTTTAAACTTTAATTAACACGGTGCCAATAAGCATGTGATCGTGTTGTAATTTTTGGCGAAAATGACGATGAAGATGATAGATCTTCATCGTTATTTTCGCCAAAGGACGTCTGCTGCTGTAAAAAGGGTTTTAGAATACGTCTTTTAATAACGATGTATCCGCTATTATGCAATGATAAAATAATGATTTATAAATATATTTATTAAAAAAGCAAGGATTATTTTCTATTCAGAAAATAATGATTAAGATATTTAAAATGGGACCTCTCCATATAATTTTCAATATAAATAGAACTACTAAAGCGGAAAATATATGTAGGTAATTTCATGATGATCGGTTCAGTAGTTAAGGCGTGAAAGGGTAACAAACAAACTGATTTTTTCAATTTTTTCGGAGAGCCATGCTTCGGCACGTATGGGCCGGCTCGACCGGGGTGATATCACTGCATCACAGAAAACCGGCAGTGAAGCAATGTTTGCATTGCTTTTCGCCGAGTGAGTATGATTACCTAACCCTTCCCTCCCTCCTCTCCTCCCCCCTCTCCCTCTCTTCCACCTTTCCCCTACTCCTACCTTAAAGGCCGGCAACGCACTTGTGACTCTTGATTTGCATATGCCCATGGGCGGCGATAGTCATTATCTTAGCGTTGAGTAAATAATTTATTCTTAATATCCGTGTTTGTCACAACTTCGAACGAGTGGGTGTCTAGAACACTAATAATACCGGTCTCACCGAAAAAGAAGACTATCTTTTTCTTTTCGACTAGTTATGTGTACTCTATTTTAGTAATCAGAGGCAGCTCACAGTTTACAAGCACCGTTAAGCGATGTTGCCAACGATACACGATGACTTGCCAATTTTTGTTATTGAGTAATGGAATAGCCGTTTGCCTTCCAGCTAACCTCATGGAAAGTGGCGAACAAGACGAAGATGGTACCCGCTCGTCCAAGAGAAACCTATTCTCACTATTCTTCTCTTCTTCCCTGTGCTCTAATGTCTAGTGGACTATTTCTTACCATTGACAAGAAGACTTGTCCTACCTACATATTTCTGCGTCAAGTATTCAATGAGTTTTAAATGAGTTGTTCAGAATCAAAGTTCTCAAGCTTACCGTACTTGAAGCCAGATTGCCGTAATTGACTTGACTGAAATAACATCTGTTGTATTATGTAACTGCAGTTTGAACGTTGCATGTTTGCCAACGTACCTAGCTAAAAAAGGCTTTTACGGAAATACAGAAGTGGTATGGGCTTCTTGTGGATAGGTCATGGATGCCAAAGATTTTGAAATGTTAAAGATAATAAGATAGGTAAATCCATACTCCATTCAAATAAATGAAATTTACGTGTCTGTTTGTACTGTCAAAATAATAGGTTTTTAAGCTCATACAGTCATTTGCACGATACCTATGAGGAAAAATTAGTTTTTTTCAATTTTTGTCTGTCTGTTTGTTTGGGCTAATCTCCGGAACGGGTGGACCGATTTCCACGGGACTTTCACAGGCAGATAACTTGTGTTATAAGGAGTTACTTAGCTTACTTTTATTTTGGAAAGAGAATTAGGGATCCTCGCGAAATATACAAATAAGTACACGCGAGCGAAGCCGCGCGGGAACTGCTAGTTTATACTAAAATGAAAAAGGTTAGCCCTGCACTAAGGGGAGTGGGGCATATTTACTGTGGTCACTCAGACAACGCCTGCTCAGAATAAAATTGCCGCAATTCTAGCCCTAAACGCTAAACAGTGATGTGCTATGTTTGTTGCAATATTATTCGAGTCAACATAGGAAAATACTGTTGTAAACTCTCAATCTAAATATTTACTTTAAATATTTACGATGTGAAATCCGCCACTTTGTTCTGTTTCCTGTAGACTGTGTGACTATTTTCTACATAGTACTGTGTGACCATCATCTATATATCATTCGCTAGTTTTCGTCCAACAGTTTCATTCGCATGGATATTGATTATCTGGATGAATCTCACACAGAATGCAAAATTGTGTCATAAAAAAAGAAACTGGACAGCTAAAAAACAACTGGGAGTCTGACTCGAGCACCGCACAAACTTCTTTGTAGATAGTTCATCCATCTCGGGAATCGATTCTCGAAGATATTTACCTGTTTGTTTCCGAGTGACAAACTTAACTTTGCCGTTCTAAAAATTCTCTCTTGTAACATATAGGGGATATAAGTCCCAGTCTTTCAGTTTTTTATGTTATGTGAAAACAAATGAACGACGTTGGATTTTTGCTGTGAACATTCGTGTACATGATGCCGCCGCCGCACCGACACCGTTCCGCCACCACGCCTCTATGCTGTGTATACGTCCGCCACCTAACCGCAACCCTATGGCCGTAAACCGAATATGAAGCGGATACACTGATTTTGAAACCGTTCAAACATATTCCAAATTTCATATGTAGAAAGACATCAGAGACATCAGTCTCCTATCTCTATGTTTCTTTCTCCTTCCCCTTCTTGACTATACTAATGTACAGTTAAGAAGAGGAAAGAGAAAGGCAGATTTAGTCTTAAAGGAAAGAAAACTCTCTCCTGCTCAAATAAGTGGTTTAAAAAATCAACCTTAAATATAGTCACAGATGCATGATAAAATACTATAGATACTTATTTATGTAGATAGTTATAATAATTTCGAAGGCACGTGCATTGGTGTGATAAGTGATAAGCTATCGGGTTGCCAGGCTAATTTATAAGAACCACGAGAAACCACATTAACCTCCTGCCCTCAGTTAACTCCATTGTTTACTGATAATAACACTTGTTACCTATTTTTTACATTCTTAGCGTCAATGCCTATTTTAAATGACGCAGGAAGTAGATATCAATCGATGTCAAGTTTATCTTTGAAAGAACCTAAAGGAATTGCGTAATTGAAATTGAATAACGGTGAAATTTTGAGTGCAGATAGAGTAAGAGAATAGATATGTATTTAGAAACCTATGACTTGCATTCGAAGACTAAATCTCCAAACGACTGAGATGCGAGTAGCGGATTGCTAAGTGCTTCATACGATTAAGAATTTATTTCAATGTCCAGTATAACTTGATTTGTTATTGTATAGACGTGCCATGAGCAATGACAGGTCACCATATATATACATTTGTATAATGAACGCGTGAAGCTTGATACAGCCGTTTTTTTGCACTTCAATTTTTTAAATTTGTAATTTGTTGTTTAAAGAGGTTAGCTTTCTACATTTCTTCTATAATAATATATAAACTTTAAAGTTTATGATACTTAATATAATAATATTTAAGTATTCCAAGTTATTAAAAATGTGTACGAAGAATTCTTTTCAGGTAAAAGCGAAAGGATAGTCACTCACTCACTTACTGACTAATCACGACATCTCGGAAAGTACTTGAGGTATGAAAATAAATAAATGTTGCAGGGAGCTTATGAGTAGGACACGTCAGCAAAGATCGGATTTTGGGGCAGGGCCGGCTTAAGGAGGTCTAAGGCCTTCGGGAATTATATGAAATTCCTTGGTTTTTTGTACTAGAGACCTGAAATTTGGTAGGGACAGTTTGTAGGTAGGACAAGTCAGCTAAGAACGGAGTTTGCAAACAGGGTCAATTAAGGAAGTATAAAGGCTCACGCTACTTTATATGAAAATCCTTGATTTTTGTGTACTAGAGACTTGAGGGACAAAAAACCCTTTTAGACGGTTGACAAAATCTTCATTAAAGCAAGCGAAGAATATCATAACTTTCATCTTTATTACAAAACTTCTGTTTATCTAAAGTTGTCTGGAAAATATCGATGTTCGGGATAACAACCGGATGTCTTATCTTATTATACAACTTATATTAAGTAATTGAGCTGTTTGTTTTGAAAGTACATAAAAATATTTATAATAAAAGTTGATAGTTCTAAGAGTACAAAAGTTTAAATGTTTAGAGACTGTGAGACTGCTCAATATTTTAATATAAATAATAATTTATGGTGTAAACTCCGTCTAACCATAGCGTCAATTTAATCAACTTCAAGTAAGGAGTCTCCTCCTTAGAAGTCGGCTAAACCACCATCTAAATTGACAGTATTTTTTGTGTGTGTGAGACCTAGGCCAAAAGGCACACCGAACGGAGAGACATCTTATAGTTATTCCTAAAAATTTCTATCAAAAATTGTGCCCAAATTTCGGAAATAAATGACTATATTACAATGCAACAACTTCTCAAATTTTCAACAGATTTTCTTTATTCTCTTTCTATTTAATAATTTAAATAGGTATGTCTAGAGTAAGTTGATAATCCCAGCATTAAAACGGCTAGTATCAGTTTCGCAGCAACTATACAAAATCAAGTATCGCACTGCGGTTTGAAGTGGCAAGACTTACGCGTATTTAAGTCGGTTGACCTATTTGGACACGTATTTTGACTTCCGCGCTATTATACCATTAGCCACGATATGTAAACAAAATGTGTATGTACACAATACTAATTAAAATATAACATAATATAATATAATATAACGAGCTATTTTTGGAATTACTTAATCTCTGCAACATACCCTACAATTTGTTTTCAGGTCAAGAATATAACCTATGTTGCTTGAAAAATAAAAGTGTTTACAAATAAAACATGAAGAAGACAAATATGTATGTACTCATGGAAAGTTTATTCGTAAGATAACAATGCGTAAGTAAATAAGAATATCAATCACAGCTACACATTCATACGACACATGATGTTATCGTTCATTAGCAACTAATGACACACACTTCATTATTGCATTGCATTCTTCATTTTCTCGAGTCCATGGTGCTGATCTTATGGCCAAATCTGGTAGCCAAAATTTGTTGCCCTTTGATCGGGATATGCGAACGCATTTCTACTCGATACAAATACTTTTTTCCTACGTCGAATAAGTATCGAAAGAAATTTTTCGATATTAAAAGTAATCGGTATCGAAACAAAAGTAGTAATAAGTACTTATACGTATTAACTTTTAGTGAATCATCACCAATCAATCAGGTCAAAATTAGCAATTCGTTTATCCAGTTTGTATAGTACAATACTTTGTATAATTGGGTACAGTAAAAATACTGTCGTTATTATATCGTAAAGAGAAATAAACTTGATTGTTCACTAAGTAAAATTTACATACAAGTTTACATAGAAATCACAAAGTACGTACAAAGGGCGGTTTTAGGTATCGCTAAACGCAATTTCTTACAGGAAACCTTTTGATTAACAAAATCATAAGTAGTTTTTGAGCAAAAAGAAGTCTGTAGTAGAAATTTAGTTTTGTTAAAAGGAATCGTAGGCCAATAAAAAAGAGAGATATGGTAGGTACTTCATTTTGTATCATTTCTGCGACACGGTATAAGTACTGTCCTTAGTTATCCCGTCTCAAATCAATTGTCATGCTTGTGTGTAGTGTAAACACCGAGTAATAACGATATAAGGTACAACTTAACTAATTTGTCTAAAATTGTGTAATGACAAGATACAATTTGATCCCCGGCCCTCCTATTTGGATTTGCAACGGTGTGTTAAAACGGATTGACTTAACTGGATTTACATTAAAGGAGAACTTAGATAGCAGCTCAGGGGCTAATAATATTATGGTCTAATATAAAAATAAATATATTATTATTATAAATTAAATCAGCTATCTCACGACGATTGTGAAAGAGTAGGTACCTAAGATATGAAATCTTCGACAAACTTGATAATAATTCCTAGACTAACATGGAATATGTTGGTGGAGGAAGAGAAATACCCCCGACTTGAAAATACCTTCAACGATTACAAAAGAGCTGATGATCGAAAACCGCTGAACAGATTTTCTGGGATTATATCTAAGAACACTCTCGATCAAGTAACCTTTCAAATAAAAAAAAACGCACTCAAATCGGTTCATCCGTTTGAGAGCTACAATGCCACAGGCAGAGACACAGACACACAGACACGTCAAATTTATAACACCCCTCTTTTTGCGTCGAGGGTTAAAAAGAGGGGCGCCATATCTGACATGCATATTACAGAATGATGACTCCAGACAAAAGATTTACAAAATTTCAGTAAAATTTTTGGATAGTTTCATTATAAACTCAAGTGCTTCCTAGGCCTTTTTTGACAATATTCTATAACTGTATGTCCTAAACGTACAACAATTTGTGTATTAAAACACTGTACGTTCTTTTATGCTTTTACTGTTATTTATTTATATTATTCCTCTCCTCTATCTAATAAGATAATTCGTACAGTAACAAGACAATTACCCATTTTAAATATTTAGAAAAATACCAAAATAAATTTTAGAAACTCCTTGTATGTGAAAAGTGTAAAGACTCATTCTTTTGTTTCACAAGTCTGACATTATAAAGACGACATGCATTAAACAATTTAATTGTATTAATTAATCAATTGACGTCACATTGACGTACGTAGAAACAATACAAAAATGTTTAAACACAAATTATGTATAAAATACATTCAAAGAATAAATTTATTTTCCCAAACTCATCTGTATTCATAGATAAACATGTAATCGTCTATGGGAATTATTTTATACATTTGTGTTGTATAAACTAGTTTTAAACCACTGTTTAAAACTGATTTAATGATTTTAAACGTGGTCCCATCCCATGCCACTGCATGAGATGGGGCTTCGTAATGAAATGCCAATCGAAGTCTATCGTAACATTTTTGTTGAGTAAGACCGCAACGAAAGTCGTAATAAATCATTGAGCGAAAATTTTCTCTAATCAAATCAATTTCAATGCACAACAGACGAGCAGATGGGTCACCTGATGGTAAATGACTACCGCTGCCCATTTGCACCTGCAACTCTAAGAGTCACAAGGCGTTGCCGGCCTTTAAGGTGGGAGTAGGGGAAGGGCGGAAGAGGGGGAGAGGGGGAGGGTAAGGTTACGGCCTCCAGTAACCTCACTCACTCAGCGAAAAGCAATGCAATCTTGCTTCACTGCCAGTTTTCTGTGAGGCCGTGGTATCACTCCGGTCAAGCCGGCCCATACGTACCGAAGCATGGCTCTCCCACGATTGTGTCTATTTGTATGGGGTATTTTAGTATGTTAATTCTTGTTCTAGAACCCAGAGTACAAGGTGCGCTTAGCAAGTTTGATCTAGATAGCGCTGTGTACTATATTCTAAAACATTATTTTTTAATGATCATATTCCACGAGATCAAGGCTCGAATCATTTAGCTTCAGAAAACTTAAACTCATAAATACTAATATTTTAAAGCTGAAGAGTTTATTCGTTGTAAATTTACCTACATAAAATAAAATTTAAGCAATAATTTTCAGAATAAGATAGCGATAAAAAAATAACGAAAAAGACTGTTTAACCTGTTATAAATATAGTCCGTGCTTTCAGTGAATTGATGAACGTGAATTTTGATGCTTTGGGAAGTTGGCAGCTTTTCTGTGCTGCTAACAGACCAACAGCAGCAGTCAGACTGTAAGGTGCAGATTAGGGCATGCAATACCGGGATCTTGATCTCACGATGTCTCGACCATTTTTACGAGATAAATCTAAATAATTTACGAGATGGAGAAATTGAGCGCGGTAGCCAGCGATGCATTCTGACTGCTGGTCCGACTCCTGGTGACGAGGAATCCTCTTCAGTCAGCCCATCAAATCTTCCATAGATCATATTTTATTTTTGTTAATTTCCAAAACAAACAGACGTTTTTGTTTTCAGTATTAATAATAAGTAAATGATTTTAAAAAATATTTTTTTTTTTTATTTATGTTATGTCCTACTTAATCACAAAACACGCTAAGCAGTTTTCATCGAGTTATAGTGTACCGTAGAGTTTTTTTTTAAAGTGCCCGAAATCTCGAAGATGATGAGATCTCGCAAGATTGAAATTTCTAGTTCCGCGAGATCGCGAACCTGTGATCTCGGCCCGAAATTACATTCCTTAGTGCTGATACACATTCGGGACAGTAACAAAGCTCCGTGTGACATACCTACCTAAAATTATTGACTTAATAACTTAATTCAATGTAGGTAAAACTTTCAGTTTGTTCTGCGAAATGTATTATCTTTATTTTATTTTAAATTGCCAAGGACCTGCACATAGTCCTGTTGAAACATCTATTTGTTTTGTTATAAACACAAACACATCAAACAATAATAAAATTATAAAGTACAAATGGGACAACACTTCTTTTAATTGCACAATTAATTACAAAAGGGTTATTGCCTTGTAACGTTTTTAAAAGTGATTAATTACATTTTTATTTGTGTCAATCTCAATATGTTATTCCTTGATAACTGGAGGACTTTCTAGAAGTATTGTAGGAAGTAGGTACGCATTTTAAAAACTTACTAAAAAACTTAAACTTTAGAAAACTATTTCTTTACAAATTACTGAAAACCTTACACAACCTGATCAGAATTTCAGAGCTAAAACTTGGTTTCTTAGCAAAGTAACTTGAGCTTTGTTGAGTTGACAAAAAATTTAAAAATCATGCGGAAATCACCGCTTTCTATCGCGACATCTGGAGTACCAACCACGTAATTATCTTTTTCTGTATTGGATATATTTATTGGCCAACACATAGATATATACCGAAATTGGCCACCTACAACTAAAGCATAGGAATATATCAACAAACCTGTCAAGGCAGTGGAAATTAAGAGTTTCACACCACTCGTAACACTTGTAATGGTAAAATATCTATTACAATATAATAGTACCTAAACCATCGCGAGTACCAGAAATTTCGTTATTCTCACGACGTCATCCTCTCACAAGAGATCAATAGGTGACGTAGCGACTGCAGATAACTTATATTGTCATATCACCACTGGCACTTCAAATTGAAATCGTTCCTGACCTTGGAATTAAAATAAATCAGCTGTAATCGGTTGTGAGAAAATTAGTTATCTCAGAGATAAAGGAGAAAAGACAAAGGATAAAAACTGCTTAAATAAACTTTCCACTGACTAATAACAATTTCACAAGGTTCAAAATCGCTTGTGGGTACTGTTTGACTTGGTGTTGTCGTCAGTTATTTGCCGTCCGTGGAATCTTCCCACAACGTCGATAACCTGCGTTATCGGGAAGGCGCCGCCCGCGCACGAGATCGAGTTTGTTCAAGCAGCTATTAATATAATTTACATTAAACAACGATGACACAATTGTGATGAAGAGTAAACCGTTGATTCTCCACGTTTTTAGCTAAGTGCTCACGAGTAAGTAACACTAGACAGCATGAACATCTGCCAAGTGCAAGCGGGAAATTAAGCACTAAGGTTGCCATATAAAAAAAAGAGATTTACCATGTTTTATTAGTTACTAGCAACGCGGCGGGAGACTTGTTTTATAATATCTAGTGTAATGATTGTTATATGTATAACTAGCTATTCCCCGGGTGGCTTCGCTCTCATGTACATATTTATATATTTTGCATACACTAATTCTTTTTCCAAAATAAAAGTAGCCTAAGTTACTCCTTATTATAACACCAGCTATGTGAGAGTGAAAGTCCCGTTCTGGAGATTAGCCGTAAGAAACAGACAGACAGACAAAAATTTAAAAAAATATTTTTTGTTATATGTACCGTGTTAAATTCGGATGCATTTAGTTAGTAAAACGCTGGTATTATGACATTACAAACAGGCACTCCAATTTTATTTATTTGTATAGATGTACCTGTAGGAACATTACATTTAGGCAAAGTTTGTGGCTATTGAGATAGTGTTATGTTATTAACACAGTCAGCGCCGGCCTTGGGGGAGGGGGCGGGGCAAAACCAAGCGCTGCCTATGGGCGCCCAGTTGGTAGGGGCGCTATGACACCAGGGAAATCATGAAAATCAGGAAAGGAGAAATCATTTTTTCAAATTGTATTCGAGAGAGTATAGGACCCTAAAATTTGCCTAAGGGCGCCACATGTACTAAGGCCGGCACTGAACACAGTGTAGGTATAATGCATGTGGGACCCCATACATATTTTACTCTGTGACAATTAGTAAATACTAGAGATCGCGTGGTGGTTGAATTTCAACCATGGTTTATTTCATTGGCCAATATTACTTGACCTGTCATTGTATAGACTTTTGTACCATGACAGGTCAAAATATATACTGGACACTCATAGCTGTATGTACCCGTTTTTGCATTTTTTTAAACTTTGTAGAAAATATTGTTTAAAAATTTTAGCATTCGTCACTTCTTCTCTGTATAAAATATAAGTGTGCGAAATTTCATACTCCTCCGTCCGCCCAATTTTCGTAAAAAGGGATCCAAAGTTTTCGCTTCACGTATTAATATATAGATAGGTTATCAATAAGTAAGAGAAAGCTGCGACGTTTTCAGTTCAAATTTATTTTTTAGTATTTTAATAGACTTAGAACGAAACTGAAACTAATGTGCGATATGTTAGGGGCATTATATTTTGAAAACGTTTAACGATTTCAATGTATCAACAATTTAAAAAAACGTTGGACGATTAAATTAAAATCTTGTATGAATCTACGCCAGTGCGGGGTACCTTCGTGCAGAGGTAGGTTCATGTTCCGATTGCATGACGTACATTGGTAGAGACTATATATTTAAAAACAATAATAAAGCTATATTTTAGTAAATGTTTAAAAACTATTCATTGGATTGGGTATAATTACCTACTGAGCTCTGATCGTCTAACGCCATACCTACGGCGCGGCGGTATCCTACAGAGCGTATTCATTTCAAAACAATCAAATTTGGTAAAGCTCTAAAAACCCTAAGACTATGTTGACAAAAACAAAAAGATAAGACTACTTGAGTATTTCTGTCGCACGTATGCAGATAACATATACACAACTAGATACTGACGACATCAATCGTTAATCTCTTTCTTCCACTTCAGTCTAACTCTTTTGTTTAATATTTTTAATAATAAAAATGATAACCTAACAACGCAATTTGTACGTACGCATTATTTAGAAAGATATAATAATATACACCGAACCTACGGAATACTCATAAATTATTTTATTAAAGGCCTATTACAGTTAAAGGTAAAGTACTTAGATATATCTAAGTATGTATGTACATATAAATATAATTATCTTATTTATCAATAGATGGATTTATTACTGAGAACAACGATAGAAAAAATATACATAATCGTAACTTAAGCTGCTGAGGCGTGGAGCCCAAACTTTAACACCATGTTGAAAATATCCGTGCGTCTGCTTCATGAGCCTAACTCAGCTGTCTGTCGGTCTCATTACAATGACTATCGAATCGAATAAAGTACAGGGTATCCATCGCAGTCACTTAATGGATACACTTAAACGGTGACATTCTGACACACATACGTCATAGCTTTTTGCAATTAGTTCTAATTGTAATTTTTTTTAACTGAAAACTTCTTTAGGCACGTTTGTGCACTTTTGCTATGGGGAAAAAGCACTGAGCTCGTGACCGTCACGCTAATAATACATTTATAGATCCACTAGAAGGCACTAATCTAAACATTGAGTTTTGTCAGCTCCTTGTTAATTAATGTCACGAACCTGCTAATGTGAAGTTTTAAGTTCGTCGTTTTGTTTAAGTTTTCACTTCTGTCGGCTGTCTAATCACTGCTTATTTTTTTATATTTCAAGGGACTTTTACACTTTGTGCACATCTGTTCCATCACTCAGTTCATACCCTAATTATATATTTGTACTTAAATTATGTTAGAATAAAAATTTCAATTGAGTTTATTTGAGTGTAATTAGCCTAAACAAGTTTTAGCTGTCTCAAAATTAGTTTGCGAAACCTGTTCAAGAAATAAAAACAAATCTGTACTCTCATAGGCTCACATCGAAAACACTATCAAGAGATGATATATGTCATCATATGCACCGCAATCCTCAGAATTAGCTCTAGCAGTCTTTCTCATCATGAAAAATGTATTACATGTTGTCAATGTGTCCTGATCCAAGTCTATGAGCTGTAATAATTAACTTTCTGTTCAAGTCAGTATAGGCACACCGGGGTATACGGAGAGGCTGATACTGTAGGTACCTATGGTTTTATACTAAATATACTTTTTAAAAGAGCGTTGATTTAAGTATTCCTTCCAGTTATCATAACAAACTACTTAGTTTATATTTAGGTAAAAAATCAGAATAGTCCGGTATAAAGCTAATGTCTTTGCCGTTTGCAGCGGCTTATTTGCGATTATATCAGCTTCCTCACTACACCGTAACTCTACATGTAGTTGAAAACCACTGTAATCTCAGATGCACACCACTTTAGCGAAGTTCATATATCTTAGATAGAATAACATAAGCTACCAATGCACCTCTGAACTCAGAGACGCCTCGAGTTGTGTTCCATTGTCAAATATACCCTGTATGTTGTAAACGACTTGTGCTATCCGTCAACAGGACTTAATAAGTAAGGGAAAGCTGGGACGTTTTCAGTTTCACTATTTTTATAGACTTAGAACGAAACTGAAACTAATGTGCGATATGTTAGGTACATTATACATATTTTGAAAACGATTTCGATGTATCAACCATTTAAAAAAAAGTGGGACGATTAAATAAAAATCCTGTACGAATCCTACCCCACTGCGGGGTAGCTTCGTGCAAAGGTATCTTATTATGCTGTTTATAATTAGTTATGAAATGA
The DNA here is from genome assembly GCA_963859945.1 of Euplagia quadripunctaria. Classification (NCBI taxonomy): domain Eukaryota; kingdom Metazoa; phylum Arthropoda; class Insecta; order Lepidoptera; family Erebidae; genus Euplagia; species Euplagia quadripunctaria. The sequence goes on along the minus strand of OY982572.1, from coordinate 14,738,573 downwards.
GACAGTGCTTCAAAAATTGCAACGAGTTCCAAAGTACGCACACTTCTTTACTTTACTTCTATTTATGAAATGGGACAATGCTTCAAAAATTGCAATGAGTTAGAAAGTAGGTACGCACGTACGCACACTTCTTTACTAATTCTAAAACAATTATCTTGGTTTGATACTGATGTATTCGGTATCTAAATGGTCGCTCCCTGACCATTTACATCCCACCAGTACCTATCAATAAAAATGAATAAACTAGTCTTTATACACACTACACAAATCGCTGGTTTGCGAGAATATCGACGTAATACAAAATTCAGTCGAATTGAACTAAGTATGCCAAACTATCATAAATCTTTGATATTTTATGGTTAACAGAGATGCAACGCCGATTTCGTGCTAACGTTCGTTACAAAGAAACAAGTTCATTATATATTTGAGACAAACACTAGCGGAAATCATAAATCATTGCCATTCTCTAAAATCAATATTTTTTAGTTCTGTCGCTTCTCGCAAACCAGGGAAGTGTTGAATTATGAAATCAATTTTTATCATAGGATTTTTTGATTATCTGATACCTACTAGTAAGATCTAAATTAATAAATTTACTAGTTATCATTAAAGCTTATTACCCATATACCTAAATTAAACATTTGCAAATGATTACCTATTGATGCAATCTGTTCTTCTCTAGCTTCATTATAAACTGAAGAGACCTAACTCAAAAATTTATATTTTTCAGTTATGCACACCATTGAATTGCTTTTCTCAATACCTACCGACCAATAAAACAGATTTAAAAATATCACTAACACCCGACCCTGGACGCTAAATTCACTAACACGGGCTCAACTCAAAATAATAAAACAAATATACATAGGTAAGTACATTGTTAAGTAATAAGGAATTAACTACAGAAATCAAATTTTCAGCCCCAAAACATGATTAAAACACAAGAGTCCTATTCTATTTCTTCTAGCTGCATATAAAAAGAATATACAGAACAGTAATTATTTTTCGCCTTTTCTGAAAAGTGCTTTTTTGAGTTTGGACCTGTTTAGATCTAAGTAGGTGTGCGATTTTATTTTTCCAATAATTACTATTAAGATCACATAATCGCTTTTGTATCACATTGTTCTCTGTTCTTATTCTCTCCGTTCTCTATTATTTAGATTTTATTAGATATTTTTTGTATGCCCCTAAGTATTTTCGTAATTGCAGTGAGGGAACACAGAGTTCACTCTTCATCACATGAATAGAAGTGGATTTAATAAATCCTATTATTCTTCTGAATTCGCGATTTTCAGTTTTATTTATTTTCTTTAAATTAATGTTGAAATATTTGTAAATATTATTCATAGTCCAAACGGCTTTTGATCAGATCAATAAAAATGTGTTTTAAATGTTTGGGATGTACACAAAATACCTGCCAAACTCTTAGTAAATTGAGATTTCTTTGTGACTTTTCCACGAAAACATTTAATTGCTCAGTCCAACACAAACGTCTCTCCAACCAAACACCTAAAACAGTATTTATAATTATCCACCACATCCAATGTACAATTATTTAATTTCAAATCAATCTTTAACTTTTTAAAGCCTCTAGTTAAGACTGACATACTTTTGATTTAACTGCAGATTCAGTTCTAAACCAATATTACATAAAATATTACAGATTTGATCTAAAGCCGTTTGAACACAACTTTACTCTGCCTGAGATTCCACTCCAAGCGCTTGGAAATCACAGAATGAAATATTTTATATATATCTACTCTCTTTTAAACTTCGTAACGGATTTTAATGCTTCTTTCACCAAAGACGAAGTTATTCATGAGGAATTTATAAGTGTAAAATTTTATTAAGGTATTGTGTACAATAGCTGAAAGATGATGATTGTTGAAGATTGCGAAAAAATGAGTATATATATGCTCTGCTACCCCCTGTGGAAAGCCAGGGCGGGTTGCTAGTACGAGACATTAACAATATAGGTCTGATTTTAATTGCACCATTTTTTCCAGTCGTAGTTGTAGATATTGAGCCTTTAACTGCAGAGACCCAATGCCCAATGGACGATTACGTGGTCAATTATGACCCGATTTCCGAGTCTATGCAGATTTCCGATTCTTTGCAGATTTCCACCGCTTTACCGGTCTCTTATATTAAAGGAAATGGCGTTGCATGATCGTAAATGGCGCAATAGTTTAACTGGTTTATGCAGGAGTCTGTAGTAAATGTCAATTCGAAATTGTAGTTACTCAAAAAAATGGGTAAAAACGAATTGACACACCGTAGGTACTATTTAACGCGACCCGCGACGGCACGACGTGACGCCTTTTTCCTACTTTACGTTGTCAATAGTCAAATACCTACACAGACTGACAATGACATTTCGCATTATTCATTATTAAACATTGTAGTACTTAAGTGCTTATGTTATCTTTTAAGGCATGTATGACTCTGCTGCTATTTTTAAGATGGTGCGTAATTAACTATCACATTTTTTTATTTATGGTTGGCAAATAATCACTATTAATTGTGACACTTGACTTTTCTATCAGAAGCAGGGCTGCTAGTAAGGACAACTTATTTTATACCGCTGAGTATCAGAAATTATACAAAATCACGTACTATTATACAAAATCAGTGTTGTACAACTTTATTACGTCGTCTGTGGCAGCAGAGCGCGCAAACGGATGAACTGATTTGTGTTCCGTCTTTTTTTCGTCGGTTGAAAGATGACTTGATCGTGTGTTCTTAAATAGAATTCAAGGCAATCTGTTTAGCCGTTCGAAGATCGTAAGTTTTTTTCTAATCATTGAAATGATTTTTTTATTTTGAAATGTCCTCATTGTCAAACAGACGTAAAATACATGATATAACTCTTCTTACACAAAATAAATAATAACAACGTCGAATGCACGGACATATTCAACCGATTATTGGTAGCAGTTCCTTGCAAGCCACCACGTTATCCCGTAACCAGATCTTTCTGCAACCCAAAGGTAAAATCTAACCTTGGGGCTAAATTCAACCTTAATACGCGTGTAATGAATACAACAAGTTAAATGGCAAGGTCGATTAGTTGGATCTTTATGCCTCGTTCCACAATTTCAAACATTAAATATTCGTATCGATCGCAGACTTGCATATACTTTACTCACTACGGATACCCATAATAAAAATATTAGCGGTATTTGTATACTTACATAGATACAATTATAAAAAAGCGATAGCTTTACCTCCCTCGTTACGATATCGCAACGTGATGGAGAAATTCGGTATAAGTAGAATAGTGGGTATATAATCTGCTCCCATTTTCTAAGATTCCGTAAGAGGTTACCCTCAATTTTAAATTTTGTACTTTTGTAGACCACTACAAAGTGGATACCAAATTCCTCGCATTCTTGTGAAGAGATAAATCGTGCGGCGACGTCAGCATTCCATTGATCTGTCTTATACATTAATAGGGGCAAAGGCCGTCGAGGAAATAAAACAATATTAACATAATCACTCCGGTTATATTCCGTACATTTAAAGGACTTTGTATCTAGCTTTATTGATCATGTGGTGAGCGGAGGTCTGTAGCTTTAGTAGTTCTTCTTTAATGAGACGGGTAATTTCGGATTTTGCTTTGGCAACAGCGAGTTCTTGGGAACTTTCGATTGCAAGGTATAATTTACGTTCGCCTTCTGGTGGTGTCTTGCCGGGCGGGACATAGGTACCTCGTACTGTGATACCGGCTTCAGAATACTCGCTGATTAATGCTAGAGCCTCCTGTAAGTTACAAAAAATATGGTATGAAACGCACATAAATATTAAAGACTAACACAGTAAAATAATCATCGTGCCAGTCTGATTCAGTGTCTATGAATAGCTAGTACTAGCATAACCAATTGTATACAGTGTTACAGAAAGGTGTGGTCCTATTTTAGGGTCGTATAGATTTAGGGTCCTATAGATTGAGGGTCGTATAGATTTCTGGTCGTATAGATTTAGAGCCGTATAGTAGACCCCGTAAATAAAGCGGCGCTAATAACTTCAGGAAAATTCGTGATTTTTGATACTGAAATATTATTTTGAATCTGACAAATTTAACTTGAAAATTGTCTAATATTTCGTAAGAAAGAGAGCTGACGTGAACGAAACTATGCGTATTTAATACCAAGGATTGAAGGTTGATGAAGCGTCCAGTATTTTCTGAAAATTTCTGTATAAAAAAAAAGTAATGGAAATTGATATTATTTAGTATATATTTTTAGGTCAACTATTCGTCCAGCTATCGTAAAATTTTACCAGCCCTTTCTGTAACACCCTCTATATTGGTGAAGATGCTTCCTTATTGGGCGGCTCTCAATTATGAGAAATCAACTGTGTGAAACCTTTCCTAAAACTTGGATAGTATACAAAAAAAAAACTCCATAAGCTATTTATGTTTTAGCTGCCTTCCAATAGCTTCTCAATTTTTTGGGGTTTTTTGTCGGCATGATATACGATATCTTGGCCGTTTGTAAACATTGTTGTGATAACAAAACGTATGAAAGGTGAAACGAAACGGATGATAGAGGTGTAGGAACTAAATGCAAAGGTGTAAGTGACAGATTAAAAGTGTTAAAACACAAGACAATACTAATTGTTGTGGTCGAATCTGTTTACGACTATGAAATTCAAAGTTAGCCTGTGACCTAGAGTTTAAATTAGAATATACATATATAACCGGCATTCGTCGCAATGTCCCTTCTTGGCATGCATTGCAATTCATTTTTTCTGAAATAAATTGCAATATCTCTTTTTGACATACATTGCAAAACTCTTTTGTTTTAAATGTTTTTTATTAACAAAATGTTGTGGGAAGACCATGTTGGTCTGTAATTTATGCGTGTTCATTACAAACAATCGATGTTGGATTTTGCGAAGTATTCCTTAGCCTGTGGGCGAAACATGTTGATTGTTTTCGTTTAAGGAAACATTTTGTTTTGAATTTTAATTTTTGAAACTGATGATGGGTGATACACCTACACAAAACTAATATAAGTACGACCAGTTTTTACCTTTAACTACAATATTTATTTGTAAAAATGATGGCAACACTTTGATACGTCATGTCTTCTAAGTAATTTTACACAAAAGAATATTAAAGCACCGAGTATTGCTAGTTTGAGCAACATCTTTGACAACTAATAGCTTCGGTAACAGAAATTGCACTGCGAGACAAATGCATTTTACATGTACCTATTGTATAAAGGTTATCAGACAAGAAGGTCGTATCGACCCCTAAGTAAATAAACAAGTGTGAGGTTGTTCGCTTTTAATAAAAATCGCAAATCGGAGCAATCAAGGTCGCATGGTTATCACATTATCGTCTAGAAGAAGTACCTAATAGCATAAATAAATATAATATAGCTTGGTATTTAGAAAACCACATATTCAACATTTTGTCATTTATTAGATGGATAACTCGGGACTTAATCGTGATAGTATATATATAACGTACGATACCTATTTGGTTACCCGACGTTTCGATCGAATGGCACCGATCGTGGTCACATCTAATATGATCGTGGTATCAAAGTCGCGAAAGGTTAAAAACAATTATTTTATCATTATAATTTTAATAATGGCCGTACTGCGATATGCCTAGTGCCGTCTAATGAAAATGACTAGAACTACATTGTAACTACAAATCTAACTCAGCCACGCGTTGTTGTGGCTAAGTAATTTGCATTAAAAAAATATTGTGACTATAAATTGAGATGAAAACAATCCTATCTCTCAAGTTGGATCAAACTGTACACAGTGTGCAAAATTTCATTAAAATCGGTTCATTGCTTTAGGAGTTCATCGCGGACAAACAACGTGATACGAAATTTTTGCCTAATGTCAATCAGCGGTCACGGCACGATAATCATGATCAGTCGGAAGTTCCTCCCTTTGTGTATAAGGCACATCATGACCTGTTCCTCCACAGCTGAATCGCTTGAGTAACAATCCTTCGGTTACAGAAACATGATGAGAGTGACATAATGATAGAAAGTATGGCTGGAAAAGGTTAGAATATGGTATTTTTTTTCAATAATGTTGTTGATAATGTGTAAACAAGTGTACCTTGCTGGTGACCCTCCATCGAGCTTGCTGTGGGAAGTCGTTGATCTCAAGTTCAGTTTCATATTTACGGAACACCTCCTCGGCCGGTTCCGAGGCGCTTTCGTCGCGTGGTTGATAGTTCAGACGAGTGTTCAATTTCGCTGCGAGCTGTTCTGCTACGATTTTAGCCTGAGAATTATTGTAATGTGGGTGTAATATTGTCGTCTCTACATACATATATTATACCTAGGAATAGACATATTTATGCATACAAATATTTTCAGTGCGCAGGAATCGAACCAGCGATCTCTGAAGTTTTCTGCTTTACTTTTTGATTTCACTCTGACATTCTGCTTTTATTAGGGGCAAACGAGCAGACGGATCACCTGATGGTAAGTGATTACCGCCGCCCATGGGCACATGCGACTCAAGAGTCACAAGTGCGTTGCCAGCCTTTAAGGTGGGAGTAGTGGAAGGGGGAAGAGGGGGGGTTAGGGTCTCCGGTAACCTCACTCACTCGGCGAAACACAACACAATCATTGTTTCACCGCCGGTTTTCTGTGAGGCCGTGGTATCACTCCGGTCGAGCCGGCCCATACCATAAGTACAAAGAAAGAAGAAGGAAGGACAGGTTAGGGTTAGT